>CM041777.1:443425196-444625196 GCA_023374045.1 Limonium bicolor
TGTCCTAGAGTAGGCAGACCTTGCTGAAGAGCAAGGCTGCCTACCCAAATGAGTTGTATTTCTTTTAATTGTAGGGGTTTGGGTCGCCCTAATGCAATTTTCTGCATCAAGAGCTTAATCCAAAGATATAGACCAGAGATTATCTTTTTGATTAAGAGCTACAGATTTCATGAATCTATGAGTATTTTTTTATAACTTTCCTTTTTATGAAGGTTACGCTGTTAGTTGTTCGGGTAGAAGTGAAGGCCTTGAAATCATATGGGTAGATGGAGTGAAACTTCAGAAGCGTAATTATTCTCCTCATCATATATCGGTTGCTAAGTCTTTTCGGGGGGGGGGGGGGGTAATACATTCATGTTCACTGGTTTCCATGGATGGTCTAACTAGAGATTAAAATACCTTTCTTGGAAACTCCTGGGTGTTTTGAGGAAGCAGGTTAATAATCTTTGGATAGTGGCAGAAGATTTCAATCAGATAATGGATAATTCATAGAAGAAAGGTGGTAGGAGAAGGATTGAGAATCAAATCGAGCCTTTCAGGAATGTTATTCCATTTTGTAATCTTCAAGATATGGGTTACTTTGGTGATTTTGGTACCTACATGAACATGCAACTTAGATGAGAAGAATTCTATTAGCAGACTTGACAGAGTCTTCACTTACCCGCAAGGAATAACAGAATTTTCAGACCTTTCTGTTGAGCATCTACCAAGGGAGAATTCTTATCATAGTCCTATCTTATTTAGATTCTTTGGTGTTCACAAGATTCCTGGTAGAATTTTCAGATTCAAGAATGGATGGTGCATGGAACAGAAGTGTAAAGAGATCATCCTTGAAGTGTGAGGTAATAGCACTATGATTCTCTCCCAAAAACTTCAGGATTATGCTACAAAACTTTCCTCATGGAAGTGCTGGTCTATTAGGAAAATCAAATGGAAAATAAAGATAAAAAAAAGAAGACCTTGGTTGTACCACCACTACTTTGAAATCACGCCTTAATTCCATCCTTAGTATAATTAAGTAAAATTAAGCAGCAGAAATAACATAATTAACTAATAACTATGTTACCGCAGTTACTCACCCATGTGAGTAACAAGGCATCCAAATAACATATACAATACAACGTTATGACTGCCGAGATAGCTTAATCCAAAATTACAACGCTTATCCAAAAACATGTGAGCAGTTTATCTATACCAACCATATACCCCAAAAAGTATAACCTAAAAAGTAGTATACGACTATCTACTCAACCCCGCACTCCAATGTTGATCTTCAGCTCCAATCCTATAAACATTTGTTCCTGTATGGAATCAGCTCACTACTGAGTATGTCACTAAGTAACCGTCATGCAACCTCAGACCCTCCTTAAGCTAATTGGTCATAGTTAGCACATGGTTCCATTTCATGCATTCCGATTTACATAAACATAAACGTAGTAACATAACTTTAAAACATTCTAATATTTCATCCAACATACATGGTCATAAATTCTTACAATTAAATCCAATAATCAAGTCTCAAGGTAATAAATGCTACGAGAGTTGTTTTAAGCCGTTCTCGTTATCTGGCCTTCAAGGCCCCTTAATCTGTTCCACAATGGTTCACGAAAATACTTGTGTTTTGTATTAATGTCCAACTAATGTTTTGTTACATCCTTTAATAAACTCTTAACTCTTATCACTTAACAAGTCACCATGTTAGAAGATGATATATTTTCTCCTTCCTTCCCTATTTTTGAGGTGGGTAACCTACAAACAGTAGTGTTATACCCAAAATTTTAACCCCCTGGAAGAGAGTATCTTAAAGCATAGGTACTAAAAGGGTAGTTTGGTCAAGCGAAAATGATTCCCAGTTCGATCGGCGCATTCCAGAGTGCCAGGGAAAGCTAGGTCAGCTTCAGGGGCATTTTCATAATTTTCAAAGGCTCCTAAGCCCTCTATAAGCTTTCCCTGTCCACCGAAAGTGGCTCAAATCAATTCAAAATGCTTTGAGATTTTAACCCATGATAGAGGATGACATTTTGAGCATAATGGCTTTGGAATTTTGATTTTTCAAATTTCCAATAATTTTTTAGTAATTTATGATTGAATATGACGAGAAATTGAATTTAAAAATATTTTAATATCCAAAAAATTCAATTCCACCTTGGAAAAATCAGAAATATCATCCTTTACCCATGTTTAAAATTTCATAGTCAATTTTCTTTTAGAAACCTTTGAGCTAAAACGTCGGTAAATCTCAGTTTTTTCCAAATTTTTCTATCTTTAAGGAAGCCTATATAAGGAACCTTAACCCTTGATCAAAGGAGAACCTCTCAAGCCCTAACAAGTCAGAATACCCAGCCGTCTTAAGTCCCTCACGTTTTTCAACTCCTGAGCCCCGAAATCACCATGTCGGTAAATCTCCACGTCTTAATGTCCAAAATCACCTTAATGTCCACGTCTTAAACGTCGACAAATCTCCACGTCTTAATGACCAAAATAACCTTCTAAACACTTTTTCCAACTCCCAAAGCATCAATCATCATCAGAACCCCACTAAAACACCATCAAAACGTGGAGAACATCAAGAACGACTAGTGATCAGAAGCCCGGTTCGAAGTCCTTTTGAATCTGCCATCAACGAGGCTCCCGATGAATCCCGACGTGAAGGATCACCGTAATCAGAAAGGTAAACAAGGTTTGTAAACAGATAATTCAATACCTTTTATCTTTAATTACTCTATGTTGACTCCGGGATCAAACTGACTCTTTATGGCTCCTGAATCAGCGTTTGTTTTTGTTTCTGTCAGCTAACTTGTTCTTTAAGTTTTGTCAGTAATTCGCCTTCAAATTGAATCTTTTAATTACTAACATCTTGTACATCTTTCAGGCTACACGTCCATAAATTTTTGAGCCAAAAGCACCATCGAGAACCACTAAAAATCCACCGTCCGTGGGTGGTCTGTGACCTAGTACCTATGGTTCGGGACTACGGACGGGTTGTCCAAGGCCATAGACACCCACGGATGGCGACTGGATTTTATTTTTTCAAATTTTTAGGGTCAGTACATGTCTGGGCCCACGGACAATTTGTCCGTGGCCCCGGACTTTTCAAGTTTGTGTTTTTATTTTTATTCAACTTTCAAAATCACATAGTTAAATTAGGGTCCGTGGCCTCGGACATTCAGTCCGTGGCTACGGACAAAAACAAATTTTGATTAATTTCACCTCCAAAACCCTAGTTTAGGTAATGTTAACTTTCAGTTTTTTTCAGTCAAAAAATGCTAAAAAAAATAGAGGTTTGCGCACTTAGGTTAAAATGACTCGTAATAAGCCGTAATTAAACTAAGTAGAGGAAAAATAACATCGAGGGGTAATGAAAGTAATTGAACCCTAAATAAGTTGAATACCAAGCCCCCGAACCCAAACTCTCCTTTCCTAATTTAATCTAGGTTAAAATTAGGTGGCGACTCTAATTAGGTTCCAGTGAGCTAACTTAGGACTTAGTAATTAATGTTTTATGACATAGTTATTAAGCTTAGGTTATAAGTGGACCTAGAACCCGACCAGATCCTAATCAACGTGAATCAACATAGGATAGGGTTCAAAATTTCGAGGCTTACAGAATGACGACTCTATTGGGGACAAATTCTTAATATTAACTTGTTTAATCTTAAGAAAGAGGGTTTAACTCAAAAATTGTTTATTTATGGCTTTTATTACATTGTTTGTTTACTTTCGTGCGCAATTTAAATTTATGCACCTTTGCATCATATGCGAGCGAGGGTCCACGGAAGCCGATTTCACCCCGGGACCTGCCTTAGGGTCCCCTGTCAGGAACTCACACCTTTTTAGGTGATGTGAGTAAGTAGGGGAAAAGTGGAGGATGTCGTCTAACCACATCCCCTTAATACCTGGGCTCAGTGCCCTTACTTAGCATTGTTTGGTCATTCAAAGTCCCGACCATAGACGCACACCTTCAGGTGATGTGAAAAGAGTGGGGAAGCCCAAAGAGAATAGCGTGCAAGCCATATTCCTTTGTAGTAACCTGGGCCACACCCGAAACACCTCTTTGTATCTATCCATACCTGGTTTTATTTAAGAGTCTAGTGAGGATATGTTGAATTTGTGTGGGGCCTTGTTTGCTTTTGCGACCGGCCCACTAATAGCCTAGAAATTGATAGGAACTTTTCCTACATCAACTCAGTCCAATCCAAAATTCACGGCTTAATTATTTGCGGCCCAAAGGCTCTATTTGGTTTAAATGAGTCAATTGTTTGTTTGGGCTTTGGCCCAAAATCCTAGACTTAGGTGATTTCCCCTTTTCAGCCCAATTTGAATTATCCATTTAGTTCTAGGCCCATGAAAAATAAATCCACTAAAACTTGTAGTAATTCACAGAAATCAAAAAAATCAATCAAGCCTTTCTCTGAAAACCATTTCGACACAAAGGTCCATTCTAGTCTAGGAAAACTTTTCATTCGAGCTTTGGCCCAAAGTCCTAGATCTAGGTATCATCTTCGAGGCCTAATTAGAATCATTCATTTAGTCTTCGGCCCAAGTTCCAATCCATATCTAGGTATGGCTCAGAAATCATTCCGGCCCATATGCCTCATTTCTAGCCCAAACACATTCTGGCCCAAGCGCCACATTTCCAAACACATTCTGGCCGAAGCGCTACATTCTTAAACACATTCCTCCCCAAGAGCCACATTCTTAAACACATTCCGGCCCAAGCGCCACATTCTCTAAACATTCCGGCCCAAGCACCACATCTTCACAACATTCCGGCCCAAGTGCCACATTCTCACAACACTCCAGCCCAAGCGCCACATCCTCAATTCCGGCCTAAGTGCCGACTCACTTTCAATTCATTCAAACCCGAATGCCTATCCACACACAATTTGGTTCAAGTAATGTGAAGCATCCAGGCCCAAGTGCCTATCCACATTCACAAAACCATCCACGCCCGAGTGCCTATCCATATTCATAAAATTGTTTCACCCCATACTCCTCACTTTCAATTTGAAAAAGGTTCAAGCCGAGTGCCTCATGCACAGTCTATAGGCATTCCTAATTCAGAATGTTCACAGAGACTACTTAAAGATCAAGAAGAAGACGATCGCGGTCATCTCAATGACATCCTGATGGTCAAGAGCTTGAGTCTTCAGTACATTGGCATCAGGCAGTTCAGCATCATAAGAAATTGCCATTTTAAGGGTTTTCTCAATCAAGTAGTTTTCTTTTCTTGTTTAGTCATTCTTCCAACTTTTAGGGTAGCTAGTTTCCTTTATCATTATAGGTAGCTTTCCTGAAATTACAATTTTCAGTTATCTTTTCACTCACGAATAAGAACATAGTTCCATTTTCATAATTTTTGTGCACTCATTCAATAAGATCAAAACAAAAACAAAAAATGAGTCATCGCATTACTCCATCCATACTCACCATAACTGCTCACAAAGAACCACCCAATTGCAAGCACTCACCATTCACCTCCTGCACAAAGCCAATCATTCCACATGCATTCACCACAATTCCCATGTGTCTCACCACTCCACCTTTCTACCATTTCACCAAAACATAAACCCAAAAAACCAAAAAATTTGTTGTCACAAAATCACCCATCACCTCCTCACAAGATCACCCCCAACATCATCAACCACCACACACACAATTGTCCTCCACAAATAACCCGTGTATTCAAAAGGCTTGTCAAAATACCCCGAATCAATACTGGGGGCAATCTGAGTTAAGGATCGATAATTTTATTTCTTTTGTTTAAGTGCACGAACAAGTCTCTGAGTGAACATATTGTGAGAGTGCCTTGAGCGGTAAAACCAAGAGTGAAAGAGCGTGTCATTCTTACATGACTCTCGAGAGATCACATTCAAAGTGAGGTAAACGGCATAACTCCAATCGAAGGAGATACTTTGTAAATTTACGCTTAAACATGTGAAAAGTAACAAAGAACAGATACACAACTATTAGGGATAACGAAGCACCTAGGTCCAGCACCACACAGCCAAAAGCTTGTGAACCCTGGCACTACACCCTAGGCACCCCCGCTGAGCTTTTCATATATTTCCTCTTTTTTCAACATTATAAACTCTACAAAACAAGCCAGCCAATGATGAATAACTGACCCCGTGACCAAAGGAAGCAAGGAGCCCGACTCCGAAAAGCGACTTCACAAGTCCAAAGAAGCAATGTTGCTACAAAAATGATGAAGTGATCCATAAATGGTCCCAAAGCTACATAGGATCTAAAGAGCTCAAATCTAAAACAGCTCTCGAAGTTCAAAAACGGGAACCATAAGAACCCTGAAAAAGGAAAAGGATGCAAGACAAATCTGAAAAGCCTAAAATAAACCCCAATCTAAAATCAAAAGAAGAGAAAGATGATGGCTTCGAAGTTCCAAGTCCAATGCCCAAAAGCAAGGTCAACATGAAGTAGCCAAACAACTTCAAGACAAAGAAGGCAAGTCCGAGAGAAGGTGCAAGTTGCAGCTTTGGTCACCCTTATAGCTCCACATATCCCAAACAGTCCTCCATGGTCCCATCGTCATTCATCACACCCCATGGCCATGTTATAAGCTTTGAAGACTTCCGATTTAGTAGTTGTATCCAATCACGTGAAAGTAACAGGTTGAATGTGTAAGTCTAACAAATGTCAAATTCAATGGTTAAGACATTTTGACTAAGAAGAGAGCATGAGTGGATACTAAACACCTTGAGTGTAGGGTAGAGAGCACCACATTAAAATAAACCTTGACCCCGAGAGAGCAAGACTTGTTTTTGCGCAATTAGTCAAGGAAAATACTGGGGCAATCGATCATCCCGATCGATTGCCACAAATCTTAAAACTCAGATTACCTTAAGGAAAAATACTGGGGGCAATTGTTGGTTCCAACAATTGCAAGAGTAATGCCAATTGGAACCCAAAAGCCCAAACATCACCACCACCATCCCATCACATGCATACTTAAGCCTTTACCTCCACCTCATGCACCACAAGCACACGTCATGCACCACAAGCACACATAAGCCTTTACCTCCACATCTTGCACCACGAGCACGCATAAGCCTTTACCTCCATATTATACACCACAGGCCCACATAAGCCCTTACCTCCACATCATACACCGTAGGCTGGTCATAATTCCTAACCACTACTCAAAAGCCTTAAACTCCCACAACTCACACCACATACTCCCACCAGCGGCATGTTCACCTCTTAAGAAGCAAATTGCAGATCTGAAGTCTTTAGTCAAGAAATGATTATTTCACTTTCCTTTTTCAAAAGATAAAGTTTTCTCACACATCACCATTTTTGGCACTTTCTTCAACAAATTCCTTGATTTGGACATTATTGATCCTCACTAGCACTTTGATTGCATTTTACACATTCTGTATACACTTTATCATAGTCATGTTTGGCTTTTTCACAATCGATTTTCATCACAATCATTTACATCAGACCATTATCATTGCATAATCCAAGTTAGAATCTCACTTCTAAACTTTAGGCACCCATAAGACCTACCCTACATTCATCCACTTTAGGCACCCATAAGACCTACCCTACATTCATCCAGTTTAGGCACCCATAAGACCTACCTTGCATTCAATCATTTCAGGCACCCATAAGTCCTACCTCACAATCACCACCTTAGGCACACAAAAACATCCCAGGCACGCATAAGCCCTACCATGCACACCCCTTTTCGCTCATTTCAGGTTCCCGACACCTTATAATGCTCAGCGTATTCCATTTACCTTCAGGTTCCTGACACCATATAATGCTCGGCGTATTCCACTTAGCTTCAAGTTCCCGACACCTTATAATGCTTGGCGTATTCCATTTACTTTTAGGTTCCCGACACCTTATAATGCTCGGCGTATTCCGTTTACCTTCAGGTTCCCGACACCTTATAATGCTCGGCGTATTCCATTTACCTTCAGGTTCCCGACACCTTATAATACTAAGTGTATTCCATTTACCTTCAGGTCACCGACACCTTATAATGCTTGGTGTATCCATTTAACTTTAAGTCCCCGACACCTTACATGCTCGGTCTAGTTTATTCATTCTTAGTTTAGTCCACTTTTCATATTTTAGGTAGTTGGCGCCACATAATAGCCCAGCACATTTAAACTCCTCTTTTAGGTAGTGGCCCCTCATAATAGCCCAATAATTTCAAGCTTCTCTTTTAGGTAGTTGGCACCTCATAATAGCCCAGCACATTTAGACTCCTCTTTTAGGTAGTGGGCACCTTATAATAGCCCAATAATTTCAAGCTTCTCTTATAGGTAGTTGGCACCTCATAATGGCCCAATAATCTCAAACTTCTCTCCTAGGTAGCTAGCGCCTCATAATAGCACAGCACAATCATTAGACTTTCAGCAGAAATCCAATTCATTCCTCACTACTAGTCAAAAGTTTGGGGCATTACTCAGGCATCAACCAGTCTTTTCATTCTCATTACAAAGACAAGTTGATGGGGGGGGGGGCAATCTGTTATACCCAAAATGTTAACCCCCCTAGAAGAGAGTATCTTAAGGCATAGGTACTTAATGGGTAGTTTGGTCAAGCGGAAATGATTCCCTGTTCGATCGGCGCATTCCAGAGTGCCAAGGACAGCTAGGTCAGCTTCAGGGGCATTTTCGTAAATTTCAAAGGCTCCTAAGCCCTCTATAAGCTTTCTCTCTATAAGCTTTAACCCATGATAGAGGATGACATTTTGGGCGTAATGACTTTGGAATTTTGATTTTTTGAATTTCCAATAATTTTCTAATAAAATCTGATTGAATCTGACGAGAAATTGAATTTACAAATATTCCAATATCCAAAAAATTCAATTTCGCCTTGGAAAAATCAGAAATTTCATCCTTTACCCATGTTTAAAATTTCATAGTCAAATTCTTTTTAGAAACCTTTTTAGCTAAAACATCGATAAATCTCAGTTTTTACCGAATTTTTCTATCTTTAAGGAAGCCTATATAAGGAACCTTAACCCTTGATCAAAGTAGAACCACTCAAGCCCTAACTGAAATACCTGAACTTAAAAATGGTGATTAAATTATTCTAATGCGGTATTTGAGGGCCTAATAGTGCCTAAAGAATTTTGGTGAAGAAAATAAATCCAAAAGAAAAGAGAAAATGTGTAAAAATCACAAAACGTAAAAACGGGTTCTACGCAACCATAGGAGATATGTGATCTCGACTAGGGTCCTAGAGGGATTCCTAAGGCTTAGCTATGCCTAATTAATATACGGGAACCATTCCCAAAGAAAACGGATCCATAAAATGGATAAAAACACTAATGAAGCTTTAGAGCACTTTTTTCGAGAAAACCCAAAAACATGACTTTGAGTGGTCAAATGAACCCTTAAAAATTATAGTTCATCAAATAAATTTAATTAAACATTAATGGAAGCTTAAGAACCTGTTATACCCAAAATTTCAACCCCCCCGAAGGAGAGTCTCTACTAATAGGATAGTAGCGAGGGTTCCCGGTTCGATCGGCACATTTCAGAGTACTAGGGACAGCTTAGTCATCTCCGAGGGCACTTTCATAAATTTTCAAGGCTCCTAAGCCCCCTATAGGCTTTCTCTCTCCTCCAAATAAGGGTCAAATCAATTCAAAATGCTTTGAAATTTTAACCCATGATAGAGGATGACATCTGAAGCATAATGGCGTTGGAATTTTGATTTTTCGAATTCCCAATAATTTTCTAGCAATTTCTGATTGAATATGACGAAAAATTAAATTTAAAAATATTCCAATGTCCAAAAAATTCGATTCCACTTTAGAAAATTCAGAAATATCATCCTTTACCCATGTGTAAAATTTCATAATCAAATTCCTTTTGGAAGCCCATGAGCTAAAACGTCGGTAAATCTCGGTTTTTACCGGATTTTTCTAACTTTAAGGAAGCCTATATAAGGAACCTTATCCCATGATCAAAGGAGAACCTCAAGAACCCTAGACTCTCAAAGAAGGCAGCCGTCTCTCTCTCTCCACGTTTTGAACTCCGGAGCCACAGTCAAACACCAAAATCTCACCAAAATCAACACCAAAACACGTTTTTCAACTCCCACAACATCATCCATCATCAAACCCTCACCAAAACAGCACCAAAACGTGAAGAACATCAAGAACAGCAAGGAGTCAGAAGCTCGGTTCGAAGTTCCTCCGGATCCGCCATCAACGAGGCCTCCGAAGAATCCCGACGTGAAGAAGCACCACGAATCTGAAGGTAAAACAGGTTGCAATTCTACTTTTCTAACTCTCCACTCTCCACGACCTTACTAACTCTCTGTCAAATTTTGGGTTCAAACTAACCTTTTTACGCTTCTGTATTGCTAATTACTTTTGTTTCTGCCTTGTTACTTGTTCGTCAAGTTTTGTACATAATTCGACTTCAAACTGCAATCTTTCAATTACTAACGAATTGTACATCTTTCAGGCTACACACCCATAAAATTTGAGCCAAAAACACCTTCGGGAACAGCCTCAACGCCGCCGTCCGAGGGCGGTCCGCACCCACGGACGTGATGTCCGGGGTCCCGGACTCCCTGTCCGTAAGCCCGGACGCCCACGGACGGCGGCGGGATTTTTAAAAATTCAAAATTTAGGTTTTCTAATAATGTCCGGGCCCACGGACAGCCTGTCCGTGGCCCCGGACTTCGCAATTTTCTGTTTTCCTTCAATTTCGACTCTTCTGTATAATTAGGTTAACCGGGGTCCGTGGTCTCGGACATGGGGTCCGTGGCTACGGACGTAAGCAAAATCCGACCTAATTCTGCCTCCGAAACAATAGTTTAGATAGCTTTTAATTTCACTTTAATTTTCTGTCAAAAAATGCTAAAAAACACAAAAAAACAGAAGCTCGCGCACTTAGGTTAAAATGACTCGTAATAAGCCGTAATTAAACTAAGTAGAGAAAAAATGACTTCTAGGGGTAATGAAAGTAATTGAACCCTAAATAAGTCGAATACCAAGCCCCCGAACCCGAACTCTACCTTTCCTGATTTACTCTAGGTTAAAATTAGGTGGCGACTCATAATAGGTTCCAGTGAGCTAGCTTAGGTTTTAATAATTATTGTTATATGACATAGTTATTAATCTTAGGTTATAAGTGGACCTAAAACCCGATTAGATCCTAATCAGCTTTAGTCAGCACAGGATAGGGTTTAAAATCGAGGCTCACAGACTGGCGACTCTGCTGGGGACATACTTCTTAATTTCAACTTGTTTAATTTTAAGAAAGAGGGCTTAACTCGAAAAATGTTTATTTATGGCTTTATTACTTTGTTTGTTTACTTTTGTGCGCACTTTAATTTTCTGCACCTTTGCATCATATGAGAGCGAGGGTCCACCTAAACCGATTTCATCCCGGGACCCGTTTGAGGGTCCCCTGTCAGGGACTCACACCTTTTAGGTGATGTGAATAAGCGGGGGAAAAGAGGAGGATGTCGTCTAACCACATCCCCTTAATACCTGGGCCTTAGCCCCAAGCGTTTTCCTGGCAGTGTCCTTACCTAGCCCATTGTTTGGTCAGTCAAAGACCCGGCCGCAGACGCACACCTTCAGGTGATGCGAAAAAAGTGGGGAAGCCCAAAGAGAGTGGCGTGCAAGCCCTATTCCTTTGTGGCGACCTGGGCCTAAGCCCCAAGCACCTCTCCGGATCGATCCATACCCAAATTGATTTAACCGTCAAGTGAGGACATGTTGAATTTGTGTGGGCCCTGTTTGCCTGTATGATCGGCCCACTACCCAGTCTAGAGATTGATAGGAACTTTTCCTACATCAACTCAGCCCAACCCGATATCGCGGCTTTATTGTTTGTGGCCCAAAGGCCCTGCTTGATTTGAATGTGTGAGTTATTTGTTCGGGCTTCGGCCCAAAAGTTTAGGTTTAGGTGATTTATCTTTCAGCCCAATTTTAATTATCAAATTAGTTCTAGGCCCATGAAAAACAAATCCACCTGAAG
Source organism: Limonium bicolor (assembly GCA_023374045.1). Lineage (NCBI taxonomy): Eukaryota > Viridiplantae > Streptophyta > Magnoliopsida > Caryophyllales > Plumbaginaceae > Limonium > Limonium bicolor. The sequence continues at coordinate 443,437,178 of CM041777.1, forward strand.
CAATTCATGAAGATCCATCAGGCCCTTTAATAATCTCCTTGATGATAATTTACTAGCTCTTTTACCATTGGCTCCTTAGGTAGTTTTAATAAGCCATATAAGCTCATTTCTCCTAAGACATTAAACTACATTGAGATAGCTCATTTACCTCTTTTCTCCAAGATTTTTACTTGGATACTCTTGTTCTTTCTTGCTTGGAAATCAGCAAGAGAACTTGGTTACTTGTCAATATTCTAATCAATACACAAGTAAAGACAACGAGCATTCAAGCTTCATGCTTAAACTCATTTATAAACCCTAAGTTATATATTGTCTTAAAACATTAAGATGATAGTTTTACCTTGGAAATGGAAGAGAGTTTGAATAAGTAGCAAGAGAGGACTCCACCAAGCCCTTTGAAGATTAGAATGAAGCTAAACCAAAGCAAAAGAAAACACCATTACAAGGTGTGTTTTCGGTCATGCATAAAAATGAAAGGAAATGTTGTTTTTCTTTGGTTTTCCTTACCTTGAAGCAAAGGTGATCAACAAGGCATAAAAAGGTGACCTCAAGCTTCTTCCATGGAGATTCCTCTTGGCACCGAAATGGTGGTCTTGAAGATTTGAAAAGACTAGGACATGGGTCGACATGCTACGTAGTCGAAATAACCCGCCATACCAATGGTAAGAAAAGCACTACAAGTGCAATGGATAAGGAAAGATAAGCGACATGAGTACCAGACAGTGGTCCGAATGAGCATAACAGTGGGATAGTACGAAGCATGAGAATTAAGACTACCGAAGGGTCCAGTTAGAAGCGGGAACTCCAAACCCCATACAATGAGAAAGGTTACAACTTGGCTGACATAGCGCAGACGACAATGAGACGGGTACAAACTGTATACCGGAATAGGACTACGATGTAGTGCCTAAGGGAGAACCATTACTTAGTAACCACGACAAAATACGAAGATGGGAGCGAGGATTAAGACATAAGTAAGTAACGAGGGGTTCCCTAAAAAAAGGAACACCCTGACAAATGACAGTACTGTCAAGACAACAAGGAAACTGCCGGATGGCTAGTTATCCTAAATAAGAGAACGTCGAAGGAGTCCCGAGGACTACCAAATATATAGAAATTAAGTGGAAGTACCAGTACTCACGCACACAGTCCTGGAAGCCCATCTTGCGTGGCGCACTTGCCATAGCAAGTGCTACCACGGTTAAGCTACATGGAAAGCCATCATGGCGAGATAGTAGAATGCTACAGTTGTAGTAATACCTGATTGTAAATCCATAAGAACGGGAAAATGAGACCTTGGGAAGGCCGGACGACCTGACCTGAAATACCCCAAACCTTGGTATGTTGTGTAAATGTTAAACTATGGTGTTTAAAGGCTAAAAAGTGCCTTAGAAACATCAATGAACCATTTAAACCATGGTAAAACACAATAAAACACTAAGACACGGTTTGCGCAAAACATGCTCTAAACTTGTGTGAACTTGGTTAGGACCCAAAGAGCCTACCAAGATTTGATAATATTAAATTATGATTTTATAAGGCTAATTAAGTCCTTAGGAAACCTTGATAGACAATGAAACCAGACAAAACATAAATAAATACCTTAAGGTCAATATGGGCTAAAATGTGCTCTAAGCTTGGGATAAATTTGTATAAGACCTAATGGTCATACCTATACCTTATAAATATGTTAATGAACATATTAAATCAATTACCAAAGGAAACCAAGCTTGAAAACAAGTTAAAACACAAAAAGTGCTTTAAGGAGTCTTAAAGCACGTTTTTGAAAAATTGTCTTGTAAATGAGTTTTGAGTGGCTAGATGTCCATCATTACTCTTTAATAAGTATGTGTACTATATAGTATCACATTTGGATGTCTATATCAATGGGAAATCAAAAATTTCACTTCTATGTGCCTTGTTTTTGTGAATAGTGATTTTTATAAGCTAGTTTGTAACATATGTTATCATAAGTAATTAAATTGACAAATAAAGACTAAAATACCGTTATGTAATGAAGGGGGTCGGTTTTCTAAGTGTGGTGACTCACCACTCTCTTGTTACTATGAAAAGTAAATAAAGATGACTAATAAATGTACTATTTGCTTTATAAGCACAAATATCTTCTAAAAAGCAAGTCTATCTTCATTTCTCATTTCTTTCTCATTTCACACGGTTCCAAACTTCTTCTTCCCCCTTCTTGCTGTTCTCTCACGGTAATACTCACCACCACCATTAACTTCATCTTTGATCTCTTGTAAAATCAAGCTCACTTGTCCAAATCAAAAACAAACACCACCAATCTCTTCCTCTCATCAAGCTCTTCAATCCTTTCAAAATCCCAAGAGCTCCATTTCGGTGCCAAGAGGAATCACCATGGGAGGAGCTTGAGCTTGTGTTTCTACATATTATTACTCTCCTTTGCTTCAAGGTAAGGAAACTCAAAGAAAAATGAAGTTTCCCTCATGTTTTTATCTTGACCGAGAATCACCATTAATGGTGCTCTTTGTGTGACTTTGTTCTAGCTTCATTCCAACCTTTCATGGACTAGGTGGAGTCCTCTCTTGATAGATATTCAAACTCTCTTCAAAGACCAAGGTAAAACAACTACATTAATGTTTTTGAAATAATGTAAACCTAGGGTTTACAATGAGATGAAGCATAAAGCTTATATACTCATTTCAATGTTGGTATATTGTTTAGTAGTTGACAAGGAATGAAATGCCTTACCGGTTTTATGAGGAAACAAGAAAGAAGTTTGGGTGGAAAAGAGGTAAATATACTAACCTAATGTGGTTTAATGCCTTTGGAGAAATGAGCTTATAATGCTTGTTAAAACTACCTAAAGAGCAAATGGTGAATGACTTAGTATAGTGTTCTCAAGGAGACTAGTAAAAGAACATATGTCTTGGTGTATGTATTTGCAGGTCAAAGGCATATATATTGTGGAAATTCAGTGTTTATGGTTTATGCAATTTAAGGGCCTAAGAGCCATGTTATTTAAGGGCCTAAGTGCCAAGCAATTTAAATTGTGCACTATATTGGGATGTAGTGTAAATTTGGTGAATCCTTGTGTGTGATGGTGTTCTTGATGGATTTAGGTGTTCTTGAATGTTTAGTGGTGGAAACTATGAGTTTTGGAAAGATGATGTGCTAAGAGAACCCATGGCAAAATTTGTAAAATGTATAAGGAGTTCTAAGTGCTTAAATGAACTTGGGTGAACTAGGAATTGTTAGGAATGGATACATGCTTCACTAAGGAAGAAAACATGCATTAAGGTGTTCTAAGGTGCTATAAGGATTTAGGCATTGTCTTGGAAGTTCTAGAAATCCAATGAGTGTTTTTAGGATGTATTAAAGTCTTGGAGAAGTTTGTTTAAAAGGTTTAGGTAATGTTGATGAATAAGGAGAGAATGATGTTTAGGTAAGGTTTTGAGAAAGGAATTCAAGAAGGTGTGAAAAAGAAGATTTGTTTTGAAAGAGAAGATGCTTGGGAGATGATGTTGTGATGGTGAGAAAACATTTTGGTATGGTGGTCATTTAGGTGAAACACCCCTTAGGAAACCAAATGTAAAATGTTACAAGTGTTATGAGATTTTGGGTGGAAATTGAGTAACAAGTCAAACATGGAATTAGGAGTGTTAAAGATGATATTTGGACATTAGAATATACCTAGGAACATTAGGTAAGTTTATACAATTAATGGAGGTGGAGAAATAATGCAACAAGGTTTGAAAAATGCAATTTTACCAAGTCTGTAGCTTTGGTCCGGGACCTAGGTTATGGTTAAAGTTCCGGACCAGGGGTGTAAAATAGGCCGAGAGTCACATAAGGATGTGGTCCGGGACTTAGGCCTTGTATAAGGTCCCGGACCACCCCATTTTAAAAGGCCGAGACTTGAGAAGAGGACCAAGTCCCGGACCACTATAAAAACATGGTTTTAGGTTATTAAAAGATGTCTAATGATGGGGATTGATGGATAATGATGTTATAAGGTTGTGTAGGACATGTTAGGTGAGTTATAGTCACAATTTGGTGGGTGAAAAGTTGAAGTAAAATGAAAGAGTGAAACATGTTAAAAATGTAAAGATATTTAATTAGTAAACGAGGTTAACTATGGTCATTCGACGTTACACAAACACATTACCCCAATGTTAATGAAGGTAACTTTAATGTGCCAGTTGTTCGAGAATTGTTCGAGGAACGTAAGTGGACATGGTAAAATGGTCTCCGGTGACAGGTATGGTTTTCTTGCAACCTGTGTCCTACTGGATTACACCGGCTTGTATGCCAATGTGTTTTTCTGTGTGTTTGCCACGTTATAAGATAAATCATGAAACGAGTTTACAGTCGTTATTGTTGTTGTATGTTTACGTGCCGATACCGGTAACCTCGAGTGCGCTTGAAGGGCTAGTTAACCACTATTAGGTAAACGTAAGAGAACGGTATCTGGTGATTACGTTTCCGACCTAAGGAACGTTCTAACCACGGCTATGCGTGAGTTAGTTATGTGATGTTTGTGTGTGAAAGTATGACTCTCCCTTCCCTTCTGTGTGTCTAACAAGACTTAACCCAATGTTGTGATTGTTTTAATTAAGTTCAATGTTGAACTTCTAACAAGTGCTAACGGGGAAGTGAGGAGTCCGGTCTGTTCCGACCACGCGTGTGAGTATGGGGGTCGTTGTCATATCAGGTTCGATCCTCTCCGTATGTTATGGTTGTTTTCCAATTTGGTTTCCAACCTTCCCTTTAGCTTAACCAAGGCTATTACTGACTCAGTCGGGCCACAGGGGCATACTATGTTATGTTTGTTCGGTGTGCTTGGATCACTATATCCGAGACACCTTGTGTTAAGTTATCGCTCATTTAACGAGACGGTAACGAGTTATGTAACGAGCTTATCATGAGACTGGCAACATTCTCTAGGCTCACCAGTGTATTAACAATGTTTGGGTCGGTTCCTAAGAGAACCATTCCCGTTATGTTATGTGATGTTGTTGTAATGCAATATCTATTGCGATGTTATTATGTGCACGTTGAAACGTGAAAGTGTTGTTATGTGTTGTTATGGGATGCATGTTATATGTTGTAAAATGTGGAGTATGTGGATCATGGATATGAATCCCAGTTTGTGATAAGAGGCGTTTAAGGATAACCCGAATAACGGGTAAGTGTCGTCTATTAAGGAAGTAGCTCCATTAGAGGAGAAACACTCTAGGGATAATGAATACCATGAGTGACTTATCAAATAAGGATGTATTATCCGTTTATTGAGCCCATTGAGGCAAAATGTTGTGTGTTGTGTGTTTACAGTTGCGTGCACGATTTAAATATAATCAACCGCATGCTAAGACAACAATTAGTTGTGCGTGGCCCGGTAGCATGTGGGCTGCGGGATTACCATACCAGCAAAGGTGCTGAGCCCCTTGGGGGCCACCCTTTCTCTTCTTTTCTTATTTCAGGTACGAAGTGCTGGAAGCCGTTCGAGAGTAGGACGGGTAGTCGTTGTACATGGGTAATCATTTAAGTGTATATACAGTAGGCGTAGTAAGACCGAAACTGTTATCGGCATCAGTTTGTGAATACTCGGTACAGTTGAAAGGTGTAGTTGTTGTTGTTGTTAATGGAAGGGATAGTAATGTGTAGTCGCTCGGGAATTTAGCCCATCAGACCGGTACAATGTATATGTATTAGCCTTGTTAGCCACGTGAGTGGTTAACGGGTGTAACACCAAGAAGTTAAGTAATGTGTTGAAGTTTGTTTTCCGCTGCAGTTTGTTGTTAAGTGTGTATGTTGTTTGGATGGGGTGTTACAAAAAGTGGTATCAGAGCGATACTTCGCTCTGATGACTGAATTACCGAGCTTAGGAAGTACTGAGTTAGGATTTTAGTACTTTGGGTTAAGGGTTGAGTGATAGCGTGAGAGATACGCTAGTAAGGAACTACCAGTGAATACTGGAAACCTACAATATCCATCCCGCCCTCCACAATCCCTGTTTTATAACTTGGGAAAGAACGCTAGAGAGATGAAAGTCCTCTCATACTCGGGAAACCCGATCTGGCTGTTATTAAGTACCTCTACAAGAACTGAGAACCTGTCATACGTAGATCCCGAGAAGTGGGAATTCCGGAGACGGTTTCTGCCCAAACAATGTTAACCACATTTTATATCAAAAAAAATGAAGAAACCTATGTATAGGAGAATAGAATTTCCGGCAACCTGGGTCGACATGCCGAGCAGTCGAGAACAACCAGCTTGCAATGCACCGACCGTGCAACAGGCAAGAAGTGGATTAATGGAACCCGAGACAAGTGTCTACGGAACCGCAGTTGTTAAGTGATACACCAACGGTATACCAACCGACAGAGGAACTACAACGTAGTGCCCAAACAAGAGACAAGTCTCAGTAACCACGACAAATACGTGGAATGGGCTACGAAGAGGAAACAATACAAAGAAAAGGGGTCTCCCAGAATGGGAAACACCCTAGTTGATGATTATCATGTGAAGACAGTGAGAAGTCACCTAGAGGAGTTATTGTCAAGACAGTAAGATCAGTGAGGGCCAACAAGGCCACTGATGACAGTGCGGGTAAAAACAATACCACAAACCGGTATGTGTTAAACCGATAGCCAGTTAGCATGGCGCACTTGCCATAGCAAGTGCTGCTAAACAGGGCTGTTCGGGAAATTTATAACCACTACAAACTACTTGGTAAAGTACCATAAAGTTAAATGTGATCGTCATAACAGTGGAAGGGCCTGTTAGCCTAACCCCTGTAATTGTAAGTACACCAGTCAGCAAGAAGCTAGACTTGGTTAAGGTAAGAAGATGTTGTGAAACCATGAAAATTTTCTTTCAAACTCAGATTTACTCAAACTCTTTCCTTTTCAAAACCATATTTTCTTTCAAACCAATACTTCTTTCTAACCTTCTTCTAAACCAAACCAGTAAAACCAAGGGCAGTTGATAAGAATTCAACAATGGATAAACTTTCCCTCGATTAAGTTCGGGAAGCACGGAATGAATATTGTCACGGGACAATATAAGGGAGTTGACAACAGAATACTTCACCTAGGCGTGTGACGGACACTACGAGTGTACCAACTGTAATGTGGGACGACCGCACTCCGATAAGAGCTTGTGGGCCTGACAGACCTACTTATGGGTTAGTTGGGTAAGTAGTAATGTATCAGTATGGTACCCCACATATGTATACGAGTAGAGTCCGAAACACGGGAAGTAGTCGACTCCGTTCTACGGTCAGCAGTTGCAAACGATATATTGGGGTGTAGTAAATACTAAGAAATTATCATAGAATTCAACAGTTCCAAAAGATCGTCGGGTTGCAAAAATCCGGTCGAAATAGTATAGTAATTAAAGAAGCGACCGGGGTATCAATCCACGGGACTCGAAGAGTAAGTCTAGCCTTAGGTGTTGGTTAACTTGAAAATGGGGTTTTTGTTTTGATTTTAGGTTGCAAATAAAAACAGGAAAGTAAATAGCAGAAAAAGTAAAGTGATAGTTTTGGGAGTGTGAACGGTACTCTAGGTTCAGGGAGTTGTTTCACTAGCTAGGTTCTGCATATTCTACTGCTAAGTGGAGACTTGGATCGGCTTGTAATTCTCAATTATCTATTCTGTATAAGTCATAATTCCAGATAGCTCATCTAGACGGGCATGTAGTTCTAGTCTAGACCTAGCAAGAATATCTAGATGGTTTTAATGCAGAATTACTAGTCTGGTTGGTTCAATCCGGACTAAAAGCTCCTAGTGATTAAAGGAATCTATCCGATTGCAACTTATCACAGGTAACAGGTAATAGGACCGTCAATGCTAATCCCTTACTATGTCATAAACAAGATTCGAGGGCTTATAATAACTAGCAACGTTATTAAAAGCATTAAAGCATTAACCTGAACAACAAATTGTCTCAACAGCAGCAAAATAATGCGAGAGTTTAGCTAATTACAACATCCCCCCTAGAGTAAATCCTTTTAGCTAGACATAGCAGTTATAATTGTAAATGAGGGAGAGTTAGAAGATATCATCTGTTACGAAGATCTTCTTGCCCGCTCCGTCCTTTGTCCTTGCTCCGTGCTAGCTTGAAGGTTGATCTCGGTGATAATGGAGTGGATTGGGTGAGATGGGGCGAAAATGGAAAATTTGGATGAGTTTGTGAGGTGTCCGGCTGTGTAGGCTCGGACAGGGGTCGGACGTGAGATGTCCGGATCTGTCTGGGTCGGACTCGATCCGGACGTGGGTGGAGTGACCTTGTCCGGATCCGGACAAGGGTCGGACAAGGGTAAATGTGGTGAAATGGTTACGGGATGGCAGCGGAGGTTTACGAAGGTGTTACGGGGATTTTGAGCGAGGAAGATGATGAACTGGGCTGAGATATGGAGGAGAGGTTTTATGAATGGAGATGGATGAGAGGATTAGAGAGGAGGAAGACTGTGAAGTCAGGTACGAATTGAAATGTAAGGAGAAGGGGTGTTTATATAGGGTTAGAAAGGAAAACAAAAATCAGTGGAAGTTTGGTAAAGGGTATTTGATTGAGCATGGGCACAGCTTAAATTAGGGAGATGTCTCTGATAATTGCGCCGCTCCCCTGTTTCCATGCGACTGTCTGTTCGATAATTAGCCGAAAGGCTAATTATCGGTGCGTGGATTTTTATTTTTCAATTCTGTGTGACGTCCGGATCGTGTCCGGATTGTGTCCGGATCCGGACGTCTCACAGAGTTTCAGATCTGAAACGCGACTCTCGGATCTGGAATTTTTAGTCATGTCCGGATTGCGTCCGGCCCATGTAGATCCGGACAAGAGATGTCCGGTTTTGTGTCCGGCCAAACTGATCCGGACAAGACCAGTTTTCCTGTCTCTTCTCCTGATTTGTTCCCCGTTTGTTGTGTTGTAATCCTTATGATGTATAATCTTTATTTCCTGGGTTTTTCCTGTATTTAACATATATAACACATCAGTTCTTATCAAAGCATCAATTTTAGGAAAAACACATAATAAGTGGGAAACATTGCATGAATTGTTACAAATTATAAGGTATTTAAACCCTAAAAAGCCTATATGTTTCACGCTTATCAACTTCCTCACACTTAAGCTTTTGCTTGTCCTCAAGCAAAATAGAAATAAGAATATCTCTAAAACCTTCAAATAATCTCAAATTTGAAACAAGTGCAGGGCGAAATCAAACCAAGTGATAAATGAAAGAATAATCTCGCTCTCTGAGGTAGGTTTTCACAAACAGTGAAGCAGGAACAATTTTTGTAAAAGCATAGAGAAACTAGATTGTAGAAAACAAGTTAACTTAGCTTGGGACTTTCCACCATTTTCATTCCTCTGACCGTTGGATGACAAGGGGTGTGAAGTAATGCCTTATTCCGCAATACCTTTCAACACCACGTACTCATGATCAAAAACAAAAATTAAACTGCAATGAATTCTTTTCTTTCATATGCAAAAATATTCTTCTTCCAAGAATTATATACAAAACAAACGAAATATTGTGAATTGCAGAGTTTATTCCGTAACCCAGACTTTTCTCTCTATCCATGTAACGGTGTTGGGCCAACTATCCCAGATCACGAGACCTTAGGTAGATAGGTGATAAGGCACCCTTAAGACTTAATAACCGGATAGACGAGGCCTGTTATTGTTAGGAAAAACATTTTTGATCAGTGGAGTACCTTGCCTTACCCTTTTTTATTCCAAACATTCACTTCATTTCCAAAATCCCAAGCTAAAATAATCTGGTTTCCACAATTAGCCAATCTACCAGATTTTTAGTGAAAAGAGAGTATTTTTAAATAAAACTATTTTTATACAAACCTCATCAAACAAAAAGATTCCTACGATTTTCACTTTGGTTTAACAACACTCGTTGTGCACAGGTATTAGAGAAGCAAAAAGCAAGCGTGGCATTAAAGAACAAGTAGCATGTTTTCAGGGAAAGGTCTCTCCTTCCTCACACTTAAGATGAGCAATGTCCTCATTGGTCAAAGATGAAAAACAGAGAAAAGAGCTTTCAAAACATGCTATACTCATAATAGATGCATATGCAATAATTAACCCTCAACGCAACAAAGGTGGAACATCAAATAAGTTAAAGGTGTAACTGAGACTCCCCTGGTGTTATGGATTTGAGGAAGATGTTCTTCCTCACACTTGAAGTTTGGCAGGGGTCGAGAGATTCCTCATGAGTCACAGACAGTATGCGTTGTTTGCAGATTAAAAGTTGCTAAATTTTCACTGGTAAGTACAACCACAGAATAAGGTGCATTAACTCGAACTACAGAGAATATTTGAATCGAATGAATCATATTTAGAGAAACAATACTCCCCATAGTTTAAGCTTAGCAGATATTCGCAAGTAGTGTGGTTCCATTTCCTGTACTTATAGCCCTTTGTTTCGCAGTAGAGATGACATGTAAATTAATCATTTTAGAACGCTGCACTGCTCAGAGAAACAATAAATTTAGCAATTTAGAATTTAAAACACTGCATAACATAACAATTACCACTTCTCCTGCATTCCCATGTTTCCGTTAGTTTGAACAAGTAAAAGGAAAAAAAATAAGTCAAAGAAAAAGAAAAGAGAAATACAGAAAAACCAACAAAAGAAAAGAAAGCAATAATAATAAAAATGGCCATCACTGAGGTGGCGGTGGTGGTCGGGTTCGTTTTTGAGTCGGGAGGAAGAAGGAGATGAATAGAAACGAAGAAAGAAGGAGAAGAAGAAAAGAGAAATTGAAAATGGTTTGTGTGGTGGTGAGTCGGAACTGTGGAGGAATGACAATGGAGGTTTGTGGTGTTTCGGTGTCGCGAGGAGGAAGAAACGGCGAAGGGGGAAAGAAAAGAAAAGAAAAGAAAAGAAAATTAAGAACCGGCGCGCGTTTTAGTCTTGTCCGGATTGAGTCCGGATCCGGACATCTAGGGTTTTCTTGTGACCGGGTCTGTGTCCGGCTAAGTTGAGCCGGACACGTTAAAACGCTCTTTTTTTTTTTTTTTTATATATATTAAATTAAATAAAAACACCACTCTAAAATGCCTCAATCAAGTAAATTAAAAATTAACACAAAGAATGAAATAAAGAAATCACACGACATGCAGAAATTAAATAGCAAGAGTGTTTAAGACTCCCTGATCCTTGATGAACATTGCCATGATTCTTCCTCACACTTGAGTTCAGTTTAGCATTAGAGTGAATTACCTGAAAGATTAAATCTGCAAAACCAGAAGAACTCAAGTGGAACCAGTAAAACCATTAGTTTAAATAGAGCCATGGCTTTTCTCATTGCACAAGTGATAATACTCTGCTAAATAAAACAAAAGAGGAAATTAACTAAACCAAGAAGAGATACAAACCGGTGGGTTGCCTCCCACCAAGCTGCCCGGAGTTAAAGTCTCTGGCTAGACTTTTCAGATAAGGTCAAGAAGGGCCGCCATAGCAGCTAGCAATAGTTTTCTTCTTCAGTTGAATACCATTGCTGGCGCGGCTTTTTGGATGCTTTGGGAGGTGGTGCTGCAATACAGATAGAAGAGATAGAATTTATGGAATTGGAGCTTTCAATCAAGTTTATACCTGGTGCAGGAGGCTGAGAATAGGTATCGCCTAGGTACTTCTTTAATCGAGCACCATTTACTTTGAATACTTCCCCGTCTTATTCTCCAGCTCATAAGCACCATAAGTAGTGACCCCACAACTTTGAATGGACCTGCCCAATGTGATTTCAACTTACCAGGAAAGAGGCGCAGCCTGGAATTAGAGCAACACTAGATCTCCTACTTTGAATTCTCTTTATGAATCATCTGATCATGGATTCTCTTGTTCGCTCTTATAAATTTGGAACTGTCATAGGCTTGCTCTCTGAGTTCCTCAAGTTCAGATAGTTGAAATTTTCTCTTTTCTCCAGCAGTGTGCATATCAAAATTCAGGGCTTTCAATGCCCAATAAGCTTTGTGCTCTAATTCGACTGGAAGATGGCAAGCTTTTCCATACACAAGTTTAAAAGGAGACATACCTATAGGGGTCTTGAAAGCAGTCCGGTATGCCCACAAAGCATCATCTAATTTAATTGACCAATCCTTCCTTGATGCACTTACCGTTCTGTAGGATCCATTTCAGCTCACGATTAGTCACCTCTGCAAGACCATTAGTTTGGGTGGTAAGGTAGTGCCACCTTGTGAGTCACCCCATATTTAGTCATTAAGGAGTCGAATGCTCGGTTGCAGAAGTGGGAGCCACCATCACTGATAATTGCCCTAGGCACCCCGAATCTGGTGAATATTGTTTCTTCAGGAATTTCACCACTGTCTTGGAATCAGCATTGTGGCATGGAATGCTTCTACCCACTTGGAGACATAATCTACAGCTACCAGGATGTATTGATTTCCATGAGATGAGGAAAAGGGCCTGTGAAATCAATGCCCCAAACATCAAAAAGTTCTACCTCAAGAATACCTTTCTGAGGCATCTCATGCTTTCTGGAGATGTTTCCCATCCTCTGACAAGGATCACAATGGGACAGAAATGGTGGACATCTTTATGAAGAGTAGGCCAGTAAAATCCACACTCCAATATCTTTGCAGCTGTTCTTGTATAACCATGATGGCCACCTGCCTCTTTAGCATGACAGAATTCGATGACACTCTGGATCTCCTTATCTGGAAGGCATCGCCTCATCAAGCCATCAGCACAGATCCTGAACAGATATGGATCCTCCCAGATATAGTGGCGGGTTTCTGATAAGAATTTCTTCCTCTGATTGTAGCTGTAGTCATGAGGAATTAAACCAGTAGCAAGATAATTAACTAAATCAGCATACCATGGTTCATCTACCTTTCCAATTTTAATACCGTCTCATCAGGGAATTCATTGATCGGGATTCCATCATCAGGGACATCAAGTCGAGATAAGTGATCAGCAACTCCATTCAGCTTCCCCTTTTTATCCACAACTTCTAAATTGAATTCTTGGAGAAGTAGGATCCACCTCAGAAGTCTTGGTTTCGATTCATTCTTCTGAAAAAGGTACTTGAGGGCTGAATGATCTGTATGTACTATTACCTTGCTGCCAAGCAGATATGGTCGGAACTTGTCTAGAGCAAACACCACAGCTAGCAACTCCTTCTCTGTAGTGTAATTTTTCTGTGCATCAATTAAGGTCTTGCTAGCATAAGTGATTACCCTCAACATCTTATCTTTCTTCTGACATAATGCGGCGCCAACAGCATAGTCACTCGCATCCGTCATGATCTCAAATGGTTCAGACCAATCCGGTGGGACCACAATAGGTGCTGAACAGAGCTTCTCTTTGATAGTCTGAAATGCTGTCAAGCACTCCTCTGTAAACTGAAATTGATGTCCTTCTGAAGCAAGTCTGACAGGGGTTTAGCAATTTTTGAAAAGTCCTGTATAAACCTCCTGTAAAACCCTGCATGACCAAGAAAAGATCTTACATCTTTAACTGAATTTGGTGGGGGCAGTTTTTCTATTACCTCGATCTTGGCCTTGTCCACCTGGAGGCCTTCTTTTGACACCTTATGCCCAAGCACAATTCCTTCTTGTACCATGAAGTGGCACTTCTCCCAATTCAGCACAAGGTTAGTGTCCTCACAACGAGCCAAAATCTGGTCTAATTGCTCCAAACAAACATCAAAGCTTTGTCCATAGACAGAGAAGTCGTCCATGAACACTTCAATACTTTTCTCAATAAATTCATTAAAAATAGCCATCATCTCTGAAATGTGGCTGGAGCATTGCAGAGACCAAAGGGCATCCTCCTGTAAGCAAAAGTACCATAAGGACAGGTGAAGGTAGTCTTCTCCTGATCTTCTGGTGCAATGGGAATCTGGAAATAACCGCTGTACCCATCAAGGAAGCAGTAGAACTCTTTCCCTGCTAACCGCTCCAACATTTGATCAATAAATGGTAGTGGGAAATGGTCCTTCCTTGTGGCCTCATTCAAGCGCCGGTAATCGATGCACATCCTCCAACCTGTGGTTGCCTCTGGGGTACCAATTCACCTTTCTCATTTGGCACTGCAACTATCCCCCCTTTCTTTGGAACAACCTGGACTGGAGACACCCACTGGCTGTCAGAAATAGGGTAGATAATACCTGCATCAAGAAGCTTTAGTACCTCGGCCTTGACCACCTCCTTTAGATTTGGATTCAACCTTCTCTGAGGCTGTCTCACTGCCTTGTAATTTTCTCCATATGAATCCGATGTGTGCAGAAACCTGGATTAATCCCCTTGATGTCAGCAACTGTCCATCCCATGGCACTCTTATGTTTCTTTAGCACCTCCAGAAGTCTAGATTCCTGCAAAATAGACAAAGATGCAGAGATAATAACAGGCAGGGTGTTACCCTCTGCCAAGAAAACATATTTGAGATGGGAGGGGAGAGATTTAAGTTCCAAGGTAGGAGGCTTCTCTATTGAAGGTATGGGTCTTTGGAGGATCGTTCCAACTTTTCCACAGGAGGAGAGGGGGAACGAAAGTATGATTTCCCGTGATTCAGCTGCTGGACGACCGAGGCCATCTCAAGACTGTCTTTGTCATCCTCAATGGATCGACTTATTACCTGTTCTAAAGTATCAGAAAACTTAAACAATGAATCAAAAGAATCAGTACTCCTATAGGTGTAGTCATCATCAAGATCATAAGAATTATCAAGTAAATCAGCAGAGAAAACAGCTTGAGAAGAAGTGTTTTTCCGCATAATCTTATTTATGTCAAAGCTCAATTCTTCATCATGAATTTCAAGGTATCTTCCCTTATCAACATCAATAACAGTTTTAGCAGTTCTGAGGAAAGGTCTACCTAGAATCAGAGGTACCTCAACATCTTCATCCATGTCAAGGATCACAAAATCAGCGGGGAAGAAAAACTTACCCACACTAACAACTACATTTTCAACCATACCTCTGGGTGTGATAGATGATCTATCAGCCAACTGGAGTCTGAAATGGATGGGAACGAGCTCACCCGCATGAAGCTTTTTAAACATGGTGTATGGCATCAGGTTGATGCTCGCTCCTAGATCGCAGAGACCGTATCCGCAATCCATGTCTCCAATTGAACAGGGGATGATGGGCTGACCAGGATCACCACGCTTTGGAGGCAGCATCTGTCGGAGAGCTGCTGAACAAGTTTCGGTCAGCTGGATGGTGTCCTTCTCTTTGTATTTCCTCTTATTCGAAATCAGATCCTTTACAAATTTAGCATAATTCGGCATCTGCTTAATCGCATCAATAAGAGGGATATTAATAGTCAGCTTTCTAAAAACATCTAAAAATCTTCCAAATTGTTCATCGAGCTCTCGCTCTTTGAGTCGGTTTGGAAATGGAAGTTCCTTAGCAGATATTTTCCCCTTTTTTTTTAACAGCAGTAGAAAGAGAGGAAGAAGGAATAGGAGCCTGGGTCTCCTCAGAAACTACCTCAGGAGGGGCGGGATGCCCTGATGGTGCACCGGCGGTGTTAGAAAGAGGCTCGGTCTCTTCATCAGTACGGCTTCCTGCCACTTGGTCTTTTAACTTTCCCTCCACTTCTCAGGGTAACTGCTGCTGCTTCAGAATCCTCGCAGTCTTCGTCTGAGACCGACACTGCCTTCAACTGCTCTTTTGGATTGGTTTCTGGTTGGGAAGGCAATGATCCAGAAGGTCTCTGCTGCATGAGGAATTGAGTCAACTGACTCATTGTTCCTTGCATCTCCACCATGGCGTTCTCTAGTTTCTGGTTGATTACCGTTTGCTTTTCTTGAGAAGCCATCAGCTTATCCACCATCTCTCTTAGATTTGCATTGTTTGAGCTCAAAGATGTGCTGAGCTTGAGGTTGCTGTGGCCGGAATTGATTATTGAGGCCTTGAAAAACCGGGTGGTCCCCCCTGATTCGTCCTCTGAGGCTGCAATTGATGTGAATTAATGCATTGTTAGGATTTCCATACCTCAGATTTTGGTGCTGATTCTGCACCCAGGGTTGCCTGTTGTTGAACTGGCCTATTACATTGGCCTCTTCGGTTTGCCTCATCTCGGCTACTTGTGGGCAGTCCTCATAGTCGTGTGCATCCCCACATTGAGAGCAGCAAGCTTCGTTTGTAGAGATTTTCTTGGCGGATTGCCTGTGGTTGGCCCCATGGTGAGCTGTTCGAGCATCTTCGCCATGCTTCCCATCGTGGTCCTCATCTGTGCTTGCTCAGCGGCTAGCTGTCCATCATTGGGTCTGGAGCTCTGGAAGAACTCTGACCTATGAGAATACTCGTCCTCCACTGCTGCTCCATTGGCGAAGCTCTCACAGTAGGACTCCATAGCTGTCATGAACTCCTCCCCACTTTTGGCTAGCAGGTTTCCTCCTATGGCGGATCTTATCTCGCCTCTGTGTCTTCTTTTAACCCCTGGAAGAATCCCTGAGCTAGTGAAGTGATGTCCTGACCATGGTGAGGGCATGTCGGAGTAGCTCTTGAATCGGTCCCACGCCTCACAGACTGTCTCATTACCCTTCTGTTTGAATGCCATCAGGTCGGCAATCATTTGTCGTGTCCGGGAGATGGGAATGTACTTCTCGTAGAATTTGTCCATCATCTGCTCCCAAGTGGTGATGATGTCTGGCGGTAGTCTGTGGAACCATTTCGAGGCTTCTCCTGACAAGCTGTGCTGGAACAGGCTCAATCTGGCGTACTCCTCCAATCCTTGAGATAAACCAAGAGAGTCCAAGTGTACAAGAAAGCGATGTACATGGTCCAATGTATCTGATGGATCTGCACCTGAAAAAGTACCTGCAGGGTGATTTCTAACCGCATTGGATTGGTGAGAAGGTTTTACCTTTTGCCAATCGGCTATGAGTTCTGCAGTTAGATTGGGTAGAACCACTGGCCCCGTCTTGGTGTGGCTGGTGGTCTGTTTATCCTCCCATTGTGTACTGAGTCACTGCACCTCCCCAATTTGGTCATGATTCCGCCATGTTGAAGTCAAGCTGCCTTCTTGTTCTCAGAGCTTGGAGGTAGACTCTTTCGATTTCAGGATCGAAGTTTGTGTCTGGGGGACCAGTTGAGCGTGTTCTTCGCATCCACTAGCGCTTATAGTCAGCCCGAGAAAAGGAACAAAATGAGTGAGTTTTAAAGTAATGAAAATGGCACACAAAAAATTAAAATCAAAATATATACAAAACAAACGATTATAAACAGTGTGTTGTGATAGAGTAACAAATTAACCAAGGCTAGGGACTAGACAAAAGTCAAGTCCCCGGCAACGGCGCCATTTTGCAAACGATATATTTGGTGTATTAAATACTAAGAAATTATCCTAGAATTCAACAGTTCAAAGATCGTCGGTTGCAAAAATCCCGGTCGAAATAGTATAGTAATTAAAGAAGCGACCGGGGTGTCAATCCACGGGACTCGATGAGTAAGTCTAGCCTTAGGTATTGGTTAACTTGAAAGGGGTTTTTGTTTTGATTTTGGTTGCAAATAAATAACAGGAAAGTAAATAGCAGATAAAGTAAAGTGATAGTTTTGGGAGTGTGAACGGTACTCTAGGTTCAGGGAGTTGTTTCACTAGCTAGGTTCTGCATATTCTACTGCTTAAGTGGAGACTTGGATCGGCTTGTAATTCTCAATTATCTATTCTGTATTAAGTCATAATTCCAGATAGCTCATCTAGACAGGGCATGTAGTTCTAGTCTAGACCTAGCAAGTATATCTAGATGGTTTTAATGCGCAGAATTACTAGTCTGGTTGGTTCAATCCGGACTAAAGCTCCTAGTGACTAAAGTAATCTATCCGATTGCAATTATCACAGGTAACAGGTTAATAGGACCGTCAATGCTAATCACCTTATCTGATCATAACATGATTCGAGGGCTTATAATAACTTAGCAACGTTTATTAAAAGCACTTAAAAGCATTAACCTGAACAATCCAAATTGTCTCAACAAGCAGCAAAATATGCAGAGTTTAACTAATTACAACATCCCTTCCCCTAGAGTAAATCCTTTTAGCTAGACATAGCAGTTATAATTATAAATGAGAGAGTTAGAAGAATCATCTGTTACGAAGATCTTCTTGCCGCTCCGTCCTTTGTCCTTGCTCCGTGCTAGCTTGAAGGTTGATCTCGGTGATAATGGAGTGGATTGGGTGAATGGGGCGAAAATGGAAATTTGGATGAGTTTGTGAGGTGTCCGGCTGTGTAGGCTCGGACAGGGGTCGGACGTGAGATGTCCGGATCTGTCTGGGTCGGACTCGATCCGGACGTGGGTGGAGTGACCTTGTCCGGATCCGGACAAGGGTCGGACAAGGGTAAATGTGGTGAAATGGTTACGGGATGGCAGCGGAGGTTTACGAAGGTGTTACGGGGATTTTGAGCGAGGAAGATGATGAACTGGGCTGAGATATGGAGGAGAGGTTTTATGAATGGAGATGGATGAGAGGATTAGAGAGGAGGAAGACTGTGAAGTCAGGTACGAATTGAAATGTAAGGAGAAGGGTTTATATAGGGTTAGAAGGAAAACAAAATCAGTGGAAGTTTGGTAAAGGGTATTTGATTGAGGAATTAATTGGAGTAGTCTATAATGCGCCGCTCCCCTGTTTCCATGCCGACTGTCTGTTCGATAATTAGCCGAAAGGCTAATTATCGGTGCGTGCTTTTTATTTTTCAATTCTGTGTGACGTCCGGATCGTGTCCGGATTGTGTCCGGATCCGGACGTGACACAGAGTTTCAGATCTGGATCTCGACTCTCGGGTCTGGAATTTTTAGTCATGTCCGGATTGCGTCCGGCCCATGTAGACCGGACAAGAGATGTCCGGTTTGTGTCCGGCCAAACCATCCGGACAAGACCAATTTTCTGTCTCTTCTCCTGATTTGTTCCCCGTTTGTTGTGTTGTAATCCTTATGATGTATAATCTTTATTTCCTGGGTTTTTCCTGCATTTAACATATATAACACATCAGTTCTTATCAAAGCATCAATTTTAGGAAAAACACATAATAAGTGGGAAACATTGCATGAATTGTTACAAATTATAAGGTATTTAAACCCTAAAAAGCCTATATGTTTCACGCTTATCAACTTCCTCAGTCAAACAACAGCTAAGGATTACCATGAATGGTTGAAGTAAAGGAACCCAGTTAAGTTAACGAGACTAAAGGAATTAGTGAATTCCTTTCAACGAAATGCTTAAGAGTCAGGAGGTGCGAAGTGCACTAACTGTAATGTAAAGACATCGTATACGTCTTAAGGATCCTCAGGGATAAACATGTTAGCTGGAACGGTGACCCAGCCTGTACATGGCAAGCAGATGCCTAATGTGGACACATTAATGTGCAATGAACGGGATGAAACTCCCAGAATGAGTACCTACACTATCAGGAAATGTTGATCTTCACAGAAGAAGATAATAACCAGTTAAGAGCGCAAACGGCGTGGCTAACGGAATGTACCAATAAGTGTGAACTAGATGTAAAGGCATAACTTAGCAACACCCAGGAGCGATCCTTGAAGGGTGTTTGCATCAACGATAATTGAACAAGATAACGTGATAGAAACACGAGGGTTGAAACTAACACCCAGTTTAGACATAAGTTGTCAGGAGACGGACTGGCAATCCTAAGGGGCATCCCGTAAAAGGAAACGTGATGCAACGACCTTGTCATGGAGCCCAATATAATATCCAAATCATGAAATGTTGCACAGAGAAATAAATGAATGTGGACAGCTTACAACGAGCGCAGCTCAAGACAATAAGGCTTATATAAGCCACAAGCAAGATATGTTATGTAAGTTTGATCGATTGCAGGACTTTATGTTATACAAGTAAATAGAGTGGTAAACGAACCACTGCATTAAGAGTGGGGATACCTCTCGATATTGTGAGACCGCAGGAGCGGTAGTTATGTGAATCAAGTTCAAGAAATATGTTAAGGATGGACGACGTTATTATTGAAAGAGAGCAGTTAGCTTAGTAGTATGTGTGTATAAAGTGAAACACCGAGCTGAATAATGCCGGCTTGTGACTCGAATGATCGATGCTGAAGGAGCATTCGGTAGTCATCCAGATGAATGACGAACCATAATATAAGTCTGGGTGTGGAAGTTAATGTGACAGTAAATACCATGCAAGTTAGTGTTATGTTATACAACAAGCACGGTGCGCAGTAAGCGACCGTTGTATAATGTTGTTAAATAATGATATGGCAGATAAGAGCAGTTATGAATTAAATTCAGTGGTGATGCAAGGTAAGTGGTGTTAAACAGACTGGGCAATAGCCAGTGGTAGGTACTATGTGATGAGGAACCAGTGTGAATTCCTATGTAATCGCATAAGGGATTTACTGTCAAGATTTTACGCTCTGCACTCTGTATGACTGAGTGTTTTGGTATTGCACTTGCGCAGTAATGATCGAGTGGGATAGCTAGGAATGGGAAACATGTTAATTGTGGGGGAATAATGTTATAATGGCCGATGCATAGGAAATGCAAGGCCGCACCAATAAAAGAGTACTTGTACAAAACCAAATGTGGAGACATGATTAACAGTAAGTGACTACAGTAGCACTAACTGCCAAATATCGGTATGGAATATACCCCAAATGTTGTAAATAGCTGAGAGAGCACTACACACTAGGTAGTAGCTCAATCTCAACCGACTAAGTCGGAAGGGAACAAGTCAATCATTGTGAAATACATAGCTGTATACACAGTAAATTGTTATGGAAGTGGATAGAAAGTTTATAACTCACCGAATTCGCTAACGGTAAGAGATACCACGCGTCGGTTGAGAAACCATTGTTACCAATGAAGGTGACAATTGGGATGTACAATACAGTACGAATGACAAATGGGGCAATTAAGCTCTACAGTTATTAGAGTTTCGCAGCAGAAACTAGTGAGCCAGTGATTCAAGTGTTGAATGTACATGGTGAACATGAGTGAATGGCTTATTATTAACGCCTAGAAGCCTAACAGGCCAGAATCGAAACCAACTAAGAGTTTAAACAAACTCCAATGAGAATTCTTGGTTTAGGAACTAAACCGCCAATATGGTTAAGATCCTCTAATCAGAATCCATTGTGTAATAGACCGCGTGGAAGTTAAAACACTTCACGACGGCAGAACATTTTAAGCCAATGTTTAGCGATTGATTACGTGGGCGTAATCCCTTTTAAGGGGGGTAGAGCGCAAAACCACTTAGTGTGTATTACCGTACAAGTGTACGTGATTTATGTTGTGCATAGCACAAAATAATTTGTTTTGATGATTGGTGTGTGTGTTATGTAAACATACGCATTCATTCATGGTTAATTGTGGTAATTGCGCACAGAAGATGCGAATACCATTGTGATAAGTGTGTGTATTTGTTAACAAGTGTGTGTAAATGTTAACAAGTGTGTGTGATAGTACAAGTGTGGGAGTAGAGAAACTCCCGGGGGAACAAACCCCGACAGTATATAAATGTGAAACGGTGTGTTGTATTTTGATGAAATATATGTGTATATATATACTATATAGTGATTCACGAAAAGGGTATGAAACCGACATAGAACCTAGTGAGAATGAGATTCCCTAGGCAACAACATTGAAGTGAATGGAAATAACTGATAGACGAAGTTCTATCCCTTGGAGATGTTATGATCATGACTAGAATGATTTAAAAGATAGAAAATTGGAAATGAGTGATTTAATTGATGCTTGAAAATGAAGTGGGAGGTGAAACTTGATTATCATGAGATCAAGGGAAGCCGAACACAAATTGGAGTGGAAGGATAGTTCAACACTGATGCTGATCACATCAGGGTTGGATGATTCTTGAAGCTCCCTATAAGTGGTCACAAATAACCACGCTAAGAAAAGAAGCAAAGAGCATAAGTTGGACTTGGAGTTGTATTGTTTTCAAAAAGGATTTTGAATTGGTATTTATAAAACGTCGATAGATACTTTACATAATTAAAGTTTTCTTACTTAACCTCACAAGGAAAAATTTCAAATTGAAGTGATTGTTTTGATCTCCCAAAGGCACGGGGACGGAAGGTGTCCATCGCGACCGGGTTCTGCGGGATCACAGTGTATATCAAAGACATTTTGATTGCCATACATGCTATGACATGTTGTGTGGTATGTGTAATAAATGTTATTTTGACTTTGATCTCCTAAAGTGTATGCTATTAAGACCTATGAGTCTAAATGTGTTGTGTTACATAGACCTATGTGTCTAAAGGCTGTTATGTTATCAAGACCTATGTGTCTAAATGTTGTTATGTTACCCAAGACCAGAGAATCTAAGGGTTGTTATGTATGTGCAAATATTGTTAAGATACCCGGACCAGTGAGTCCGAGGTTATCATGTGAATATGTTATGTAATGTATGAATGTGAATGTGTTACCCGGACCATTGAGTCCGAGGTTGTGATATAAAGTGTGTTTGGTTATGGAAGTTTTATTTCTATAAGTAATCCCCGTATTCTAATCCAAGATGTGTGGGAAGTGTAAACTTCGAGGACGAAGTTCTTTTAAGGGGGGTAGATTGAAATACCCCAAACCTTGGTATGTTGTGTAAATGTTAAACTATGGTGTTTAAAGGCTAAAAAGTGCCTTAGAAACATCAATGAACCATTTAAACCATGGTAAAACACAATAAAACACTAAGACACGGTTTGAGCAAAAACATGCTCTAAACTTGTGTGAACTTGGTTAGGACCCAAAGAGCCTACCAAGATTTGATAATATTAAATTATGATTTTATAAGGCTAATTAAGTCCTTAGGAAACCTTGGTAGACAATGAAACCAGACAAAACATAAATAAATACCTTAAGGTCAATATGGGCTAAAATGTGCTCTAAGCTTGGGATAAATTTGTATAAGACCTAATGGTCATACCTATACCTTATAAATATGTTAATGAACATATTAAATCAATTACCAAAGGAAACCAAGCTTGAAAACAAGTTAAAACACAAAAAGTGCTTTAAGGAGTCTTAAAGCACGTTTTTGAAAAATTGTCTTGTAAATGTGTTTTGAGTGGCTAGATGTCCATCATTACTCTTTAATAAGTATGTGTACTATATAGTATCACATTTGGATGTCTATATCAATGGGAAATCAAAATTTTCACTTCTATGTGCCTTGTTTTTGTGAATAGTGATTTTTATAAGCTAGTTTGTAACATATGTTATCATAAGTAATTAAATTGACAAATAAAGACTAAAATACCCTTATGTAATAAAGGGGGCCGGTTTTCTAAGTGTGGTGACTCACCACTCTCTTGTTACTATGAAAAGTAAATAAAGATGACTAATAAATGTACTATTTGCTTTATAAGCACAAATATTCTAAAAGCAAGTCTATCTTCATTTCTCATTTCTTTCTCATTTCACACGGTTCCAAACTTCTTCCTCCCTTCTTGCTGTTCTCTCACGGTAATACTCACCACCACCATTAACTCCATCTTTGATCTCTTGTAAAATCAAGCTCACTTGTCCAAATCAAAAACAAACACCACCAATCTCTTCCTCTCATCAAGCTCTTCAATTCTATCCTTTCAAAATCCCAAGAGCTCCATTTCGGTGCCAAGAGGAATCACCATGGGAGGAGCTTGAGCTTGTGTTTCTACATATTATTACTCTCCTTTGCTTCAAGGTAAGGAAACTCAAAGAAAAATGAAGTTTCCCTCATGTTTTTATCTTGACCGAGAATCACCATTAATGGTGCTCTTTGTGTGACTTTGTTCTAGCTTCATTCCAACCTTTCATGGACTAGGTGGAGTCCTCTCTTGATAGATATTCAAACTCTTCAAAGACCAAGGTAAAACAACTACATTAATGTTTTTGAAATAATGTAAACCTAGGGTTTACAATGAGATGAAGCATAAAGCTTATATACTCATTTCAATGTTGGTATATTGTTTAGTAGTTGACAAGGAATGAAATGCCTTACCGGTTTTATGAGAAAACAAGAAAGAAGTTTGGGTGGAAAAGAGGTAAATATACTAACCTAATGTGGTTTAATGCCTTAGGAGAAATGAGCTTATAATGCTTGTTAAAACTACCTAAAGAGCAAATGGTGAATGACTTAGTATAGTGTTCTCAAGGAGACTAGTAAAAGAACATATGTCTTGGTGTATGTATTTGCAGGTCAAAGGCATATATATTGTGGAAATTCAGTGTTTATGGTTTATGCAATTTAAGGGCCTAAGAGCCATGTTATTTAAGGGCCTAAGTGCCAAGCAATTTAAATTGTGCACTATATTGGGATGTAGTGTAAATTTGGTGAAGCCTTGTGTGTGATGGTGTTCTTGATGGATTTAGGTGTTCTTGAATGTTTAGTGGTGGAAACTATGAGTTTTGGAAAGATGATGTGCTAAGAGAACCCATGGCGAAATTTGTAAAATGTATAAGGAGTTCTAAGTGCTTAAATGAACTTGGGTGAACTAGGAATTGTTAGGAATGGATACGTGCTTCACTAAGGAAGAAAACATGCATTAAGGTGTTCTAAGGTGCTATAAGGATTTAGGCATTGTCTTGGAAGTTCTAGAAATCCAATGAGTGTTTTTAAGATGTATTAAAGTCTTGGAGAAGTTTGTTTAAGGTTTAGGTAATGTTGATGAATAAGGAGAGAATGATGTTTAGGTAAGGTTTTGAGAAAGGAATTCAAGAAGGTGTGAAAAAGAAGATTTGTTTTGTAAGAGAAGATGCTTGGGAGATGATGTTGTGATGGTGAGAAAACATTTTGGTATGGTGGTCATTTAGGTGAAACACCCCTTAGGAAACCAAATGTAAATGTTACAAGTGTTATAAGATTTTGGGTGGAAATTGAGTAACAAGTCAAACATGGAATTAGGAGTGTTAAGATGATATTTGGACATTAGAATATACCTAGGAACATTAGGTAAGTTTATACAATTAATGGAGGTGGAGAAATAATGCAACAAGGTTTGAAAAATGCAATTTTACCAAGTCTGTAGCTTTGGTCCGGGACCTAGGTTATGGTTAAAGTTCCGGACCAGGGTGTAAAATAGGCCGAGTCACATAAGGATGTGGTCCGGGACTTAGGCCTTGTATAAGGTCCCGGACCACCCCATTTTAAAAGGCCGAGACTGAGTTAGCATATGGTCCGGGACTTAAGAAGAGGACCAAGTCCCGGACCACTATAAAAACATGGTTTTAGGTTATTAAAAGATGTCTAATGATGGGGATTGATGGTAATGATGTTATAAGGTTGTGTAGGACGTTAGGTGAGTTATAGTCACAATTTGGTGGGTGAAAAGTTGAAGTAAAATGAAAGAGTGAAACATGTTAAAAATGTAAAGATATTTAATTAGTAAACGGGGTTAACTATGGTCATTCGACGTTACACAAACACATTACCCCAATGTTAATGAAGGTAACTTTAATGTGCCAGTTGTTCGAGAATTGTTCGAGGAACATAAGTGGACATGGTAAAATGGACTCCGGTGACAGGTATGGTTTTCTTGCAACCTGTGTCCTACCGGATTACACCGGCTTGTATGCCAATGTGTTTTTCTGTGTGTTTGCCACGTTATAAGATAAATCATGAAACGAGTTTACAGTCGTTATTGTTGTATGTTTACGTGCCGATACCGGTAACCTCGAGTGCGCTTGAAGGGCTAGTTAACCACTATTAGGTAAACGTAAGAGAACGGTATCCGGTGATTACGTTTCCGACCTAAGGAACGTTCTAACCACGGCTATGCGTGAGTTAGTTATGTGATGTTTGTGTGTGATGTTTGTGTGTGAAAGTATGACTCTCCCTTCCTTTGTGTGTGTCTAACAAGACTTAACCCAATGTTGTGATTGTTTAATTAAGTTCAATGTTGAACCTCTAACAAGTGCTAGCGGGGGAAGTGAGGAGTCCGGTCTGTTCCGGCCACGCATGTGAGTATGGGGGTCGTTGTCATATCAGGTTCGATCCTCTCCATATGTTATGGTTGTTTTCTAATTTGGTTTCCAACCTTCCCTTTAGCTTAACCAAGGCTATTACTGACTCACGTCGGGCCACAGGGGCATACTATGTTATGTTTGTTCGGTGTGCTTGGATCACTATATCCGAGACACCTTGTGTTAAGTATCCGCTCATTTAACGAGACGGTAACGAGTTATGTAACGAGCTTATCATGAGACTGGCAACATTCTCTAGGCTCACCAGTGTATTAACAATGTTTGGGTCGGTTCCTAAGAGAACCATTCCCGTTATGTTATGTGATGTTGTTGTAATGCAATTCTATTGCGATGTTATTATGTGCACGTTGAAACGTGAAAGTGTTGTTATGAGTTGTTATGGGATGCATGTATATGTTGTAAAATGTGGAGTATGTGGATCATGGATATGAATCCCAGTTGTGATAAGAGGCGTTTAAGGATAACCCGAAACGGGTAAGTGTCGTCTATTAAGGAAGTAGCTCCATTAGAGGAGAAACACTCTAGGGATAATGAATACCATGGTGACTTATCAAATAAGGATGTATTATCCGTTTATTGAGCCCATTGAGGCGAAATGTTGTGTGTTGTGTGTTTACAGTTGCGTGCACGATTAAATATAATCAACCGCATGCTAAGACGACAATTAGTTGTGCGTGGCCCGGTAGCATGTGGGCTGCGGGATTACCATACCAGCAAAGGTGCTGAGCCCCTTGGGGGCCACCCGTTTCTTCTTTCTTATTTCAGGTACGAAGTGCTGGAAGCCGTTCGAGAGTAGGACGGGTAGTCGTTGTACATGGGTAATCATTTAAGTGTATATATACAGTAGGCGTAGTAAGACCGAAACTGTTATCGGCATCAGTTTGTGAATACTCGGTACAGTTGAAAGGTGTATGTTGTTGTTGTTAATGGAAAGGGATAGTAATGTGTAGTTGCTCGGGAATTTAGCCCATCAGACCGGTACAATGTATATGTATTAGCCTTGTTAGCCACGTGGGTGGTTAACGGCGGTGTAACACCAAGAAGTTAAGTAATGTGTTGAAGTTTGTTTTCCGCTGCAGTTTGTTGTTAAGTGTGTATGTTGTTTGGATGGGGTGTTACAAAAAGCCATGATAAGATGAGTCGACACACCAGTCAGCAGGGAGCTGAACTTAGACGGAATATTAAGGGATAAAAAAAATTTAACCACAATACAACCTACTACAACAACAACAACCGACAGTACGGTAAGAACACCAAACCCGGATCGAAAGAGAAGAACCTAAGAGATCGCTTAATAATCCGAGCAAAACACTACATGTAAGCGATAACATACAAGGAATGTACTATAAGATACCATTGAGACTGTTGAGACAACGTCTTCCAACGAGAACGGGATAGAACTCCCGAGGTGATCATTGAGAATACCAGTAATAAACATTCTTCATTAAAGATGTTGGTAAACCCCGGAAACAGGGACAGAGGAAGTAAACCTAAGTTATAACCTACCAAGGGTTAAGGTCATACGATCCCGACAGAGGGAAGCTCAGAGGACTACCCCCACAGTGCGGGCATAGTCGAGCGAACAAACTGATGAATGACAGTCAATATTGTTGCCTAACTCATTAACGCCCAAGTATGATTAATCATTGACGGGTGGCGTAGTCAACAAACGTTGAACGAAGCATTGAGATGGAAGCAAAAGATGACAGGATAAATATCCAACTTAGACACCGTAAGGCAGATGCCTAATACAAACCGAACCATAATCGCTAAAAGACTCAAGTCCTTAGAGGCGGAAATATTATTGGAGACACTAAGTAACCTCAGATCACCTAAA
The DNA here is from genome assembly GCA_023374045.1 of Limonium bicolor. NCBI lineage: Eukaryota > Viridiplantae > Streptophyta > Magnoliopsida > Caryophyllales > Plumbaginaceae > Limonium > Limonium bicolor. The sequence goes on from CM041777.1 coordinate 443,464,936, forward strand.
TAAACTTCCATAGCAGGAAGCAGGATGCAGCAACTTACCATGATACCCGGTACTACATTTAAAATGTAACCTAATGGTGGATAGTGTTCAAAGAACCAGAGACTTATGAGGATAACCTACAGATGAGTAAGAATACAAGGAGAGAACCGAGCACCGGCTCTAACCCAATGACATTAAGCACTAAGAGCCTACGAGCCAAGGATGTTAACCACATCAGAGCCGAGGCACTCTAAGTTATAAGAGAGCTTATTTAAACCATGAAGGAGCTACAATTTGTAGATATGAAAGGTTACCAAACCTATAACTTAGATTGTGGAAAATATTGCCAGTAAAAGGCACCAATGAGAATAATGAGATAGTACATTGGCAGGGGCGGAGAACGAACCATACCTTTTAGGGTGGGGATATCTCTCCTTGTTATGAGGCCATGAGTGGGAATAAACCTCTCAAAAAGGGCTTTCACTTATGAGAGATGCTATACGCTTGAGTAATAAGGAAGGTTGAGACTACCTTGAGACTACCTTTAAACATACTAGATACACTTGAGTAATAAGGAAGGTTGCAGAGACAGACCTCATATCCAACACCCAGGATGTAAGAATCAGTAATCGTGAGAGAGACTGACCTACATAAGAGACTGAAATTGAGGTAGAACACCTTCATGTTTAGAGACAACCATTTACAACACGGTACGTCAACCGCCATACACCAAAGTTGAAGAAACCCCAGTGTGCTTACACCAGGAGGAAATTGAATAAAAGATAAAATGTTAAAATAAGTGAGTAAGTAGTTGCACCATCAATGGGAAACATGGTAAAGGCCAACTACCACCGTAGCAGAGGTCATAAGGGCAATACCTTTATAAGTGGATTAAGTCATGGTCGGTTAAAGCGACATTATGTATGAGCCGTCAAATATTGACACTGAGGCAATTAGATTTATGAGCTAAGACCAGTATAAGTAAAGGAATAAGTGGAAGACGACTGCGCATTGATGCCAGTAGTCTGGACTGGTTAGGTAAGATTCACAGGAAGCACACTACCCATTCCTTAAGGAACTGGAATGCATTCCTAGTAGACCAAATATGAGAAACAAGATAAGAGGCTCTATGGAAAGAGACCTCAGTCACTAAGAGACCGAATTAGTAAGGGATACAGAAAGAACTAGACCATACAATACCCAAGAACATAGTAAATGGATTTTCCTTGATTAAGTTCAAGAAGAACAATAAGTGTTATTAGAGGACGATGAAAGAGGAGATCGACAACAGAATACTTCATAGTTAGCAATGGCTAAGCGTGTGACGGACACTACGAGTTTACTAAAATGAGATGTGGGACGACTGCACCCCACAGGGGCTTGTAGGCTTGACACGCTCATTTATGAGTTAGTCGGGTAAGTAGTAATGTACCAGTAAGGTACCCCATGCATGTAGACGAGTGGTGTAAGTAACACGGGAAGTAGTCGACTTCGTACCACGGTCAACGACGCAAGATCAGACAAGAGCAGCTACTACCACAAACAGTCGAAGAGAAGAATTCGGTTGAACCAACAACACAAATGAATCAGAGAACAAATAATTAAGGACTATGAAGTGCGAAGAGCATGGATTGTTAAGTACAGACATTGGACATGTCTTAAGATGTAAGAGATTAAACTGTAAAGCGTAATAAGCACTAAACAGTAGTTTCAGATTAAGAATCATCCTCAGACCAAAGGTCAGATGGAAAGAACGATTTAGACACATGAGAAAACACTAAGAATACAAACATTAGATCTCTAGGAAGACTGGATAGACGAGCTACAACTCATTAAGGCCGTGTATATATAAAGATAACCCGTGTCCATTGAAGGACCTTTAGTACACAAATATAAGCATGCAGGAGAAGAATATACAATACTATAAAAGGATAAGAAAGGCAAACTAAGCCTAAGATTATCAGAGTCGTGCAGCGGAAGCTAGCGGACCGGTAACTTAAAAGAGGTTTCACATACCTGATGAACGCGGAAAAGGAATGATATACCACACATCTTCCAATGGAACAATATAAGATTTAGCAACTGAATGCTTTTAGTATCTTGAGATTAGACCAAACTAAGTTAAGAATATGGTATAAGTACCGTTAAGAATCCTCGATACAGAGACTAAGTCATTAGCATAGTTATGACCCTCTGATCGATTATAAGTGAGATAGATGACATGGACGCTAGAATGCTTGGTGAGAATTAGACATCTTGAACCTATGTTCAAGAATGATATGTTTGATTACGTGGGCGTAATCCATTTTAAGGGGGGTAGAGCGAAAACCGCTTAGCGTATGTTATGTACTGAGTACGTAAACTACGATGTGCATAGCACAAAAGAATTGGAGAATTTATTTTACATAAACATTTTGAGATAAATCATGGTTATTGCACACAGAAGATGTGAATACCATACATATTAAGTACCTACCTTGTTAACTCCGGTGTGAGTACAAGTTAAGAGAAATGGTGAAGAGGATTAAGGAGACTTAAGGAATATGGAATATATGAGATATGGGTCGGTATGAAACTACATGTGAGATAAGAATAAGATAACACTATGAGATATTATTTGATATGAGTATGAGGAAGAAGATAGTGATGCTATGAGATATAAGATGGTGAGAATTGATATGAAACTGTTATAGAACTTAGTAAGAATGAGAGCCTTGAGGTAATTACTAAGAGATGAACTGGGAATGATTAATGGACTCAGTCCACACCTTGGAGATGTATTGATTGCGATTAGAAAGACTAAAAAAGATAGAAAATTGGACATGAGTGAACTATTTGATGTTTGAAAATGACGTGGGAGGTGGAACTTGATTTTCTAGGGATCAAGGGAAACCGAACACAAATTGGGGTGGAAGGATAGTTCTACACTGATGCTGATCACATCAGGGTTGGATGATTCCTGAAACTCCTTACCAGTGGTCACAATTAAATCACGCTATGGATAGAGGCTTTAGGATAAAACGAAATTGGAGTTGATTGTATTTTCAAATAGAGGGAATTATCCCTTACTTGACCTCATAAAAAGGATTTCTTTTTACTGAGTCTCACCCATGAAGTCGAGGACGCACGAGCCTTTGTCTTCGAACCGGTGACATGGGGAGAGCAGAGTTGTTTTGTATTCTGGCCCATGGTGATGAGGACGAATGAGCCATTGTCTACGGACCGGTGACATGGGAGAATACGTTGGAAAATTATGTGATTGTTTTAATCATCAAAGAAACAAAGGGAATTTTGAGTGTTATACATGCTTAAGCATGTTGTGTGATATTTAAGTATAAGCGTATGATGGATCTAATGATTCAATGAGTTTAAATATACATAAGTATGATCTATATGATCTATGGAATGAGTTAAGACATGTATTCTAATAAGATAAGATGCATGGGAACTTTGGGGACAAAGTTCTTTTAAGGGGGGTAGATTGAAATACCCCAAACCTAAGTATGCTAAGTAAACATCAATTTATGATGTAGTAAGTCTAAAATATGCCTTAGAAAGATTGATAGACAATTTAAACCAAGGAAAACACAAGAAAATGCCTTAAGGGCAATTTAGGCAAAAATGTGCTCTAAGCTTGGAGTGACTTTGATTAGCACCCAAATATCACTATAAGACCTTATTAACATGCTAATGGACATGTTAAATCAATTATCAAAGAAAACCAAGCTCAAAAACAAGCTTAAACACAAAATGTGCTTTAAGACTCCTTAAAGCACCTTTTTGAGAAATTGTCTTAGAAATGGGTTTTGAGTGGCTAAATGTCTATGATTACACCTTAATCAACATGTGTACTAATTAGTATCACATTAGGAAGCCTAAATCAATGAGAAACCAAAATTTTCACAAATATGTGCACTAAATTGTGAATAGTGCCAAATAGTGACTAGTTTAAGTTTTAGTCAACATAAGTCAATTAGTTGGTCAACCAAGACCATAAATATCTTGATTATAAGGGGGGAGGCCGGTTTTAATGTGGTGAGTCACCACATGAGTCATCCAACTTAAGAAAAGAAGAGAGAAATAAGAAAAGTTACTATTTGCTTTTATAAAGCAAAATATCCTTTAATAGCCTACATCTCTCCTCTCTTCTTCATTTCCCACCTTCACCCATGGTTTTCTTCTTCTCCTCTCTGTTCTAAAGTTGTCCAAGCAGCCCCCATGGCACCACCCCCTTCATTTGTCCATAACTTGCTCATTTTAGCTCCAAATCAAAAACTAAGTATAGATTTCTCTTAGTTAGACCAAGGCCTTGCTTCCTATCTTTTCAAAATTTGCAAAGCTTCATTTTGGAGCCATGGGAAATCACCATTGGAGGAGGAAAAAATAGCTTGAGTTGTTCATTGTCTTCTCCATTCATTCAAGGTAAGGAAAATGTAAGAAAAACCATGTTTCCACCACTTCTTCTACATGGCCGAAAATTTCTACTCATGGGGCTTCATTTTTATCCATTGTTCTAGCTTGATTCTATTCTCCAAGGGCTAGAGGAGGTCCTTCTTGATTCATATCCAAGCCTAACTTAAGACTTCAAGGTAAAATATTCATTTTAAGACCTTAAAACACATTTTTAACCTAGGGTTTACTCTTAAGGTTAGTGTATTGTTTAGCACTCATGAGAGTCATTGTATATTGATTAGAACGTTGGCAAGGGGAATTAGAATGGTGGCCGAGATTCCCAAGGGAAGAAGCCTAAGAAGAAACTTGAGAAAAACAAGGTAAATTGCTTACCTAATGGTGGTTTAAGTTTTAAGGGATGAGTTTTAGGTGAGTACTAATGTAGCTTAAAAGCTTACATTGGGTAATGGGTTATATAACCTAAGAAAAAGAACTTAAACAAGCTTATGAACTTGTGACTAAGGAGCCAATGGGGATGAGTTAGTAATATAAGTTTAAGATGGATTTTAAGAGCATTATAACGACTATGAGATTGATGGGTGTATTTGCAGGTTGAAAGCTTTTATATGTGGGAAATTCAGTGTTTAAGTTTAAGTCATTTAAGGGCCTAAGAGCCATGTTATTTAAGAGCCTTAGTGCTATGCAATTTAAGATTATTGCACAATATTGAGTTAATTATGAATGAGTTGATTTGGGTGAGGAAACAAGATGAGAAAGGATTTGAGGTGTGTGAGTTGGTTAAATGAGGAAAACAATGCATTTGGGCATGATAAAATACTAGAGAAGCTATGGCGAAATTTGAATAGAAAACAAAGAGTTTAAGTGGAGGTGGTGAGTTAATATGCCCTGGGATTCACTAGCGATCATTCTGAGGAATTTGAGTGGGAATGAGTTAACTAAGGAGTTCTGGAGGTTTAGAATGACCTAGAATTGTCTATGAGGAAATTAGAGTATAGATGGGTGTATAGAACACACCAAAGTCATAGTATGAGGAATGGTAAGACTTGTGCAAAATTTGGAGGAAATGGTGTACAATGTTTTAAGATGATTTAGGTATGAACTAGTAGTGGATTAATAAGGTCATAGTTGGATGGTAATGAGTGGACTTGAGTGATGGAAGTGAAAATTGAAGGAGAATGTTGTCAATTGTCAAGGAAAATGACTAGGAATGTAAAAGAGCGTGTGATCATGAGAATGGTGAGTAAGTTGAGTAAAAGGAGATGGAAATGTCTAAGGAGGGTGTAGGATGGTCAAGGTAAAGAAGAACAAGGTTAAGGTGCTAAGAAGATGGGGAGGAATGCATAGGTAAGTTCATGAGTTTAGGTTGATGAGTAGAAAAAGGTAAAGAAAGGAATTGTGCATGGACATGCAAGATAACCTTGGAAGGTTTATCAAAGCAAAGATGGGATGTAATAATGCTTAGGGAGAAGTCATATTGATTGGAAAGGAGACACTTTGGATAGTTGGAGTTTTAGACAAAATTTACATGTTGGAAAAATAAGGAAATAAGTAACAAGAGTTAGGAATTCTTGTAAGGATTGAGAAAATGGTTAAGGAGGTTATAGAGGATGTTCTAAGGTGAGTTTAAGTGCCTATATGGTATTAGGACATAATGGGACACTTGTGGAAGAGTTGGACATTTTGGCAAGAAATGAGATAAGTGTTTAAGGGTATATAAGATGAGTTTTCTGGCACGTCCGAACTTCCGTCCGAATTAGGAAGCTCGGACATGCCCTGTTGCGTTTAAGTTTTCTGAGTTTCGACCAGTGTCCGAACTACTATCCGGCCTTAGATGTTCGGACACTTGAAATGTTTCCATTGATTTTTCCTCGACCTATGTCCAAACTTTGGAAGCTCGGACACATGTTCGGACGTACGTCTGGTTGCACTTTTTTGAGTCTCGGCTTGCGTCCGAACTTCGGAAGCTCGGACACAAGTTCGGACACGGTGCTGTTTTGACCAAAAACTTTGTTTAAGGTTAGGAAATGATATCTAATGGTGGGGATTGATAGATATTGATGTTATAAAGTTATTAAGGGCATGCTTGGAGGGTGTAATGACTACTAAGTGGGTGAATAAGTATAAGGTATGAGGAGAAGTGATTCACTTAAGATTAAGTTTGTAAGAACTTAAGTGGTGTTAGATGGGGATCATTAGTGACTAAGTGAGTTAAGTAAGTTAGCTTTATTGGAAAAGTAATTAACAACCTAAAATTGAATGAATGTTTTAGGGTATGAGAATTTGGACTCCAGAGGAGAGTAAGCAACCGAACGACCAACGGTGAACGGTACAGTTCTTCTTGTGACCTGCTTGCTAACGAGGTGTCCCTCGGCTTGTGTGCTATTTGTTTTGTGTGCTCACTAAACAAGATAAAGCATGCAACCGGAACATTATGTTTATTGTATTGTTGTGTGACGTTTGAAAACTACACAACTTACCGTGAGAACCTACTAACTAACGTTTAGTAAGGAATTGAGTGAGACTAAGGAACGCTCCCTAATATTAGTTTGTTAATAACCGAAAGAGGTTTAACCAACAAACATTGTCTTGAGACTTCTACTAACTGGAACTTAAGGGGGGAGTGTGGAACCCGGGACTGACTCCGGTCATGCATGCTAAGGAAAAAGGGGGTCGGTATCTAAAGCAGATCCGACTTCCGCTTAAGGACTTGTCTTCGGACTTGTTGCCTAGGGTCGGTTGCCGGCTCAGCTACATTGGACATCCAGTCCAAGGTAGGAGGCATTAAGATGGTGCGGTAGGATCACCTAAATCCTAAATTATAAGATAAGTTGTTTATTCAACCAATGGAGTTAATAGCTCATTGGCTAGGGTTGCTTTTGACCCGATAAAAATAAACATTGAGGTAAGATACAATCATTTCTATTTAAAGAGTGGTTTGTATTCTAAGATTAAGATAAGGTTTGAGGTAAGTTGCAACCATTCCTATTTAAAGGATGGTTTGCAATATAAGACTGAGATAAGCTACATCCATTCCTATTTAAAGGATGGTTGTTTTCTAAGACTAAGGTTGAGGTAGGATAAGGTTGGACTGAGATTAAGAGGAAACATAACCTAAGGAGTTAAATAAATAACTCTCTAATTAAGGGAACGCATTTAAGTCGTTCATTGTGATTGAACTTTGAGCGTTCATATTTGGATTGTTGTTTTTGCACTTTCTATTATGTTGTGCATCTAATCAACCTCCATGCTATCGACAATTAGTCGTCGTAGCCACGTTAGCTTGGGGGCCATGAGAGGATCGTACCAGCATTCGTGCTGACCCCCTTTGGGGGCTGTTTTTACTACACAGGTGGACGTCAGGAGGCGGCCGTCACGGGAGTAAGATGGGGTACAAGCGTTATGGGTTAAGTGTGGCCTATGAGTTATGCATATACACTCGTATGGCAATTTGAGTTAGTAAGATGTATAGGATGTGAGGGGATTGTAAGAAGGATATGTATTTGGTTAAGATTTGTATGTGCTAATGTTCGGTATATTCTGTAGTCAGACCGTGGCAAGGTCCTAGAGTGTATTTGAATCCGCTGCAGAGTTGTATATATGGAGATAAGTTTTTGATAACCACGATTGGATCGAGATGGGGTGTTACATGTCTAAAGGTGAAAACCTAAGTGTTTGGGTGTAAAGAAAGTGCTAATGAAGCTATGTCAAATTTGGTGAGTAAACAAGGAGTTCTAAGTGTTTAAAAGAAATTGGTGACCTAGGTGGCACTAGGAATTGTTAAGTGTTAAAATGGTGGAAGAAAGGGAATTTAAGGGTTCATAAGTACTTGAATGACTTAGGCATTGTTCATGGAAATGTAGGGTCTAAAGGAGTGATGTTTGGTGTACCAAGGTAATGGTAAGAGTGTGGTTTAATCTTGTGCAAAGTTTGGTGAATGATGGAAGTGTAATGCCTTGTAAAGACTAGGTGTAAACTTGTGGAAAAATCTCATGGAGATTGTGTAAGGGAGATGTTGTTGAGAAATGATGCTTTTGGTGTAGTTGTAGTGGTGGAGGAACAATGCTTTGGTTAGTGGAAGCCTTAGGCAAAAACACAAGTTAAATGTGTAAGGAAAATGTGCCAAGTGTAAAGGAGTTGTAAGAAAATGAGTAAATGTTTAAGGAATTATGTAATGAGCTAGGAAATGAGTTTGGTAGGTGATTTATGGAGGTTTAGGAGTGCCTAATGATGTTAAAACATATTAGGAGGCTTGAGGAAAACTGGAAAAGTTTGGAGAAAGTTTGACAATGTTTGGGAAGTTACTACAGTCGACCGACCCAGGGGACCGACCCTGTCTGGGTTGGTCGGACTAAATTAAGGTAACGGGAATGTTTCTGGAATCGACCGACCCAGGGGGTTGGGTCGGTCGGTGGGTCGGTCGGTGGTCGGTCGGTCGGGCTAAAAACGAAGAACACAAATGCTTTCTGGAATGGACCGACCCAGAGGGCTTTGGGTTGGTCGGAATAGTGTTGGGTCTATCGGGCGAAAATCAGTGAACCCGAATGTTTCTGGAATGGACCGACCCAAGGGGTTGGGTCAGTCGGTGGGTCGGTCGACCCATACTTGTTAAAAAAAACATAAGAGAAATGTGACTATGTAGTAAACCCTAGTGGGTATAATGAGGATAATCAAGTGTAAGTTTAGCTGCAAAACATGTCATGTGGGTATATAAAACACTTGGTAAATTGAAGGTTAAATAAGGTAATTAACCGACCTTATTAATTGTGTATAGGAGTTACATTCGGTGGAACTCGAACACAGCAGGGACCAACTTGCAACCTGTGTCCTACCGGATTACCGGCTTGTATGCCAACTTGTTTTTATGTGTGTTTGCCACCTTGCAAGAGTAAGCATGAAATGAGTTTACAGTAATTCATTATGTGGCGTAGCTAGTCTCCGATACCGTTTAACCTCAATTATGTGTTAAACCTTAGCTAACTAAATCTAGGATCACATAAGAGATCGGTATTCAGATTTAACGACCTAAACCATGGGAACGTTCTAACCACGGCTATGCGTAAGTTAGTTGTGTGTTGTTTGTGCGTGAATGTTTGTAACTCCCTTGTGTGTTTAACCCAGTTGTAACACCGCATGGTGTATGGATGTGATAGGTTCCATAGTGGATCCCTTAACTATAAATATATATATTATGGGGGATGAGGAATTCGGTCGTTCCGGTCGTGCGTGTTGTTTGGGAGTTGATGTATACAGTTTCTTTAACTCTCTCTCTGTTGGTTGTTTTCCTTCTTGGTCTTCAATCACCCTCAAGCTTAACCAAGGCTATCTACTGACTCACGTCGGACTAGGGGGATATGTGTATAATGTGTACGGTTCTATATTAAGACCGAAATATCTAAGTAAGTATGTACGGTGTGTTCGGTACTATATTGAGACCGACACATCTCAGTAAGTTAATGTGTACGGTGCGTTCGGAACTAAGTATATCCGACGCATTTTAAGAAAACACATGTTCTCTATGTAGAACAATACGTTATAAGATTCTCTAGGCTCCAAAGAGATTACTAACTCACATCTCGGGGTACGTGTCCTCATGTGACCCTCTCCGAAATATGTTGTATGTACGTTAAAGTGTGATATGTACTGTTATGTGGAGTATGTGGATCATTGGTATCAATCCCAGATTATAATAAGAGGAATTTAAGTACAACCCGAACAAATGGGTAAATGTTGTAACACCCCTACTAACACGGCTCCTAATTGTCTCCTAAACGTCGTACTTTATAATTAAATCACAGCGGTAAATGACAGATTGTCGTACTATGGTGTTACCATTACCACTCGCCCATACGAGTGATAACGCGTTACCTGATAATCAACATACAAAACGTATTCCTGTAGTGACCACAAGAGATAGATAGCAGTTTAGACAATACCAAAAGAACTACAACATAATACCTCCTTACAACATAAAACCGTACACGTGAGCGTCTACGCGAAATTACACCTCGGTTCACCAAACCCGAGTCCAATATAACCACTGAAACAAACCGTACTGATGTCTATTCCACAAGTGTCGCGCCCGCGTCGACAAACAGCTAGTATCCTGAAAATAAACATGGTTGTGGTATGGAATCAGCCCCTGCTGAGTATGTCATCACATGCCCCGTCATGCCCCCTCAGACCCCTCAGTTATTTGGTCGAGAGCATGGGATTCGTTACATGCAATACCGTTTTAATATATAAACTGTAAACAACAATAGTAATAGCCATACAATAAATCACAACCATTAACACACAAAATATTTCCACACAGCATAACCAATGAACAACAAGGTGATAACAACAAGAATAATAAACGAGTATTAATTCCCGTCCTTGGCACAAGAGTCCAATGTTGTTCACCATATACGAGCTGACAAGCTGTTATAATTGTTCAGTTATGTCTAATGACAACGTCTCGTTATAACGACGTGTCTGTAAATTACCCATATGTTATGGCGGGTCACCCATGGCAGTAGCCACTCCAATGGTAGAGTCTCCGACCAACGAACCATTCTAGTTCGCGGGAAATTTCTTGATACTTACGGACCTGTACGCGGACATCCTGGTATTGTTTTTGTGATCACAGCGCGCACCAAGAGCCACATCCTCTTGGCTTTGTTACATCTTTACCATTGCATCGCATCGCATTACCAATTTTGCTAACAAGCAGACCAAGGTCATTAGTCCAATCTGAAGTATGTAAACTTGGGATCCAGTGTTAGATATGAGAGCGGTGTTTAGAAAGGCCAATGCTCCGTAATTAAGTCTCGGATGATATACATATCTTATTATCCTAGTGCTACAACGTTTTTCTGATGTTCCTTATAATACTCATATAAGATAGCACCATAGCCGCTAGTTCGTTTTATATATGGGTTCATATATACGAACCAATATTGTTATCGCAAAAACAGTAAATAATAAGCAGCTTAAATATACAATTCATGCATATTAATTCACACATTCAGACAAACAATCTTATCACAGATTTCACACATAAGTCTGAGCCGAGGAAGTCCTCAGAGACAATCAGAGACACATAACAACATACCGTTCACCCTGATTTAAAACGGTGGAGTATGAATCAGCTAGGTCCAATGCTCCTCGCGTCGTCTCTAACAGTCTAATAATACGTATAATACTACAAATTAGTATCCCTATAACAACATTACTCTACGGTACCCCGTACCGTCATTAATCCCTCCCGGTTCATTCCCCGTCATTTACAAACAACGTTTGTCGGGTTTTCGGTTTAACTCGGGATTAGTTAACGTTATATTACGTGTACGTTTACGTCGTGGTATATTAATATACTCAACTCAACAATCGTTGTCGCATGTAATTTAATACACATTGTATATGTTATAGTTTGTCACTATATTGCGTGTATAATCTTGATCATATATTATACATCTCACCTTAGTATTTATTTTCCTAAGGTTAGTCTTCCCAAGTGTAATGTTGTATAATCCATATTTAAAATACTTTGAATTATTTAACCCCTTATTATTCCATAGACAACATAACATTAGAATTTCCTTAACTAATGTTTATGATTCTTTTCTCCTTATCTTATATCATTTTAATTATGATATTATATGGTTATTGAACCATATTGTATTTCTCACTCCAAAACATATATTTATTTATATATATGTATTATAGGACCACTTATTATATGGTAATCCCTTATAATATTCATTCTTCCTTAATGAATATTTCTTATATTATAAATGTTACATCCCTTATAACATTATAAACCATATTATAAATTCTCATTCAAAAATACTCATTATTACCGAATAACACTTATGTTCTTTAATATTTACAAAACCACCACATTAATTATATAATGTTATATTATAGTTATATAACATATCTTATGATATTTAAATCATTAAAACCTTTATAACCTATAGTTATAAAATGTTACAAAATACCAAACAGCCCAAATGGTTGTCGGTTTATATTTGATTCCACCAAAGTTTCAGAAATTACATAACCACCCCAATATTATTTCCTTGTTACACTTATAATATATACCTTATGTTATAACCTTTGAACCTTAATATAATTATAACCTATGGTTATAATTCCTTAAAATAACCGAACATACCCTATGGTCTATTCTAATTTAATTTTCACCACTTAACTTTCTATATTCACCAAATCACCCCATTTTATAACATATAGTTTCTAATATCATTAAAACTATACATTATACATATATCTTAATAAAACCTCATATCTAATTCCAAAAATTACCAAACTATACCAAAAGGTTATAAACATCATTCCTAACCTTATACTTCCAATATTTACGGTTTTACCCCATATGTTACCCAAATGTAACAATGATATAAAATATCATATCTTATACTTATATAATTCATACTAACTCCAAATTTAACCAAATAAATTCCTAAAAATTCCTAATAACCCAAGGTTCGTTCTAAACTCCATTTGGTACCCATTATTTTCGAAAATCACTACTTCACCCCAATATTTATAAATCTTTTACAATTTCATACTTAACTTATTATAAGTTGGTATTTAATTCCATAAATTCCCAAACTTGGTCAAAGTCTCCTATATAGTCAACTTTGACTTCTAAATTCTATTTGAAACCCAAACTTTCGGTAATTACTATATATACCCCAAACTTTCCTATTTATACAATTTTGTAATAAAACTTTATAAGGTGTTATAATTTTTATTTAAATTCATTTTAAACACCAAAATTCCACCTAATACAGCCCACGGCCTATATTTTTGTAATTACCTTTTAACCCCAAACTTAATGCAAAATGCATAAATAAAATTAAATAAGCTCTTAAACTTAAATAAAATGGCCTAATGACATGGCCTTATTACAACCTTGAACTTGCAAAAATAAATTACATTTTAAATGCCTCAAAAATACTTTAGATTCAAGGCCTCACCACCAATTTTCCCATATTTACAATTTTCCACATAATGTCTTAATTTGACCACTATGTTAATTAAATCATTTAAATGACTAGCTATTAACTAAGTCCTTTCTGGTCACACTTAGGTGTAATTTAACCAGTCCACTCTCGAAAATATATATATATACCATAAGCTTTAAAGCATATAATATATAGTTAAGAGTGTTATACCTTGATTTATAAGCTTTTTAAGGCTTGTATGGTCACGCCTGCTTGAGATCTGGGTTTAGACAGATTCTAATTGATTTCTAACAGTAAGAAAAAGATATAGTTAGGTTCCAAAAATAGAACCAACTATAAGAGTAATTTTAAGTCATGAAAAACTAGATTTCTCACCTTAAAAATGACTTTAAGCAACCTATCACTCCATGTACTGTCACGACACTTTGGAGGTATGTTTATACACCTCTTGACTTGCATTAAACAGAGAGTAAATGTTATGGCTCAGCTTAGAACCGAAATTAACCAAAAGAGTAATTAAAGGTCTTAAAACATGGATTTTTACCTTAAGATTTGAAGCTGTTCCCAAGTGTTCCACAGCCCTATTTTCCAGAGGAATGAAGGGTGTTAATCCCTTAATAAAATCATGCCAAAGTGGCAGATTAACTCACTTGTACAGAAGCTAGAAGACTTACTCTTTAAAAACACCTAAAATGGTGTTTTAAGGTTGGATTTGGCTAATCCTTGAAGATCTTGATATATCAACTGATCAAGTATGTAAAGGAGGAGAAAATAAGCTTAGGGAACAAGAGGAACAAACGGATTTGAAGTAGAGAAAGGGTTAAGTGCTTAAAGCACATTTTTACCTTAATTATTGTTCTTGTTTCACTTCTTCATTCCCTTTGAGTTTCAAAAGTGTTTAGACCTTCCATATGACCAAGAATTCGTGCTAGATCAGTGGGAGGAAGTGTTTGAAAGATAGATCAAAGAAAGGGGAAGAAAAAAATGTAAAAATGGCTTAAAGCATGTTTTTACCATTTACCTTGGCAAGGAGAGTTCTCCCTTGGTTCTGGCTGGTTGGGAACGTGAATGAGGAAGGAGATAGGCTCCTGATTGAAGGTGAAATCAGTTGGGACAGAAGGAGTGGAGTGGGTAAGGTAGGTAAGGTTTGAAAAAAAGGTATACTTTTTAATATTTTAATTAAAGTGGTGTATTATTGTAGAAACATCATCATGGCTTGTATAGTGCTGGTATGTGGCCTTATTTCCGCCCCCTTATCTGATTGATAGGGTTCAATGGTCAACATTGACCAATTTGGTCAATAAAGACTTAATTTTACATTATTATATATTATATTAATATTTTAATGTAAAAATTTGTGAAAATTGTAAATCTCTGGATTTAGAGTTACTAATGTGATATTAATGAGTATACATATTTATTAGAGTATTTATAGGTGTTACATTGGGTTATATAGACCCAAAACACATTCCCGAGACATTCCCGGGACTTTCGGGACCTTTTCGTGTTGTAAGCGTTTCTCCCGAGCATTTTGTGTATTCTTGTAAATCTAACCTGGGACATATGTTCTAAGGGTCATATCATGATCATTAGTTGACTTTGTATGAGTTTTATAGCTTATATAACTTGGTTAACTCAAGGTCCGGCTTAACGCATGTTTTTGACCTTAAGGAGTTTAGGTGCGGTTTTTAATGCCAAAGTGTTTCTGTGCTTTCTTAGGGTTTCATAATCCCCCAAATAAACCATTAATTCCCATTATTTAATTATTTAATGGTTAGGGGTATTTCAAATGTCATCTTGTGAGGAGTTAGCACCAATAAGGTAGAAACCCTCAAGAGTTAAAGAACACAACTATGTGATCTAACAAGTGTTGATGTGTTGATTATGTTATTTGGATCCTATTGTTTGGATGTGTGTTAAGTGTTTATAGTTTTTCCATGCATGATTTGAATTTAATCAACCGTATGCTTAGACGACAAATAGTTGTGAGTGGCTCGGTAGCATGCGGGCTGCACGATTACCATACCAGCAAAGGTGCTGAGCCCCTCGCGGCAACCCCTTTCTCATTTCAGGTACAAGGAGCCGGAGCCGTTCGAGAGTAGGACGGGGTGATGGTTTGTACTTGGGTAGTTAGTTAATTACTTATGTATTGTAGGTGTAGTAAGACCGAAACTGTTATCGGCATTAGTTTGTAATACTCGGTACAGTTGGAATGTAAATGTTTATTGTTG
Source organism: Limonium bicolor (assembly GCA_023374045.1). Lineage (NCBI taxonomy): Eukaryota > Viridiplantae > Streptophyta > Magnoliopsida > Caryophyllales > Plumbaginaceae > Limonium > Limonium bicolor. The sequence goes on from CM041777.1 coordinate 443,480,531, forward strand.
TTGGAAAGGAAACAGGATTGTATTGTGTAAGTGCTCGGGAATCTGGTTCATCAGACCGATAAAATGTATAGAAGTTAGCCTTGTTAGCCACGTGGGTGGTTAACGACGTGTAACACCAATGAGTTAAGTAATGTGATGAGTTATGTTTTCCGCTGCAAATGGATGTTAAGTGTAATGTTGTAGGAGGGGTGTTACAGGGTGTGGCTAGTTTAGGAATGATTTTAGTGAGAATGAATGGTTTTGGATATGCTAGGTTTGTATGGCAAAATTTTAGTAGGAAATAAACATTTTAGGATGGCTTGGTGAATGGGAGAACCAAGGTGTGTATTGGGTTGAGTAGAGATGATTAATAACCTTGGAATGGTGTTTGGAGAACTAGAATGAAGTGTGTAAAAAATCTGTAGCAAAACAGTGTTTTAGTGTGTAGAAATTCTAGGAAGAAGTTAGTGCGCATAACCTTGGAAAGGAAAGGATGGACTTGGGTATAGGTGGTGCATTCATCTAGGAATGAATTGGACTAGTCAAAATGGGTGAGAACGAGAGGTAGGCTGTCAAGAGAAGTTTGGAAATGCACTAGTGTGCATAAGTGCAAAAATGAGGATTTAAGTTTGTAGAAATCGAGCAAGGATTTGGGTAGAGAATTTGAGTAGTGATTTGAGAAGGTTTAGAGCATGATTAGAGTGTCTAAAGGTGTTTAAACATGTAGGAAACATGTGGAAATGATTAGAAAAGATTGGGTGAGAATTGAGGAGAATTTGGAGTTCAAATTGAGTAATTAAAATAAGTACTGGGCTGGACCGACCCTACCAGGGTCGGTCGGCCTGAAATCTGCACTTTCGGAAGCTTCTGCATTCGACCGACCCTGGCTGGTCGGTCGGACTGGAATTTTCTGAAATCGATGTCTCTGCACCCGACCGACCCAGGGGACCGACCTAGGGTGGGTCGGTCGGGTCAAACAAAAAAAAATTATAATAATCTGATATAGTAATCATATGTATATATAGTATATATGTACATGTATACATATATATATAGTAGCACACCATTAATGGAGTAAAAATGGTAAGAAAGCAAGTATAAGAAGTAATAAGAAAGGAATGATTTTCATAATCAAGTACGAATGTGAAGAAGTAGTAAGTATACATTAGGAGTATTAATGAAGGGATAAATTGGATCAATAATAGATCATTGATCATACAACTTCATGTATGTATAGGAACTGAATAGTAGAATCCCGGAGGAAAACCGGGAGTATGGTACGACGGTGAACGGTATGATTTCCTCATACCCTGTATCCTAACCTGGTTACCCTGATTTGTGTGCTTATTTGATCACCTAAATAAGATAAATGCACGAATCGGATTTTAATGCACTTACTTGTGCTTGTTTATATTGTTCCGGTTATATTGCCTTGAATATTTAGTTTGTATAATTCTTGAAATGAATGGATGAGAATGAGGTGTATGTGTATCTTGTTGTGTACTTGTGTAATGTATGATTCCTTGGTATGGATGTGATGACTTCTACTAATTCCTAACCACCTAACTCCTAACTTGAGTATTGAGTAAATTGGAATGAGTAGTAGTCCGATATAGTTTCGGCCACGCGTGAGGAGGCGGAGACACAAGAGGTTGGATCCAAATCCTGGCTTTAATCTTTTCCACGGCCCAAACCCCTTAAATGGGTAGCATCCTGGATTAGTGAGCCAAGTAAAGCCCGGTGGTGGACGTGTAGTCCCTGCCCGGAGGTCATACCGACTTAACTTGAGTAAGTAAGTAAGTAAGTAAGTAAAGTATTGTATGAGTAATGGTCTTGGCTAGTGTAAGTCAATGACCCTGAGTAAAAGAGTAAAGTGCACCCATTCTAACCTGGGTGAGTAATGAAGCTAACATGTATTGTGTACGTATTGGAGGAGCGTGTCTCCGTAATGATAAGTGTGATTGGTGGACTTGTAATGTATTCCTTGTATGTATTGGATGGAATGTAAGTATGTACTGTGATATGCATGTATTGTATTGTATGGAAGCATGTATGTACGTATGAATAAAATGAACTGCATGTATTCGACCAAGTAGTCGGTGTACCCTCGCTAGTACGCGGGGTATGCGGTTATCATATGCAGTTTTTGCTGAGCCCCTTGGGGCACTATTTTTAATCTACAGGTACCTGAAGCCGATATGGTCGCTGGAAGAGACCGGCCGCTATGTTTAGTAAGCTAGGGATGAATTGAAGATAGTAAAGAACTGTATAAGGCTTGTAGCCTTTGAAGTGTCTGTGTACCTACTAAGGGGTACACCATTATGTATTTGTAAAGTATGTAGTTTGTGAGGAATGGGTAGATGCTAGACTCTTAATGAGTATGTATAAACTTGAAAGAATCGTTGTCTTTGGATTTGGAACTTGGTAAGCGGTATGTTGTATTGTAATTATGGAGTATTGTATTGAATGGAGAATTGTAGTACTCAGTTGGTAATTGGAGTATGGGTTGTAATTGTGTAGCACTCGGGTATTCCGGTCCATCAGACCGATGTTGTAAGGAGTAGTAAGCCTTGTTAGTCACGTGGGTGGCTAACGGCATTGTATCATCCACCGTTGTGTAAGTAAGTACCCGCTGCGAAGGTGTGTAAGTATGAGGTGATTAGACGGTAATGATGGTATTAGCGGTAGAGGTGTTACCGTGATTATAGGATTTAGTTGAGTTGATAAATCACCATAGAATGGTAGTTGGAGAAGGGAGAATTAAGTGTGCAAAAATCTGTAGCAAGTTAGTGTATAGTGCCTTGGAGTTTTGGAGAGAAACTAGGTTGTATGACATTGAAAGACAAGGATGGACTTTGGGAATGGAGGTGAGAATGTCTAGGATCAATTTGGAATGGTCAAATTGAGTGAGAACAAGGTAAAAACTGTCAAGAGGAGTTAGGTAATGCACTAGTGTGCAAAAGTGTTGAACATTGGTAGAATTGAACAAGAGTTGGGTAATGAATTGGACCAATGATTTAGAGCATGATTAAAAGTGTTTTAAGGTGTTTAAACATGTAGAAAACATGTGGAAAGATTAGGGAATGATTGGGTGTGAATTAGGGGTTGAAAAGAGGTCAAAAACTATAAATTTTGACAGTTCAGGGTTGGTCCGGGTTTGTAAATTGGTACACAAACCCGGACCACCTCAAAAACATGCCAGAATGTCATCCCAGGGGTTGGTCCAGGGTTTATAACCTCGGACAAAAACCCAGACCACATGAAAAAATAGGCAAAAACTGATTTCCAGGATTGGTCCGGGTTTGTAACCCCGGACACAAACCCGGACCAGTGCAAAGTACAACAGAATGTGTTTTTAAGTGCTCTAATGATGGGGAATTGATTGGGATGGTTTTAGATGATTTTAGGACTTGTTTGGTGACCTATAAAGGTCCTTGAAGTGTAAACAAGGTTGAAAGTGAATGAGGAAGTTGTGAGATTAAGAGCACATAACAAGGTACGAATAACGGGACAACAGGGTTAAATACGGGTGTACTAGTCATTCACACATTGTATTACCTTAATGTTAATAAAACCACTTGAAATGTCATCAGTGGTTCGAGAATAACCCGAGGAACGTAAGGTGACATGGTAGAGTAATCCATGGTGAAAGGTATGATTTTCTCATGCCCCGTATGCTAACCGGATTACACTGATTTGTGTGTTGTGTGCTTGTGTGCCGACTTAATCAAGATAAAAGCTTGAAAAAAATGTTCTATTGCTTGATTGTATATCTTGATGCATGCTGTGTGTACTACTCTCCCTTGTATGATTGTGCGGTCTAAGTTAGCGTCATAGACCGACTCATAGTTGAGTAACGGTTGGTTAGTGACTCGTAGAAAGAGTCGTTTCGTATAATAACGAAAATGTGGAAACACACGAAAACTATCGAATTAAGAATAACAATAATGTAAACCTATGAACTCACTAGAACGTGAGAGAGTTGTACGGGATTAGTAAACTCTCGATAACGGTTAGAGAACCGAATTGAAATAATCCACGAAACAAATAAGAGTGGAAAGATATAATGAACCTCTACTTAGAGGATGATGAAAGTTCTAAGAAAAGAACTTGTGAGAAAAGTAAAAGACATATAAAGGACCGTCAAACTCCTTTAAAAGATAGTCGATCTATAATAAGAGGATCCGACCAATTTGAGAAAAATGTCCCGAACATAAAAGTATTCGATAAGTTGAGGAAACCCTTAAATCTAAGAATGCTAGACATTGAGAAATTTCCCTAAGTTATTAGATGTTATCGAGAGATATACCTCTAGGCTAATCTATGAGATTGTGAAATAACTCCAAGAGAGGAGTATTGGGAATTTGAGTAGTCCGGTAGAGAAACGGACCTTTGTGAATTTGAGGGACTAGGTGTATAGTTCCGTTTGATAGTCGAACCTTCCCACTATGCTAGACCCAGAGTAGGGTCGAAACCGGGGAAGTAAGACTTGCATTGAAAGCCCAGTGGTGAGTCTTGTGTGTGACTCTGCCCGGAGGTCATGGGTAATGACTTAAAAGATGTCCCGTTGAGACTTTGAGATTTGAGACTTGAGAATTTTGAGAATAAGAATTGAGACTTGAGAACTTGAGAATTGAACTTGAGAGTGGAGAATTGTGAATTAAGAGTAGAGAATTGAGAATTGAGTTTGAGAATTGTAGAACTTGATTGAGATGGAGAATAAGAGATCTTGAGTAAGAGTAACCCAAGAGAATGGGTAAGACAATGAATAAGTGGCTAGGGCATTGGTGAGGTAGAAACCCTCAGGGCCTAAGAGTAAGTTAATACGAACTAACAACCTTGATGTGTTAGTTAGGGATTGTATTCCATGATTGAATGTTGAATCCTTGTGTAGTGTACATATATAATGTATTGCAATCTTGCATGATGATTGAATTAAAATGAATCCCATGCTCTCGACAAAGTAGTTGGCGTACTCCCGTTAGCACGCGAGGTATGCGAATTTCATGCCAGCAATATGCTAAGCCCCTTGGGGCGCTGTTTTTACTTTACAGGTACTTGGAGCCGAAAACCGTTCGAGAGTATGTCTGGGTTGCTACGTAAGCATGGGTAGTTGTTTTAGGAAATTGTGTTTGTTTCATATTGTTGAATTGTAAGACCGAAATGTTATCGGCAAACTTAAGAATTATAGAGACTCGGTATAGATTTGATTTGAGGATTGTATTGATATTTGAATCGGTAAAGGAATTTAATGAAGTAGCGTTGTTTGATTGCTCGTATATTCAAGTTCATCAGACCGATATGTTAATTGGATATTGTATTTGGATTTGGCCTTGTTAGTCACGTGGGTGACTAACGACATTGTATCCCCCGCCGTTTGTAGTGAATTTCTGCTGCTTTGGTATTGGTAATTGAGATGGATTAGGAGGTAATGACTGGATTAGCGGTAAGGGGTTACACTAACAAGTTAGAATACCCAGCCGTCTTAAGTCCCTCGCGTTTTTAACTCCCGAGCCTCGAAATTGTGTCAAATCTCTACCAAAATCACCTTCTAAACACTTTTTCTAACTCCCAAAGCATCAATCATCTTCAAAACCCCACTAAAAACACCATCAAAACATGGAGAACATCAAGAACGACTAGTGATCAGATGAAATACCCCAAACCTTAATGTGTTAATTAATTGTGTAATTATAATTTTCTAGGGATAATTAAGTCCTTAAGATCATTGGTGAAGAAATGAAAACCAAAAAGAAAAAGGAAATGCGTAAAAGTCACAAAACGTGAAAATACGTATTTAATTATTTTAGGAGGCATATAACCTTCACTAGGGTTATAAATATATTTTTATACCCTAATTACATACTAAGAACATGTGGGAAAAATTCCGGAAGAAAACGGATCCAAATAATGCGTTAAAGCACTAACGGAGTCTAAAGCGCGTTTTTCGAGAAAACCCGAAAACGTGACTTTAAACAGTCAAATGACCCCGTAAAAATTATAGTTGATCATAAGACTATAAATAAACATTAATGGGAGTACAATAACCATTAAAATTAAATAAACAAGAAAATTCCGGAAAACGGGCCCGGATTGGTGAATAGTGTAAAAACCGGGAACATTTGGGGTGTAAACCGTAATAAAGGTAAAGTAATCCCTTAACTTGTAAAAGTAAAGTCTGATTCCCCCCTTCTCCTTATGGGTCACGTTTTTGCCACCTCCCTCTCTTATACCTTCTTTCACTTTTGTTCACTAAAGGAAAAAGCAAATAAAAGTAACTTACTTTATTTTCCCTCTCTCACATTTCTCTTTCCTCTCATTCTCTCATTCCCTCACGTGAAGCCCTCTTCTTTTTCCCCTCTCTTTCCTCTTCCTTCTTCCTCCACCGATTCCTTCCTCCCTCTCTCTGTTCTGGAACGGAAATGAAGCCCCCCTTCCATGGCTTCTCCAACTTTCCTCTCATGCCCAAGCTACACCCAAGCTCCAAACTCAAAAATAATCACATATTTGCGATCCTCTCATCACCCTCTATCACTCCCTCTTTTCAAAATTCGAAAAGGATGAGTTTCATTTTCGTGGGTGTTGGCCATTTGAAGAGAAAAGCACACCATTTTGAAGCTTGAAGCTTCCTCTTTCTATCAAGGTAAAAATATTCATGAAAGAGTCATGTTTTCTCCATTTTCCCACCTTGGCCGATTTTGGCTCTTGTAATGACTAGCTTTTCTTCTTTGTTTGAGCTATTCTCCAAGCTTTAAATGGTGGTGGGAGTCCCTCTTAAGATTCAAGAGTTGAAAACCACTCAAGAATTTCTAAAGGTAAAACCTAACTTGATGCTTTAAGCATCTTTGTGTGTTCTAGTTTATTTGATGAGCCTAAGAGAGTTCCTTAGTGCTTATTTTCCAATTCGAATGTGGCTAGAGAAATGGGCAAATGAATTGCCTCGCCGATTTGGAAGAAGAGGAGAAGAGAAATAAAAGGAAACTTAAGAAAACTTAAGGTAAGAAACTTACCTTAGTGTTATCGTGCATGTATTAAGTTTTGGGAAGGGTTAATCAAAATGAATGAACCCAAATATGTACTGGAATGTGATTTGTTGAGATGAGGAGAGTTGTGATAATAATGTGCTTGTATAGGAATAATGCAAGTGAGGAAGCATTGTGAAATAAGTGTTTGATTTATGAGCTATGCACTTTATGGATTATGCATTGTGTTGCATTTGGAGGATGGATGAGTTTTGTGTTTTTTTTATGTGTGCTGGTAGAACCCTTGTGGTTTGGCTAGTTTTAGGATGAAATATGTGAAGAGATGAGTTTTGGGAGATGCTTTGAAAGTAGCCAAGTGCTGTCAAAATTTGTTTAGGAGATTTTGGACTTGAGTGTTTTATTAAAGGAAGAAGCTAGGTGCGTCAAGAAGATTCAAGTGAATGATTAATGAGTTGGAAACCAAACTAAGGAGAAGGGTGTATGAGGAGTAGAAGTAATGTGATTTGAAGTGCTGGAAATGGCATTATTTGAATGGTAAAAGATGGAGCTAAAACTGTCACAAGAAAGTGATGAGAACTAGAAAACTAGTTATAAAAGTATAAGTGAATTTGAGTGAAATAACCAAAAAAAAATAGTGAGGGGACTTGGTGTTGGATTAAGGTGATTGAGGAGGGTAATTAAGTGCTTAAACATGTAGATCACAAGTGGGAAAGATTGGAAGATCAATGGTGAAAGAATGGAGTTGTAACAGATCTAGAAAACTCCAAATCTGTAAAATCTGTAGCAGGGTCCGGGACCTAGTCCATGGACAAAGTCCCGGACCACCCCCTTAATCTTGCCCGAGAGTTGTCTAGCATTTTGGTCCGGGACCTAGGGTGAGTATTAAGTCCCGGACCACCTATGTAATTCAGGCCGAGAGTTGCTACCCATGCTTGGTCCGGGACTTGAGTTTGGTACAAGGTCCCGGACCACTTACTAAATTCACCCGAGAGTTAAGACCAGCAATGGTCCGGACTTAAGGTAGGAACCAAGTCCCGGACCAACCCCCAGAATTCACCCATTTGAGTCTCGACTTGCGTCCGAGCTTCAAAGCCCGGACACAAGTTCGGACATAGGGTAATTTTGAGCAAAAACTTTGTTTAAGGGTAGGAAATGATACCCAATGATGGGGGGATTGTTAAGTGATGATGTTATAAGGTTGTTAAGGATAAATAAAGTGAGTTATAATGGTAATTGGGTGGTAAAACGTTGTAATAAAAATGTAAAGTTATAAAACTACCGAACGGGGTTAATCATGGGCGCATTAGACGTTAAATAATTATATTACCCCGATATTAATGAAGATAGTTATAATGTTACCAGTTTTCAAAGAATTTCAAGGAACATGTGATGGCACACTAGAGTGCACCTTCGGTGACAGGTATGGTTTTCTTGCAACCTGTGTCCTACCGGATTACACCGGCTTGTATGCCAATGTGTTTTTCTGTGTGTTTGCCACCTTGCAAGATAAAGCATGAAATGAGTTTACAGTAATTCATTATTGTGGCGTAATTAATTCCGATACCGCTTAACCATAGTTATGTGTTAAATAATAGTTAACCGACCTTAGGTTCACATAAGAGATCGGTATTCGGAATAAACGTCCCAACCCATGGGAACGTTCTAACTACGGCTATCCGTGCGTTATTGTATGTTGTGACTATGCGTGATGTATGTGACTTGTTTAATATGTTGTTGATGTTGGATACTGTTATCCGTGTTGTTGGAATGGGATATGATTTCCCTTATGTGTCTGACCGAGTTAGTAACACTATGTGATGTATGTATGTGATAAGTTCCATAAGGGAACCTCTGACTAATAAGTATATGTTATGTATGGAGTGGAATCCGGGTGTCCCGGTCGCGCGTATTGTTTGGGAGTTAATATATATATGTGAATTAACTCCCATCCTGTTATGTTAGGGTTGTTTTCCTTCATTGGATTTCGACCTCCCACTAGCTTAGCCAAAGCTTACCTACCCGACCTCCACATCGGGCTAGGAGGGAAATTATGTATAATGTTGGTAGGGTGTTGAAGCTTAAGTTCGCTTCGACTCCCTCTTTGTTATGTTACGGTTGTTCTTCCTCCTTGAATTACAACCACCCACAAGCTTAACCAAGGCTTACCTAACTCATCACTATTGGAGCTAGGGGGAAATTGTGTATGTTGTGATCGGTCCTATATGAGGCCGCCACTCAAGTAAAGAAAATGTATGTATGTTGTGCTCGGGCTTATATCACCCCGGCACTCCCTAAGTGAAGTTCATGTACTCTAAGAAGAGTGAAATTAAGTTGTGTATGTTATAAAGTGAAGTATGTTGTTATGTTGAGTGTGCTAACCTTGTGTCTGTATTCTATTAATGGATGTTTGCTTATAAGCATGATATGTGTGTGAGTTTGTGCATGTTTGAAATAAATCAACCGCATGCTAAGACGACAAATAGTTGTGCGTGGCCCGGTAGCATGCGGGCTGCAGGATTACCATACCAGCAAAGGTGCTGACCCCCTTTGGGGGCTCCCATACTTTTCAGGTACAAGGAACTGGAAGCCCTTCGAGAGTAGGACGGGGTAGTTGTTTGTATGTGGTAGTCATGAGAATTGTGGATATATTATAGGAGTAGTAAGACCGAAAATGTATCAGCGTTAGTTGGTAATTACTCGGTACAGCTGTAATGTAAGTGTATAATGATTGTTGGACATGGAACGGGATTTATGTGTAATTGCTCGGGAGTTTAGTCCATCAGACCGGTACAATGTATGTATGTTAGCCTTGTTAGCCACGTGGGTGGCTAACGGCGTGTAACGCCAAGGAGTTAAGTTATGTCTTGAGTTGTGATTTCCGCTGCAAGGTGTTGTTAAGTGTGTTGTTAGTAGTTGGGGTGTTACATCAGAAGCCCGGTTCGAAGTCCTTTCGAATCTGCCATCAACGAGGCTCCCAACGAATCTAGACGTGAAGGATCACCGTAATCAGAAATGTAAACAAGGTTTGTAAACAGATAATTCACCTACTTTTATCTTTAATTGCTCTCTGTCGAAATCCCGGATCAAACAGACTCTTTATGGCTCCAGAATCACCGTTTGTTTTCGTTTCTGTCAGCTAACTTGTTCTTTATGTTTCGTCAGTAATTCGACTTCAAATTGAAATCTTTTAATTACTAACATCTAGTACATCTTTCAGGATACACGTTCAAAAATTTTGAGTCGAAAACATTGTCGGGAACCACCAAAAACCCACCTTCCGTGAGTGGTCCATGACCTCGGACCTATGGTCCGGGACCACAGACGGGTTGTCCGTGGCCACGGACGGCAGCGGGATTTTATTTTTTCAAAATTTTAAGGTTTTATCAGTACATGTCCGGGCCCACGGACAATCGGTCCGTGGCCTAGGACTTTTCAAGTTTGTGTTTTTATTTTTATTCGACTTTCAAAATAACATAGTTAAATTAGGGTCCGTGGCCTCGGACATGTACTATTAGGTAATGTTAACTTTCAGTTTATTTTTCTATCAAAAAATGCTAAAAAATAAAAAAAAATCAGAAGTTTGCGCACTTAGGTTAAAACGACTCGTAATAAGCCGTAATTAAACTAAGTAGAGGAAAAACGACTTCGAGGGGTAATGAAAGTAATTGAACCCTAAATAAGTCTAATACCAAGCCCCCGAACCCAAACTCTCCTTTCCTAATTTAATTAGGTTAAAATTAGGTGGGGACTCTAATTAGGTTCCAGTGAGCTAACTTAGGACTTAGTAATTAATGTTTTATGACATAGTTATTAAGCTTAGGTTATAAGTGGACCTAGAACCCGACCAGATCCTAATCAACTTGAATCAACATAGGATAGGGTTTAAAATCGAGGCTCACAAGTAGCCAACACCAACAATAGTGCATCCGTTTCCTCCTTCCCAATTATCAGGCAGGTAGCCTACTGACAGAAGCCAACACCAACGGTAGTGCATCCGACCAACAATCAATTTGAATCATTGGGTTTGCCAATATTTAGAGTGGACCTGATCTCGGTAATCCTCTCGTGATCACAATGTGTTACCAGCCATCTGGATTTTCCCCTATACTCAAATATCTCACTATAGTGAATAACTTCTCAAATGTGCATACACCTTTCAGGTCTTACTATATGTCTAGAACTTGTCTAGAATATCTCCATATTATGAATTTAATTTCTTATACGAATGGTATTACTGTTACTCTACCTAAGAAATCTTCAATAATAACCTGCCAGACCGAGGAAGCTCCTGATATCGGTAACTGTCTTCGGCCTTGGCCAGGTGCGCACAGCATCAATCTTTGCCGGATCAACAGCGATCCCGGCCTCAGAAATCACATGTCCAAGAAAGGATACTTGGTTCAACCAAAACTCACATTTCGAAAACTTTGCATATAACTGATTCCTCCTCAATGTTTGTAACACATTTCTCAGGTGGCTTTCGTGCTTACCTCCCGATTTCGAGTATACAAGTATGTCATCGATGAAGACTACCACTGATTTGTCCAACTAATCTTGGAACAAACGGTTCATTAAGTCCATGAACTTAGCTGGTGCATTTGATAAGCCAAAAGGCATAACTGTGAACTCATAGTGCCCATACCTAGTTCTGAATGCTGTCTTTTCGATATCACTGTCACGGATGGCAATCTGGTGGTATCCGGAATGTAGGTCTATCTTGGAGAATACTGATGCTCCTCTCAGCTGATCAAATAAATCGTCGATGCGTGGTAAAGGGTAACGGTTCTTCACCGTAACAGCATTCATCTCTCGATAGTCAATACACAGGCGGAGGCTACCGTCCTTCTTCTTCATGAAGAGGACCGGCGCTCCCCATGGTGAAACACTAGGGCGGATAAAGCCCTTGTCGAGTAGGTCTCTCAGCTGCTCCTTGAGCTCAGTCATCTCTGCTGGAGCCATACGATAAGGTGCTTTCGCAATAGGTCTGGTGCCTGGAATCAAGTCAATCTCAAACTCCACTTCCCGTGCTGGCGGCATGCCCGGCAGTTCCTTAGGAAATACATCAGGAAACTCCGACACTACCGGCACATCTGGACTAAACTCTGGATCTCTCTCTATGTCCTGGACATAGCAGAGGTATACATCACTTCCTCGTCGTAACTCACGATACATAGCCATGGCGGTGATGATCTGAGTCGAAGGCTCCCTGGGCCTCTGGCGGTAAGATATGGTAACCCCAGATGGACTCCGAAGAAGCAGTCGATGTTCGGCACACAGGATTCTGCCCTTGTACCGCTCCAACCAGTTCATCCCGACAATCACATCAAAGCCAAGTCCGTCGAACTCTATCAAGTCGATCGGAAACTCTACATCTCTGATTCGTACAACAACACCTCGGTAGTAGCGGGTACACCTGATCCGCTCTTTCGATGGGAGAGTGACCAAGAAGTCTGGCATCTCTTCACCATCTAACCCCAGCCTCTTCGCAAAAGATAGCGAAATAAATGTGTGTGAGGCTCCGGAGTCGAACATGATCGAAGCGTCCACGCCATTGACTGGAAAGGTACCGGTGAGGATTGTGCCGCTCTTGCCGGCTTCTGCCTCATTGCAGACACTTAGTATACCTCCCGTTCCGAGTGCACAGCCTAATTCATTGGCAAACTAATAAGTATTGGGTAACAACACGGTTTATATGCCTCAAACAACTCCACTTTATTCATTAACACACTCTTTTTACAACATTTGTTGGCTTATATTGTCGCCATGATTAACACTTACAACATTCTTAACATACACTGGTTCAACACATCATATAATTATACAAGGCTTAAAACTGTCTGAAGGTCAAATTCAAACGTCCGGGTTTCATGTGTGTGGCATTGATCACTGCCGACGGTGCGGTATTCAGTTTGATCTTCCTGATGCCATGGTATAGCATCCTCGACTGCCCACCCATGATTAACACATCTCCCGATTTCAACACTAGCTTCTTTGCGAGGTCAGCACGCTTCTGCTCGCCATACACAAACACTGCGGTATCACCAATGGAGCAAGAAACCACGGGTACTCCCTTACTTAAAGACTCGGGTGACTCGTCCTTGTCTTGGTGTATACCTAACTGTCCACCTTTCTGGTAGAAGTTCACAATGCATAAATCTGCTTTCACACTTGGAATTGAATCCGTTTCAACTTGTTGAGCAATTCCCACGGCGTGGTTAACGACCGCAAGGAACTCCTCAGGTATACTTGGTACCGTTGCTCTATCTTCAGCTCGCACTTCTTGATATGTCTTGGTGTAAGGGTTCCAGTCCTTACCCATGCACATCATCTTCAATTGCATTCTTGATCCGTTCGGGTATTCGGGTGTGTAGAAACCTCCTGGTCTTGCTCCAAGTTCGTCGCATCGTCTGATGATATGGATTTGTGCTTCCGGTGTCAGGTATCCATTTAAGAGTACCATACCTGGTTGGATGACCTGACATTGCTCCATTGGAAAGTCGGTGATGTTGATGGTGGTTTCTTCAGGGTTTGGTGTGGGTGGGATTAGATAACATATATTGAAGGTTCCTTTAAGTTTAGAGTACTCGAATTAGGTGACTTTCACACTATACTTTATTTATTTACTCACATGGTTGTTTACTTAAACTCACTCACACACATGCATGGAATGCGGTATGCAAACACTTATTACATTCAACAGTTTAGGCGGTACCTGGTCTAGAAGAGGGCACTGGCGCCTCAGACCGGTCCACCACATTCAGGGTGGCCTTGTTGGACCCCGACCCCTTCCCCTTCTGGGACTCTGTGTACCTCTGATCTGGGGGTGGCTGGTTTGCCGTCTTCTGGCCATCGGTGGTCGCAGTGGCCTTACCCTTCCATTGCCCCTTGGCCCTGTAGCTTCTACTGTTTGGGTTCTGCCAGCATTCGTAATCGCGGTGACCCATCTTCTTACAGTATCGGCACTGCACATCGTTACCCTTGCAGTCCTTGCCGGGGTGGTCTCCGTTGCACCACTTGCAGTAATAGTGGCGCTCCGGTCCAGAGCCCGTGCTAGCTGCTATCACAATGCACAATCAATACTTGTTCCACAAGTTATCAACATACACTTCAACTTATCACACAGAATTAGATAATTACCCTTAGGTGGGTAAGAACGTAGGGGCTTGGCCGCATACGCATAGGTGAGCTGCAGAGGCTCCTCAGCAGTGGTGGTCTGGGTCTGGCCCTTGCCACCCTGTTGCTGTCCTTTCTGGGACTGGGGGTATGACTTCTTCTTCTTCCCTCCCCACTGCCCTTGCGTGCCTTGGCCCTCATTCATAGCCTTGCGCTTGAGCGCACTCTCCTCGTCCCTCAGACGGACGGTGATCTCCACAATTGCAGCGGCATGATAGCACTCCTATATTTAGGGTGTCAGTTATGCCCCGCCAAATAAATTCACAACACATTAACACATTGTACACACTTATTCACATTACACCGTAGTCCCATTACCTGCAAAGTGGTATATCCAGTAGGCCCCATGCCATAGCGTAGGCGATAGTTCAGTCCGTTGTAGAAACGGTTCACAAGGATCCGGTCTGAGTAACCCAGATCCGGTAGCAGGTGGATAAGTCCGATGAAGGCTGAGTAGTACTCATCTACCGTCATCTTATCCCCTTGCCTCAAACTGTCCAACTCCAGGCGCTTGGCCTCTTGCACATGTATTGGGTAGTACTTGGCTCGCAGCAGAGCCGTGTACTCCCTCCACAGAAAAGTCGGGTCGGCAACTCTGCCCTCTCGCACTAGCTTCCACCAGCTCTGTGCCGAGCCCTTCAAGTAATATGCAGCAAGTCGAACCTTGACCTGCTCAGGTACTCCTAAGGTTTCGAAGGCGGTCTCCATTTCGGAGATGTACGCCTCGAGCTTACGGGGATCAGTCTCCCCACTGAATGAGGGTGGCCTCAAATCAGCCAACGCCTTGACCCAGTTGGTCTCTCGTGGCGGTGGCGGTGGTGGTAGTTGAACCCCGGGCGTTTGCCCCTGCTGAATCGCAGCTACAAGTTGGGGTACCATTTCGCCTACGGCAGCTGCTACTGCTTCAGCCATAACCTGAGCCGTAGTATTCTCGCCCTGGTCACCCGTATCACCAGTACCGCTTCCGCGGCCTCTACCTCGCGGTCTACCTGCCATCTGAATTCACATGAATATTCATTAGTAATATGCTTGCACACTTATCGGTCCAACGGTGGTAACGCTTCCCGATAATAAGGTATCTCCACACTTAGTTAGTGGTTAACCTTTCCATAACTGTTCACTTAGGTAACTGTAGTTAGGTTTCCTAACTCGGTATATCCCTAAGCTCGGTATTCTAGTCATCAGAGCGATACTTCGCTCTGATACCACTTTTTGTAACACCCCTACTACGCACATAACACCACTTGAAATCGCAGCGGAATTTAAACAACTAAACTGTAACTAAACGAATGGTGCTACAACGCCGTCAACCACCCACGTGGTTAACAAGGCTGAATAAATACAAGTGTACCGGTCTGATGATCAGACTCCCGAGCGTAGAACTAATAACCATATATATACATTAACAAAATACCGAGTGTTTACATATATCCTTCGCTGTAAATCATCACTGTTAACCATCACTGTAAACCGTCATAACCAAATATATATCACGCCACGGGAGCACAGGCGCATCCCGGGCCAACATCCAAAAGTACTCAAAAGTAAACTACAACCTAGGATCTAGAGCCACTCCGCTTCTTCGATCCTCATCCTGCAGTAAAAGAAATATGGATCCCCCGAGGGGGTCAGCAACCCTTGGCTGGTATGGTTAACGCGCAGCCCATCGGCTACCGGGATGCGCAAACTATTTGTCATGATGACATGGCATTCATTTTAAAACACACAGCTTATACATATATATCACAACATGGTATTATACACAACATCACACACATCACACATGAACAATTCCTTTTAGGAAGAGAACCAACACAGTTAGTCCCCATTGAGAGCCTAGAGAATGTTGCCATGCTCATGCTAAGCTCGTTACATAACTCGTTACCGTCCTGTTAGATTGAACGGATAACTTAACACAAGGTGCCTCAGATATAGTGATCCAAGCACACCGAACAACACATAGTATGCCCCGTGGCCCGACGTGAGTCAGTAAAATAGCCTTGGTTAAGCTAAAGGGAAGGTTGGAAACCAAATTGGAAAACAACCATAACATACAAAGAGAATCGAACCGGTTATGACATCGACTCCCATACTCACACGCGTGGCCGGAACAGACCGGACTCCTCACTTCCCCCGTTAGCACTTGTCAGTAGTTCATTATTGAACTCAACACACAAATCACAATAATAGGTCAAGTCTTGTTAGACACACACAAGGGAAGAGAGAGTCATGCTTAACAACATAATAATATTTAACAACTGTAAACTCTTTACATGGTTTAATCTTACAAAGTCATAAACATATAGAAAACAAACAACGCACAAGCCGGTGTAAACCGGTAGGCAACAGACTGCAAGAAAACCATACCTTGGTCCTTGCCTCGATTGATTCCCTCCGTAGGTCACTCCTATACATGGTTAATAACGTCGGTTAATTATTTATTTAACTTCAAACTTACTAAGTATTTAACATGATTGTATGACATGTTTTTAATGTCTAACTTACCCTAGGTTACCTTCATTATACCCCCTAGGGTTAACTACATAAGTCACATTCTTTTCTGTTTTTTTTTACAAGTTTAGGTCCGACCGACCTTACCGACCGAACTTGTCCAAGTTCGGTCCATTCCAGAACACATTTCCGTCAAAATTTTCTACTCCGACCGACCTTGTAAGTTCGGTCGCATGTTCGGTCTATTCCCGAGAGTTTCTTCCCTTTGAAAATTTAGCCCGACCGAACTTGCCAAGTCCGGTCCCATGTTCGGTCGATTCCAGTAACTCAATCCGTACACAAAATACAAGCCTGACCGACCTTGCAAGTCCGGTCCCCAAGGTCGGTCCATTCCAGAAGCCAATTCTCGCAGGGTAAACTGGGCTCGACCGAACTTGCAAGTTCAGTCGCAAGTTCGGTCTGCTCCAGACCCTCGTTTTCCTTTTCACATTCAACTCCAAACTTCACCCCATATAACCTAGTACCCCCTAACCTCATTTGGGCACTTCAAACACACCTTAAGACATCCTTAAACACTCATAAAACTCATTTTCTAATTCCTTAGGCCTTTACTTATATCTTCACAAAATTCCTAACACTTACAATGTTCTCTCCTAGTCTCCAAGTGGTGTTTCATACCTATGATAACTACTATCTCAAAATACTTTCTCTTCATTTTAACATCATCTTTCAAGCATCATTTCTTACCATCAACTCCTTATGTCATTTCTTGAAATCCTTTTTCAAGTTCACACTTTCTCCTTATTTTACCAAAGTTTGCCTAAGTCTTTACCTAAGTCCAAAATGACTTTGGTACATACTAAAACCTCAAGATCATGCCTAAGTCCTTGTTACACTCTAGAGCACTTCTTAGTTCATCAAAATTCCTTTAAAACATCTTGAACTCCTTATGCATTTCCTAAATTTCGACATAGGTTCTCCTAGCATTTTGTTACACCAAAGCACATTGTTCTCACCATTAAACACACAAGAACACTAAAAATCCATCAAACACTTTATTATACACAAACTTCACTCATAAAGCACTACATCACAATATAGTGCATAATTTAAATTGCATGGCACTTAGGCCCTTAAAATGCATGGCTCTTAGGCCCTTAAAGTGCATAATTCTTAAACACTGAATTTCCACAATATATTTGCTTTTGACCTGCAAATACACTCAACAACACATATGCCTTTTACTAGTCTCTTGAGAACACTTTACTAAATCATTCACCATTTGCTCTTTAGGTAGTTTTAACAAGCATTATAAGCTCATTTCTCCTAAGGCATTAAACAACATTAGGTTAGTAGATTTACCTCTTTTCCCAAACAACTTCTTTCTTGTTTCCTTATAAAACCGGTAAGGTATTTGATTCCTTGTCAAGTTCTAAACAATATACAAACATTATAATGAGTATTCAAGCTATAAGCTTCATCTCATTGTAAACCCTAATTTTACATTGTTTCAAAAACATTAATGTAGTTGTTTTACCTTGATCTTTGAAGAGAGTTTGAATATATATCAAGAGAGGACTCCACCTAGTCCATGAAGAGTTGGAATGAAGCTAGAATAAAGTCACACAAAGAGCTCCATCAATGTACATTTTCGGTCAAGGCAAAAACATGAAGGAAATGTAGTTTTTATTTGAGATTCCTTACCTAGAAGCAAAGGAGAGTAATAATATGTAGAAATACAAGCTCAAGCTCCTTCAATGGTGGAACTCCATGGCACCGAAATGGGGCTCTTGAAGTTTTGAGAAGATAGGAATGAAGAGCTTGATGAGAGGAAGAGATTGGTGGTGTTTGTTTTTGATTTGGACAAGTGAGCTAGATTTTACAAGAGGTCAAAGCTAGAGTTTTAATGGTGGTGGTGAGTATTACCGTGAGAGAGCAGCAAGAAGGAAGGAGATGGAGTTGGAACCGTGTGAAATGGAGGAAGAAATGAGAAGGTAAGTTGCTTTTGAAGATATTTGTTAATAAAGTAAAGTAAATAGTACTTAACTTGTCATCTTTATTTAACTAATAAGCTAACAAGGGTGGTGAGTCACCAACCTTAAAAACCGGCCCCCAATAGTAATATGAGGGTATTTTAGTCTTTGTTGAACATTTAATTACTTAATACAACATATGTTACAAAATAGCTTATTAAAATCACTATTCATGAAAACAAGGCACATAGAAGTGAAATTTTTGATTTCCTATTGATATAGACATCCAAATGTGATATTATATAGTACACATATATATTTAAGAGTAATGATGGACATCTAGCCACTCAAAACTCATTTACAAGACAATTTTTCAAAAATGTGCTTTAAGACTCCTTAAAGCACATTTTGTGTTTTAACTTGTTTTCAAGCTTGGTTTTCTTTGGTAATTGGTTTAATATGTTCATTAGTATATAAATAAGGTCTTGGTAAGTTCATTAGGTCTTAACCAAGCTCAACCCAAGCTTAGAGCACATTTTGGCTCTTATTGACCTTAAAGCACATTTTGTGTTTTCTTTTGTTTAAATTTGTTTACTAATGTTTCTAAGACTCTTTTTAGTCTTAATATACCACATTTAGGTGTTTAAACAATATACTAAGGTTTGGGGTATTTCAGCACGATTACCATACCAGCAAAGGTGCTGAGCCCCTCGCGGCCACCCCTTTCCCATTTCCGGTACAAGGAGCCGGAGCCGTTCGAGAGTAGGACGGGGTGATGGTTTGTACTTGGGTAGTTAGTTAATTATGTATGTATTGTAGGTGTAGTAAGACGAAACTGTTATCGGCATTAGTTTGTAATACTCGGTACAGTTGGAATGTAAATGTTTATTGTCGTTGGAAAGGAAACGGGATTGTATTGTGTAAGTGCTCGGGAATCTGGTTCATCAGACCGATAAAATGTATAAAAGTTAGCCTTGTTAGCCACGTGGGTGGTTAACGACGTGTAACACCAATGAGTTAAGTAATGTGATGAGTTATGTTTTCCGCTGCAAATGGATGTTAAGTGTAATGTTGTAGGAGGGGTGTTACAGGGTGTGGCTAGTTTAGGAATGATTTTAGTGAGAATGAATGGTTTTAGATATGCTAGGTTTGTAGGCAAACTATGGCAAAATTTTAGTAGGAAATAAGCATTTTAGGATGGCTTGGTGAATGGGAGAACCAAGGTGTGTATTGGGTTGAGTAGAGATGATTAATAACCTTGGAATGGTGTTTGGAGAACTAGAATGAAGTGTGTAAAAAATCTGTAGCAAAACAGTGTTTTAGTGTGTAGAAATTCTAAGAAGAAGTTAGTGCGCATAACCTTGGAAAGGAAAGGATGGACTTGGGTATAGGTGGTGCATTCATCTAGGAATGAATTGGACTAGTCAAAATGGGTGAGAACGAGAGGTAGGCTGTCAAGAGAAGTTTGGAAATGCACTAGTGTGCATAAGTGCAAAAATGAGGATTTAAGTTTGTAGAAATCGAGCAAGGATTTGGGTAGAGAATTTGAGTAGTGATTTGAGAAGGTTTAGAGCATGATTAGGAGTGTCTAAAGGTGTTTAAACATGTAGGAAACATGTGGAAATGATTAGGAAAAGATTGGGTGAGAATTGAGGAGAATTTGGAGTTCAAATTGAGTAATTAAAATAAGTACTGGTGGACCGACCCTACCAGGGTCGGTCGGCCTGAAATCTGCACTTTCGGAAGCTTCTGCATTCGACCGACCCTGGCTGGGTCGGTCGGACTGGAATTTTCTGAAATCGATGTCTCTGCACCCGACCGACCCAGGGGACCGACCTAGGGTGGGTCGGTCGGGTCAAACAAAAAAAATTATAATAATCTGATCATAGTAATCATATGTATATATATATGTATATATGTACATGTATACATATATATAGTAGCACACCATTAATGGAGTAAAAATGGTAAGAAAGCAAGTATAAGAAGTAATAAGAAAGGAATGATTTTCATAATCAAGTACGAATGTGAAGAAGTAGTAAGTATACATTAGGAGTATTAATGAAGGGATAAATTGGATCAATAATAGATCATTGATCATACAACTTCATGTATGTATAGGAACTGAATAGTAGAATCCCGGAGGAAAACCGGGAGTACGGTACGACGGTGAACGGTATGATTTCCTCATACCCTGTATCCTAACCTGGTTACCCTGATTTGTGTGCTTATTTGATCACCTAAATAAGATAAATGCACGAATCGGATTTTAATGCACTTACTTGTGCTTGTTTTATATTGTTCCAGTTATATTGCCTTGAATATTTAGTTTGTATAATTCTTGAAATGAATGGATGAGAATGAGGTGTATGTGTATCTTGTTGTGTACTTGTGTAATGTATTATTCCTTGGTATGGATGTGATGACTTCTACTAATTCCTATCCACCTAACTCCTAACTTGAGTATTAAGTAAATTGGAATGAGTAGTAGTCCGATATAGTTTCGGCCACGCGTGAGGAGGCGGAGACACAAGAGGTTGGATCCAAATCCTGGCTTTAATCTTTTCCACGGCCCAAACCCCTTAAATGGGTAGCATCCTGGATTAGTGAGCCAAGTAAAGCCCGGTGGTGGGACGGTGTAGTCCCTGCCCGGAGGTCATACCGACTTAACTTGAGTAAGTAAGTAAGTAAGTAAAGTATTGTATGAGTAATGGTCTTGGCTAGTGTAAGTCAATGACCCTGAGTAAAAGAGTAAAGTGCACCCATTCTAACCTGGGTGAGTAATGAAGCTAACATGTATTGTGTACGTATTGGAGGAGCGTGTCTCCGTAATGATAAGTGTGATTGGTGGACTTGTAATGTATTCCTTGTATGTATTGGATGGAATGTAAGTATGTACTGTGATATGCATGTATTGTATTGTATGGAAGCATGTATGTACGTATGAATAAAATGAACTGCATGTATTCGACCAAGTAGTCGGTGTACCCTCACTAGTACGCGGGGTATGCGGTTATCATATGCAGTTTTTGCTGAGCCCCTTGGGGCACCATTTTTAATCTACAGGTACCCGAAGCCGATATGGTCGCTGGAAGAGACCGGCCGCTATGTTTAGTTAGCTAGGGATGAATTGAAGATAGTAAAGAACTGTATAAGGCTTGTAGCCTTTGAAGTGTCGGTGTACCTACTAAGGGGTACACCATTATGTATTTGTAAAGTATGTAGTTTTTGAGGAATGGGTAGATGCTAGACTCTTAATGAGTATGTATAAACTTGAAAGAATCGTTGTATTTGGATTTGGAACTTGGTAAGCCCGGTATGTTGTATTGTAATTATGGAGTATTGTATTGAATGGAGAATTATAGTACTCAGTTGGTAATTGGAGTATGGGTTGTAATTGTGTAGCACTCGGGTATTCCAGTCCATCAGACAGATGTTGTAAGGAGTAGTAAGCCTTGTTAGTCACGTGGGTGGCTAACGGCATTGTATCATCCACCGTTGTGTAAGTAAGTACCCGCTGCGAAGGTGTGTAAGTATGAGGTGATTAGACGGTAATGATGGTACACAAACCCGGACAACCTCAAAAACATGCCAGAATGTCATCCCAGGGGTTGGTCCGGGTTTATAACCTCGGACAAAAACCCAGACCACATGAAAAAATAGGCAAAAACTGATTTCCAGGATTGGTCCGGGTTTGTAACCCCGGACACAAACCCGGACCAGTGCAAAATAGAACAGAATGTGTTTTTAAGTGCTCTAATGATGGGGAATTGATTGGGGATGGTTTTAGATGATGTTTAGGACTTGTTTGGTGACCTATAAAGGTCCTTGGAAGTGTAAACAAGGTTGAGAAGTGAATGAGGAAGTTGTGAGATTAAGAGCACATGAACAAAGGTAAGAAATAACGGGACAACAGGGTTAAATACGGGTGTACTAGTCATTCACACATTGTATTACCTTAATGTTAATAAAACCACTTGAAATGTCATCAGTGGTTCGAGAATAACCCGATGAACGTAAGGTGACATGGTAGAGTAATCCATGGTGAAAGGTATGATTTTCTCATGCCCCGTATGCTAACCGGATTACACTGATTTGTGTGTTGTGTGCTTGTGTGCCGACTTAATCAAGATAAAAGCATGAAAAAAATGTTCTATTGCTTGATTGTATATCTTGATGCATGCTGTATGTACTACTCTCCCTTGTATGATTGTGCGGTCTAACTTAGCGTTATAGACCGACTCATAGTTGAGTAACGGTTGGTTAGTGACTCGTAGAAAGAGTCGTTTCGTATAATAACGAAAATATGGAAACACACGAAAACTATCGAATTAAGAATAACAATAATGTAAACCTATGAACTCACTAGAACGTGAGAGAGTTGTACGGGATTAGTAAACTCTCGATAACAGTTAGAGAACCGAATTGAAATAATCCACGAAACAAATAAGAGTGGAAAGGTATAATGAACCTCTACTTAGAGGATGATGAAAGTTCTAAGAAAAGAACTTATGAGAAAAGTAAAAGACATATAAAGGACCGTCAAACTCCTTTAAAAGATAGTCGATCTATAATAAGAGGATCCGACCAATTTGAGAAAAATGTCCCGAACATAAAAGTATTCGATAAGTTGAGGAAACCCTTAAATCTAAGAATGCTAGACATTGAGAAATTTCCCTAAGTTATTAGATGTTATCGAGAGATATACCTCTAGGCTAATCTATGATATTGTGAAATAACTCCAAGAGAGGAGTATTGGGAATTTGAGTAGTCCGGTAGAGAAACGGACCTTTGTGAAATTGAGGGACTAGGTGTATAGTTCCGTTTGATAGTCGAACCTTCCCACTATGCTAGACCCAGAGTAGGGTCGAAACCGGGGAAGTAAGACTTGCATTGAAAGCCCAGTGGTGAGTCTTGTGTGTGACTCTGCCCGGAGGTCATGGGTAATGACTTAAAAGATGTCCCGTTGAGACTTTAAGATTTGAGACTTGAGAATTTTGAGAATAAGAATTGAGACTTGAGAACTTGAGAATTGAACTTGAGAGTGGAGAATTGTGAATTAAGAGTAGAGAATTGAGAATTGAGTTTGAGAATTGTAGAACTTGATTGAGATGGAGAATAAGAGATCTTGAGTAAGAGTAACCCAAGAGAATGGGTAAGACAATGAATTAGTGGCTAGGGCATTGGTGAGGTAGAAACCCTCAGGGCCTAAGAGTAAGTTAATACGAACTAACAACCTTGATGTGTTAGTTAGGGATTGTATTCCATGATTGAATGTTGAATCCTTGTGTAGTGTACATATATAATGTATTGCAATCTTGCATGATGATTGAATTAAAATGAATCCCATGCTCTCGACAAAGTAGTCGGCGTACTCCCGTTAGCACGCGAGGTATACGAATTTCATGCCAGCAATATGTTGAGCCCCTTGGGGCGCTGTTTTTACTTTACAGGTACTTGGAGCCGAAAACCGTTCGAGAGTAGGTCTGGGTTGCTACGTAAGCATGGGTAGTTGTTTTAGGAAATTGTGTTTGTTTCATATTGTTGAATTGTAAGACCGAAATGTTATCGGCAAACTTAAGAATTATAGAGACTCGGTATAGATTTGATTTGAGGATTGTATTGATATTTGAATCGGTAAAGGAATGTAATGAAGTAGCGTTGTTTGATTGCTCGGTATATTCAAGTTCATCAGACCGATATGTTAATTGGATATTGTATTTGGATTTGGCCTTGTTAGTCACATGGGTGACTAACGACATTGTATCCCCCGCCGTTTGTAATGAATTTCTGCTGCTTTGGTATTGGTAATTGAGACGGATTAGGAGGTAATGACTGGATTAGCGGTAAGGGGTTACACTAACAAGTCAGAATACCCAGCCGTCTTAAGTCCCTCGCGTTTTTAACTCCCGAGCCTCGAAATTGTGTCAAATCTCTACCAAAATCACCTTCTAAACACTTTTTCTAACTCCCAAAGCATCAATCATCTTCAAAACCCCACTAAAAACACCATCAAAACATGGAGAACATCAAGAACGACTAGTGATCAGAAGCCCGGTTCGAAGTCCTTTCGAATCTGCCATCAACGAGGCTCCCAACGAATCTAGACGTGAAGGATCACCGTAATCAGAAATGTAAACAAGGTTTGTAAACGGATAATTCGACTACTTTTATCTTTAATTGCTCTCTGTCGAAATCCCGGATCAAACAGACTCTTTACGGCTCCAGAATCACCGTTTGTTTTCGTTTCTGTCAGCTAACTTGTTCTTTATGTTTCGTCAGTAATTCGACTTCAAATTGAAATCTTTTAATTACTAACATCTAGTACATCTTTCAGGATACACGTTCAAAAATTTTGAGTCGAAAACATTGTCGGGAACCACCAAAAACCCACCTTCCGTGGGTGGTCCATGACCTCGGACCTATGGTCCGGGACCACAGACGGGTTGTCCGTGGCCACGGACACCCACGGACGGCAGCGGGATTTTATTTTTTCAAATTTTTAAGGTTTTATCAGTACATGTCCGGGCCCACGGACAATCGGTCCGTGGCCTAGGACTTTTCAAGTTTGTGTTTTTATTTTTATTCGACTTTCAAAATAACATAGTTAAATTAGGGTCCGTGGCCTCGGACATGTACTATTAGGTAATGTTAACTTTCAGTTTATTTTTCTATCAAAAAATGCTAAAAAATAAAAAAAATCAGAAGTTTGCGCACTTAGGTTAAAACGACTCGTAATAAGCCGTAATTAAACTAAGTAGAGGAAAAACGACTTCGAGGGGTAATGAAAGTAATTGAACCCTAAATAAGTGGACCTAGAACCCGACCAGATCCTAATCAACTTGAATCAACATAGGATAGGGTTTAAAAATCGAGGCTCACAAGTAGCCAACACCAACAATAGTGCATCCGTTTCCTCCTTCCCAATTATCAGGCAGGTAGCCTACTGACAGAAGCCAACACCAACGGTAGTGCATCCGACCAACAATCAATTTGAATCATTGGGTTTGCCAATATTTAGAGTGGACCTGATCTCGGTAATCCTCTCGTGATCACAATGTGTTACCAGCCATCTGGATTTTCCCCTATACTCAAATATCTCACTATAGTGAATAACTTCTCAAATGTGCATACACCTTTCAGGTCTTACTATATGTCTAGAACTTGTCTAGAATATCTCCATATTATGAATTTAATTTCTTATAGGAATGGTATTACTGTTACTCTACCTAAGAAATCTTCAGTTAATTAGGGACAATATCATTGTATTATTATCCTTTCATATGTGAAACCTCTTATCACTATTCATAATCCTTATATAGTGTATATTCAACAATTTCTTCGTTTCGAATAATATTCGCGAACAATTAATAGTGCAAGGTATTCAAGCAAATAATTCACAAAGGCACAATAAGCATGCATTCATACATATCATCTTATCACTCAATAAGACATCCGAACCTAAGTTGATCCTCGGGAACAATCGGATCACATAACAACATACCTTACACTAAAGAGAGGAAAATGTACTATCCCGCGCCCGTCCTCTTAACACTTAGTTCTGGAAATAAATGCTAAGTATTAACTCTCTGTTGACTTAACATAAATCCGGTACCCCTTGTAAATACTTATCCTATTATAATTAATCACAATGGTTGATATCCATTATTAATCGGGTTATTACTTAAATCACCCAATTCCTGGATTAATTAATCAATCCTCTCATGTTGTTAGTAACTAACATCGTTGTATAATTTCTACAACCTTTAGGATTAAGTCCTTATCCCATTTGTCTCCTCTTTTTTTAGGAGGTCTCCTCTTAATCATATGTATGTACCCATTTGAGTTAATTTATTATATGGTACGGACTTTACTTGACCATAAATATTGATGGCCTAGGTCTTGAAATCCCCATCTAATTCAATGAGTTGGTCAACTTGACCCCTTGGTCAACTTAGTTGATTTGGTCAATGTGGCCAACATTCTACTCAGTCAACGCTTTCACTCGAACAACACAATCAACATATTAATTCGGTCAACGCAGTCAAAGTCAAAATGGTCAACTCATTTTTATTGACCTTAGGAATATTCCAAGTTATTTAATCTCCCTTAACTCCTTACTCTAATTGAATCTTTCACCATTATTGAATGGTTTAATTACATCTTTAAACATTCTACTAATGACTTAGATTTTCTTCCCTAATCATCCTCATCCATAATTTAAATTCTCACACCTTAATGATCTTGCAATTTCTAAGTATTCATATTAATTTCCTAAGGATTATAAAATCCCTTAAGTACCTACCCACCTTAAACATTAACATTAAGATCCTAATACTCAATGTAATAAAACGAAATCCTTAAACTCATCCCAACCTTTACTTAAAATTTCCATATTTCCCACCTATAATTCAATTTCCCCAAATTTCATTAAAATTCAAACATCCCACCAATTATTTTTTTAACTTTCAATTTCCCTCCAATTCCAAATATATTCCTAATTTCAAAATTTCACTAAACTATTTCAAAGTCTCAAATTTCAATTTTCTGAAATTCCAAACAAACCCCAATCTAACATTTCCATTCCCCCCTAATCTTTCTTAAATTTTTAGATTTCCCCCTTAATGTTTCCCAAAATTTCAAATCTCCCACCAATTCTTCCCAAATTCAAATTTCAATCTTTCTCTCTCACATTTGGTCAAAACCTTAATTCCACCTAGGTTTGACCAATTTCTTTCTATCCCCACATAACTTTTCTAAAATTACATTTTGAACCCCCCAACTTTTCTAAAGTTTACCTTTTGCTCCTAAACCTTACTAAACTTATATTTTTCACTTCACCCAATCAAATCTTGGTTTTTGGCCATAATCATTTTTATCACTCCAACCCTTATCTTCTTTGTATTCTCCAATCTATCCATTTAATCATATAATTAGCGAAACATCTAATAAACTCCTAATCACATTTTAATCCATTTTTGTCCCAAACTTCTTCCAAACACATCCTAATTTTCGTAATCATTTTTCCACCAGATTTTGAAGAGTTTTATTCACTCAAACAGCCCCTAAAACATCAGATTTTCACACCTAACATTATACCCAGATAATCTCAACTTTTGGACGTCATAAATCTACCAAACTACTCACAAAACCAACCTCTATTTTCGGCCATCATACAAGCCATTACATATACTTTCTAAAATCAGAAAATACCCATAATAACATGTTATTTTCAAACAGAACACAATCCATAAAGTCCAAAGCTCAGTTTTTTTACATAAAGCCACATAAACTTAGTCAAAAGTCACACTTTAAGCCTATAAACCATTAGTGAACAAAACCAAACATGTAGTGTAGAGATTCATTCTTAGGTTATATTAGTTCATTTATCAACCCTTGTTTTTGGCCATACGCTTTACCCAACACTAAACATTAAGGTTTAAACATTAACCTTGTAGCCTCCAATGTAGTTTTTCCTCTTTAAATTCTGGCCCTATATTAAAATGAATGGATAATTAGATCTTTGTATAGATCTAAAAACTAAATGAATGTGTTAGGCTCTAAAACTTTAGATCCCAAGCTTACCCTTACTTAGAGTTGTTTTCCTTGATTTTTCACCTTGTTCTTCCTTGTTTTCGGCCAGCCAACCAAGATGTGTTAGACTCCATTTTCGGCCATGAATAGAGGAGGAAGAAGAATTAAATTTAGGGTCTTAAGACTCCCAAAAATTATCATAGGAATAACTAAAGGTTAAAGCACAAAATTGAGCACTAAGAAGTAAGATCAACCTTGTAGCTCCCAAGTTTGAGATTTTGGCTTCCACTTTAGGACACCACTGTAGAAGGAAGTAAGAGTTAGATCTTAGGTAGATCTAAGGCTTAGAAGGAAGTTTAAGCACTAAAACCTTAGTTTCAAGACTCACATTTTTGGTTAAAGTCTTCCTTTCCTAGAGCCTGTTCTTGCCTTGTGGTTGGTCAGCCAATGGAGGTTAATGAAGCTCAAGTTTTTGATGAAAAGAGGTGAATAAAAGGAGCTAGATTGGATGGATTTTCAGACCTCCAACATCAAAGGAAAAGCTTGAGGGGGTTAGTTTAAAGTACCTTCTTACCTTGAACTTTGGTTGAATCTAGCTAGGATTCACCATGGTTTCTTCCTCTATTTTTGGCCTATAATGGTGTAGATATGTGGAACCAACAAAAGTGGGAAGTGGGCTTATGTTCCTCTTGCTTTGTTGATGAAGATTTGCTTAGAAAGGAAGTAGATTCAAGATGAGAAGTAAGAGTAAAATGAGAGGCTTGTCTTGAAATTTTATGTTCTTCCGTCGGAGCAAGAGAGAAGGAAAATGAGAGGAAGAAGAGGTGGTGGAGTCGGAAGC
The DNA here is from genome assembly GCA_023374045.1 of Limonium bicolor. Classification (NCBI taxonomy): domain Eukaryota; kingdom Viridiplantae; phylum Streptophyta; class Magnoliopsida; order Caryophyllales; family Plumbaginaceae; genus Limonium; species Limonium bicolor. Next base: position 443,509,465 of record CM041777.1, read on the forward strand.
ATAGGTGAGGAAAGAGAGTAGGTAATTTAAGTTCCCAAAGTTGGAAGAAGCAAAATGAGACTTTGTGACTTGCACTCTTCTCCAAGAAGTAAAATTGGAATTTTTGATTTAAAATACTGTTCACCAGCTGGCCACATTTAGATTTTAGGAGGGGCAGTTTGGTAATAAGGGGATAATTAAGGAAGTATGGGTTTATGGCCTTAATAGCTTTATTTGTTTGATCATTAGGGCTCTCTTATGTGTTATATTATAGACTAGTTGTTTGTCTTGGCCATAGCATTTTTCTCTGTGTTTCTGAGTGATTATAATACTCACGAGTCATTTTGACTGTTTAAACTATGTTCTCAATATCCCTCGTATTATTTGTGCTCTTAGATCATGTAATGACATATTACATATTAAACCGACTTTGTTGGTTGATTTCTCTCTATAAGTACTCCCTCTTTAATCCTATATTTCATGTAAGGTTTAATAACCCTTTTCAACTATATATTTTTTTATAAATATATGAGGTTCAATAATTCCTTAATGATTTTAAGGCTCATTACCCTTAATAGTTCAATAATTTATCCTTAATCACTTCTATAATTGTCAAGGATATTTCCTTGGTCGTTGCTCGAACACCCTTTCACTGTGGATAACTCTGAGAACTAGAAAAGACTCCTTCTGGAGATTGAGCTACTTGCTATGAAGGAAGAGTTATGGTGGTAGCAGAGATCCAGAATCTCTTGGTTAAAAGAAGGGGACGGAAATTCCAAATTATTTCATGCCAAAGCTTCTTTTACCAAGAACAACAACACTATTTTTTCTCTCAAGGATCAGAATGAAGTTATGAATTACAGTAGGAATAGTTAGGAACAAATTTCCCAGAACTCCTTCAGCACCTTGTTCTCCTCCAGTGTTCAACATACTGATGCTTGTTTTACGGATGGTGTCAGAGATAAACTTTCCTCTCACTTCATCCTTGATCTCTAAGCTCCCTACACCTCTCAAGAAGTTTTTGAAGCAGTCAAAGCTTTGGGTGCTGACAAAGCACGGGGCCCTGATGTATTCAACGGTAAGTTTTTAGAACTTTTTGGCATATTGTTGGTTCCCTTGTCACAAAAGTTGTCCTTGATGTCTTGAAGGCCATATTCTCCCTCCTCATCTAAATGACTATTTCATTGCCGTCATCCCATAAATCAAAGGTGCAAATGAGATAGAGAATTTCATACCCACAGCCCTTTGTAACTTCACTTATAAAATCATCTCAAAAGTTCTAGCTTCCATAATCCAACATATGCTTCACTTCTGATAATCATTCTGGCTTTATCAAGGGTCGGTTGATTAATCATTTTGGCTTTGTCAAGGGTTGGTTGATCATTGACAATGTTATCCTTGCTGGAGAAATACACCATAAATTGGATAAGAGTCTAGCTACAAAATAGGCCTTTTTGCCGTGAAAACCGATTTGAGAAAAGCCTATGACAGGATTGAGTAGTGTTTCATTTACAATATATTGCGATCTATGGGCTTCCCCTCCTGTTGGCTCTCTCCTGTTTGGAACTGTATCACATCAGTTAGTTGTGCTATTATTGTTAATGGTGCTCTTGGACAGTTCTTCAATCAAACTAGGGGCATTCGACAAGGGGATCCCTTATCCCCTTTTTTGGTTATCCTAGTTCAAGAAGCACTCTCTTCTTACCTCAATAAATCAGACATGGTTGGAAATTTCAAAGGGTTAAACTTAGTTTTAATGGTCTTGTAATCAATCATCTTGCTTTTGCGGATGATATCCTATTTTTTGGAGTTACCTTAGTAGAAAATGCTACTTTCCTCAAAAACACCATCCATAATTTCTATCTTCTTCGGTCATCTGGTTAACCTTGCAAAGTTTGATATTATCTTTAGCAGAAAATTGAACCCTACGCAGAAAAACCAAATATCTGAAGTTCTGGGAATCAATCAAGTTACCAGTTTCTCAAAGTATTAGGGTCTCCCCCTAAAATTGGGAGGAACAAAGTCCAAATATTTGATTACATTACTAGTTCTATCCAGAAAAGAGTCAACTCCTAGATTAAACCAATGTCACGGGCAGCACGGGCTATTATGGTGAGTAGTGTTATGCAAGCTATTCCATGATACTCGATGGCTCTTTTCCTCCTCCCTAAAACCACTATTACCAACAATCATTTCAGGCGGGGAGGTAAAAAAGAAAAAAAAGCAATGTGCTGGATGAAGTTGAGTAAAACTTGTAAACCTCCAGATGATGGAGGTAAGGCTTTTAGAGCAGTGAAGGATTTCAACAAAGCTATGTTAACCAAACAACTTTGGAGCATCATCTCTAATCCCAATTCCCTTATGCCCAAATCTTTAAAAAGCTTTTACTTCCCTGATTCATGCTTCACAAAAGCTGTCTATCCTAAAAATCCTAGCCATATTTGGAAAGTCATATTTCAAAATATTCATATCTAGAATTCAAGCATAAGAATGAAAGTAGGTAGAGGTGACACTACCTCTTTTTGGAACTGTCCTTGGGTCCCTAGAACAAAAGCTTTTTGCAGTTTTTCTCCTAGATCTCGGTAATCCTCTCGTGATCACAATGTGTTACCAGCCATCTGGATTTTCCCCTATACTCAAATATCTCACTATAGTGGATAACTTCTCAAATGTGCATACACCTTTCAGGTCTTACTATATGTCTAGAACTTGTCTAGAATATCTCCATATTATGAATTTAATTTCTTATAGGAATGGTATTACTGTTACTCTACCTAAGAAATCTTCAGTTTATTAGGGATAATATCATTGTATTATTATCCTTTCATATGTGAAACCTCTTATCACTATTCATAATCCTTATATAGTGTATATTCAACAATTTCTTCGTTTCGAATAATATTCGCGAACAATTAATAGTGCAAGGTATTCAAGCAAATAATTCACAAAGGCACAATAAGCATGCATTCATACATATCATTATCACTCAATAAGACATCCGAACCTAAGTTGATCCTCGGGAACAATCGGATCACATAACAACATACCTTACACTAAAGAGAGGAAAATGTACTCTCCCGCGCCCGTCCTCTTAACACTTAGTTCTGGAATAAATGCTAAGTATTAACTCTCTGTTGACTTAACATAAATCCGGTACCCCTTGTAAATATTATCCTATTATAATTAATCACAATGGTTGATATCCATTATTAATCGGGTTATTACTTAAATCACCCAATTCCTGGATTAATTAATCAATCCTCTCATGTTGTTAGTAACTAACGATGTTGTATAATTTCTACAACCTTTAGGATTAAGTCCTTATCCCATTTGTCTCCTCTTTTTTAGGAGGTCTCTCTTAATCATATGTATGTACCCATTTGAGTTAATTTATTATATGGTACGGACTTTACTTGACCATAAATATTGATGGCCTAGGTCTTGAAATCCCCATCTAATTCAATGAGTTGGTCAACTTGACCCCTTGGTCAACTTAGTTGATTTGGTCAATGTGGCCAACATTCTACTCAGTCAACGCTTTCACTCGAACAACACAATCAAACATATTAATTCGGTCAACGCAGTCAAAGTCAAAATGGTCAACTCATTTTTATTGACCTTAGGAATATTCCAAGTTATTTAATCTCCTTAACTCCTTACTCTAATTGAATCTTTCACCATTATTGAATGGTTTAATTACATCTTTAAACATTCTACTAATGACTTAGATTTTCTTCCCTAATCATCCTCATCCATAATTTAAATTCTCACACCTTAATGATCTTGCAATTTCTAAGTATTCATATTAATTTCCTAAGGATTATAAAATCCTTAAGTACCTACCCACCTAAATAACTAAGATCCTAATACTTAATGTAATAAAACGAAATCCTTAAACTCATCCCAACCTTTACTTAAAATTCCATATTTCCCACCTATAATCAATTTCCCCAAATTTCATAAAATTCAAACATCCCACCAATTATTTTTTAACTTTCCATTTCCCTCCAATCCAAATAAGCTCATAATTCAAAATTTCACTAAACTATTTCAAAGTCTCAAATTTCAATTTTCTGAAATTCCAAACAAACCCCAATCTAACATTTCCATTCCCCCCTAATCTTTCTTAAATTTTTAGATTTCCCCCTTAATGTTTCCCAAAATTTCAAATCTCCCACCAATTCTTCCCAAATTCAAATTTCAATCTTTCTCTCTCACATTTGGTCAAAACCTTAATTCCACCTAGGTTTGACCAATTTCTTTCTATCCCCACATAACTTTTCTAAAATTACATTTTGAACCCCCCAACTTTTCTAAAGTTTACCTTTTGCTCCTAAACCTTACTAAACTTATATTTTTCACTTCACCCAATCAAATCTTGGTTTTTGGCCATAATCATTTTTATCACTCCAACCCTTATCTCTTTGTATTCTCCAATCTATCCATTTAATCATATAATTAGCGAAACATCTAATAAACTCCTAATCACATTTTAATCCATTTTTGTCCCAAACTTCTTCCAAACACATCCTAATTTTCGTAATCATTTTTCCACCAGATTGTTGAAGAGTTTTATTCACTCAAACAGCCCCTAAAACATCAGATTTTCACACCTAACATTATACCCAGATAATCTCAACTTTTGGACGTCATAAATCTACCAAACTACTCACAAAACCAACCTCTATTTTCGGCCATCATACAAGCCATTACATATACTTTCTAAAATCAGAAAATACCCATAATAACATGTTATTTTCAAACAGAACACAATCCAAAGTCCAAAGCTCAGTTTTTTTACATAAAGCCACATAAACTTAGTCAAAAGTCACACTTTAAGCCTATAAACCATTAGTGAACAAAACCAAACATGTAGTGTAGAGATTCATTCTTAGGTTATATTAGTTCATTTATCAACCCTTGTTTTTGGCCATACGCTTTACCCAACACTAAACATTAAGGTTTAAACATTAACCTTGTAGCCTCCAATGTAGTTTTTCCTCTTTAAATTTGGCCCTATATTAAAATGAATGGATAATTAGATCTTTGTAAGATCTAAAAACTAAATGAATGTGTTAGGCTCTAAAACTTTAGATCCCAAGCTTACCCTTACTTAGAGTTGTTTTCCTTGATTTTTCACCTTGTTCTTCCTTGTTTTCGGCCAGCCAACCAAGATGTGATAGACTCCATTTTCGGCCATGAATAGAGGAGGAAGAAGAATTAAATTTAGGGTCTTAAGACTCCCCAAAATTATCATAGGAATAACTAAAGGTTAAAGCACAAAATTGAGCACTAAGAAGTAAGATCAACCTTGTAGCTCCCAAGTTTGAGATTTTGGCTTCCACTTTAGGACACCACTGTAGAAGGAAGTAAGAGTTAGATCTTAGGTAGATCTAAGGCTTAGAAGGAAGTTTAAGCACTAAAACCTTAGTTTCAAGACTCACATTTTTGGTTAAAGTCTTCCTTTCCTAGAGCCTGTTCTTGCCTTGTGGTTGGTCAGCCAATGGAGGTTAATGAAGCTCAAGTTTTTGATGAAAAGAGGTGAATAAAAGGAGCTAGATTGGATGGATTTTCAGACCTCCAACATCAAAGGAAAAGCTTGGGGGGTTTAAAGTACCTTTTCTTACCTTGAACTTTGGTTGAATCTAGCTGGATTCACCATGGTTTCTTCCTCTATTTTTGGCCTATAATGGTGTAGATATGTGGAACCAACAAAAGTGGGAAGTGGGTTTATGTTCCTCTTGCTTTGTTGATGAAGATTTGCTTAGAAAGGAAGTAGATTCAAGATGAGAAGTAAGAGTAAAATGAGAGGCTTGTCTTGAAATTTTATGTTCTTCCGTCGGAGCAAGAGAGAAGGAAAATGAGAGGAAGAAGAGAGGTGGAGTCGGAAGCATAGGTGAGGAAAGAGAGTAGGTAATTTAAGTTCCCAAAGTTGGAAGAAGCAAAATGAGACTTTGTGACTTGCACTCTTCTCCAAGAAGTAAAATTGGAATTTTTGATTTAAAATACTGTTCACGAGCTGGCCACATTTAGATTTTTTGGAGGGGCAGTTTGGTAATAAGGGGATAATTAAGGAAGTATGGGTTTATGGCCTTAATAGCTTTATTTGTTTGATCATTAGGGCTCTCTTATGTGTTATATTATAGACTAGTTGTTTGTCTTGGCCATAGCATTTTTCTCTGTGTTTCTGAGTGATTATAATACTCACGAGTCATTTTGACTGTTTAAACTATGTTCTCAATATCCCTCGTATTATTTGTGCTCTTAGATCATGTAATGACATATTACATATTAAACCGACTTTGTTGGTTGATTTCTCTCTATAAGTACTCCCTCTTTAATCCTATATTTCATGTAAGGTTTAATAACCCTTTTCAACTATATATTTTTTCTATAAATATATGAGGTTCAATAATTCCTTAATGATTTTAAGGCTCATTACCCTTAATAGTTCAATAATTTATCCTTAATCACTTCTATAATTGTCAAGGATATTTCCTTGGTCGTTGCTCGAACACCCTTTCACTGTGGATAACTCTGAGAACTAGAAAAGACTCCTTCTGGAGATTGAGCTACTTGCTATGAAGGAAGAGTTATGGTGGCAGCAGAGATCCAGAATCTCTTGGTTAAAAGAAGGGGACGGAAATTCCAAATTATTTCATGCCAAAGCTTCTTTTACCAAGAACAACAACACTATTTTTTTCTCTCAAGGATCAGAATGAAGTTATGAATTACAGTAGGAATAGTTAGGAACAAATTTCCCAGAACTCCTTCAGCACCTTGTTCTCCTCCAGTGTTCAACATACTGATGCTTGTTTTGCGGATGGTGTCAGAGATAAACTTTCCTCTCACTTCATCCTTGATCTCTAAGCTCCCTACACCTCTCAAGAAGTTTTTGAAGCAGTCAAAGCTTTGGGTGCTGACAAAGCACGGGGCCCTGATGTATTCAACGGTAAGTTTTTTAGAACTTTTTGGCATATTGTTGGTTCCCTTGTCACAAAAGTTGTCCTTGATGTCTTGAAGGCCATATTCTCCCTCCTCATCTAAATGACTATTTCATTGCCGTCATCCCATAAATCAAAGGTGCAAATGAGATAGAGAATTTCATACCCACAGCCCTTTGTAACTTCACTTATAAAATCATCTCAAAAGTTCTAGCTTCCATAATCCAACATATGCTTCACTTCTGATAATCATTCTGGCTTTATCAAGGGTCGGTTGATTAATCATTTTGGCTTTGTCAAGGGTTGGTTGATCATTGACAATGTTATCCTTGCTGGAGAAATACACCATAAATTGGATAAGAGTCTAGCTACAAAATAGGCCTTTTTGCCGTGAAAACCGATTTGAGAAAAGCCTATGACAGGATTGAGTAGTGTTTCATTTACAATATATTGCGATCTATGGGCTTCCCCTCCTGTTGGCTCTCTCCTGTTTGGAACTGTATCACATCAGTTAGTTGTGCTATTATTGTTAATGGTGCTCTTGGACAGTTCTTCAATCAAACTAGGGGCATTCGACAAGGGGATCCCTTATCCCCTTTTTTGGTTATCCTAGTTCAAGAAGCACTCTCTTCTTACCTCAATAAATCAGACCTGGTTGGAAATTTCAAAGGGTTAAACTTAGTTTTAATGGTCGTGTAATCGAACATCTTGCTTTTGCGGATGATATCCTATTTTTTGGAGTTACCTTAGTAGAAAATGCTACTTTCCTCAAAAACACCATCCATAATTTCTATCTTCTTCGGTCATCTGGTTAACCTTGCAAAGTTTGATATTATCTTTAGCAGAAAATTGAACCCTACGCAGAAAAACCAAATATCTGAAGTTCTGGGAATCAATCAAGTTACCAGTTTCTCAAAGTATTAGGGTCTCCCCCTAAAATTGGGAGGAACAAAGTCCAAATATTTGATTACATTACTAGTTCTATCCAGAAAAGAGTCAACTCCTAGATTAAACCAATGTCACGGGCAGCACGGGCTATTATGGTGAGTAGTGTTATGCAAGCTATTCCATGATACTCGATGGCTCTTTTCCTCCTCCCTAAAACCACTATTACCAAAATCATTTCAGGCGGGGAGGTAAAAAAGAAAAAAAAGCAATGTGCTGGATGAAGTTGAGTAAAACTTGTAAACCTCCAGATGATGGAGGTAAGGTTTTAGAGCAGTGAAGGATTTCAACAAAGCTATGTTAACCAAACAACTTTGGAGCATCATCTCTAATCCCAATTCCCTTATGCCAAATCTTTAAAAAGCTTTTACTTCCCTGATTCATGCTTCACAAAAGCTGTCTATCCTAAAAATCCTAGCCATATTTGGAAAGTCATATTTCAAAATATTCATATCTAGAATTAAGCATAAGAATGAAAGTAGGTAGAGGTGACACTACCTCTTTTTGGAACTGTCCTTGGGTCCCTAGAACAAAAGCTTTTTGCAGTTTTATCCTAGACCTCCACTAGTCCTTGAAATCCAGTTAGTAGCTGACTACATTCTTTAGGATCAAGATACCTGGGAAATCCAAAAGCTACAAGAAAATTTAGCCGTCTGAGAGTGATTTCATTTCTTCCCTTCCTATTATATCTCTTTGAATGATCAAAGGATCTAGCATTCAACAAAAGACCATAAATACACGGTGAAAGATAGGTATGCCATAATCCAAAAATCCAAAAACCATAGTCAATCCTCTAGTACCAAAAGTAGTTTTGAAGTTAGGAAAAGGCTCTTGCACCACATTTGTCCTCCTAGAGCCAGACTCATTGTCTGGAAGTTTTTGAACAACATTTCCCCATGTAGTATAAATATTGGTAATAGGACTTGAAGATCCACGACTTGTTTTTGTTTTTTTTTTGTGGTGACAAGGATACAACAACCCACTGCTTCTTTCGGTGTTGCGTTGTTAAGGATCTTTGGTTCTATCATTGACTTACATGATGACCGTATCTATAGCAAAGAGGGAATCATTGACTAGTTCATTGATAAGGCTAAAGGGTGGGGATGGGAAAAATCATAGAGATTATTAATCTCATGTGGGTCATCTACGATGCCCGTAACTGATGCAGACATGACTCTTCTCTAGCTTGGTGGACAATTATAGAAAGAATAAAGCTTTTATCGAAGCTTACAAAACTTCTATTGCTAATGTGTCCCAGGTCAATGGAGCTCTGCCTCAAAGTTTTCCTCTAGTAGATGGCTTCGTTTCGATTACTTTTGAAGTCACTAGTAGGAGATATCAACCATTTCATGTCAAAGGGATCTTAGGATCAAAAAGATGGCCTTCCTTGGACAATTTACAACAAGAACATGGAAAACACCTGTAAAGTGCAGGTGGTTGTTCTCAGCGCAGCATGTATTGTAGTGGAACTTGCTTTAGAGGGGGTAACCATTGTATCTGCTTCAAAAACATCAATGAGGAATCTTATCAGCTGCTGTAACGCCCCTATTCAACGTATTTACAGCGGAATTAAAATACTAAGGCGATTACAGACCATCGGGTTCCAAACACCCGGTACCAACCTCACCAATTACAACCATTACAATTATCTAAGTTACGGTCTGAACTCAAGAAAACAACGTAAACAAAATAACTCTCCACAACTCCTAATTCCCATCCCAATCACTCATGCTCTTCGTGGCCACCTGTATAAACAATTCATACCTACAAGATGAAACCAAGCAGCCCACCCCGGGAGGGGTGAGTCAGTTCCCTGGAATGGAACTGGTACAATTCTCCAAAACAATATTTAAAACATAACTCTTCAAAATAAACAGCAACTTGAAATCAAACTCTTGAAGGTAAAACAGGGAAAGGAGGCACTTCAAAACAATCAATCATAGAGAAAAGAGAACAAGGTAAGGATAGAGACAAAAGAATTTAAAACAAGTCAACCACTTAAGAAGTCACACCATATAGTTAGTAACCATCCATTATTGATGTTAGAATCAATTCTGTTTAAGAAGAGAAAGACTCGGGTAGTCACAAGGACTAGGAATGATATGAATACCCATAACCCGTGGTAGACAGTTTATGACTCCACCATTTCAGAAAGTTGATTCCCGTAGACAAAATATACTCAAGAGTGGAATAAACCAATTGGGAGAGATGGCCCCCACCGCCAGTCAGTTGTCATAAGGACGAGGTAAACAGACCTCCGATGTCAGTTGTCCATATGGACGAGGTATAGCAGACCTCCGCTGCCACCGACCCGTTCTCAGTCATCGGTGAAAAGTGTGTGCACTACTTAATAAAAGAATCCATACTCAGTACCAAGATTAACATTTTCCCATATTCCCATTAGATTATTAACTACACAAGAGCAATACCAAAACACTCAGTCCTACAGAGTGCAGAGGCGTAAACCCTCAACAATTAATATTCAATAGAAAGAATCCATTCCCAATAAGGCTGATCAAACTCGACTCATGGATGAAACAATACCCATTATCCAAAGGAAGAATTACCAACACTAGATATTTCCTATATTCCTAGTTACCCCACTAGATCATTAACTGCACCAGAGCAATACCAAAACACTCAGTCCTACAGAGTGCAGAAGTGTAAACCCTAGGCAGTTAATATCTAGTGAAACAACTAGATAGGAGGAACCAATAATCAAGGAAGTTATATATTCAAGGCTCAGTTAGTCACACAAGCTGAGTTAGTCACACAACCATTTCCTTTTAGAAATCCATTTTAGCTCAATTAGCGTTTGTCAAAAACATCCCTTAAGTCTTGTTAGCAAAGCATAAGAGTACGAGAAATCGTACCTGGATAACGCTGTAGCAGTTCTAGTCAACTTGCGCAAACAATCAACAGTACTCTGAAGAATATTAAAGGTAGTCTATCATCAATCACTTGTAGCCTACGTTAAGCTAAAATAAACTCCTCACTCTTATTTCTAAGTCCCAATTATCTTTTAAGCCCTCACTTAAATGTTATGTATAACCTTTGACTTGTCTTAGAATGTTGTATAACTCAAGGTTGTAAGACCAAGGAATGTATTTTATTAACACTTGTTAATTGTTCCACTCTTATCCACTTTACCCATACTTAACCATAATTCTTGCATTAAAGACCTTTATAACATAAGCATTATATGTTATTCAACCAATCTTAGAATTTCAATAACAATTCTTAAGCTCAATACTTTTACTCTTACTTTAGAATAAACATTGTCTTATGACCTATAATAGGTTTATCTTAGAATACTACATTATTATCCCACGATGTAACGATTATTCATTCTCATCAACATCTACTAGCCAACCTATTATGATTAACTCTTCCCCTTAACTTAATTAAGATCTACAACCTGTATATTGGAATCATAGGGTTGTAGATGCATTTCACTATAACTTAATTGATCTTAGAATTCAGAGACAACTACTAGACTCAATTATTTTATCTTTACTTTAGAATGACTTAATATTATAACCATTTAATTATCTTGTCTTAAGATGTTAAATTGCTTCTCATCTTGAATAACTATATTATAGTTAACTTAGATTTATCAAACTATATAATAAGGCGTTTTAAGATAACCTTTTATGTATCCTTGCTTACATTTAATTTCCTAAATGTTTTATTTTAACACCCATTCCCTCCATATACTATTTATAATCCTTTTATACTAAACTTCAATAAAGTTAAGTCTTAAATACGTCTTAAGTTGTTCACAAAACCTAAGGTTTCAAAGGAATAATTTAATAAATTAATTTCCTTTATTGTATTTAGGATAAGCATCATATCTTAACACAAGGTAAAATTTGTCTAAGAATTAAATTCTCATTCACAAGTGAAATTGTCAATTACTTAATAAGATAATATATTCTAAAAAATCCTCATACCTTATACTCAAATGACTTATTAATATTTTCAGTGTCGTAGAGTAGATCAATATAATCTCTTATGAAACTTAGTTTTATCTAATAAAAGGTTCAAAGGTTTTTAAGTATCAAATTCCTATTTATAAACCTTTCTATAAATTCTAACTACTAAATACCTCACTTAATTGTAAGCTCACATCCTAAGTATTGGTAATTAATGTTATAAATGTATTTCCTATGGCTTATCTAATGCCAAGAAACTTAAGGATTATTATTAGATAAATTTCCAAATCATAGTTTAATATAGTTTTATATCATAATCCTTTTAATGATTTTATCTTAAAACAATAAGTTATATTTCAATACCATAAATGTTAAGAAATGATTAAATCTAGACTTACTAATCCACCTCACATTTAGATGTAAAAGTATTTTATTTATTTTATTATTGTTTATATATTAAGAACATTTAGATGTAAAGGTATTACATTTATTTATCATTAATTATAGAATAAGATCTATTTGTGTAACATTTTATGTAATCTAATCACAATTTTTCCTAAGTTTTAACTTATTAATTACTTAACCCAATTTTAGATTTACATTCTGGTCATTGACAAATAATACTATACATGTATTTAAATAGGATTTATATAATTCTTAGAAATTCAAAGGTAACTCAAAACTCAATTCATAACCATAAATTAATACCACCCCATATAATATTCTTTTATTAGTATTATGTAGAGGTTTAGTTTATCTCATTAATTCCTTCATATTATATTTTCTATAAGGTATTTTATTTCTTTTATTTATGTTTAGTATATATATATATATACTAGGATTTATTCAAGACATTATTTATGTAGTTTTATTGCATTTAATTATTTGTATTAACTTTTACACATATCTATATCCAATATATGGTTTATAAAGTACTTTCCTTAGTTCCAATTAAGTATATTAACTTCACTTCTATATAATTAATATAAATGAAGAATAATTTAATCCCTTGATTTAACCTAAGTTACTATTTTATTTCTCTCATATAAGTATGTATACAATTATATATATGTAAATAATTTTTACTTCACTTAAAAAGTTAATTCCCAAAATACTTATAAAAATACTGTTACTAAATGTCAGTTTAATCTTTTCATTATTTCCCAACCTAAAAAGTTTATTAATAAACTATACTTTAATTTTTGTTACATTAAAAACCATATATTATAAGTTATTCTTAAGAAAAATTCATAAACACAATTTTTAAACCCATTTACCATTGTCCAAAAATTCCCAAATTAAATATATAGTAGCTATAACGTTTTAGACATATTATAAAAATTTTATTTCATAAAAATATCTTTTTAATTTATCCAAATAATTCCATAATACCCGTAACTTGCAAAAATCATAACTTACGTTTAAAAACTCCAAAACCATATTAATTTACATCAAAATAAACTAGATTTTATAAGGAATCTACGGTTAAAATTTCAAGTCAAAATACATTCGGGAAGGTATTTAAATTAATTCAACAAGTTAGGGTTTAATTCTGGAAATATTATAATTCATAACCAACTTAAACTCCCCAGATCTAATCTCGGCCGTCCGTTTCTAAAACCTACGATCGGACGGCCAAAAAACCTCGAGTTCATCCCCAACCTCCAGCGATTACCCGAGTACTAAATTGCCAATTTCTCCTAATCCACAGAACGAAACTTAGTGATTCTTGTTCCATTAGATTCGAAATCTTCTTGCGGTTCCAATGGTACCAAATATACGATCTAACGTGCACGAATTCGCAAAAACGATTCTGGGTTCGAAGTTACGGTTATTTCGGTGTAACACCCCTACCGGTAATCACACCATTATCTCCTAACCCGTCTCAATTACCAACCATAATGCAGCGGAACGATAACTACAACCGGGGGTGATACAATGCCGCTAGTCACCTACGTGACTAACAAGGCCAATGAGTTTTATAGCTTATATAACTTGGTTAACTCAAGGTCCGGCTTAACGCATGTTTTTGACCTTAAGGAGTTTAGGTGCGGTTTTTAATGCCTAAGTGTTTCTGTGCTTTCTTAGGGTTTCATAATCCCCCAAATAAACCATTAATTCCCATTATTTAATTATTTAATGGTTAGGGGTATTTCAAATGTCATCTAGTGAGGAGTTAGCACCAATAAGGTAGAAACCCTCAAGAGTTAAAGAACACAACTATGTGATCTAACAAGTGTTGATGTGTTGATTGTGTTATTTGGATCCTATTGTTTGGATGTGTATTAAGTGTTTATAGTTTTTCCATGCATGATTTGAATTTAATCAACCGTATGCTTAGACGACAAATAGTTGTGAGTGGCTCGGTAGCATGCGGGCTGCACGATTACCATACCAGCAAAGGTGCTGAGCCCCTCGCGGCCACCCCTTTCCCATTTCAGGTACAAGGAGCCGGAGCCGTTCGAGAGTAGGACGGGGTGATGGTTTGTACTTGGGTAGTTAGTTAATTACGTATGTATTGTAGGTGTAGTAAGACCGAAACTGTTATCGGCATTAGTTTGTAATACTCGGTACAGTTGGAATGTAAATGTTTATTGTTGTTGGAAAGGAAACGGGATTGTATTGTGTAAGTGCTCGGGAATATGGTTCATCAGACCGATAAAATGTATAAAAGTTAGCCTTGTTAGCCACGTGGGTGGTTAACGACGTGTAACACCAATGAGTTAAGTAATGTGATGAGTTATGTTTTCCGCTGCAAATGGATGTTAAGTGTAATGTTGTAGGAGGGGTGTTACAGGGTGTGGCTTGTTTAGGAATGATTTTAGTGAGAATGAATGGTTTTGGATATGGTAGGTTTGTAGGCAAACTATGGCAAAATTTTAGTAGGAAATAAGCATTTTAGGATGGCTTGGTGAATGGGAGAACCAAGGTGTGTATTGGGTTGAGTAGAGATGATTAATAACCTTGGAATGGTGTTTGGAGAACTAGAATGAAGTATGTAAAAAATCTGTAGCAAAACAGTGTTTTAGTGTGTAGAAATTCTAGGAAGAAGTTAGTGCGCATAACCTTGGAAAGGAAAGGATGGACTTGGGTATAAGGGGGTGCACTTCATCTAGAATGAATGGACTAGTCAAAATGGGTGAGAACGAGAGGTAGGCTGTCAAGAGAAGTTTGGAAATGCACTAGTGTGCATAAGTGCAAAAATGAGGATTTAAGTTTGTAGAAATCGAGCAAGGATTTGGGTAGAGAATTTGAGTAGTGATTTGAGAAGGTTTAGAGCATGATTAGGAGTGTCTAAAGGTGTTTAAACATGTAGGAAACATGTGGAAATGATTAGGAAAAGATTGGGTGAGAATTGAGGAGAATTTGGAGTTCAAATTGAGTAATTAAAATAAGTACTGGGCTGGACCGACCCTACCAGGGTCGGTCGGCCTGAAATTTGCACTTTCGGAAGCTTCTGCATTCGACCGACCCTGGCTGGGTCGGTCGGACTGGAATTTTCTGAAATCGATGTCTCTGCACCCGACCGACCCAGGGGACCGACCTAGGGTGGGTCGGTCGGGTCAAACAAAAAAAAAATTATAATAATCTGATCATAGTAATCATATGTAATATATATGTATATGTACATGTATACATATAATATAATAATAGCACACCATTAATGGAGTAAAAATGGTAAGAAAGCAAGTATAAGAAGTAATAAGAAAGGAATGATTTTCATAATCAAGTACGAATGTGAAGAAGTAGTAAGTATACATTAGGAGTATTAATGAAGGGATAAATTGGATCAATAATAGATCATTGATCATACAACTTCATGTATGTATAGGAACTGAATAGTAGAATCCCGGAGGAAAACCGGGAGTACGGTACGACGGTGAACGGTATGATTTCCTCATACCCTGTATCCTAACCTGGTTACCCTGATTTGTGTGCTTATTTGATCACCTAAATAAGATAAATGCACGAATCGGATTTTAATGCACTTACTTGTGCTTGTTTTATATTGTTCCGGTTATATTGCCTTGAATATTTAGTTTGTATAATTCTTGAAATGAATGGATGAGAATGAGGTGTATGTGTATCTTGTTGTGTACTTGTGTAATGTATTATTCCTTGGTATGGATGTGATGACTTCTACTAATTCCTAACCACCTAACTCCTAACTTGAGTATTGAGTAAATTGGAATGAGTAGTAGTCCGATATAGTTTCGGCCACGCGTGAGGAGGCGGAGACACAAGAGGTTGGATCCAAATCCTGGCTTTAATCTTTTCCACGGCCCAAACCCCTTAAATGGGTAGCATCCTGGATTAGTGAGCCAAGTAAAGCCCGGTGGTGGGACGGTGTAGTCCCTGCCCGGAGGTCATACCGACTTAACTTGAGTAAGTAAGTAAGTAAGTAAGTAAAGTATTGTATGAGTAATGGTCTTGGCTAGTGTAAGTCAATGACCCTGAGTAAAAGAGTAAAGTGCACCCATTCTAACCTGGGTGAGTAATGAAGCTAACATGTATTGTGTACATATTGGAGGAGCGTGTCTCCGTAATGATAAGTGTGATTGGTGGTGATAAGTGTCCAAATGAGCATGATTTATAGGTGTATTTCATATATAATATTAGCACTTTTCTTGCTCATTTCTCCACTTCGGTTAGTTTTCCTCTACTTTATGTTTTATTGTTTATCTCACAAATTTATTGGTTTAACATGAGGAAAACCAATCTGGGAGTAAAGTAGACGAATAGACGAACGCATAGACGCAAACGGCTCAGAAAACGGAGTCCAAACGAAGAATCTAGAGCCGGTCGAAGTTCGTAGAAGGAAATAGGTCACGGTCAGCATTGCAACCGCCTAGCTAACCGCCCAAAACAGAGGCGGACGTGAGACAGATACGTGAGTGAGGCGGAAAACAAGAGGCAACCGCCTTGTTTTGAGGCGGTACCGCAGGCGGACAAGGGATATGCAACCGCCTCTACCACAGGCGGACAGCAGGAGGACACCACGCGGACGCGTGTAAAAATTCCAGATCTGAGATGCGAACAGTTTTTCTTCGCGCGCCGTCTGCAACTTACCTTCGCCGACTTCTGCAACTCGTCCACTGTCTCCAACTTGCAGACGCCTACCTTAATTCACGCCTGTGTTCAAGCTTTGTCCCCTCAATTAATGAGGAGCAATCAACGAGCAATCAACTGGCACCTCCCTTATCTTCTTCCACCGCCTCAATCAAATCCTCACGCGTCTATTATCCCTCATTTACTCCTCTTCCTTTCCCTATATAAACCAACGAGCCTTCTGCTCAAAATAACCATCCACCACCCATACAATCCACGACCACTTCACCACACCTCACGCCATCTCATTTCTCTTCTCCCGTCTTCTCCATTTTATTTATTTCACATTCCACAACATCCACCTCTAGCCCTACGTATACAAAATAGCAGAGTGAGCCGGAGTGATTACGGATGATTTCTATTACTCTTGTCTCTGCCTATCTATTTAATATGTTAGGCTAGAATATTTATACTCTGGGAACGGTTATTATGTGTTTGTATTAATTATACATTATTTTTACTGGTTTTAATTATATACAGTTTGTTACGTTTTAAAGGTTATCTCGCACCTTTTTAATAAATGTCATGAGTTTATTAAATTGCTTTCCTAAGTCTATTTTGATCAGACCGGTGATAAATAGATAGGTTAATTAAGACGTAAAACTGGAGGAAACTTGTTATGATTTAATAAAGTTAGTGTTCAGTTGCAAATGTAATTCCTCAATACTCCTCTGCCGTTCGCAGGCTTTTGCTTGAACCTTGATTAGAACCTTGCATTACAGGTGAACGAGTTCTTATGAGGCTATGACTTAGTCCATAAGATAATTACAGGAACCTTGCCAAATTATTAAACCAGTAGAGATAGCTTAATTACGCAGATTATATTAACCTGACCCAGAGTTCCATTTTATTTATCTGTCAACTTAGTTTATTTTATTCTTTCTTTTTATTTATTTTACAAGTCAATTAATCCCCCTCTTGTGACATGCTTAGGTACTATTACATGTACATTAGTCCCACGGTTCGACATCCGGTTGCTTACATTTTCACTATACTACTGCGACCGGGATTTGTTTGCAGCCCGACGTTTATTTTGAGTTTTTAATTTCTTTTCTTTTAATTTTACACCAGTTTAACCACTCACGATATAACGTCTGCAAAATGGCGCCGTTGCCGGGGACTAGTTTATTCTAGTCCCTAAGCCCCGGATTATTCACTTGTTATATTAGAATATTTTGTCTATATTATTTTTGTTTGTTGTTTATATTAATTATCTTATATTTTGTTTATATTATTATTATGTTTGTTTCTAATTATTTTATTGTCTAATCTGTTTCAGTAGTTTTATTTTATATACAAAAACACAAAAAAAAATGGAAATGGAACAGGTGTACGAGCAAGAGTTTTGCTATTCACAGTGTTTATACTGCTCCGTATGTGGGGGAGCTCATGATTATGAAGATTGTCTCATATTACAAGAACAACTCTGGTTAGAAGATCAACCAGACTACCTGGAGAGACTCGCTCAACCAGAACAGCAACCAAAGAGCGAAATAATTCATGAGGTAGAACACCCCACTACGGAAGTAAGTTACTCTCTTCCCTCTACGGTCGCCTACCGCCAGTTTCCATCCTTCTCTGTGCTCTATCCAGAAGATGAGGATACTTACATCCTCGAAAATGAAGAGAAGGAATTGCCATCACCTCCCGCCAAGATATCCAAACAAAACGCCACTATCATCTTCGAAGAATTAACTTTCTCTGAAGATGATTTTAATCAGCGTTCTTTCTATGAGCCTCACCTACAAGAGGAGGATGTTTACATCCTCCAATTTGAGAAAGAAAAATCAGCACCACCGGGTCTTCTGTTAGAACTACGTTCCCGGCAGTACGTCCTCAAACATCAGATTTTGTGGAGTATTAATTTTCTTATTTTATATGCCGAGGTAACGTTTTGTTTTGATCCAGGATAACGAAGCAGGCGTCTAGCCAAAGACGTTAAATAAGGGCAGCTTCCCGGGAGGCAACCCGGGTGTACTTTTATTTTATTTTGCTTTTATGCTCTTTTAATTTTCAGGTTCTCTTAAAATTTTATTTTTGCTAACTTTTAACCCCGTTTTTAGTATGGTTGCTTCTAGTGTCTTATGCAGGTGCATCTCCATGTAGACACCGCAACCAAGCTACGCTACTTGAGGCTGAAGCTCAAGTGTGGGGGGAACTCCTATAAACGCAAGCAAAATAATATCAGGGGAGTACCAGTTCTTTAATTATGCTTTTATTTTAAATAAAAACTGCAGAGGAGTTTATGTGCTTAAATGTTTATTTGTGATCTTTGTGTTATCTCTATTTTATCTACTTACCGAAAATGTCTTCTGAGACCTTCCCTTGTTTTTCTGGTGAACAATGTGGACATTGTTCAATTTAAGTGTGGGGGAGTGTGCCCTTTTCAGTGACATTTTGTGCTTAAATGTTTAATCTCTCTCCTTATCATGCGTTTGTCCAATTCAAATATTATGGACCCTTTATATGTGGGTTGTTCTCTTTAAGAATAAATACTATTATGAATTGTAGGATAAATGGTACAAATTTTAAAATTTTGATTACTTTCGAGGAGCATTTTATATGCGGTGTGACCACATAATCTGCAAATGGTTGGATTTTATTGCTCAGGGTTTCTTTTTGTCATCTCTCTTAGGGATTGCTAAGGGGTACTTTTCTGTTAAAAAAAAAGAGAAAGAAAAGAATAATAAGGGACTCATGAGACACCATTGGTAACCAACAAAAGAGAGTTGAGTGTTCTTAAATACAAAGGCATGATGCCTATATTTTTCTCATCTCTTATGCAAAAGTGAAACAAATGCATGAATCTATTTTTCCTTTTGTTTTCTCCACAAATGCCCATTCTTGAGAGAAGTTGGCCATGGTAAAAGTTCTCAGAGTCACCTAAACAAAAGAAACATTGAAGTACCTTAGATCATACCCCGAAACTCTATATTTTATTTTTACCCTGAGCACACCTATGCCACCAGCAGTTAATTTTTCACACTCCTCAATAAGTTTAAAAGATCATGTTTATCCTACCCTTCATAATAATATTTGTTAGTATTGAGCATCCCTACTTACTTGGGTATGTGATTTTGCTTGAGGACAAGCAAAAAGATAAGTGTGGGGGTGTGATAAGTGTCCAAATGAGCATGATTTATAGGTGTATTTCATATATAATATTAGCACTTTTCTTGCTCATTTCTCCACTTCGGTTAGTTTTCCTCTAGTTTATGTTTTATTGTTTATCTCACAAATTTATTGGTTTAACATGAGGAAAACCAAGCTGGGAGTAAAGTAGACGAATAGACGAACGCATAGACGCAAACGACTCAGAAAACGGAGTCCAAACGAAGAATCTAGAGCCGGTCGAAGTTCGTAGAAGGAAATAGATCACGGTCAGCATTGCAACCGCCTAGCTAACCGCCCAAAACAGAGGCGGACGTGAGACAGATACGTGAGTGAGGCGGAAAACAAGAGGCAACCGCCTTGTTTTGAGGCGGTACCGCAGGCGGACAAGGGATATGCAACCGCCTCTACCACAGGCGGACAGCAGGAGGACACCACGCGGACGCGTGTAAAAATTCCAGATCTGAGACGCGAACAGTTTTCTTCTTCGCGCGCCGTCTGCAACTTACCTTCGCCGACTTCTGTAACTCGTCCACTGTCTCCAACTTGCAGACGCCTACCTTAATTCACGCCTGTGTTCAAGCTTTGACCCCTCAATTAATGAGGAGCAATCAACGAGCAATCAACTGGCACCTCCCTTATCTTCTTCCACCGCTTCAATCAAATCCTCACGCGTCTATTATCCCTCATTTACTCCTCTTCCTTTCCCTATATAAACCAACGAGCCTTCTGCTCAAAATAACCATCCACCACCCATACAATCCACGACCACTTCACCACACCTCACGCCATCTCATTTCTCTTCTCCCGTCTTCTCCATTTTATTTATTTCACATTCCACAACATCCACCTCTAGCCCTACGTATACAAAATAGCAGAGTGAGCCGGAGTGATTACGGATGATTTCTATTACTCTTGTCTCTGCCTATCTATTTAATATGTTAGGCTAGAATATTTATACTCTGGGAACGGTTATTAGTGTTTGTATTAATTATACATTATTTTTACTGGTTTTAATTATATACAGTTTGTTACGTTTTAAAGGTTATCTCGCACCTTTTTAATAAATGTCATGAGTTTATTAAATTACTTTCCTAAGTCTATTTTGATCAGACCGGTGATAAATAGATAGGTTAATTAAGACGTAAAACTGGAGGAAACTTGTTATGATTTAATAAAGTTAGTGTTCAGTTGCAAATGTAATTCCTCAATACTCCTCTTCCGTTCGCAGGCTTTTGCTTGAACCTTGATTAGAACCTTGCATTACAGGTGAACGAGTTCTTATGAGGCTATGACTTAGTCCTTAAGATAATTACAGGAACCTTGCCAAATTATTAAACCAGTAGAGATAGCTTAATTACGCAGATTATATTAACCTGACCCAGAGTTCCATTTTATTTATCTGTCAACTTAGTTTATTTTATTCTTTCTTTTTATTTATTTTACAAGTCAATTAATCCCCCTCTTGTGACATGCTTAGGTACTATTACATGTACATTAGTCCCACGGTTCGACATCCGGTTGCTTACATTTTCACTATACTACTGCGACCGGGATTTGTTTGCAGCCCGACGTTTATTTTGAGTTTTTAATTTCTTTTCTTTTAATTTTACACCAGTTTAACCACTCACGATATAACGTCTGCAAAATGGCGCCGTTGCCGGGGACTAGTTTATTCTAGTCCCTAAGCCCCGGATTATTCACTTGTTATATTAGAATATTTTGTCTATATTATTTTTGTTTGTTGTTTATATTAATTATCTTATATTTTGTTTATATTATTATTATGTTTGTTTCTAATTTTTTATATACAAAAACACAAAAAAAATGGAAATGGAACAGGTGTACGAGCAAGAGTTTTGCTATTCACAGTGTTTATACTGCTCCGTATGTGGGGGAGCTCATGATTATGAAGATTGTCTCATATTACAAGAACAACTCTGGTTAGAAGATCAACCAGACTACCTGGAGAGACTCGCTCAACCAGAACAGCAACCAAAGAGCGAAATAATTCATGAGGTAGAACACCCCACTACGGAAAGTAAGTTACTCTTCCCTCTACGGTCGCCTACCGCCAGTTTCCATCCTTCTCTGTGCTCTATCCAGAAGATGAGGATACTTACATCCTCGAAAATGAAGAGAAGGAATTGCCATCACCTCCCGCCAAGATATCCAAACAAAACGCCACTATCATCTTCGAAGAATTAACTTTCTCTGAAGATGATTTTAATCAGCGTTCTTTCTATGAGCCTCACCTACAAGAGGAGGATGTTTACATCCTCCAATTTGAGAAAGAAAAATCAGCACCACCGGGTCTTCTGTTAGAACTACGTTCCCGGCAGTACGTCCTCAAACATCAGATTTTGTGGAGTATTTTTTCTTATTTTATATGCCGAGGTAACGTTTGTTTTGATCCAGGATAACGAAGCAGGCGTCTAGCCAAAGACGTTAAATAAGGGCAGCTTCCCGGGAGGCAACCCGGGTGTTTTATTTTATTTTGCTTTTATGCTCTTTTAATTTTCAGGTTCTCTTAAAATTTTATTTTTGCTAACTTTTAACCCCGTTTTTAGTATGGTTGCTTCTAGTGTCTTATGCAGGTGCATCTCCATGTAGACACCGCAACCAAGCTACGCTACTTGAGGCTGAAGCTCAAGTGTGGGGGGAACTCCTATAAACGCAAGCAAAAATAATATCAGGGGAAGTACCAGTTCTTTAATTATGCTTTTATTTTAAATAAAAACTGCAGAGGAGTTTATGTGCTTAAATGTTTATTTGTGATCTTTGTGTTATCTCTATTTTATCTACTTACCGAAAAGGTCTTCTGAGACCTTCCCTTGTTTTTCTGGTGAACAATGTGGACATTGTTCAATTTAAGTGTGGGGGAGTGTGCCCTTTTCAGTGACATTTTGTGCTTAAATGTTTAATCTCTCTCCTTATCATGCGTTTGTCCAATTCAAATATTATGGACCCTTTATATGTGGGTTGTTCTCTTTAAGAATAAATACTATTATGAATTGTAGGATAAATGGTACAAATTTTAAAATTTTGATTACTTTCGAGGAGCATTTATATGCGGTGTGTGACCACATAATCTGCAAATGGTTGGATTTTATTGCTCAGGGTTTCTTTCTGTCTTCTCTCTTAGGGATTGCTAAGGGGTACTTTTCTGTTAAAAAAAAGAGAAAGAAAAAAATAATAAGGGACTCATGAGACACCATTGGTAACCAACAAAAGAGAGTTGAGTGTTCTTAAATACAAAGGCATGATGCCTATATTTTTCTCATCTCTTATGCAAAAGTGAAACAAATGCATGAATCTATTTTTCCTTTTGTTTTCTCCACAAATGCCCATTCTTGAGAGAAGTTGGCCATGGTAAAAGTTCTCAGAGTCACCTAAACAAAAGAAACATTGAAGTACCTTAGATCATACCCCGAAACTCTATTTTATTTTTACCCTGAGCACACCTATGCCACCAGCAGTTAATTTTTCACACTCCTCAATAAGTTTAAAAGATCATGTTTATCCTACCCTTCATAATAATATTTGTTAGTATTGAGCATTCCCTACTTACTTGGGTGTGTGATTTTGCTTGAGGACAAGCAAAAAGATAGGTGTGGGGGTGTGATAAGTGTCCAAATGAGCATGATTTATAGGTGTATTTCATATATAATATTAGCACTTTTCTTGCTCATTTCTCCACTTCGGTTAGTTTTCCTCTAGTTTATGTTTTATTGTTTATCTCACAAATTTATTGGTTTAACATGAGGAAAACCAAGCTGGGAGTAAAGTAGACGAATAGACGAACGCATAGACGCAAACGGCTCAGAAAACGGAGTCCAAACGAAGAATCTAGAGCCGGTCGAAGTTCGTAGAAGGAAATAGGTCACGGTCAGCATTGCAACCGCCTAGCTAACCGCCCAAAACAGAGGCGGACGTGAGACAGATACGTGAGTGAGGCGGAAAACAAGAGGCAACCGCCTTGTTTTTGAGGCGGTACCGCAGGCGGACAAGGGATATGCAACCGCCTCTACCACAGGCGGACAGCAGGAGGACACCACGCGGACGCGTGTAAAAATTCCAGATCTGAGACGCGAACAGTTTTCTTCTTCGCGCGCCGTCTGCAACTTACCTTCGCCGACTTCTGCAACTCGTCCACTGTCTCCAACTTGCAGACGCCTACCTTAATTCACGCCTGTGTTCAAGCTTTGTCCCCTCAATTAATGAGGAGCAATCAACGAGCAATCAACTGGCACCTCCCTTATCTTCTTCCACCGCCTCAATCAAATCCTCACGCGTCTATTATCCCTCATTTACTCCTCTTCCTTTCCCTATATAAACCAACGAGCCTTCTGCTCAAAATAACCATCCACCACCCATACAATCCACGACCACTTCACCACACCTCACGCCATCTCATTTCTCTTCTCCCGTCTTCTCCATTTTATTTATTTCACATTCCACAACATCCACCTCTAGCCCTACGTATACAAAATAGCAGAGTGAGCCGGAGTGATTACGGATGATTTCTATTACTCTTGTCTCTGCCTATCTATTTAATATGTTAGGCTAGAATATTTATACTCTGGGAACGGTTATTATGTGTTTGTATTAATTATACATTATTTTTACTGGTTTTAATTATATACAGTTTGTTACGTTTTAAAGGTTATCTCGCACCTTTTTAATAAATGTCATGAGTTTATTAAATTGCTTTCCTAAGTCTATTTTGATCAGACCGGTGATAAATAGATAGGTTAATTAAGACGTAAAACTGGAGGAAACTTGTTATGATTTAATAAAGTTAGTGTTCAGTTGCAAATGTAATTCCTCAATACTCCTCTGCCGTTCGCAGGCTTTTGCTTGAACCTTGATTAGAACCTTGCATTACAGGTGAACGAGTTCTTATGAGGCTATGACTTAGTCCTTAAGATAATTACAGGAACCTTGCCAAATTATTAAACCAGTAGAGATAGCTTAATTACGCAGATTATATTAACCTGACCCAGAGTTCCATTTTATTTATCTGTCAACTTAGTTTATTTTATTCTTTCTTTTATTTATTTTACAAGTCAATTAATCCCCCCTTGTGACACGCTTAGGTACTATTATATGTACATTAGTCCCACGGTTCGACATCCGGTTGCTTACATTTTCACTATACTACTGCGACCGGGATTTGTTTGCAGCCCGACGTTTATTTTGCGTTTTTAATTTCTTTTCTTTTAATTTTATACCAGTTTAACCACTCACGATATAACGTCTGCAGGTGGACTTGTAATGTATTCCTTGTATGTATTGGATGGAATGTAAGTATGTACTGTGATATGCATGTATTGTATTGTATGGAAGCATGTATGTACGTATGAATAAAATGAACTGCATGTATTCGACCAAGTAGTCGGTGTACCCTCGCTAGTACGCGGGGTATGCGGTTATCATATGCAGTTTTTGCTGAGCCCCTTGGGGCACTATTTTTAATCTACAGGTACCCGAAGCCGATATGGTCGCTGGAAGAGACCGGCCGCTATGTTTAGTTAGCTAGGGATGAATTGAAGATAGTAAAGAACTGTATAAGGCTTGTAGCCTTTGAAGTGTCGGTGTACCTACTAAGGGGTACACCATTATGTATTTGTAAAGTATGTAGTTTGTGAGGAATGGGTAGATGCTAGACTCTTAATGAGTATGTATAAACTTGAAAGAATCGTTGTACTTGGATTTGGAACTTGGTAAGCTCGGTATGTTGTATTGTAATTATGGAGTATTGTATTGAATGGAGAATTGTAGTACTCAGTTGGTAATTGGAGTATGGGTTGTAATTGTGTAGCACTCGGGTATTCCGGTCCATCAGACCGATGTGTAAGGAGTAGTAAGCCTTGTTAGTCACGTGGGTGGCTAACGGCATTGTATCATCCACCGTTGTGTAAGTAAGTACCCGCTGCGAAGGTGTGTAAGTATGGTGATTAGACGGTAATGACGGTATTAGCGTAGAGGTGTTACCGTGATTATAGGATTTAGTTGAGCTGATAAATCCCATAGAATGGTAGTTGGAGAAGGAGAATTAAGTGTGCAAAAATCTGTAGCAATTAGTGTATTAGTGCCATGGAGTTTTTGGGAGAAACTAGGTTGTATGACATTGAAAGACAAGGATGGACTTTGGGAATGGAGGTGAGAATGTCTAGGATCAATTTGGAATGGTCAAATTGAGTGAGAACAAGGTAAAAACTGTCAGAGGAGTTAGGTAATGCACTAGTGTGCAAAAGTGTTGAACATTGGTAGATTGAAACAGAGTTGGGTTAATGATTGGACAATGATGTAGGCATGATTAAAAAGTGTTTTAAGTTGTTAAACATGTAAAAACATGTGGAAAGATTAGGATGATTGGGTGTGAATTAGGGTTGAAAAGAGGTCAAAAAAAATAAATTTTGAAGTTCCAGGTTGGTCCGGGTTTATAAATTGGTACACAAACCCGACCACCTCAAAAACTGCCATAATGTCATCCCAGGGGTTGGTCCAGGGTTTATAACCTCGGACAAAAACCCAGACCACATGAAAAAATAGGCAAAACTGATTTCCAGGATTGGGTCCGGTTTTGTAACCCCGGACACAAACCCGGACCATGCAAGTACACAGAATGTGTTTTTAAAAGTGCTCTAATGATGGGGAATTGATTGGGGATGGTTTAGATGAGTTTAGGACTTGTTTGGTGACCTATAAAGTCCTTGGAAGTGTACAAGGTTAGAAGTGAATGAGAAAGTTGTGAATTAAGAGCAACATAACACGGTAAGAAATAACGGGACAACAGGGTTAAATTCGGGTGTACTAGTCATTCACACATTGTATTACCTTAATGTTAAAAAACACTTGAAATGTCATCAGTGTTTCGCGAATAACCCAGGAACGTAAGGTGACATGTAGAGTAATCCATGGTGAAAGGTATGATTTCTCATACCCCTATGCTAACCGATTACACTGATTTGTGTGTTGTTGTGCTTGTGTGCCGACTTACAATCAAGATAAAAGCTTGAAAAAATTTCTATTTGCTTGATTGTATATCTTGATGCATGCTGTGTGTACTACTCTCCCTTGTATGATTGTGCGGTCTAAGTTAGCTTATAGACCGACTCATAGTTGAGTAACGGTTGGTTAGTGACTCGTAGAAAGGTCGTTTCGTATAATAACGAAAATGTGGAAACACCGAAACTATCGAATTAGAATAACATAATGTAAACCGATAACTCACTAGACGTGAGAGAGTTGTACGGATGTAAAACTCTCGATAACGTTAGAGACACCGAATTGAAATAATCCACGAAACAATAAGTGGAAGAGTAAGAACCTCCTTAGAGGATGATGAAAGTTCTAAGAAAAGAACTGTGGAAAAGTAAAGACATATAAGGACCGTCAAACTCCTTTAAAAGATGTCGATCTATAATAAGAGGATCCGACCAATTGAGAAAATGTCCCGAACTAAAAGTATTCGATAAGTTGAGGAAACCCTTAAATCTAAGATGCGAACTTGAGAAATTTCCCTAAGTTATTAGATGTTATCGAAGATATACCTCTAGGCTATCTATGAGATTGTGAAATAACTCCAAGAGAGAGTATTGGGAATTTGAGTAGTCCGGTAGAGAAACGGACCTTTGTGAATTTGAGGGACTAGGTGTATAGTTCCGTTTGATAGTCGAACCTTCCCACTATGCTAGACCCCAGCCAGGTCGAAACCCGGGGAAGTAAGACTTGCTTGAAGCCCAGTGGTGAGTCTGTGTGTGACTCTGCCCGGAGGTCATGGGTAATGACTTAAAAGATGTCCCGTTGAGACTTTGAGATTTGAGACTTGAGAATTTTGAGAATAAGAATTGAGACTTGAGAATTGAACTTGAGAGTGGAGAATTGTGAATTAAGAGTAGAGAATTGAGTTTGAGAATTGTAGAACTTGATTGAGATGGAGAATAAGAGATCTTGAGTAAGATTAACCCAAGAGAAGGGGTAAGGAAAAGGAATAAGGGCTAGAGCATTGGTGAGGTAGAAACCCTCAGGGCCTAAGAGTAAGTTAATACGAACTAACAACCTTGATGTGTTAGTTAGGGATTGTATTCCATGATTGAATGTTGAATCCTTGTGTAGTGTACATATATAATGTATTGCAATCTTGCATGATGATTGAATTAAAATGAATCCATGCTCTCGACAAAGTAGTCGGCGTACTCTCCGTTAGCACGCGAGGTATGCGAATTTCATGCCAGCAATATGCTGAGCCCCTTGGGGCGTGTTTTACTTTACAGGTACTTGGAGCCGAAAACCGTTCGAGAGTAGGTCTGGGTTGCTACGTAAGCATGGGTAGTTGTTTTAGGAATTGTGTTGTTTCATATTGTTGAATTGTAAGACCGAAATGTTATCGGCAAACTTAAGAATTATAGAGACTCGGTATAGATTTGATTTGAGGATTGTGTTGATATTTGAATCGGTAAAGGAATGTAATGAAGTAGCGTTTTTGATTGCTTGGTATATTCAAGTTCATCAGACGATATGTTAATTGGATATTGTATTTGGATTTGGCCTTGTTAGTCACGTGGGTGACTAACGACATTGTATCCCCCGCGGTTGTAGTGAATTTCTGCTGCTTTGGTATTGGTAATTGAGGACGGATTATGAGGTAAGGACTGGATTAGCGGTAAGGGGTTACCTAACAAGTCAGAATACCCAGCGTCTTAAGTCCCTCGCGTTTTTAACTCCCGAGCCTCGAAATTGTGTCAAATCTCTACCAAAATCACCTTCTAAACACTTTTTCTAACTCCCAAAGCATCAATCATCTTCAAAACCCCACTAAAAACACCATCAAAACATGGAGAACATCAAGAACGACTAGTGATCAGAAGCCCGGTTCGAAGTCCTTTCGAATCTGCCATTAACGAGGCTCCTGACGAATCTAGACGTGAAGGATCACCGTAATCAGAAATGTAAACAAGGTTTGTAAATGGATAATTCGACTACTTTTATCTTTAATTGCTCTCTGTCGAAATCCCGGATCAAACAGACTCTTTACGGCTCCAGAATCAGCGTTTGTTTTCGTTTCTGTCAGCTAACTTGTTCTTTATGTTTCGTCAGTAATTCGACTTCAAATTGAAATCTTTTAATTACTAACATCTAGTATATCTTTCAGGATACACGTTCAAAAATTTTGAGTCGAAAACATTGTCGGGAACCACCAAAAACCCACCTTCCGTGGGTGGTCCATGACCTCGGACCTATGGTCCGGGACCACAGACGGGTTGTCCGTGGCCACGGACACCCACGGACGGCAGCGGGATTTTATTTTTTCAAATTTTTAAGGTTTTATCAGTACATGTCCGGGCCCACAGACAATCGGTCCGTGGCCTAGGACTTTTCAAGTTTGTGTTTTTATTTTTATTCGACTTTCAAAATAACATAGTTAAATTAGGGTCCGTGGCCTCGGACATGTACTATTAGGTTACGTTAACTTTCAGTTTATTTTTCTATCAAAAAATGCTAAAAAATAAAAAAAATCAGAAGTTTGCGCACTTATGTTCAAACGACTCGTAATAAGCCGTAATTAAACTAAGTAGAGGAAAAATGACTTCGAGGGGTAATGAAAGTAATTGAACCCTAAATAAGTCTAATACCAAGCCCCCAAACCCAAACTCTCCTTTCCTAATTTAATCTAGGTTAAAATTAGGTGGGGACTCTAATTAGGTTCCAGTGAGCTAACTTAGGACTTAGTAATTAATGTTTTATGACATAGTTATTAAGCTTAGGTTATAAGTGGACCTAGAACCCGACCAGATCCTAATCAACTTGAATCAACATAGGATAGGGTTTAAAAATCGAGGCTCACAAGTAGCCAACACCAACAATAGTGCATCCGTTTCCTCCTTCCCAATTATCAGGCAGGTAGCCTACTGACAGAAGCCAACACCAACGGTAGTGCATCCAACCAACAATCAATTTGAATCATTGGGTTTGCCAATATTTAGAGTGGACCTGATCTCGATAATCCTCTCGTGATCACAATGTGTTACCAGCCATCTGGATTTTCCCCTATACTCAAATATCTCACTATAGTGAATAACTTCTCAAATGTGCATACACCTTTCAGGTCTTACTATATGTCTAGAACTTGTCTAGAATATCTCCATATTATGAATTTAATTTCTTATAGGAATGGTATTACTCTACCTAAGAAATCTTCAGTTAATTAGGGATAATATCATTGTATTATTATCCTTTCATATGTGAAACCTCTTATCATTTCATAATCCTTATATAGTGTATATTCAACAATTTCTTCGTTTCGAATAATATTCGAACAATTAATAGTGCAAGGTATTCAAGCAAAATTCACAAAGGCACAATAAGCGTGCATTCATACATATCATCTTATCACTCAATAAGACATCCGAACCTAAGTTGATCATCGGGAACAATCGGATCACATAACAACATACCTTACACTAAAGAGAGGAAAATGTACTATCCCGCGCCCGTCCTCTTAACACTTAGTTCTGGAAATAAATGCTAAGTATTAACTCTCTGTTGACTTAACATAAATCCAGTACCCCTTGTAAATACTTATCCTATGATAATTAATCACAATGGTTGATATCCATTATTAATCGGGTTATTACTTAAATCACCCAATTCCTGGATTAATTAATCATATTGCATTGTTAGTAACTAACATCGTTGTATAATTTCTACAACCTTTAGGATTAAGTCCTTATCCCATTTGTCTCCTCTTTTTTTAGGAGGTCTCCTCTTAATCATATGTATGTACCCATTTGAGTTAATTTATTATATGGTACGGACTTTACTTGACCATAAATATTGATGGCCTAGGTCTTGAAATCCCATCTAATTCAATGAGTTGGTCAACTTGACCCCTTGGTCAACTTAGTTGATTTGGTCAATGTGGCCAACATTCTACTCAGTCAACGCTTTCACTCGAACAACACAATCAACATATTAATTCGGTCAACAGTCAAAGTCAAAATGGTCAACTCATTTTTATTGACCTTAGGAATATTCCAAGTTATTTAATCTCCCTTAACTCCTTACTCTAATTGAATCTTTCACCATTATTGAATGGTTTAATTACATCTTTAAACATTCTACTAATGACTTAGATTTTCTTCCCTAATCATCCTCATCCATAATTTAAATTCTCACACCTTAATGATCTTGCAATTTTCTAAGTATTCATATTTTTCCTAAGGATTATAAAATCCCTTAAGTACCTACCCACCTTAAACATTAACATTAAGATCCTAATACTCAATGTAATAAAACGAAATCCTTAAACTCATCCCAACCTTTACTTAAAATTTCCATATTTCCCACCTATAACAACCCCAAATTCAAAATTCAAACATCCCACCAATTATTAACTTTCAATTTCCTCCAATTCCAAATATATTCCTAATTTCAAAATTTCACTAAACTATTTCAAAGTCTCAAATTTCAATTTTCTGAAATTCCAAACAAACCCCAATCTAACATTTCCATTCCCCCTAATCTTTCTTAAATTTTTAGATTTCCCCCTTAATGTTTCCCAAAATTTCAAATCTCCCACCAATTCTTCCCAAATTCCACCTCGGTTTGACCAATTTCTTTCTATCCCCACATAACTTTTCTAAAATTACATTTTGAACCCCCCAACTTTTCTAAAGTTTACCTTTTGCTCCTAAACCTTACTAAACTTATATTTTTCACTTCACCCAATCAAATTGGTTTTTGGCCATAATCATTTTTATCACTCCAACCCTTATCTTCTTTGTATTCTCCAATCTATCCATTTAATCATATAATTAGCGAAACATCTAATAAACTCCTAATCACATTTTAATCCATTTTTGTCCCAAACTTCTTCCAAACACATCCTAATTTTCGTAATCATTTTTCCACCAGATTGTTGAAGAGTTTATTCACTCAAACAGCCCCTAAAACATCAGATTTTCACACCTAACATTATACCCAGATAATCTCAACTTTTGGACGTCATAAATCTACCAAACTACTCACAAAACCAACCTCTATTTTCGGCCATCATACAAGCCATTACATATACTTTCTAAAATCAGAAAATACCCATAATAACATGTTATTTTCAAACAGAACACAATCCATAAAGTCCAAAAGCTCAGTTTTTTTACATAAAGCCACATAAACTTAGTCAAAAGTCACACTTTAAGCCTAAAAACCATTAGTGAACAAAACCAAACATGTAGTGTAGAGATCTAGGTTCATTCTTAGGTTATATTAGTTCATTTATCAACCCTTGTTTTTGGCCATACGCTTTACCCAACACTAAACACTTGAAATGCCAAAAATAAACTTTAAGGTTTAAACATTAACCTTGTAGCCTCCAATGTAGTTTTTCCTCTTTAAATTTCGGCCCTATATTAAAATGAATGGATAATTAGATCTTTGTATAGATCTAAAAACTAAATGAATGTGTTAGGCTCTAAAACTTTAGATCCCAAGCTTACCCTTACTTAGAGTTATTTTCCTTGATTTTTCACCTTGTTCTTCCTTGTTTTCGGCCAGCCAACCAAGATGTGCTAGACTCCATTTTCGGCCATGAATAGAGGAGGAAGAAGAATTAAATTTAGGGTCTTAAGACTCCCAAAAATTATCATAGGAATAACTAAAGGTTAAAGCACAAAATTGAGCACTAAGAAGTAAGATCAACCTTGTAGCTCCCAAGTTTGAGATTTTGGCTTCCACTTTAGGACACCACTGTAGAAGGAAGTAAGAGTTAGATCTTAGGTAGATCTAAGGCTTAGAAGGAAGTTTAAGCATTAAAACCTTAGTTTCAAGACTCACATTTTTGGTTAAAGTCTTCCTTTCCTAGAGCCTGTTCTTGCCTTGTGGTTGGTCAGCCAATGGAGGTTAATGAAGCTCAAGTTTTTGATGAAAAGAGGTGAATAAAAGGAGCTAGATTGGATGGATTTTCAGACCTCCAACATCAAAGGAAAAGCTTGGGGGGGTTTAAAGTACCTTTTCTTACCTTGAACTTTGGTTGAATCTAGCTAGGATTCACCATGGTTTCTTCCTCTATTTTTGGCCTATAATGGTGTAGATATGTAGAACCAACAAAAGTGGGAAGTGGGTTTATGTTCCTCTTGCTTTGTTGATGAAGATTTGCTTAGAAAGGAAGTAGATTCAAGATGAGAAGTAAG
Source organism: Limonium bicolor (assembly GCA_023374045.1). Lineage (NCBI taxonomy): Eukaryota > Viridiplantae > Streptophyta > Magnoliopsida > Caryophyllales > Plumbaginaceae > Limonium > Limonium bicolor. The sequence goes on from CM041777.1 coordinate 443,542,684, forward strand.
AGTAAAATGAGAGGCTTGTCTTGAAATTTTATGTTCTTCCGTCGGAGCAAGAGAGAAGGAAAATGAGAGGAAGAAGAGAGGTGGAGTCGGAAGCATAGGTGAGGAAAGAGAGTAGGTAATTTAAGTTCCCAAAGTTGGAAGAAGCAAAATGAGACTTTGTGACTTGCACTCTTCTCCAAGAAGTAAAATTGGAATTTTTGATTTAAAATACTGTTCACCAGCTGGCCACATTTAGATTTTTAGGAGGGGCAGTTTGGTAATAAGGGGATAATTAAGGAAGTATGGGTTTATGGCCTTAATAGCTTTATTGTTTGATCATTAGGGCTCTCTTATGTGTTATATTATAGACTAGTTGTTTGTCTTGGCCCATAGCATTTTTCTCTGTGTTTTTGAGTGATTATAATACTCACGAGTCATTTTGACTGTTTAAACTATGTTCTCAATATCCCTCGTATTATTTGTGCTCTTAGATCATGTAATGACATATTACATATTAAACCGACTTTGTTGGTTGATTTCTCTCTATAAGTACTCCCTCTTTAATCCTATATTTCATGTAAGGTTTAATAACCCTTTTCAACTATATATTTTTTCTATAAATATATGCGGTTCAATAATTCCTTAATGATTTTAAGGCTCATTACCCTTAATAGTTCAATAATTTATCCTTAATCACTTCTATAATTGTCAAGGATATTTCCTTGGTCGTTGCTCGAACACCCTTTCACTGTGGATAACTCTGAGAACTAGAAAAGACTCCTTCAGGAGATTGAGATACTTGCTATGAAGGAAGAGTTATGGTGGCAGCAGAGATCCAGAATCTCTTGGTTAAAAGAAGGGGACGGAAATTCCAAATTATTTCATGCCAAAGCTTCTTTTACCAAGAACAACAACACTATTTTTTTCTCTCAAGGATCAGAATGAAGTTATGAATTACAGTAGGAATAGTTAGGAACAAATTTCCCAGAACTCCTTCAGCACCTTGTTCTCCTCCAGTGTTCAACATAATGATGCTTGTTTTGTGGATGGTGTCAGAGATAAACTTTCCTCTCACTTCATCCTTGATCTCTAAGCTCCCTACACCTCTCAAGAAGTTTTTGAAGCAGTCAAAGCTTTGGGTGCTGACAAAGCACGGGGCCCTGATGTATTCAATGGTAAGTTTTTAGAACTTTTTGGCATATTGTTGGTTCCCTTGTCACAAATGTTGTCCTTGATGTCTTGAAGGCCATATTCTCCCTCCTCATCTAAATGACTATTTCATTGCCGTCATCCCATAAATCAAAGGTGCAAATGAAATAGAGAATTTCATACCCACAGCCCTTTGTAACTTCACTTATAAAATCATCTCAAAAGTTCTAGCTTCCATAATCCAACATATGCTTCACTTCTGATAATCATTCTGGCTTTATCAAGGGTCGGTTGATTAATCATTTTGGCTTTGTCAAGGGTTGGTTGATCATTGACAATGTTATCCTTGCTGGAGAAATACACCATAAATTGGATAAGAGTCTAGCTACAAAATAGGCCTTTTTGCCGTGAAAACCGATTTGAGTAAAGCCTATGACATGATTGAGTGGTGTTTCATTTACAATATATTGCGATCTATGGGCTTCCCCTCCTGTTTGCTCTCTCTTGTTTGGAACTGTATCACATCAGTTAGTTATGCTATTATTGTTAATGGTGCTCTTGGACAGTTCTTCAATCAAACTAGGGGCATTCGACAAGGGGATCCCTTATCCCCTTTTTTGGTTATCCTAGTTCAAGAAGCACTCTCTTCTTACCTCAATAAATCAGACCTGGTTGGAAATTTCAAAGGGTTAAACTTAGTTTTAATGGTCTTGTAATCAATCATCTTGCTTTTGCGGATGATATCCTATTTTTTGGAGTTACCTTAGTAGAAAATGCTACTTTCCTCAAAAACACCATCCATAATTTCTATCTTCTTCGGTCATCTGGTGAGGAGTTAGCACCAATAAGGTAGAAACCCTCAAGAGTTAAGGAACACAACTATGTGATCTAACAAGTGTTGATGTGTTGATTGTGTTATTTGGATCCTATTGTTTGGATGTGTGTTAAGTGTTTATAGTTTTTCCATGCATGATTTGAATTTAATCAACCGTATGCTTAGACGACAAATAGTTGTGAGTGGCCCGGTAGCATGCGGGCTGCACGATTACCATACCAGCAAAGGTGCTGAGCCCCTCACGGCCACCCCTTTCCCATTTCAGGTACAAGGAGCCGGAGCCGTTCGAGAGTAGGACGGGGTGATGGTTTGTACTTGGGTAGTTAGTTAATTACGTATGTATTGTAGGTGTAGTAAGACCGAAACTGTTACCGGCATTAGTTTGTAATACTCGGTACAGTTGGAATGTAAATGTTTATTGTTGTTGGAAAGGAAACGGGATTGTATTGTGTAAGTGCTCGAGAATCTGGTTCATCATACCGATAAAATGTATAAAAGTTAGCCTTGTTAGCCACGTGGGTGGTTAACGACGTGTAACACCAATGAGTTAAGTAATGTGATGAGTTATGTTTTCCGCTGCAAATGGATGTTATGTCTAATGTTGTAGAGGGGTGTTACAGGGTGTGGCTAGTTTAGGAATGATTTTAGTGAGAATGAATGGTTTTGGATATGCTAGGTTTGTAGGCAAACTATGGCAAAATTTTAGTAGGAAATAAGCATTTTAGGATGGCTTGGTGAATGGGAGAACCAAGGTGTGTATTGGGTTGAGTAGAGATGATTAATAACCTTGGAATGGTGTTTGGAGAACTATAATGAAGTGTGTAAAAAATCTGTAGCAAAACAGTGTTTTAGTGTGTAGAAATTCTAGGAAGAAGTTAGTGCGCATAACCTTGGAAAGGAAAGGATGGACTTGGGTATAGGTGGTGCATTCATCTAGGAATGAATTGGACTAGTCAAAATGGGTGAGAACGAGAGGTAGGCTGTCAAGAGAAGTTTGGAAATGCACTAGTGTGCCTAAGTGCAAAAATGAGGATTTAAGTTTGTAGAAATCGAGCAAGGATTTGGGTAGAGAATTTGAGTAGTGATTTGAGAAGGTTTAGAGCATGATTAGGAGTGTCTAAAGGTGTTTAAACATGTAGGAAACATGTGGAAATGATTAGGAAAAGATTGGGTGAGAATTGAGGAGAATTTGGAGTTCAAATTGAGTAATTAAAATAAGTACTGGGCTGGACCGACCCTACCAGGGTCGGTCGGCCTGAAATCTGCACTTTCGGAAGCTTCTGCATTCGACCGACCCTGGCTGGGTCGGTCGGACTGGAATTTTCTGAAATCGATGTCTCTGCACCCGACCGACCCAGGGGACCGACCTAGGGTGGGTCGGTCGGGTCAAACAAAAAACAAATTATAATAATCTGATCATAGTAATCATATGTATATATATATGTATATATGTACATGTATACATATATATAGTAGCACACCATTAATGGAGTAAAAATGGTAAGAAAGCAAGTATAAGAAGTAATAAGAAAGGAATGATTTTCATAATCAAGTACGAATGTGAAGAAGTAGTAAGTATACATTAGGAGTATTAATGAAGGGATAAATTGGATCAATAATAGATCATTGATCATACAACTTCATGTATGTATAGGAACTGAATAGTAGAATCCCGGAGGAAAACCGGGAGTACGGTACGACGGTGAACGGTATGATTTCCTCATACCCTGTATCCTAACCTGGTTACCCTGATTTGTGTGCTTATTTGATCACCTAAATAAGATAAATGCACGAATCGGATTTTAATGCACTTACTTGTGCTTGTTTTATATTGTTCCGGTTATATTGCCTTGAATATTTAGTTTGTATAATTCTTGAAATGAATGGATGAGAATGAGGTGTATGTGTATCTTGTTGTGTACTTGTGTAATGTATTATTCCTTGGTATGGATGTGATGACTTCTACTAATTCCTAACCACCTAACTTCTAACTTGAGTATTGAGTAAATTGGAATGAGTAGTAGTCCGATATAGTTTCGGCTACGCGTGAGGAGGCGGAGACACAAGAGGTTGGATCCAAATCCTGGCTTTAATCTTTTCCACGGCCCAAACCCCTTAAATGGGTAGCATCCTGGATTAGTGAGCCAAGTAAAGCCCGGTGGTGGGACGGTGTAGTCCCTGCCCGGAGGTCATACCGACTTAACTTGAGTAAGTAAGTAAGTAAGTAAGTAAGTAAGTAAAGTATTGTATGAGTAATGGTCTTGGCTAGTGTAAGTCAATGACCCTGAGTAAAAGAGTAAAGTGCACCCATTCTAACCTAGGTGAGTAATGAAGCTAACATGTATTGTGTACGTATTGGAGGAGCGTGTCTCCGTAATGATAAGTGTGATTGGTGGACTTGTAATGTATTCCTTGTATGTATTGGATGGAATGTAAGTATGTACTGTGATATGCATGTATTGTATTGTATGGAAGCATGTATGTACGTATGAATAAAATGAACTGCATGTATTCGACTAAGTAGTCGGTGTACCCTCGCTAGTACGCGGGGTATGCGGTTATCATATGCAGTTTTTGCTGAGCCCCTTGGGGCACCATTTTTAATCTACAGGTACCCGAAGCCGATATGGTCGCTGGAAGAGACCGGCCGCTATGTTTAGTTAGCTAGGGATGAATTGAAGATAGTAAAGAACTGTATAAGGCTTGTAGCCTTTGAAGTGTCGGTGTACCTACTAAGGGGTACACCATTATGTATTTGTAAAGTATGTAGTTTGTGAGGAATGGGTAGATGCTAGACTCTTAATGAGTATGTATAAACTTGAAAGAATCGTTGTCTTTGGATTTGGAACTTGGTAAGCTCGGTATGTTGTATTGTAATTATGGAGTATTGTATTGAATGGAGAATTGTAGTACTCAGTTGGTAATTGGAGTATGGGTTGTAATTGTGTAGCACTCGGGTATTCCGGTCCATCAGACCGATGTTGTAAGGAGTAGTAAGCCTTGTTAGTCACGTGGGTGGCTAACGGCATTGTATCATCCACCGTTGTGTAAGTAAGTACCCGCTGCGAAGGTGTGTAAGTATGAGGTGATTAGACGGTAATGACGGTATTAGCGGTAGAGGTGTTACCGTGATTATAGGATTTAGTTGAGTTGATAAATCACCATAGAATGGTAGTTGGAGAAGGGAGAATTAAGTGTGCAAAAATCTGTAGCAAGTTAGTGTAATAGTGCCTTGGAGTTTTGGAGAGAAACTAGGTTGTATGACATTGAAAGACAAGGATGGACTTTGGGAATGGAGGTGAGAATGTCTAGGATCAATTTGGAATGGTCAAATTGAGTGAGAACAAGGTAAAAACTGTCAAGAGGAGTTAGGTAATGCACTAGTGTGCAAAAGTGTTGAACATTGGTAGAATTGAACAAGAGTTGGGTAATGAATTGGACCAATGATTTAGAGCATGATTAAAAGTGTTTTAAGGTGTTTAAACATGTAGAAAACATGTGGAAAGATTAGGGAATGATTGGGTGTGAATTAGGGGTTGAAAAGAGGTCAAAAACTATAAATTTTGACAGTTCCAGGGTTGGTCCGGGTTTGTAAATTGGTACACAAACCCGGACCACCTCAAAAACATGCCAGAATGTCATCCCAGGGGTTGGTCCGGGTTTATAACCTCGGACAAAAACCCAGACCACATGAAAAAATAGGCAAAAACTGATTTCCAGGATTGGTCCGGGTTTGTAACCCCGGACACAAACCCGGACCAGTGCAAAATACAACAGAATGTGTTTTTAAGTGCTCTAATGATGGGGAATTGATTGGGGATGGTTTTAGATGATGTTTAGGACTTGTTTGGTGACCTATAAAGGTCCTTGGAAGTGTAAACAAGGTTGAGAAGTGAATGAGGAAGTTGTGAGATTAAGAGCACATGAACAAAGGTAAGAAATAACGGGACAACAGGGTTAAATACGGGTGTACTAGTCATTCACACATTGTATTACCTTAATGTTAATAAAACCACTTGAAATGTCATCAGTGGTTCGAGAATAACCCGAGGAACGTAAGGTGACATGGTAGAGTAATCCATGGTGAAAGGTATGATTTTCTCATGCCCCGTATGCTAACCGGATTACACTGATTTGTGTGTTGTGTGCTTGTGTGCCGACTTAATCAAGATAAAAGCTTGAAAAAAATATTCTATTGCTTGATTGTATATCTTGATTCATGCTGTGTGTACTACTCTCCCTTGTATGATTGTGCGGTCTAACTTAGCGTTATAGACCGACTCATAGTTGAGTAACGGTTGGTTAGTGACTCGTAGAAAGAGTCGTTTCGTATAATAACGAAAATGTGGAAACACACGAAAACTATCGAATTAAGAATAACAATAATGTAAACCTATGAACTCACTAGAACGTGAGAGAGTTGTACGGGATTAGTAAACTCTCGATAACGGTTAGAGAACCGAATTGAAATAATCCACGAAACAAATAAGAGTGGAAAGATATAATGAACCTCTACTTAGAGGATGATGAAAGTTGTAAGAAAAGAACTTATGAGAAAAGTAAAAGACATATAAAGGACCGTCAAACTCCTTTAAAAGATAGTCGATCTATAATAAGAGGATCCGACCAATTTGAGAAAAATGTCCCGAACATAAACGTATTCGATAAGTTGAGGAAACCCTTAAATCTAAGAATGCTAGACATTGAGAAATTTCCCTAAGTTATTAGATGTTATCGAGAGATATACCTCTAGGCTAATGTAACACCCCTAAAACCGGCCTAAGAGTTAAGGGTATTACACGCCGCGTATTTCTACCAATAACGCAAGGCTCTAAAACATTCAAATGCAATAAAGGCCCAAAACAGAGTTTACATAAACATTGTAAACTAAAGTATTCAATGCAGCGGAAGTAAAACGAATTCCAAATACATATCCAAGTCAGAGACTCAAAACAGAGTAAGGCCCGAAGGCTACAACGTCATAACAGAAGTTTAAACAATCAAATGAGCTAAGCACTACCGCTCCAGAACTCAAGATGATCCTCGCTAATCAATCTGCAAAAATGTTAGAAGTAGGGGAATGAGCACACAACTATGCCCAGTAACCAGCGACCGTCATCAGTAAGGTCGCACAAAACAATTGAAATCAGAAGAAGGAGAAGATAAACGTTATATCCACAATTCTCAAAAGTTAGAAGCTTTCAGAGCAGAAACAGAGTGGAACTCAAGGGTTCCCAATGCAGAATCAGTCAGAGTTCATAACAGAAGAGGGGACAAGACACAATGTACACACTCAGAAGGGTCGAAGACCCATAGACCATACCAGGTCTCTCGGCAACGCAGAAATGACTCGAAAAGCCAAAGGGTTCGTCAACCCCACAGAACAGAAAGGGAATGACCCACACTCAGAACGACGTCTACATGGTATACCACGGAATAGCTCGACCCAGCCATTCACGGCTCAGAAACAAAGTGTAATGTCCCAAAACAGAAGGATTGCTTAAACCGAAGCATAATCGCATTTAAATATGCCAAAACACTCATAATAAATCAGTAGTACAGATCATAAGGAATCCAACGCCGCAGACGGCACTCAAATCGGAGTTCAAACGAAGGAGTTATGTTGAAAACAGAGAGATGTCCGAACTTGTGTCCGGACATCAATGTTCGGACACAAGTCGAACTAAAACAGATAGAAGAATTCAGAATGTCCGAACATCAATGTTCGGACTGATGTTCGGACGTGTTACGGAAAGGAATTACGCGGTATGTCCGACCTTGTGTCCGGACGTCGAAGTTCGGACACAGGTCGAACTTAAATCAGAAGAAATCCTGAGGGTGTGTCCGAACATCCACGTTCGGACCGATGTTCGGACATACCCCGAACTTTGAAAAATCAGAAGAGCAAAATGCACTGTCCGAACTTCAAAGCTCGGACGGAAGTTCGGATAGTGCGAAAACTGCAAATTTCAGAAGACGAACAGAACCGAAAAACAACGCAATTCGATACCTCGAATCACCAATTAAGCACACACACCAAATCAGACATTAAAACAGGAGACCATGGGGGTTTAACCATTCAAACGGTAATCAAACAATAACGCAATCAGACACGCACTTCAAACCAGATAAAAGCCTTCCAACGCCCCATGGCTGAACTTCCAAACCGAATCGAGTAACCACCTACCTCGATTAGCAGAAGAAAAACAACGGTCTGAATCAACAAGCGTAGTCCGAACAACCCAGCAGCCAGGCACGAATACAATCACTGAACAACACAAACCGACAGCCCACAATCAGAAAACAGACAAGAAACCTAGAATAACAACATTCCTCAATTCTGCAACCCGAACCTGATTACGAGGGTGCAGAGGAATCCAACAGCAGTGTAGCTACAATAATCTGAATCCCCAACGCAGGATTGTCGTCGCTAAATCAACACATTCAGAGTTCCAAAATCAGAAACTGAGAGGAAAGGAAACCAATGACGAAATTCAGAATTCTCTCGACACAAACCTGATCGGAGGAGCGAAACGCAGCAACAACAAGAAGCCTCGACCTGATCACAGCAGCAGCGGCGCAATTCCCACAGAACAGAAAGAAGTTGAGAGGTGGAGAGAGGGCAGAGAAACTGTCGATGCTCTGAACGCACGATGGACTCAATGGAGGAAACTGATCGTGATGTAAAATAAATTAGAAGGAGAATAATTAAATAAGGCTCCTTTTCCTTATTAGCTAGATAAACAATTACCTTAATTGTTTTTAACAAATGGACGTCCTTGCCCTCTTCTAATAAAACAATACCGCCGACGTCCCCGCTGACAACAACAGAGTATTCCATCTTAAATCATTACATAAACCGGATATAATATAATGTTACGATTATACGGGTTATAACATCACCTCCCCCTTAAAAGAATTTCGTCCTCGAAATTGACTCACCTTACTGCTCAAACAAGGAGGGAAACTTGGCACGTAGCTCATCCTCGGGCTCCCGCGTCGCTTCACTCTCTAACTGATCAGACCACTGGACCTTCACTATAGGCAGGGTCTTACTACGAAGCCGGCGGACATCCCTGGATAAAATACGAGTAGGCACCGCCTCGAAACTGCAGTCCTCTCTCAACTGAAGCTGCCTGTAGTCGATCACGTGAGACGGATCATGCAGGTACTTCCTCAACATAGAGACATGAAAAACACCGTGGACAGCAGACAAAGCAGGTGGCAACGCTAACCGGTAGGCCACAGGGCCAATCCTCTCCAAAATTTCAAACGGTCCAACGAACCTTGGGCTAAGCTTCCCACGCTTCCCAAACCGAACTACGCCTCTGACCGGCGACACTCGCAGATAAACATGATCTCCAACCTCAAACTCAAGCGGCCTGCGCCTCTGGTCTGCATAACACTTCTGCCTACTCTGAGCAACAAGCAGATGCTCATGAATCACCTTGATCTTCTCTACTGCTCCCTGCACCAGCTCGGGTCCAACCAAGACCCTCTCCTTCAGGTCATCCCAACAAATGGGCGACCTGCACCTCCTACCATACAACGCTTCAAACAGAGCCATACCAATGCTCGCCTGAAAGCTGTTGTTGTAGGCGAACTCAACCAGGGTCACATGCTGCTCCCAGCTACCCCCAAAATCCAGGACACATGCGCGAAGCATGTCCTCCAGGACCTGATTAGTCCTCTCTGTCTGGCCATCCGACTGAGGATGGTAGGCTGAACTGAAAGCCAAATTCGTACCCAGGGCCTTATGCAAACTGCGCCAAAATCTCGAAACAAAGCGCGGGCCACGATCAGAAACTATAGTAGTAGGCACACCATGCAGCCTCACTATCTCATCCAGATACAAACAAGCTAGGCGCTTCAAGCTGAAGGTCTTCTTCACTGGCAGAAAATGGGCAGACTTCGTCAAACGATCAACAATCACCCAAATAGCATCACAACCCGAGGAAGTCTTGGGCAAACCCATGACAAAGTCCATCCCCACACTCTCCCACTTCCACTCGGGAACGGGAAGGGGCTGAAGCAAACCCGCTGGCCTCTGGTGCTCAGCCTTCACCTGCTGACAGGTCTGGCACTTCGAAACAAACTCAAAGATGTCACGTTTCATCCCAGACCACCAGAATGACTCTCTGAGATCCCGATACATCTTCACCCCTCCTGGGTGAACTGAATATGGCGCTCCATGAGCCTCCTGAAGGATCTCTCTACGCAGCACTGCATCGTCTGGCACACATACAGGCCTCTGAAACGCAGACAACCATCACTGGAGACACTGAAGTCTGAACTTGCTCTGAAGACAGCCCCTCTCTAATCCGACACAAAGCTGAGTCTGACTCCTGACCAACCCGGATCCTGTCGACCAAAGAAGACTGAACCTGAAGCGCTGCTATCACACTGGCACTGGCTGGTCTCACTACCCAAACGCCCATACGCTGAAGCTCTAAGGCGGACCTCTGAACTCCTGTCAAAGCACAAGCTACACCCGGAGCACGTCTCTGGCTCAATGCGCCTGCTACAACATTCGCTCTACCCGGGTGGTAGAGGATTTCCAAATCGTAGTCATGAAGTAGCTCCAACCATCTCCTCTGTCTCAAGTTCAGCTCCTTCTGAGTGAACAAATACTTGAGACTCTTGTGGTCCGTGTAAACCTTACACAACGCCCCGTACAGGTAATGTCTCCAAATCTTCAGCGCGAAAACCACAGCTGCCAACTCCAGATCGTGGGTAGGGTAGTTCTTCTCATAAGGCTTAAGCTGCCGCGAGCCATAAGCCACCACCTTACCCTGCTGCATCAGAACACATCCCAGTCCCTTATGGGACGCATCACAGAAGACCTCGAATCCCTCGGTCCCAGATGGCAAAGTCAGAATTGGTGCCGTCGTCAACCTCTTCTTAATCTCCTGGAAGCTCTGCTCGCAAGCCTCGCTCCACTCATACTTGATCTCCTTCCTCAACAGACGGGTCAGCGGGGATACAATCTTAGAGAACCCCTCAACGAACTTCCTGTAATACCCAGCTAACCCAAGGAAACTACGGATCTCTGCAACATTCGTGGGCCTCGCCCACTCCATCACAGCTCTAATCTTCTCAGGATCCACTGAGATACCGTCCTTCGAGACCACATGTCCCAAGAAAACTACACGATCAAGCCAGAAGTCACACTTCTTCAACTTAGCATATAGCTCACGATCCCTCAACGTCTGCAAAACAATCCTCAGATGCTCCTCATGCTCCTCTGCGCTCTTGGAGTACACCAAGATATCGTCTATGAAGACCACTACAAACTGATCCAAATAGGGTTTGAAAACCCGGTTCATCATATCCATGAAGACTGAGGGAGCATTAGTCAAACCAAACGGCATAACTAAGAACTCGTAATGGCCATAACGAGTCCTAAAAGTGGACTTAGGCACATCCTCGGCCTTAATCCTCAACTGATGGTAGCCTGAACGAAGATCTATCTTCGAGAACACTGTGGCGCCCGCCAACTGGTCAAACAAATCATCTATGCGCGGAAGGGGATAGCGGTTCTTGATGGTCACCTTGTTCAGCTCTCTATAGTCGATGCACAACCGGAAGGTCCCATCCTTCTTCTTCACAAACAGCACTGGCGTTCCCCAAGGCGAAACGCTAGGGCGAATGAAGCCCTTGTCTAGCAACTCCTGAAGCTGGACCTTCAGCTCCTTCAACTCCGCCGGACTCATACAGTAAGGGGCCCTAGAGATGGGCTGAGTCTCTGGCGCTAAATCGATGGTGAACTCCACCTCTCTCACTGGTGGTAGTCCGGGCACGTCGTCCTGGAAGACCTCCGGAAACCCTCTGACGATCGGGATGCTCTCCAAGCTAGATCCCTCACGCACCTCTGGCAGATAACATAAGAAGCCCTGGCAACCCTTCCTCAAGAAACTGGCTGCCTGCATTGCTGACACAATCACAGGCGCACATGGCACTGCATTCCCAGAGAAAGCAAAGCGAGTCCCGCCTGGCAGATCAAATACTACTCTCCTCGCTGCACAATCTATATGGGCATGGTGCTCTGCTAGCCAATCCATGCCCAAAATCACATCAAAACAGGTCATCCGCATCGGGGTGAGGTCAGCACAGAAAGTCTTGTCCCTAACTGCTATGGGACAAGCCTTACACACAGAATTCAGCACACAAGGGGCAACCCCACCTAATGGACTACTCACACACAGGTCTACCTCACTAGGCACAGCAGTCAAGGTCACCCAACAAATCACAGCAGATAAAGGAGTGCGTAGCTCCAGAGTCAAACAGACAATATACATCTCGAGAATGGATCTGGAGAATACCTGAGACGACGTGATCACCAGCACGATCACGCTCTCCCGCCATAGCATAAACCCGGGCCTGAGTCTGAGGCTTCTTCTGGTCGGACCTCGCCCCTGAATCTGAACCGGTGCCTCTATCTCCTGAGCCTCTACCGGATGCCTGAGGGCACTGAGCGATCCGGTGCTCCATCGACCCGCACTTAAAGCAGGCACCAGTCTTCTTGTAGCACTCCCTACGAGGATGGGAGTGGCCACAAGACCCACACTTCGCCCCAGCTGACGAAGATGAAGAAGCTCCCCGACGGTCTCCATAGGTCTGCTTCTTCTGAGGAGGAGCAGCCTCCTTCTTCTGAGGCTCCTCAGCATGCCTCTTCCCCTTGTGGTCCTTGCCAGCCTGTCTGCCCCTGATGTCGGCCTCTACCAGCAAAGCAACATCTGCCACATCTCTGAAGGTCCGGTGACGAAGAGGTGTCACAACGGACCTAATATCCGGTCTGAGCCCACTCTCGAACTTACGGGCCTTCCTATGCTCATCTGGCTCCGGAGCATACTTCGAGAGCGTCACGAACTTCCTGACGTACTCCTCTACAGACATGTCTCTCCCTGGCGTAGCCGGTTGTACTCGTTGATCTTCTGGTCCTTGTAAACGTCCGGATAGAACTGTTGAACTCTACGCAGAACTGATCCCAGGTCCAAGGCTGGGGATGCCTACCCATCACCATACGCCACCACTCCTTCGCCTCCCCCTTAAAGAGGAACGTGGCGAAGTCCACCTTCTGGTCATCCTCCGACCCCATCACTCTCAGCAGGTCCTCGACCTCAGTAATCCAATGGCTCGCCTCCTGAGGGTCACCACAGCCGTCAAAGGAAGGCGGCTTTAACTTCATGAACTCCTGGAGCGCCCTGACTCGGCCTCCCACAGCATTTGCCCCTGCTGGGCCTGCTCCACCAGCTCCTCCCCAGCAGCTGCAGCCATAGTCTGCATCAGCTGAGTCACAAACTGCTGCACTGCCTCTGCAGCCTCTCCCTGAGGGGTCACTGGTGTCCTACGAGGAGGCATTCTGAGATTCACAAATTCAAAACTTGTCAGAACTGACTCAGACTTCAGACGACTGTCACAACTGGACCTCACACAAGCAATCACATCCACAGACCCTAAAGAAAGCCAAACCTGGCTCTGATACCACTAAATGTAACACCCCTAAAACCGGCCTAAGAGTTAAGGGTATTACACGCCGCGTATTTCTACCAATAACGCAAGGCTCTAAAACATTCAAATGCAATAAAGGCCCAAAACAGAGTTTACATAAACATTGTAAACCAAAGTATTCAATGCAGCGGAAGTAAAACGAATTCCAAATACATATCCAAGTCAGAGACTCAAAACAGAGTAAGGCCCGAAGGCTACAACGTCATAACAGAAGTTTAAACAATCAAATGAGCTAAGCACTACCGCTCCAGAACTCAAGATGATCCTCGCTGATCAATCTGCAAAAATGTTAGAAGTAGGGGAATGAGCACACAACTATGCCCAGTAAGCAGCGACCGTCATCAGTAAGGTCGCTCAAAACAATTGAAATCAGAAGAAGGAGAAGATAAACGTTATATCCACAATTCTCAAAAGTTAGAAGCTTTCAGAGCAGAAACAGAGTGGAACTCAAGGGTTCCCAATGCAGAATCAGTCAGAGTTCATAACAGAAGAGGGGACAAGACACAATGTACACACTCAGAAGGGTCGAAGACCCATAGACCATACCAGGTCTCTCGGCAACGCAGAAATGACTCGAAAGAGCCAAAGGGTTCGTCAACCCCACAGAACAGAAAGGGAATGACCCACACTCAGAACGACGTCTACATGGTATACCACGGAATAGCTCGACCCAGCCATTCATGGCTCAGAAACAAAGTGTAATGTCCCAAAACAGAAGGATTGCTTAAACAGAAGCATAATGGCATTTAAATATGCCAAAACACTCATAAATCAGTAGTACAGATCATAAGGAATCCAACGCCGCAGACGGCACTCAAATCGGAGTTCAAACGAAGGAGTTATGTTGAAAACAGAGAGATGTCCGAACTTGTGTCCGGACATCAATGTTCGGACACAAGTCGAACTAAAACAGATAGAAGAATTCAGAATGTCCGAACATCAATGTTCGGACTGATGTTCGGACGTGTTACGGAAAGGAATTACGCGGTATGTCCGACCTTGTGTCCGGACGTCGAAGTTCGGACACAGGTCGAACTTAAATCAGAAGAAAACCTGAGGGTGTGTCCGAACATCCACGTTCGGACCGATGTTCGGACATACCCCGAACTTTGAAAATCAGAAGAGCAAAACGCACTGTCCGAACTTCAAAGCTCGGACGGAAGTTCGGACAGTGCGAAAACTGCAAATTTCAGAAGACGAACAGAACCGAAAAACAACGCAATTCGATACCTCGAATCACCAATTAAGCACACACACCAAATCAGACATTAAAACAGGAGACCATGGGGGTTTAACCATTCAAAACGTAATCAAACAATAACGCAATCAGACACGCACTTCAAACCAGATAAAAGCCTTCCAACGCCCCATGGCTGAACTTCCAAACCGAATCGAGTAACCACCTACCTCGATTAGCAGAAGAAAAACAACGGTCTGAATCAACAAGCGTAGTCCGAACAACCCAGCAGCCAGGCACGAATACAATCACTGAACAACACAAACCGACAGCCCACAATCAGAAAAGACAAGAAACCTAGAATAACAACATTCCTCAATTCTGCAACCCGAACCTGATTACGAGGGTGCAGAGGAATCCAACAGCAGTGTAGCTACAATAATCTGAATCCCCAACGCAGGATTGTCGTCGCTAAATCAACACATTCAGAGTTCCAAAATCAGAAACTGAGAGGAGAGGAAACCAATGACGAAATTCAGAATTCTCTCGACACAAACCTGATCGGAGGAGCGAAACGCAGCAACAACAAGAAGCCTCGACCTGATCACAGCAGCAGCGGCGCAATTCCCACAGAACAGAAAGAAGTTGAGAGGAGGAGAGAGGGCAGAGAAACTGTCGATGCTCTGAACGCACGATGGACTCAATGGAGGAAACTGATCGTGATGTAAAATAAATTAGAAGGAGAATAATTAAATAAGGCTCCTTTTCCTTATTAGCTAGATAAACAATTACCTTAATTGTTTTTAACAAATGGACGTCCTTGCCCTCTTCTAATAAAACAATACCGCCGACGTCCCCGCTGACAACAACAGAGTATTCCATCTTAAATCATTACATAAACCGGATATAATATAATGTTACGATTATACGGGTTATAACAGCTAATCTATGAGATTGTGAAATAACTCCAAGAGAGGAGTATTGGGAATTTGAGTAGTCCGGTAGACAAACGGACCTTTGTGAATTTGAGGGACTAGGTGTATAGTTCTGTTTGATAGTCGAACCTTCCCACTATGCTAGACCCAGAGTAGGGTCGAAACCGGGGAAGTAAGACTTGCATTGAAAGCCCAGTGGTGAGTCTTGTGTGTGACTCTACCCGGAGGTCATGGGTAATGACTTAAAAGACGTCCCGTTGAGACTTTGAGATTTGAGACTTGAGAATTTTGAGAATAAGAATTGAGACTTGAGAACTTGAGAATTGAACTTGAGAGTGGAGAATTGTGAATTAAGAGTAGAGAATTGAGAATTGAGTTTGAGAATTGTAGAACTTGATTGAGATGGAGAATAAGAGATCTTGAGTAAGAGTAACCCAAGATAATGGGTAAGACAATGAATAAGTGGCTAGGGCATTGGTGAGGTAGAAACCCTCAGGGCCTAAGAGTAAGTTAATACGAACTAACAACCTTGATGTGTTAGTTAGGGATTGTATTCCATGATTGAATGTTGAATCCTTGTGAAGTGTACATATATAATGTATTGCAATCTTGCATGATGATTGAATTAAAATGAATCCCATGCTCTCGACAAAGTAGTCGGCGTACTCCCGTTAGCACGTGAGGTATGCGAATTTCATGCCAGCAATATGCTGAGCCCCTTGGGGCGCTGTTTTTACTTTACAGGTACTTGGAGCCAAAAACCGTTCGAGAGTAGGTCTGGGTTGCTACGTAAGCATGGGTAGTTGTTTTAGGAAATTGTGTTTGTTTCATATTGTTGAATTGTAAGAACGAAATGTTATCGGCAAACTTAAGAATTATAGAGACTCGGTATAGATTTGATTTGAGGATTGTATTGATATTTGAATCGGTAAAGGAATGTAATGAAGTAGCGTTGTTTGATTGCTCGGTATATTCAAGTTCATCAGACCGATATGTTAATTGGATATTGTATTTGGATTTGGCCTGTCAGTCACGTAAGTGACTAACGACATTGTATCCCCCGCCGTTTGTAGTGAATTTCTGCTGCTTTGGTATTGGTAATTGAGACGGATTAGGAGGTAATGACTGGATTAGCGGTAAGGGGTTACACTAACAAGTCAGAATACCCAGCCGTCTTAAGTCCCTCGCGTTTTTAACTCCCGAGCCTCGAAATTGTGTCAAATCTCTACCAAAATCACCTTCTAAACACTTTTTCTAACTCCCAAAGCATCAATCATCTTCAAAACCCCACTAAAAACACCATCAAAACATGGAGAACATCAAGAACGACTAGTGATCAGAAGCCCAGTTCGAAGTCCTTTTGAATCTGCCATCAACGAGGCTCCCAACGAATCTAGACGTGAAGGATCACCGTAATCAGAAATGGTTTGTAAACGGATAATTCGACAACTTTTATCTTTAATTGCTCTCTGTCGAAATCCCGGATCAAACAGACTCTTTACGGCTCCAGAATCAGCGTTTGTTTTCGTTTCTGTCAGCTAACTTGTTCTTTATGTTTCGTCAGTAATTTGACTTCAAATTGAAATCTTTTAATTACTAACATCTAGTACATCTTTCAGGATACACGTTCAAAAATTTTGAGTCGAAAACATTGTCGGGAACCACCAAAAACCCACCTTCCGTGGGTGGTCCATGACCTCGGACCTATGGTCCGGGACCACAGACGGGTTGTCCGTGGCCACGGACACCCACGGACGGCAGCGGGATTTTATTTTTTCAAAATTTTAAGGTTTTATCAGTACATGTCCGGGCCCACGGACAATCGGTCCGTGGCCTAGGACTTTTCAAGTTTGTGTTTTTATTTTTATTCGACTTTCAAAATAACATAGTTAAATTAGGGTCCGTGGCTCGGACATGTACTATTAGGTAATGTTAACTTTCAGTATATTTTTCTATCAAAAAATGCTAAAAAATAAAAAAAATCAGAAGTTTGCGCACTTAGGTTAAAACGACTCGTAATAAGCCGTAATTAAACTAAGTAGAGGAAAAACGACTTCGAGGGGTAATGAAAGTAATTGAACCCTAAATAAGTCTAATACCAAGCCCCCGAACCCAAACTCTCCTTTCCTAATTTAATCTAGGTTAAAATTAGGTGGGGACTCTAATTAGGTTCCAGTGAGCTAACTTAGGACTTAGTAATTAATGTTTTATGACATAGTTATTAAGCTTAGGTTATAAGTGGACCTAGAACCCGACCAGATCCTAATCAACTTGAATCAACATAGGATAGGGTTTAAAAATCGAGGCTCACAAGTAGCCAACACCAACAATAGTGCATCCGTTTCCTCCTTCCCAATTATCAGGCAGGTAGCCTACTGACAGAAGCCAACACCAACGGTAGTGCATCCGACCAACAATCAATTTGAATCATTGGGTTTGCCAATATTAGAGTGGACCTGATCTCGGTAATCCTCTCGTGATCACAATGTGTTACCAGCCATCTGGATTTTCCCCTATACTCAAATATCTCACTATAGTGAATAACTTCTCAAATGTGCATACACCTTTCAGGTCTTACTATATGTCTAGAACTTGTCTAGAATATCTCCATATTATGAATTTAATTTCTTATAGGAATGGTATTACTGTTACTCTACCTAAGAAATCTTCAGTTAATTAGGGATAATATCATTGTATTATTATCCTTTCATATGTGAAACCTCTTATCACTATTCATAATCCTTATATAGTGTATATTCAACAATTTCTTCGTTTCGAATAATATTCGCGAACAATTAATAGTGCAAGGTATTCAAGCAAATAATTCACAAAGGCACAATAAGCATGCATTCATACATATCATCTTATCACTCAATAAGACATCCGAACCTAAGTTGATCCTCGGGAACAATCGGATCACATAACAACATACCTTACACTAAAGAGAGGAAAATGTACTATCCCGCGCCCGTCCTCTTAACACTTAGTTCTGGAAATAAATGCTAAGTATTAACTCTCTGTTGACTTAACATAAATCCGGTACCCCTTGTAAATACTTATCCTATTATAATTAATCACAATGGTTGATCCATTATTAATCGGGTTATTACTTAAATCACCCAATTCCTGGATTAATTAATCAATCCTCTCATGTTATTAGTAACTAACATCGTTGTATAATTTCTACAACCTTTAGGATTAAGTCCTTATCCCATTTGTCTCCTCTTTTTTAGGAGGTCTCCTCTTAATCATATGTATGTACCCATTTGAGTTAATTTATTATATGGTACGGACTTTACTTGACCATAAATATTGATGGCCTAGGTCTTGAAATCCCCATCTAATTCAATGAGTTGGTCAACTTGACCCCTTGGTCAACTTAGTTGATTTGGTCAATGTGGCCAACATTCTACTCAGTCAACGCTTTCACTCGAACAACACAATCAACATATTAATTCGGTCAACACAGTCAAAGTCAAAATGGTCAACTCATTTTTATTGACCTTAGGAATATTCCAAGTTATTTAATCTCCCTTAACTCCTTACTCTAATTGAATCGTTCACCATTATTGAATGGTTTAATTACATCTTTAAACATTCTACTAATGACTTAGATTTTCTTCCCTAATCATCCTCATCCATAATTTAAATTCTCACACCTTAATGATCTTGCAATTTCTAAGTATTCATATTAATTTCCTAAGGATTATAAAATCCCTTAAGTACCTACCCACCTTAAACATTAACATTAAGATCCTAATACTCAATGTAATAAAACGAAATCCTTAAACTCATCCCAACCTTTACTTAAAATTTCCATATTTCCCACCTATAATTTAATTTCCCCAAATTTCATTAAAATTCAAACATCCCACCAATTATTTTTTAACTTTCAATTTCCCTCCAATTCCAAATATATTCCTAATTTCAAAATTTCACTAAACTATTTCAAAGTCTCAAATTTCAATTTTCTGAAATTCCAAACAAACCCCAATCTAACATTTCCATTCCCCCTAATCTTTCTTAAATTTTTAGATTTCCCCCTTAATGTTTCCCAAAATTTCAAATCTCCCACCAATTCTTCCCAAATTCAAATTTCAATCTTTCTCTCTCACATTTGGTCAAAACCTATTATTCCACCTAGGTTTGACCAATTTCTTTCTATCTCCACATAACTTTTCTAAAATTACATTTTGAACCCCCAACTTTTCTAAAGTTTACCTTTTGCTCCTAAACCTTACTAAACTTATATTTTCACTTCACCCAATCAAATCTTGGTTTTTGGCCATAATCATTTTTATCACTCCAACCCTTATCTTCTTTGTATTCTCCAATCTATCCATTTAATCATATAATTAGCGAAACATCTAATAAACTCATAATCACATTTTAATCCATTTTGTCCCAAACTTCTTCCAAACACATCCTAATTTTCGTAATCATTTTTCCACCAGATTGTTGAAGAGTTTTATTCACTCAAACAGCCCCTAAAACATCAGATTTTCACACCTAACATTATACCCAGATAATCTCAACTTTTGGACGTCATAAATCTACCAAACTACTCACAAAACCAACCTCTATTTTCGGCCATCATACAAGCCATTACATATACTTTCTAAAATCAGAAAATACCCATAATAACATGTTATTTTCAAACAGAACACAATCCATAAAGTCCAAAGCTCAGTTTTTTTACATAAAGCCACATAAACTTAGTCAAAAGTCACACTTTAAGCCTATAAACCATTAGTGAACAAAACCAAACATGTAGTGTAGAGATCTAGGTTCATTCTTAGGTTATATTAGTTCATTTATCAACCCTTGTTTTTGGCCATACGCTTTACCCAACACTAAACATTAAGGTTTAAACATTAACCTTGTAGCCTCCAATGTAGTTTTTCCTCTTTAAATTTTGGCCCTATATTAAAATGAATGGATAATTAGATCTTTGTAAGATCTAAAAACTAAATGAATGTGTTAGGCTCTAAAACTTTAGATCCCAAGCTTACCCTTACTTAGAGTTGTTTTCCTTGATTTTTCACCTTGTTCTTCCTTGTTTTCGGCCAGCCAACCAAGATGTGAGACTCCATTTTCGGCCATGAATAGAGGAGGAAGAAGAATTAAATTTAGGGTCTTAAGACTCCCCAAAATTATCATAGGAATAACTAAAGGTTAAAGCACAAAATTGAGCACTAAGAAGTAAGATCAACCTTGTAGCTCCCAAGTTTGAGATTTTGGCTTCCACTTTAGGACACCACTGTAGAAGGAAGTAAGAGTTAGATCTTAGGTAGATCTAAGGCTTAGAAGGAAGTTTAAGCACTAAAACCTTAGTTTCAAGACTCACATTTTTGGTTAAAGTCTTCCTTTCCTAGAGCCTGTTCTTGCCTTGTGGTTGGTCAGCCAATGGAGGTTAATGAAGCTCAAGTTTTTGATGAAAAGAGGTGAATAAAAGGAGCTAGATTGGATGGATTTTCAGACCTCCAACATCAAAGGAAAAGCTTGGGGGGTTTAAAGTACCTTTTCTTACCTTGAACTTTGGTTGAATCTAGCTGGGATTCACCATGGTTTCTTCCTCTATTTTTGGCCTATAATGGTGTAGATATGTGGAACCAACAAAAGTGGGAAGTGGGTTTATGTTCCTCTTGCTTTGTTGATGAAGATTTGCTTAGAAAGGAAGTAGATTCAAGATGAGAAGTAAGAGTAAAATGAGAGGCTTGTCTTGAAATTTTATGTTCTTCCGTCGGAGCAAGAGAGAAGGAAAATGAGAGGAAGAAGAGAGGTGGAGTCGGAAGCATAGGTGAGGAAAGAGAGTAGGTAATTTAAGTTCCCAAAGTTGGAAGAAGCAAAATGAGACTTTGTGACTTGCACTCTTCTCCAAGAAGTAAAATTGGAATTTTTGATTTAAAATACTGTTCACCAGCTGGCCACATTTAGATTTTTAGGAGGGGCAGTTTGGTAATAAGGGGATAATTAAGGAAGTATGGGTTTATGGCCTTAATAGCTTTATTTGTTTGATCATTAGGGCTCTCTTATGTGTTATATTATAGACTAGTTGTTTGTCTTGGCCTATAGCATTTTTCTCTATGTTTCTGAGTGATTATAATACTCACGAGTCATTTTGACTGTTTAAACTATGTTCTCAATATCCCTCGTATTATTTGTGCTCTTAGATCATGTAATGACATATTACATATTAAACCGACTTTGTTGGTTGATTTCTCTCTATAAGTACTCCCTCTTTAATCCTATATTTCATGTAAGGTTTAATAACCCTTTTCAACTATATATTTTTTCTATAAATATATGAGGTTCAATAATTCCTTAATGATTTTAAGGCTCATTACCCTTAATAGTTCAATAATTTATCCTTAATCACTTCTATAATTGTCAAGGATATTTCCTTGGTCGTTGCTCGAACACCCTTTCACTGTGGATAACTCTGAGAACTAGAAAAGACTCCTTCTGAGATTGAGCTACTTGCTATGAAGGAAGAGTTATGGTGGCAGCAGAGATCCAGAATCTCTTGGTTAAAAGAAGGGGACGGAAATTCCAAATTATTTCATGCCAAAGCTTCTTTTACCAAGAACAACAACACTATTTTTTTCTCTCAAGGATCAGAATGAAGTTATGAATTACAGTAGGAATAGTTAGGAACAAATTTCCCAGAACTCCTTCAGCACCTTGTTCTCCTCCAGTGTTCAACATACTGATGCTTGTTTTGCGGATGGTGTCAGAGATAAACTTTCCTCTCACTTCATCCTTGATCTCTAAGCTCCCTACACCTCTCAAGAAGTTTTTGAAGCAGTCAAAGCTTTGGGTGCTGACAAAGCACGGGGCCCTGATGTATTCAACGGTAAGTTTTTTAGAACTTTTTGGCATATTGTTGGTTCCCTTGTCACAAAAGTTGTCCTTGATGTCTTGAAGGCCATATTCTCCCTCCTCATCTAAATGACTATTTCATTGCCGTCATCCCATAAATCAAAGGTGCAAATGAGATAGAGAATTTCATACCCACGCCCTTTGTAACTTCACTTATAAAATCATCTCAAAAGTTCTAGCTTCCATAATCCAACATATGCTTCACTTCTGATAATCATTCTGGCTTTATCAAGGGTCGGTTGATTAATCATTTTGGCTTTGTCAAGGGTTGGTTGATCATTGACAATGTTATCCTTGCTGGAGAAATACACCATAAATTGGATAAGAGTCTAGCTACAAAATAGGCCTTTTTGCCGTGAAAACCGATTTGAGAAAAGCCTATGACAGGATTGAGTAGTGTTTCATTTACAATATATTGCGATCTATGGGCTTCCCCTCCTGTTGGCTCTCTCCTGTTTGGAACTGTATCACATCAGTTAGTTGTGCTATTATTGTTAATGGTGCTCTTGGACAGTTCTTCAATCAAACTAGGGGCATTCGACAAGGGGATCCCTTATCCCCTTTTTTGGTTATCCTAGTTCAAGAAGCACTCTCTTCTTACCTCAATAAATCAGACCTGGTTGGAAATTTCAAAGGGTTAAACTTAGTTTTAATGGTCTTGTAATCAATCTCTGCTTTTGCGGATGATATCCTATTTTTTGGAGTTACCTTAGTAGAAAATGCTACTTTCCTCAAAAACACCATCCATAATTTCTATCTTCTTATCTGGTCATCTGGTTAACCTTGCAAAGTTTGATATTATCTTTAGCAGAAAATTGAACCCTACGCAGAAAAACCAAATATCTGAAGTTCTGGGAATCAATCAAGTTACCAGTTTCTCAAAGTATTAGGGTCTCCCCCTAAAATTGGGAGGAACAAAGTCCAAATATTTGATTACATTACTAGTTCTATCCAGAAAAGAGTCAACTCCTAGATTAAACCAATGTCACGGGCAGCACGGGCTATTATGGTGAGTAGTGTTATGCAAGCTATTCCATGATACTCGATGGCTCTTTTCCTCCTCCCTAAAACCACTATTACCAACAATCATTTCAGGCGGGGAGGTAAAAAAGAAAAAAAAGCAATGTGCTGGATGAAGTTGAGTAAAACTTGTAAACCTCCAGATGATGGAGGTAAGTTTTAGAGCAGTGAAGGATTTCAACAAAGCTATGTTAACCAAACAACTTTGGAGCATCATCTCTAATCCCAATTCCCTTATGCCCAAATCTTTAAAAAGCTTTTACTTCCCTGATTCATGCTTCACAAAAGCTGTCTATCCTAAAAATCCTAGCCATATTTGGAAAGTCATATTTCAAAATATTCATATCTAGAATTCAAGCATAAGAATGAAAGTAGGTAGAGGTGACACTACCTCTTTTTGGAACTGTCCTTGGGTCCCTAGAACAAAAGCTTTTTGCAGTTTTTCTCCTAGACCTCCACTAGTCCTTGAAATCCAGTTAGTAGCTGACTACATTCTTTAGGATCAAGATACCTGGGAAATCCAAAAGCTACAAGAAAATTTAGCCGTCTGAGAGTGATTTCATTTCTTCCCTTCCTATTATATCTCTTTGAATGATCAAAGGATCTAGCATTCAACAAAAGACCATAAATACACGGTGAAAGATAGGTATGCCATAATCCAAAAATCCAAAAACCATAGTCAATCCTCTAGTACCAAAAGTAGTTTTGAAGTTAGGAAAAGGCTCTTGCACCACATTTGTCCTCCTAGAGCCAGACTCATTGTCTGGAAGTTTTTGAACAACATTTCCCCATGTAGTATAAATATTGGTAATAGGACTTGAAGCTCCACGGCTTGTTTTTGTTTTTTTTTATGGTGACAAGGATACAACAACCCACTGCTTCTTTCGGTGTTGCGTTGTTAAGGATCTTTGGTTCTCTATCATTGACTTACATGATGACCGTATCTATAGCAAAGAGGGAATCATTGACTAGTTCATTGATAAGGCTAAAGGGTGGGGATGGGAAAAATCATAGAGATTATTAATCTCATGTGGGTCATCTACGATGCCCGTAACTGATGCAGACATGACTCTTCTCTAGCTTGGTGGACAATTATAGAAAGAATAAAGCTTTTATTGAAGCTTACAAAACTTCTATTGCTAATGTGTCCCAGGTCAATGGAGCTCTGCCTCAAAGTTTTCTTAGTAGATGGCTTCGTTTCGATTACTTTTGAAGTCACTAGTAGGAGATATCAACCATTTCATGTCAAAGGGATCTTAGGATCAAAAAGATGGCCTTCCTTGGACAATTTACAACAAGAACATGGAAAACACCTGTAAAGTGCAGGTGGTTGTTCTCAGCGCAGCATGTATTGTAGTGGAACTTGCTCTTAGAGGGGGTAACCATTGTATCTGCTTCAAAAACATCAATGAGGAATCTTATCAGCTGCTGTAACGCCCCTATTCAACGTATTTACATGCGAATTAAATACTAAGGCGATTACAGACCATCGGGTTCCAAACACCCGGTACCAACCTCACCAATTACAACCATTACAATTATCTAAGTTACGGTCTGAACTCAAGAAAACAACGTAAACAAAATAACTCTCCACAACTCCTAATTCCCATCCCAATCACTCATGCTCTTCGTGGCCACCTGTATAAACAATTCATACCTGCAAGATGAAACCAAGCAGCCCACCCCGGGAGGGGTGAGTCAGTTCCCTGGAATGGAACTGGTACAATTCTCCAAAACAATATTTAAAACATAACTCTTCAAAATAAACAGTAACTTGAAATCAAACTCTTGAAGGTAAAACAGGGAAAGGAGGCACTTCAAAACAATCAATCATAGAGAAAAGAGAACAAGGTAAGGATAGAGACAAAGAACTTTAAAACCAAGTCAACCACTTAAGAAGTCACACCATATAGTTAGTAACCATCCATTATTGATGTTAGAATCAATTCTGTTTAAGAAGAGAAAGACTCGGGTAGTCACAAGGACTAGGAATGATATGAATACCCATAACCCGTGGTAGACAGTTTATGACTCCACCATTTCAGAAAGTTGATTCCCATAGACAAAATATACTCAAGAGTGGAATAAACCAATTGGGATAGATGGCCCCCACCGCCAGTCAGTTGTCACAAGGACGAGGTAAACAGACCTCCGATGTCAGTTGTCCATATGGACGAGGTATAGCAGACCTCCGCTGCCACCGACCCGTTCTCAGTCATCGGTGAAAAGTGTGTGCACCACTTAATAAAAGAATCCATACTCAGTACCAAGATTAACATTTTCCCATATTCCCATTAGATTATTAACTACACAAGAGCAATACCAAAACACTCAGTCCTACAGAGTGCAGAGGCGTAAACCCTCAACAATTAATATTCAATAGAAAGAATCCATTCCCAATAAGGCTGATCAAACTCGACTCATGGATGAAACAATACCCATTATCCAAAGGAAGAATTACCAACACTAGATATTTCCTATATTCCTAGTTACCCCACTAGATCATTAACTGCACCAGAGCAATACCAAAACACTCAGTCCTACAGAGTGCAGAAGCGTAAACCCTAGGCAGTTAATATCTAGTGAAACAACTAGATAGGAGGAACCAATAATCAAGGAAGTTATACATTCAAGGCTCAGTTAGTCACACAAGCTGAGTTAGTCACACAACCATTTCCTTTTAGAAATCCATTTTAGCTCAATTAGCGTTTGTCAAAAACATCCCTTAAGTCTTGTTAGCAAAGCATAAGAGTACGAGAAATCGTACCTGGATAACGCTGTAGCAGTTCTAGTCAACTTGCGCAAACAATCAACAGTACTCTGAAGAATATTAAAGGTAGTCTATCATCAATCACTTGTAGCCTACGTTAAGCTAAAATAAACTCCTCACTCTTATTTCTAAGTCCCAATTGTCTTTTAAGCCCTCACTTAAATGTTATGTATAACCTTTGACTTGTCTTAGAATGTTGTATAACTCAAGGTTGTAAGACCAAGGAATGTATTTTATTAACACTTGTTAATTGTTCCACTCTTATCCACTTTACCCATACTTAACCATAATTCTCGCATTAAAGACCTTTATAACATAAGTGCATTATATGTTATTCAACCAATCTTAGAATTTCAATAACAATTCTTAAGCTCAATACTTTTACTCTTACTTTAGAATAAACATCGTCTTATGACCTATGATAGGTTTATCTTAGAATACTACATTATTATCCCACGATGTAACGATTATTCATTCTCATCAACATCTACTAGCCAACCTATTATGATTAACTCTTCCCCTTAACTTAATTAAGATCTACAACCTGTATATTGGAATCATAGGGTTGTAGATGCATTTCACTATAACTTAATTGATCTTAGAATTCAGAGACAACTACTAGACTCAATTATTTTATCTTTACTTTAGAATGACTTAATATTATAACCATTTAATTATCTTGTCTTAAGATGTTAAATTGCTTCTCATCTTGAATAACTATATTATAGTTAACTTAGATTTATCGAACTCTTACATTTAGTATTCCCAAGGTATATTATTTACTTTATCATTAACTATATAATAAGGCGTTTTAAGATAACCTTTTATGTATCCTTGCTTACATTTAATTTCCTAAATGTTTTATTTTAACACCCATTCCCTCCATATACTATTTATAATCCTTTTATACTAAACTTCAATAAAGTTAAGTCTTAAATACGTCTTAA
The DNA here is from genome assembly GCA_023374045.1 of Limonium bicolor. Lineage (NCBI taxonomy): Eukaryota > Viridiplantae > Streptophyta > Magnoliopsida > Caryophyllales > Plumbaginaceae > Limonium > Limonium bicolor. Next base: position 443,569,889 of record CM041777.1, read on the forward strand.
GTTGTTCACAAAACCTAAGGTTTCAAAGGAATAATTTAATAAATTAATTTCCTTTATTGTATTTAGGATAAGCATCATATCTTAATACAAGGTAAAATTTGTCTAAGAATTAAATTCTCATTCACAAGTGAAATTGTCAATTACTTAATAAGATAATATATTCTGAAAAATCCTCATACCTTATACTCAAATGACTTATTAATATTTTCAGTGTCGTAGAGTAGATCAATATAATCTCTTATGCAACTTAGTTTTATCTAATAAAAGGTTCAAAGGTTTTTAAGTATCAAATTCCTATTTATAAACCTTTCTATAAATTCTAACTACTAAATACCTCACTTAATTGTAAGCTCACATCCTAAGTATTGGTAATTAATGTTATAAATGTATTTCCTATGGCTTATCTAATGCCAAGAAACTTAAGGATTATTATTTAGATAAATTTCCAAATCATAGTTTAATATAGTTTTATATCATAATCCTTTTAATGATTTTATCTTAAAACAATAAGTTATATTTCAATACCATAAATGTTAAGAAATGATTAAATCTAGACTTACTAATCCACCTCACATTTAGATGTAAAAGTATTTTATTTATTTTATTATTGTTTATATATTAAGAACATTTAGATGTAAAGGTATTACATTTATTTATCATTAATTATAGAATAAGATCTATTTGTGTAACATTTTATGTAATCTAATCACAATTTTTCCTAAGTTTTAACTTATTAATTACTTAACCCAATTTTAGATTTACATTCTGGTCATTGACAAATAATACTATACATGTATTTAAATAGGATTTATATAATTCTTAGAAATTCAAAGGTAACTCAAAACTCAAATCAATTCATAACCATAAATTAATACCACCCCATATAATATTCTTTTATTAGTATTATGTAGAGGTTTAGTTTATCTCATTAATTCCTTCATATTATATTTTCTATAAGGTATTTTATTTCTTTTATTTATGTTTAGTATATATATATATATATACTAGATTTATTCAAGACATTATTTATGTAGTTTTATTGCATTTAATTATTTGTATTAACTTTTACACATATCTATATCCAATATATGGTTTATAAAGTATTTTCCTTAGTTCCAATTAAGTATATTAACTTCACTTCTATATAATTAATATAAATGAAGAATAATTTAATCCCTTGATTTAACCTAAGTTACTATTTTATTTCTCTCATATAAGTATGTATACAATTATATAATGTAAATAATTTTTACTTCACTTAAAAAGTTAATTCCCAAAATACTTATAAAAATACTGTTACTAAATGTCAGTTTAATCTTTTCATTATTTCCCAACCTAAAAAGTTTATTAATAAACTATACTTTAATTTTTGTTACATTAAAAACCATATATTATAAGTTATTCTTAAGAAAAATTCATAAACACAATTTTTAAACCCATTTACCATTGTCCAAAAATTCCCAAATTAAATATATAGTAGCTATAACGTTTTAGACATATTATAAAAATTTTATTTCATAAAAATATCTTTTTAATTTATCCAAATAATTCCATAATACCCGTAATTGCAAAAATCATAACTTACATTTAAAAACTCCAAAACCATATTAATTTACATCAAAATAAACTAGATTTTATAAGGAATCTACGGTTAAAATTTCAAGTCAAAATACATTCGGGAAGGTATTTAAATTAATTCAACAAGTTAGGGTTTAATTCTGGAAATATTATAATTCATAACCAACTTAAACTCCCCAGATCTAATCTCGGCCGTCCGTTTCTAAAACCTATGATCGGACGGCCGAAAATCCTCGAGTTCATCCCAACCTCCAGCGATTACCTGAGTACTAAATTGCCAATTTCTCCTAATCCACAGAACGAAACTTAGTGATTCTTGTTCCATTAGATTCGAAATCTTCTTGCGGTTCCAATGGTACCAAATATACGATCTAACGTGCACGAATTCGCAAAAACGATTCTGGGTTCGAAGTTAGGGTTATTTCGGTGTAACACCCCTACCGGTAATCACACCATTATCTCCTAACCCGTCTCAATTACCAACCATAATGCAGCGGAACGATAACTACAACCGGGGGTGATACAATGCCGCTAGTCACCTACGTGACTAACAAGGCCAATCCAAGCACAAATACTACAACAAATACAATATCGGTCTGATGGGTCTTTTACCGAGTACCCTAATGCAAACGCTACTTCCGATACCTAACCAATTCAGAAATCAATTACAACCTTCAAATCCAATTTATACAAATACCATCTCCATTCAAACTATACCGAGTATCTACAATTTCCCGAGTGTATCCATGACCCTTTTTGGTCTTACATCGCACAATATACAAATACAATTGCTTTAACAACTACCCATATCAATAACAACCCCGTCCTACTCTCGAACGATGTCCGGCTTAGCTGCCAGTCTCTTACAATGTTCATATTCACTTCGGGTACCTGCACACTAAAAACGTTCCCCTTGGGGGTCAGCTTACGCTGAATATGACTTCCGCATACCCCCCGTACTAGCGAGGGTACGCCGACTAATTGGTCGAGAGCATGCAGTTCATTTTAGTTCAAACAACATGCAATACAACAATACATTATATATGTACATTCACACCACGCTCTACATTCAATCCAGGAATACAATCCACACAGATATCACATCCAGCTTGTTAAGTTCAGCTATCTTATTCTTCAGCCTTGATAGACCGTATCTCAAGTGAGTTTCACTCTCGTTAATTACCAACTTTCTATCTCAACCGGGTAGTTTACTTGACTCCTAGATCATTGGACACTCACGGTCCCGATCTAGTTTCTTAATTATTCTACTCTTGAATAATATTAGGTTAAGCCTCATAGGCCTCCGGGCAGAGACATATATAGGTCTCACCACCGGGCTTTTATAATCACCAGACGGAGTTAGAAACATTCTCTCATGTTCCCTCTTCCTATCTCATAATACCCAGCTTACCTCTTTAGACGGGTAAGCTCTGCCGGTCTTACTCCAGTCGGTCACCACTATGTGGCACACGGCCCCGCAGGTGACCACTATGTGGCACACGGCCCGGTAACAAGGGAGTTCGACCATGGACTCAGAAACATACGCTCTGTTGCTTCCTCATCCTTGCACGCGTGACTCACAATCCCCCTAACCCAACTCTCGGGTTAGTGATAATAGATACTCATATATAAGTACATGTATATATATTCATCAGTCAGCCGCATCTCCCTCGATGCTATCATACAACTTAGGAGATTTTCCTATCTCGTTGTATCTGCCGATTTACGGGTCGCCCCTACACTTCCATTACTTAGGAATTATGTTCATTTTCTAACATTGAGTCTCATCCTTGCATAGGAGGTCGTCTATTGTATTAAGGACGTTCTCTAGCCTTATGTGCGCTTGTTCTCATTTCGAGTAAGTTTATAGGTTTGATTTATCGTTGTCCGTTAATTGATGGTTTTCGTGTGTTACCTCGTTTTCATCATCCACCACGCGACTCGTTCTTCGATTCACGAATCAATCAAGACTCAACTATGAGTCGCACTACAATACACAATCACATGCAGTCAACTCATTCATCACTCATCCATTTCATGAATTATACAAACTTAGTTTAAATTCAATCTAACAAACGACAATGCCATACAAGCACTAATAAGTGCACACAATCCGATTCGTGCATTTATCTTGTTAGGTGATCACACAATCAAACAAGCACACAAATCGAGGTAACCAAGTTAGGATACAGAGCATGAGGAAATCATACCTTTCACCGGGGTTAGCTTTACCGTGTGTTCCCTTGTTCCTCGGTTCACACTTGTTCCACTGATAATGTTTCCAACATTGTTATTAATACTATGTTCATACGATACACAAATAATTACTACTCCCGTACTTACCCCGTTATCCCATTACTTCGGTTCACTCAATGTACTTATACTTTCTACTTTCTTAATTAATCCTCTTACTTGTTTCCCATTCACATACTCATTCCCTTACCATTAGGGTTACATTAATGGTGTATTACTAAGGTCCCATATATATGTACATATCTATACATATATACATACATATGATTACTAGGTTATTATTTATATATATTTTTTTTTTGACCCGACCGACCCACCCTGGGTCGGACCCATGGGTCGGTCGGGTGCAGAGACTTCGATTACAGAAAATTCCAGTCCGACCGACCCAGCCAGGGTCGGTCCGTTTATTTCCGACTAAAAATTTCTACTCGACCGACCCAGGCAGGGTCGGTCCCCTGGGTCGGTCGGATACAGAAGCTTCCGAGATTGCAGACTTTTGGGTCGACCGACCCTGCTAGGATCGGTCCTAGGGTCGGTCCAGCCCAATACCCATTTTAATTACTTATTTTGAACCCCAAACTCTACTCAATTCACACTCAATCTTTTCCTACTCATTTCCGCAAGTTCCCCACATGTTTTAGTGCCATTTAGGCTTCCTAAAATACCTCAATTCATTCACCAACCCCCATTACTAAATCCATCAACCAATTATACAATTTCCTCACTTCCTTTTAACACTTACAACACTTGTTTTTCTACTAAAATTTCGCCATAACCTCCCCATAAACCTTACATGTCCCAAATCATCAACTCTCACCAATTCATTCCTAATCTAGCCACACCCTTATAGGGTCCTACCAGCACACTATACCAATTCAAAATTCACAAGACAACAACATAGCTCCATATCCATATGCAATGGCACTTAGGCCCTTAAATCCACACAAGTTCCCAAATCTCTCTAAAATCAACTACACACATTTACCACATATATTTCAATTCATATTTTGGGTTCATTAGTTTATTTACCCATCCAATTCTAAAGCATCCAAAATAAACCTTAACGTAGATTTCTTACCTTAATTCACGAGTTTCTCTTTTGAATTCTCCTCTTGCTCCTCCTCTCCTCCAAATCGGTCAAGTGGGAATAGAGTTACCAAACTCCATCCCACATTCAAGTAACACAAGAAATGGATTCAATTAACCACTCAAGCCCTTAGGAAACTCTAAATCAAATTAAGGGCTTAAAACACAAGGTTAGGGTTTTACCTTTTGAATGTTCAAGAGGGGTCTTCACCCATGAATCAAATGGAGAGTCCCACCACCATTGGAGGGTTGAAATGAAGCTCAAAAACAAGAGGAGAATAGGGTAAGAGAGAGAGAGCAAAAATCGGCTAAGATAGGAAGGTGAAGAAAAGTGAGCTTTTCTTGAATATTTTTACCTTAGGAGAGAGAGAGAGGACTCCAAGCTACAAGATGATGTGCTTTTCTCTTCCAATGGCCGAAACCCATGGGGGTCAACTTCATCCTTTTGGAATTTGAAAAAGAGAGAAGTGTAGAGGATGATGAGAGGAAGAAGAATATGTAATTTATTTTGAATTTGGAGCTTCAACGGAGCTTGTACAAGGGAGGCAAGTGGAGAAGCCATGGCTGTTTGGTGAAGCTCAAAATCGCCAGTAGGAAGGGGAGGAAGAAGAGGGCTCACGATGGGAAAGGAAAAAGAATAAGAGAGAGAGAGGAGGGAAATGAGAGGAGAGAGGTATTTTTTTGCTTTTGTACTTTTCCTTCCTTTCTTTCTTTTTCTTTCTTTCTTTATTAACTTAGTGTGTGTGAGAGAGAGAGCTGGCTCCCCTTTTAAAACCGGCCCCATATAAGTGAACCAGTTGGAGCGTTTTTCGTCTTTTACTGAAAATGCTCGTTATTTTACCCGGGTTTAGCACTATTCACTAACCGGGCCCGTTTTCCGGAATTTTCTCGTTTCTTTAATTTTAATGGCTCTTAAGCTTCCATTAATGTTTATTTATAGTTATTTGATGAACTATAATTTTTACGGGTTCGTTTGACCACTTAAAGTCACGTTTTCGGATTTTCTCGAAAAACGTGAGCTAAAGCTTTATTAGCGTTTTTAATTCGTTTTATGGGTCCGTTTTCTTTGGCAATTATTCCCATATATTATTTAGGCATTATTAAGCCTTTTAAATTAATTTAATACCCTTCCTAAGGTTGTATTCCTCCTAGGGTCACTTAACGCCCAATTTAACGTTTTTCGCTTTTTAAGCGTTTTTCTCTTTTCTTTTGGATTTATTCTTTTTACCAAAATTCATTAGGCACTAATAAGCCCTTAATTTCAAATTAGAGTACTTTAATCACCCTAATTAAGTTTGGGGTATTTCAATCTACCCCCCTTAAGGAACTTTGCCCACAAAGTTGGTGAGTCTAATACCATTAGTCATTTAGACATATCGTGTGCCGAGGTCATTATCTCTATAACCTTACAGGCTCAAAGTCAGTCAGCCAGTGTGTACATACCGGTACACACCAAATCAGTTAACAAGCAATTTGACAACCGTGGGTACCTACCAACACCACACAACATACATCCCAGTACCATGCAACGTGCGTACACACCCATACATCACAAAACAATTTACCCCGTGCACATACCAGTGCAATGCAAAACAATTGTCAGCCATGCACATACCGGTGCAACACCAAATAGTTACCCTAGTGCAATTAAACCGTGTGTACGTGCCAGTACAACACAAGCATACAAAACAGTACAATTCCACACTAAACCCAATCCATGCTTACTGCATTTATCCTAGCAGGATTACTTATGACCACTTATAGGGAGCCTCAAGAATCATTCAACCCCGATGTGATCAGCATCAGTGATGAACTATCTCTCCGCCCCAATTTGTGTTTCATCTCCCTTGATCACTAGTAAATCAAGTTCGACTTCGCACTTCCATTTCAAACAAACATGCAATTCCATCATTTACCCTTTTCTATCTTTTAATCATTCTAGTCATAAAACAAAACAAACATCTCCAAACGATGGAACTCGGTCCATCAATCATTCTCAATTATCTCCCGTTACCTACTTAAGAAAATCAATGCCTGTTGTAACTCCATTCAGTTTTCTATCCTCCATTCCTTCCCGAATAAAATCAATCAATTCCTATCCTCAAATTATACACACATACAATCAATCAACCCAATTCACTTAGGGGGCTCAATTCCCACTAGATCCAACATCGGTTTCATACCGATTATACTCTTCAATTTTCCTCAAACATACACATATCTCCACACCAGTTTCATACCGGCTCATATCTCATACTATCCCCAATCGTTTACGAGAAAATCCTACCAACTCAAGACACCTAGGGGACTCGATTCCCACTAGGTTCAACATCGGTTCAGTACCGATTTATTCTCAACAAATCTCCCAAATATACTCATTCATACCATGTCTAATCCCAAATTGAATAGTATGTCTAATCTCGAATAGGCATATATCATCGGGGTTCTCATTCCCCATGGAGTTTCTCTACTCCATTCACCTCTATTCTCTCACAATTAATACTTCTTTCACTTCAAATTTCACAAATAATCATAGTTTTCCCAATGAGTGAGTACAAATGTTTATGTAACATAAGTACCCATCATCAAACAATTTCTTTTGTGCTATGCGCATAATAGTTTTACGCTCTTATCACGTGAAATGTACACTTCGCACTTTTCGCTCTACCCCCCTTAAAAAGGGATTATGCCCACGTAATCTACCATATGTCAACATTGGTCATAGGTCGACGGCATTCAGCCGTCATGGAGTGGTTCAACTTCCAAGCGGTCTATTACACAATGTATTCTGGTCAAAGGGTCTTAACCAATTTACTGGTTTAGTCCCTACACCAAGAATTTCCATTAGAGTTTATTTAACTCTTTAACCGGGTTCGGTTCTGGCCTTAAAGGCTTCAAGGCATTGATAATTATCCATTCATTCACTAGGTGTATTAAACCTTAGAATTTGGGCCCACTAGCTTCTACTGCGCGACCCTGATAACTTAGGGTTCATTTGCCCTTCTCGTTATTCTAAATGTGTTATACGTCACCCTTTTATCCCTTTTTATTATGGGGATAAGGTTCATCAATCATGCGTGATATTCGTTTACCGTGCGCGAACTCGATGAGTTTTAGATTCATAACCAGCTCTCTGCAATCTATATCCATACTGTTGTGTTTGTAGTGGTCATTCACTTGGTTTCTCCCGACTTATTGTCGGTTGAGGTTGAGCCACTACTTAGTTGTAGTGTTTCCTCAATTACCAGTGGCTTCTGAACTACGACCTTGCATTTTCTATGCTTTGGTCCTTATGACTTCGTACGTTTCCTTCTACCTTTTACCACAATTGTCCTCTTCCCAATTCCCTAGCCATCCCACTTGATCATTACTACACAAGTGCAATACCAAAACACTCAGTCCTACAGAGTGCAGAGGCGTAAACCCCTGGGCAGTAAATCTCTTGTGAGATTGCGATAGGAATGAATATTGTTTCTTTGTTTCTCGGTCTGTCTACCATCTTTATTCATCAACTCCATCTCATTGTATGATTTATCCACATGTATTGGTCGCTTGCTATGCACTATGTTCGTATTTGTTTACAACTTTGGTTCCTATGGCATCCGCTATTTCATTAGCTATCGCTCATGTTTTACTACCATTTAGGCAATGGTTCGCCATTCACTTAGCTGGTTATAGAATGTGGTATTCTTTTATCCCTCTGAGCTCCTTGAGCGTTATTGGTTTGATGCTTCAGGTTATACCTATACAACATTCCTTCTGAATCGGTTACTCTTCGGTTTCCAATAATTCCTATAATAGCTTATTCCCACATTGCTTGGCAATACTTGTATGCTCAAGCTTCACTACATTGGTAGTTCTGAAAGGGATATATTTTCAGACTTTTATTGTCGGTATCCTCTTCTTTGGGATTTGTATGTTCACCGCTCTTGCGGTACCACCTTAACGAGGGGTGTCTTTACTCGTTGGTTGTTAACCATCTTCACTGGTGCCGTTCTTGGCAACTCTTCATATAGTTCACAATGGGTCTTGTAACCATTGAATTATGTATTATAATAGTTCCTCGGCATACTAGCCTCGTTGCCTAGAGCTCTGCTCCTCTTAGGCTGTTCATAAGCATTGCTTCTCCGTAATCCGTAAATTGGTTTGGAGGTAACACTGGGCTCCATGACAAGGATCATTGCATCACGCTTCCGTCCGTTGGATGCCTTTAAGTATCTTGGTATTGATCGGTATCATTACAAATTTAGGGTATCCCCTGGTAAGTGGGATCCCTTCGGTGTTCTAACCGAGTGTTCGTTATAGCTCTGGTGCTCTTGTTACAACACTTCGTTCAACTATGTTGACTTTGATACCCTTTGTGGATTGCTGCTGGGTGTTGTTGATTATGCATTTACATCCAGCTAACATTTATGAGAACGTGTAATTTACTTTGCATTGCGGTTCTGGGCTCCAAATTGTCCCATTGGGGTTATACATCTCCCGCTCTTAGGGTAGGCCATGGGTACTTCTCTTATGGTTTTAATTAGTTTGGTACTTCCCTCAGTGGTGATCGGTATCCTCCGGTACCCTAGATGATCACCCTGGGTATTTATAATGGTTGTTCTGGGAATCCTATCCCGTCCATTGAACATTGAGGTATTCCCACGAGGCATTTGCCTCACTGTGCTTAGCCCGATATCCATCCGGCTATTTCATGCTTTTGTTTCGAATTCTCGAGACATATCCAATGTCTTTAGTCAATTACTAGTGCTTCTCGTACTTCCTAACTCTTAATCGTTCTTCCGGAGTGTATTCTTGACTCCTTAGCTCGTATGCTAATCTGAGTTCCTTCGACTGTTTAAGGTGTCCAACTCTTCCGGATTTGTATTCACTTATGGTCTGTAGAACGGAGCTGACTACTTCCCGTGTTTCGTGCACTGCATGTATACATACGTGGGGTACCATATTGGTACGTTACCACTTACCCGACTAACTCACAAAAGGGTCTGTCAGGCCCGCATGCTCCTTCGGAGTGCGGTCGTCCCACATCCCGTATTTGGGTATACTCGTAGTGCTCGTCACACGCCTAGGTGAAGTATTCTGTCGTCAACTCCTCTGGTATCATTCTATGATACGCACCGTGTTTCTCTGGTTTGGTTTTAAATAAAATCTGAGGTTTAAAAAGAAAAGTTGTGGTTGGAAACAAAATTTTGGGTTTTGAAATAGAAAACTTGAGTTTAAAAGGAAATCTTCATGGCGTTACCATGCTTGAAGTCTTAACCGAGTCCAGCTTCCTGCTGACTGGTATGTTCGTTAATGTAATGGTCGGGCCGTTAGGCCTTTCCAATGTTTGGTTCCTCAAGTTCTTAGGATTGGCGATCCTATGATTACTTCCATCTCCATGATGGTGCTTAGTAAGTACTTGTTAGTCATTTAACGTCCTCCAACTTGTCTTGTTGTTGCTGCACTTGCCTTGGCAAGTGCGCGGGTACGTCGGTTTTTAGGTTACCTTATACCGGTTGCGGTATTGTTTTCCGTCCATACTTGGTGGTTTTATTGGCTCTTCCATGCATTTCGATCTTAGTGATCACTTCCTGAGTAATCTCTCAGTATTCTTGACAAAGTTGTCGATATTTCGGGGCTTCCTGACCTTTGTGGTACTCCGTGTATCTTGTTTTGTTGCCCGTTTCCACACCTTAATGGTGGTTACCGAGGCTTGTCTAACCCTTAGGAGCTACCTCGTAGTCCTGTTGGTGTAAGTTTCATGAATCTCCTCATAGTTGTCTACACTATGTTATTCGGGTAGTACCGCCCTTTTGGCGTTGTAGGTTTGGAGTTAATCCAACCTTGACTAATTCCATAGTTGGTTTGTTTACCGTTGACGATATTGTCATACATTACAGTACGTAGACTCTCTTGTCTCGGTTCTGTTACTCTGCTTTTCTGCTCATTGTGTAGCTATGCTTCCCTTCTTGTTGGCTGCGCATGGTTCTCGCGACTGCAAAGCACGTCGCCCCATGGTGCCGTAAATTTAGTTATCCTATATTTAGGATCTTCAATCTTCCACCGTTATATACGGTTATCGTCGTTCAAACGGGAACCGTCTTTGGGATTTCCAACCCTTGGAATCTACCGTATGACAGGTTCTTTCTATTTACGAAGTTTATTTTACAACTGCCAGATCGGGTTAACCGGAGGTTGAGAGGTCATTCCATCTCTCTGGCGTTCTTTTCCCCAACTTATAACGGGGTTGCGGAGGGCGGGATTGGTCATGTAGGTATCCAGGTCACACTGGAAGTTCCTATCTAGCGTACCTCACACGCTAACACTCATCCCTTATCCCTAAGTCTCTAATTCCTAACTCGGTATTTAGACCATCAGAGTGATACTTCGCTCTGATACCACTTTTTGTAACACCCCTACCGGTAATCACACCATTATCTCCTAACCCGTCTCAATTACCAACCATAATGCAGCGGAACGATAACTACAACCGGGGGTGATACAATGCCGCTAGTCACCTACGTGACTAACAAGGCCAATCCAAGCACAAATACTACAACAAATACAATATCGGTCTGATGGGTCTTTTACCGAGTACCCTAATGCAAACGCTACTTCCGATACCTAACCAATTCAGAAATCAATTACAACCTTCAAATCCAATTTATACAAATACCATCTCCATTCAAACTATACCGAGTATCTACAATTTCCCAAGTGTATCCATGACCCTTTTTGGTCTTACATCGCACAATATACAAATACAATTGCTTTAACAACTACCCATATCAATAACAACCCCGTCCTACTCTCGAACGGTGTTCGGCTTAGCTGCCAGTCTCTTACAGTGTTCATATTCACTTCGGGTACCTACACACTAAAAACGTTCCCCCTAGGGGGTCAGCTTACGCTGAATATGACTTCCGCATACCCCGCGTACTAGCGAGGGTACGCCGACTAATTGGTCGAGAGCATGCAGTTCATTTTAGTTCAAACAACATGCAATACAACAATACATCATATATGTACATTCACACCACGCTCCACATTCAATCCAGGAATACAATCCACACAGATATCACATCCAGCTTGTTAAGTTCAGCTATCTTATTTTTCAGCCTTGGACACTCACGGTCCCGATCTAGTTTCTTAATTATTCTACTCTTGAATAATATTAGGTTAAGCCTCATAGGCCTCCGGGCAGAGACATATATAGGTCTCACCACCGGGCTTTTATAATCACCAGACGGAGTTAGAAACATTCTCTCATGTTCCCTCTTCCTATCTCATAATACCCAGCTTACCTCTTTAGACGGGTAAGCTCTGCCGGTCTTACTCCAGTCGGTCACCACTATGTGGCACACGGCCCCGCAGGGCACCACTATGTGGCACACGGCCCGGTAACAAGGGAGTTCGACCATGGACTCAGAAACATACGCTCTGTTGCTTCCTCATCCTTGCACGCGTGACTCACAATCCCCCTAACCCAACTCTCGGGTTAGTAATAATAGATACTCATATATAAGTACATGTATATATATTCATCAGTCAGCCGCATCTCCCTCGATGCTATCATACAACTTAGGAGATTTTCCTATCTCGTTGTATCTGCCGATTTACGGGTCGCCCCTACACTTCCATTACTTAGGAATTATGTTCATTTTCTAACATTGAGTCTCATCCTTGCATAGGAGGTCGTCTATTGTTATTAAGGACGTTCTCTAGCCTTATGTGTCGCTTGTTCTCATTTCGAGTAAGTTTATAGGTTTGATTTATCGTTGTCCGTTAATCGATGGTTTTCGTGTGTTACCTCGTTTTCATCATCCACCACGCGACTCGTTCTTCGAGTCACGAATCAATCAAGACTCAACTATGAGTCGCACTACAATACACAATCACATGCAGTCAACTCATTCATCACTCATCCATTTCATGAATTATACAAACTTAGTTTAAATTCAATCTAACAAACGACAATGCCATACAAGCACTAATAAGTGCACACAATGCGATTCGTGCATTTATCTTGTTAGGTGATCACACAATCAAACAAGCACACAAATCGAGGTAACCAAGTTAGGATACAGAGCATGAGGAAATCATACCTTTCACCGGGGTTAGCTTTACCGTGTGTTCCCTTGTTCCTCGGTTCACACTTGTTCCACTGATAATGTTTCCAACATTGTTATTAATACTATGTTCATATGATACACAAATAATTACTACTCCCGTACTTACCCCGTTATCCCATTACTTCGGTTCACTCAATGTTCTTATACTTTCTACTTTCTTAATTAATCCTCTTACTTGTTTCCCATTCACATACTCATTCCCTTACCATTAGGGTTACATTAATGGTGTATTACTAAGGTCCTATATATATGTACATATCTATACATATATACATACATATGATTACTAGGTTATTATTATTATTATTATATATATATTTTTTTTTTTTACCCGACCGACCCACCCTAGGTCGGACCCATGGGTCGGTCGGGTGCAGAGACTTCGATTACAGAAAATTCCAGTCCGACCGACCCAGCCAGGGTCGGTCCATTTGGGTCGGTCCGTTACAGAAGTATTTTCGACTAAAAATTTCTACTCGACCGACCCAGGCAGGGTCGTCCCCTGGGTCGGTCGGATGCAGAAGCTTCCGAGATTGCAGAATTTCGGGTCGACCGACCCTGCTAGGATCGGTCCTAGGGTCGGTCCAGCCCAGTACCCATTTTAATTACTTATTTTGAACCCCAAACTCTACTCAATTCACACTCAATCTTTTCCTACTCATTTCCGCAAGTTCCCCACATGTTTTAGTGCCATTTAGGCTTCCTAAAATACCTCAATTCATTCACCAACCCCATTACTAAATCCATCAACCAATTTATACAATTTCCTCACTTCCTTTTAACACTTACAACACTTGTTTTTCTACTAAAATTTCGCCATAACCTCCCCATAAACCTTACATGTCCCAAATCATCAACTCTCACCAATTTCATTCCTAATCTAGCCACACCCTTATAGGGTCCTACCAGCACACAATACCAATTCAAAATTCACAAGACAACAACATAGCTCCATATCCATATGCAATGGCACTTAGGCCCTTAAATCCACACAAGTTCCCAAATCTCTCTAAAATCAACTACACACATTTACCACATATATTTCAATTCATATTTTGGGTTCATTAGTTTATTTACCCATCCCAATTCTAAAGCATCCAAAATAAACCTTAACGTAGATTTCTTACCTTAATTCACGAGTTTCTCTTTTGAATTCTCTTTTGCTCCTCCTCTCCTCCAAATCGGTCTAGTGGGAATAGAGTTACCAAACTCCATCCCACATTCAAGTAACACAAGAAATGGATTCAATTAACCACTCAAGCCCTTAGGAAACTCTAAATCAAATTAAGGGCTTAAAACACAAGGTTATGGTTTTACCTTTTGAATGTTCAAGAGGGGTCTTCACCCATGAATCAAATGGAGAGTCCCACCACCATTGGAGGGTTGAAATGAAGCTCAAAAACAAGAGGAGAATAGGGTAAGAGAGAGAGAGAGAGAGCAAAATCGGCTAAGGTAGGAAGGTGAAGAAAAGTGAGCTTTTCTTGAATATTTTTACCTTAGGAGAGAGAGAGAGGACTCCAAGCTACAAGATGATGTGCTTTTCTCTTCCAATGGCCAAAACCCATGGGGGTCAACTTCATCCTTTTGGAATTTTAAAAAGAGAGAAGTGTAGAGGATGATGAGAGGAAGAAGAATATGTAATTTATTTTGAATTTGGAGCTTCAACGGAGCTTGTACAAGGGAGGCAAGTGGAGAAGCCATGGCTGTTTGGTGAAGCTCAAAATCGCCAGTAGGAAGGGGAGGAAGAAGAGGGCTCACGATGGGAAAGGAAAAAGAATAAGAGAGAGAGAGGAGGGAAATGAGAGGAGAGAGGTATTTTTTTGCTTTTGTACTTTTCCTTCCTTTCTTTCTTTTTCTTTCTTTCTTTATTAACTTAGTGTGTGAGAGAGAGAGCTGGCTCCCCTTTTAAAACCGGCCCCATATAAGTGAACCAGTTGGAGCGTTTTTCGTCTTTTACTGAAAACGCTCGTTATTTTACCCGGGTTTAGCACTATTCACTAACCGGGCCCGTTTTCGGAATTTTCTCGTTTCTTTAATTTTAATGGCTCTTAGGCTTCCATTAATGTTTATTTATAGTTATTTGATGAACTATAATTTTTACGGGTTCGTTTGACCACTTAAAGTCACGTTTTCGGATTTTCTCGAAAAACGTGCGCTAAAGCTTTATTAGCGTTTTTAATTCGTTTTATGGGTCCGTTTTCTTTGGCAATTATTCCCATATATTATTTAGGCATTATTAAGCCTTTTAAATTAATTTAATACCCTTCCTAAGGTTGTATTCCTCCTAGGGTCACTTAACGCCCAATTTAATGTTTTTCGCTTTTTAAGCGTTTTTCTCTTTTCTTTTGGATTTATTCTTTTTACCAAAATTCATTAGGCACTAATAAGCCCTTAATTTCAAATTAGAGTACTTTAATCACCCTAATTAAGTTTGGGGTATTTCATTCGGGTTTCCGAATTCAATTCTAACAAATTCTCTCAATCTAACGCGTAATAGATGAAATTGGTACATGGTTTTGACCGGTAATGTGATTAGAAATGACAATAACGGAGCAATTTGATTGGAAACTCACCGGAATTGCGGGAACAAGGAAATTCGAGTTCGGGTTCTGGAAAAACTCAACCTTTACGAGCTGATTGAGTAGCGAACTTTGCAACACTATAAGTTTCAGTACAGATCGAGTTAGGCTTTATTCTTGGGCTTAATCTAAAGAAGAAACATAGCTCTACAAATTGATAGCCGGAACTTACTCTAACTCGCTATATACAGAAAGAAATCGAGTTAGGCTTTGTTCTTGTGTTTTTTCTATGATTTTATGTGATGATGAATCGGAAACTTTAGACGCCTAAATCTTCCAAACGATTACGAATCAGCCTCGGTCATTAACATGAAAGTTGTAGAGGGGTTAGATCTTCAAAACAAGCTAAAGAACATTAATTTTGGCTGAGAAACGAAGAAGTTATGATCAACCAAAGTTTACCTGAATTCGGTGAAAACTGGGAATCTGGGTTTCGACTTTGCAAGGAGGTGACTTTGGATTGATTTTCCGGTGGATTTAGGAAGATTTAGGTTAAGTGTGAGCTATGGTTGCAAAGAGGAGATTAAGGAGAGGAGAATGAAAAAAAACGGCGTTGCAAAATTCGTAAAGATGAGTGAGATATAAGTGTCTAAAGTTAGGGCAAAAACGTTGATGGCAGTTAGGATTCTGGCCGATTTTCGTGCTAAGTACAGGTGACCCGTGTGAGCTTGACATCTAGCAGTTTCCAAAATTTTGGCTCTAAACTTCATTCTATCATAACTTTGGCTAGGATGATCCGTTTTTGACGTTCTTTTTATTGATCTTCATGGTTTTCCATAACCTATTTATTGGTATAGGTTTCATGGGATGGTTTGACCATTCTCAAAAAGTCAACCCTAGCAAGGCTTAAGAAGCTTTAGGGCTCTAGAATTTTATATTGACTTTTATGCTTCAAATCAATGCTCCAAATATTTCTAAAATCTTTATAATATAGTTGGAGTGCCTAGGAATTTTTTCCAAGATTTATTGACTTATAAATCTTGTTATTAAATTCATAATACCATATAATAAATTAAATTAAATTGTATTATTATTTAGAATTTAATATAAGAAGTCCCCTAAATAATTTTTAAATAATACCATATACTAATTTAGTGTTTAATAATATTATTTAGGGTTTTTATAAAAGAAATCCCCTAAATTAATTTAAATTAATTTAGGGGTATTTCAGCTGCTGTTTGGCTCCATAGTCAATGAAGTGCTAAATTGGAGTTTCTCATTTTGTGTAATGCTCTTGTGCCATTTATGTGTAATAGACTTATGGAAAATCTTAATTATCCTGCCTTATTAGCTGGTAGTAACTTTAATGACTCTTGCTGTTAAAATATGGGAAGGAGACAACATTCCTTACTGGATTAGATCAACTTGTTTTTCGAATTTAGATCCAAGTATCTTTAAAAAAAACCATCACAGCAAAAAACAGGCAGACCGAAAGGAGGGGCTAGGGGCTCTAGCCCCCCCCCCCCCCCCCACACCCACACGAAAATTTTGAAAATTTGTCAAATACTCTTATAAATTTTTTAAAAATACAATATAATATAAAGTTTTAAAAAAAAAGTGTCAAAAAAAATTTTAGCCCTCCTAAACAAAATTTCAGGGTGTCAAAAAAAAAATTTAACCCCCCTTAAACAAAATTTCTGGTTCCGCCACTGGCAAAAACGTCCTTATTAAAAAAAAGAAAAAAGAAGGAATCACAACAAAAACGTCCACGTACTTTCATTTTTTATTTGAAAACTGTCCCTAAGCTCAATTTGGACTTTCACGTAAAAAGAAGATTCCTAAACTTGTATGTCTCCATCTCGGCGCAAGTGTATTCTAATTTCTTTTTGACAATGTGAATATTTGCTCTCCCCTCAACAAGGCAGAACAACTTTTTGAGTCCAATGAATTGCGTTGGTTTCTTTTCAAATTCAACCGGACGTTATTCATGACTTCCCAAGAACGACGACGACCCAAGTGTGTGCAGCCGGATCGATATGAGAAGTCCATTTTCTCGTCTGACCTTATTGATTGTCTCTTTGTCCTATTCGTTAACCCCATGTGAATGGAGGCATGAAATGGGAAAGAGGGTATATAATTCAAAGGATAATATTTTCATCAGATGTCCCCGAACGGAAAATTTCCGGTCAACGGGTGTTTCATCGACTCAATTCCGTCTCGGGTGTCTTTCGCACCATTATTCCGGTGCAGGTGTGTTTTTACTTTATTTTTGTTAAGAAAGCGTACAATAGAAATCAGCTTGCCGGCTGACTGACTTCTATTGTGCGTTTCCTTAACAGATAAAAAAAATTCGATTTCTCGAATGTTAAGGAAGCGCATAACAGAAGTGCGCCTCCTTAACAAAGGAGAAATCTAAAAAATCGATTTTTTTTTAAAATTGAATGTTAAGGAAGCGCACAACAGAAGTGCGCCTCCTTAACAAAGGAGAGAAATTGAAAAATCGTATTTTTTTATAAATTGAATGTTAAGGAAGCGCACAACAGAAGTGCGCCACCTTAACATTCGAGAAATTGAATTTTTTTTTTATAAATTGAATGTTAAGGAAGCGCACAACAGAAGTGCGTCTCCTTAACAAAAAATTGAATTTTTTTTTTATAAATTGAATGTTAAGGAAGCGCACAACAGAAGTGCGCCTCCTTAACAAAGGAGAAATTAAAAAATCCAATTTTTTTATAAATTGAATGTTAAGGAAGCGCACAACAGAAGTGCGCCTCCTTAACATTCGAGAAATTGAATTTTTTTTATCAGTTAAGGAAGCGCACAACAGAAGTCAGTCAGCCGGCAAGCTGATTTCTATTATGCACTTTCTTAACAAAAATAAAGTAAAAACACACCTGCACGGGAATAATGGTGTCAAAGACACCCGAGACGGAATTGAGTTGATGAAACGCCCGTTGACCGGAAATTTTCCGTCCCCGAACAGACAATTCAAATGATAATATATAATAATCTTGGTAAGCAATAGTTTTTATACAAGAGCTATATCTATGACCAAAGAATAACAGATACATACTTTTAAATTATTGTTGCGCATCTTTGGAGTATTAGATAAAAACTGGAAAATAAAACTTACCCTTGTATATATACGTGTTTAGTGTGAATAGCATAAATACCGAGAAAGTGACTAAGAAGATATATCAATGTCTTTGATTGGAAAAGCTTAGATAAATTAAATATATGCAGGATGTTGTAAGAATGATGTCATCTACATAAACCAATGTATAAGATATTTTCTCCTTGATGATAAATAAACATAGATCTGATTTAAAGGCTACAACCATCCCTAGCCACTCGAAGCTATACCATGAGCCTCTTATCCATTCTCATTCAATCACAACAAGTCAAAAAAAAAAAAAAAAACTCACATTGGGTTTAGGGATAATTAGGCTCGAACGGATGACTTCCACCACGTCAAGGTGACACTCTATCGCTGAGTTATATCTCTTCCCTGCCCTCATCGAGAAATAGATCCTGACTAATCCTAAGGCAAGGGGTCGAGAAACTCAACGCCACTATTCGACTATTCTTGAACAACTTGGAGACATGCCTTCTTTTTGTATCTGTAATAGTGCGAAAAGAATGAAAAAATTTGGATTCCATTGTCAACTGCTCCTATCGGAAATCAGATTAACTACGGATTCGAGCCATAGCACATGGATTCATAAAACCGTACGATTTTCCCGATCTAAATCAAACGGGTTTTCCATAAAGAAGATTTAGCTCAACATGTTCTATTCAATATAGGTAGGAGAAGAACCCGACTCGGTATTTCAAAAAAATAGAGGAAGCAGAACCAAGTCAAGAAGATACATATCCCATTTAAATAGCAAGTGCAGTTGACAAGAATTGAACTTACAACCTCTTATATGTAGGGACGTGTCTCTACAAGTAGACTATCTAAAAGTTTTAGTATTTTACCCAATTATATTTTTTACTAACACTATACTTCATAAATTTTATTTTTTATTATTTAAAAAGATAGCATATGGGTCCCGTACCCCACCGAAACCCACGTGAAATACCCCTAAATTAATTTAAATTAATTTAGAGGATTTCTTTTATTAAAATCGTAAATAATACCATTAATTATTATATTATAGTATGGAATTGTGAATAATAAATCATTATATCCTTATATGGAATTATGAAAATTGGATCATGGGATTTCTCCCATTTAATCCTAAAGAATACTATTAAATATTGGATTACCATATATTATTATGTAGTATTATGAATTTAATAATAAGATTTATAAGTCAATAAATCTTGGAAAAATTTCTAAACATTACAAGTATATTATAAAGATTTTTGAAAGTGTTGGAACATTGATTTGAAGCATAAAATTCAATATAAAATCCTAGAAACCCTAAAGCTTCTCAAGCCTTGCTAGGGTTGACTTTTTGAGAATGGTCAAACCAGCCCATGAAACCTATACCAATAAATAGGTTATGGAAAACCATGAAGATCGATAAAAAGAACGTTAAAAACGTATCATCCTAGCCAAAGTTATGATAAAATGAAGTTTAGAGCCAAAATTTTGAAAAGATGCTGATGTGGCAAGTCTGCTGACTCACCCGCGCGCCTCGGGATACACGCCCAACACTTAGTCGATTTTATCCCCTTGCTTTTCGCTAACCGATTCCAGATTCTGCCCTAACTTGTGACATCCATATCTCCCTCATCTTTTGGAATTTTTGAGTGTCATCTTTTGTATTCTCTTCTCCCACAAATGCTCTTTCCAACCATAACTCATACACAAACCAATTCATTATACATCAGCCAGAAAATCATTCCAAAGTAGCCTACCCGCAAAACCGTAACCAGTTTTCCAGAAAAATACAGTTGAGCAGGTAACTTCGTCTCGCCATAACTTCTTCGTTTCTCAGCCAAATTTAGTTTTCTTTAGCTTGTTTTTAAGATCTCTCATACCTCTACAACTTTCATGTTGATGACCAAAGCCAAAACGAAGTGCCTAAAGTTCGTGATCCGACAGCACATAAAATCGTAGGAAAAACGTAAGGTAAACTCGTAACTTTCGGGTCAGTTTTCTTTCTGTATAATGCAAATTAGAGTGAGTTCTTGCTATCAATATGTAGAGTTAAGTTTCCTCTTTAAATTAAGCCCAAGAACAAAGCCTAACTCGATCTGTACCGAAACTTATAGTGTTGCAAAATTGGCTACTCAACTAGCTCGTTAAGTTTGAGTTTTTCCAGAACCCGATTTTGAATTCCGTCGATTCGAGCAATTCCGGTAAGTTTTCTTCAAATTCTTTCGACTTTGCTAATCTATATTGCATTACCGGTCAAAACCATGTTCCAATTTCAGTTATTACACGTTAGGTTGAGAGAATTTGCTAGATTTGTAATCGGAAACCCGAACTAAACCCTAACCTCGAACCAGAATCGAAAACCACTGAATTATGCATGTTAGCTAGCGAATTTGGTATCATTAGAACCGGAATTGAATTTCGAAACCATAGAAACAAAAATCATCGAATTTGGTTCTGTAGATTTTGAGGAATTCACAATTTAGTACTCGGGTAGTTCACTGGGGTTGGGGATGAACTCGACACTCAGTGGCCGTCATCGTAAGTTTTAGAAACGGACGACCGAGATTAGATCTGGGGAGTTTAAGTTAGTTATGAATTATAATATTTCCAGAATTAAACCCAAACTTGTTGAATTAATTTAAATACCTTCCCGAATGTATTTTGAATTGAAATTTTAACCATAGATTCCATATAAAATCTAGTTTATTTTTATGTAAATTAATATGGTTTTGGAGTTTTTAAACGTAAGTTATGATTTTTGCAAGTTACGGGTATTATGGAATTATTTGGTTAATTAAAAAAGATATTTTTATGAAATAAAAATTTTATAATATTTATAAGATGTTATAGTTACTGTATATTAAATTTGGGAATTTTTGGACAATGGTAAATGGGTTTAAAAATTGTGTTTATGAGTTTTTCATAAGAATAACTTATAATATATGGTTTTATTGTAACAAAAATAAAAGTATGGTTTGTTAATAAACTTTTAAGCTGGGAAAAAAAATAAGGAAAACTAAATTAACATTTTATAACAGTATGTTTATAAATGTTTTGGGTATTAGCTTTTAAGAGAAGTGAAATTATTTACATATATGTATATATACTTATATGGAAGAATTAAAATAGAAACTTATGTTAAATCAAGGAATTTAATTATTCTACATCTTATTTATTATGTAATATGGAAGTTAACATTCTTAATTAAAACTAAGGAAAAATATATATATTTACACATATATAAAAGGGAATTAAATAGTAACTTAGGCTAAATCAAGGGATTAAATTAATCTTCATTTATATTAATTATATAGAATTGAAGTTAATATACTTAACTGGAACTAAGGAAAATACTTTATTCTATAAACCATATATTGGATATAGATATGTGTAAAAGTTAATATAAATAATTAAATGCAATAAAACTACATAAAGAATGTCTTGAATAAATCCTAGTATATATATATATACTAAACATAAATAAAAGAAATAAAATATCTTATAGAAATATAATATGAAGGAATTAATGAGATAAACTAAACCTCTACATAATACTAATAAAAGAATATTATATGAGACGGTATTAGATTATGATTATTAAACTTAAAGAGTTATCTTTGAATTTCTAAGATTTATATAAACCGTATTAAAATACATGTGTAGTTTTTGTCAACGACCATAATGTAAGTCTATAATTGGGTTAAGTAATTAATAAGTTAACACTTAGGAAAATTTGTAATTAGATTTCACAAAATGTTACACAAATAGATCTTATAACATAATCAATAATAAAGTAAATGAAATACTTTTATCTAAATGTGAAGTGGATTTATAAGTCTAGATTTAATCATCTCATAACATATATAGTATTGAATAATGGCTTAATGTTTTAAGATAAAATCAATAAAAGGATTGTGATGTAAAACTATATTAAACTATGATTAGGGAATTAATCTAGATAATAATCTTTAAGTTTCTTAGAAGTAGATAAGCCACATAAAATACATTTATAACATTGACTGCCAATATTTAGAATGTGAGTTTATAAATAAGTGTTGTGGTTAATAGCTGGAACTTGTAAAAAGGTTTGTAAATACAAATTAGATATTTAAAACTTTAAACCTTTAATCAGACGGAACTGAGTTACATAAGATATTATATTGATATACTTTACGGTAATGGGAAATATTGATATGTTATTTGAATATAAAATATGAGAATTTTCAGAATAGATGGTCTTATTAAATAGTTGGCAATTTCACTTATGAATGGGGATTTAATTCTTGGATAAATTTTACCTTATGTTAAGATATAATGTTTATCCTAAAACATAATAAAGGAAAATAATTTATTATGTTACTCCTTTGAAACCTTAGGTTTTGTAAATAATTTAAAACGTATTTAAGACTTAAGTTTATTGAGGTTTAGTATAAAAGGATTATACATAGTCTATGGAGGGAATGTGTGTAACAATAAAACATTTGGGAAATTAAATGTAAGCAAGGATACATAAAAGGTTATCTTAAAACACCTTATTATATAGTTAATGATAAAGTAAATAATATATCTTGTGAATACTAAATGTAAGAGTTCGATAAGTCTAAGTTAATAATAATATAGTTATTTCAATATGAGAGGTAATTCAACATCTTATGACAAGATTATTAGACGGTTATGATAGAGAGTCATTCTGAACTAAGGATATGATAATTGAGTTTAGTGGCTCAATTAAGTTATAATAAAATGTCTCTACAACACTATGATTCCAATACACAAGATGTAGATCTTAATTAAGTTAAGGGGAAAACTTAATCATGATGGATTATTTGGTAACATTGATAAAATACATAATCATTACATTGTGAATTAATAGTATAGTATTCTAAGATAAACCTATTATAGGTCATAAGACGATGTTTATTCTAAAGTAAGAGTAAAAGTATTGAGCTTAAGAATTGTTATAAAAAATTCTAAGATTGATTGATTAACATATAATGCACTTATGTTATAAAGGTCTTAAATGTGAGAATTATGGTTAAGTATGGGTAAAGTGGATAAGAGTGGAACAATTAACAAGTGTTAATAAAATACATTCCTTTGTCTTACAACCTTGAGTTATACGACATTCTAAGACAAGTCAAAGGTTATACATAACATTTAAGTGAGGGCTTAAAAGACAATTGAGACAGAAATATGAGTGAGGAATTTATTTAAGTTTAACTTAGGCTACAAGTTATTGATGTTAGACTACCTTGAATATTCCTCAGAGTATTGTTGATTATTTGCACAAGTCGACTAGAACTACTACCACAATTACCAGGTACGATTTCTCGTGCTCAGAGACTTTGCTAACGGACTGTATGGAATGTTTTGGAAAACGCCAACTGAGCTTGAATGGATTTCAAAAGGAAACTGTTTGTGTGGCTAATTCAGCTTGATGTGACTAACTGAGCCTTGAATGTGAAACTTACATGGTTATTGGTTCCTTCTATTTGGTTGTTTCATTAGACATTAACTGCCTAGGGTTTACGCTTCTGCACTCTGTAGGGCTGAGTGTTTTGGTATTGCTCTGGTGCAGTTAGTGATCTAGTGGAAATATGGAAAAGGTCAATCTGGGTAATTCTTCCTTTGACTCTGGATATTGCTTCATCCATGAGCTGAGTCTTTTGTGGTGACGTGCGCGCGTCTTCAATGGTAACAGTGAGGGGCTGTATATCCCCTGTCCCAAAAGGGACGTAGTAAACAGTGAGGGGTTGTATATCCCCTGTCCTAAAAGGACGTACTTGGCGGTGGGGGCCATCTCTCCCAAATGGTTTTATTCCACTCTTGAGTTGTTGGTTCTTGGATATCTATCTTTCCATTCTTAGTCCTTGTGACTACTTGGGTCTTTCTACTCCTAACTGGAATTGGTTCTAACTTGAGCATTGGATGTTCACTAACTCATGATGTGGTTTTTGGATTGACTAACTTTACCTTTCTATTATTTATCTTTATCCTTAACTTGTTATCTTTGACTTGGTGATTTTAAAGTGCCTTGTTTCCCTGTTTTACTTTCAAGAGTTTGATCTCAAGTTACTGTTTATTTTGAAGAGTTATGTTTTAAATGTTGTTTTGGAGAATTGTACCAGTTCCATTCCAGGGAACTGACTCACCCCTCCCGGGGTGGGCTGCTTGGTTTTATCTTGCAGGTATGAATTGTTTATACAGGTGGCCACGAAGAGAACGAGTGATTGGGATGTGATTAGGTTTTATGGAGAGTTAATGTATTATATTACAGTTATGTTTATGTTAAGTTTTCTCGAGTTCAGACCGTAGCTTTTGTAAGTTTATAAGTTGTAATTGGTTAGGTTTGGTGTCGGGTGTTTGGAACCCGATGATCTGTAATCGCCTTAGTATTTTATTTCCGCTGTAATTATGTTAAATAGGGGCGTTACACCACGTCTGTCTGTCCTTGTAGGAATTGGGGATACATTCAATTCATAAAGAGATTTCCACATGATTAAGGTATTCAGGGTTTGCAAGACCAGGGTGGTTGTCTAATTAGACAAATTCCTGTATATCCCCTTGTATCATGCTGGTGAATAGGCCATTGAAAACTTGTAGCTATAGCTAAAGATAGAACAATTCTGATGATGAATAACTTTACCAATGGATTGAATCTATATAGTTTTCCCTAGGACTTTGAGAGAAACATTGGTAACTAATGGAGCTTTCCTTAGGTGAACAATCACATATGAGTTTTTTTTCTTCAAGACCAATGAAACCCTACAACATTCATAAAGGGAGAGTGAGGGACAAGAAACCATGTTTTTGTTTGTTTTAATTAAGGCTTACAATTCTTGTTACGTTGCAGTTTGTCGTTTTGGATAATTTAAGGCCTTCTTGAATTTTGACTCTTCGGGGACCAATTGGTGTTAATTATGTGTAGGTGGTCAGTGTTGGAAAACATCCATGCGGATAACGGGTTTGAAAATATTACTTTTGGCTCTTGTTTGCACTAGGGCTTCGTTCGGTCGACGCCTTTTTATGGCTGTTTTGGGTGTGGTCCCCATGTGGGACCCACGTGGGTCCTACGTTCTACTCCAATAATATACTGCCACATATAAAACAACCACAAAACAGCCAGACCAAAACAACCACAAAACAACCCACCCGAACGCAGCCTAGATGTTTGTTTGGGCAGTTGGTGTGTGAGTTGCATATTGGTGGGTGGGTAAGTAAAATTGGGAGAATTAAGAACGGGGAAGGGGGAGAGGAAGAGAAAGAAGAAGGGCTAGGTTGGGAAACTAGTGATGGACTGTTATTATTGGATGTGATTGGCTTGATGGGAAGCAATGATGAGACTGGGTGAGGAAGGTGTACTTGATTAAAAAGACACTTTTACCATGTGCAACTTTGAATCATTTGATAATATCACTTTTACTACAATTGATTAATCATACAAATATTTTCTTATTTTTTATATAAATATGACTTTTAAGCTTATGCTTAACTAGTTTTTTCATTAATTGGATCTCATAAAATCAATAGTCATAACAAAAAAAAACCTAATACTAATTTCAATAGTTCAACCCATTTGAATTAGTAGAATTTTCAATTTGGTTTCACCCCTTTCTATTCCATTTTTTTTTTAATCAACACCCAACTCGGGATATATATGCTCAAGCGATCCTCTATTCGGGAAACAAGGTTGAAGTTTCATCCACATGATTGCATTGTGAAAGAAAACTAATTAACCGTGCAGATTTTTCTAGTTTGTGTTTCCCTGGTTTATATCAAGAAAAGGGTAGATTTAAAAAAAAGTCTTAACACATGGATGAAATAAAAAAACTTATGTCAAAATATTATATATAATCTAAATTGTAATTTCTTTTTTTTTAGACAATGTAAAATTTAATTTCCTTTTCCTTTTCCTTGGTAGTGTGACTTCCTTTTACGAGAACAATTATTGTCTTCTAATGAAAATTATTCAATTACCGCGAAAAAAAACTCATGCTAACAAATTTTAATTTTTCTATCGAGGACTGATCTGAAACTATTATTATGCCAAAGGAAACTGATCTAATTTACCCCTACTTCCTACTCCAAGAAGGGAGAATAAAACACATTTCATCTCTCTCCTCAAAACCAAAAAAAGAAGGTAAGACTATGGTTTCTTCCTATTATCCTCTTATCCTGGAATTTAAAAGAAATTTGAAAAATGCCAAAAAAAAGGTACAATTGAAAGAAACTAGGGCAGGAAGAAACTTGATTACTAGCTAATTAACCACTGAACTTAAATTAATTCTAAAAGCACTCCACTCATTTCCCATTGCTATTGCTGTGACTAGCACTACCATTCCCGCCACCAGTTGGTTTAATTCCACCGTTATTCCCGCTGCCACCCCCAGCACCACCAATTATTGAAGAAATAGCCGCCGCCAACGCGGCCGTGAAGCCAGGATCCGTTGTGATAGCTGCAGTAGCGGCATTCACACTATCAGCCAGCTGCGAAGTAGAGGTGGATATAGGTAGTGGCAACTTCTGTCCATGTCCAAATAGATTCTCCACACCAGCATGATCCAAGACATCCTGTGACATATGAAGCCCTGAGAATTTTGATTGGTTATACAGAGCCTGCCCGAAGATCTGCGGCAGAAGTGCGGCTGCGGAGCTATTGGCAAGGTTGGATATGGTTGGGGCTTGGAATTGGGTGACGTCCGAGGCGGCGGTGGGAGATCTTAGGTGTTGATGCTGTGTTAAAGGGTCGTTAGGATTTTGGGTAAGGTCTAACGTTACAGTAGGGAAGGGTGCGGATGCTGAGATGGTAGCCATGCTAGAAGAGCAAGGGAGGAGGGTCCTTGCGAGAAAGTTAGGGTTTATCATGCCGTCAGCGCTGGGCATTGATCCAGAGAGGAGCATTCGGGCTGCGGAAGAAGTGGTTGAAGCCATTGCCATAGCGGCTGGTGGAAGTGGATGGTTGTGGTTGCCTTCATAAGTTGTTATTAGGATTGATCTATCCTCTGCACATCTTTGAACTTGTTTTCTAACCGGGCATCCAGCAGCCATTGTGCAGCGGTAGTAAGCTCTTGGACATGGGTTCCCTTTGGCCATCTTTTGCCCATACTTACGCCATTGACAACCATCGGTTATCTACAATGACCGACACGTACAAGTCAATATTACAAGTGTAATTGAAGTTCAACAAACATAAGAGAGCATTGAGTATATGCGCAAAACTAGACATGATGAAAGAAAATTCACACAGCATTTGACTTACCATAGATGCCTCGGATCGCGCTCTAACAGAAACACGGGCCTTCCTCATTGTAGCCTCAGCCGATTGATCAATCCCACTATTGGTACTTCTAGGTGACTCCGCTGCACCTAACCGGGCAACTTTATTATTACTCCAGTTATTATTGGGATGATGATGAGTTTGTTGGTCGACATGGTGATCTGGGGATGGCGCATCTTCTTCCCTTCTCACATCAATGTTAGTGGTATCTACCATCAACTCCTTTCTAGATGCAACCTCAAGGGCATTAACGTTATTATTCCTAGGTGAGGTTGAACTGTTTCTGCTCGGGTCTGAGGTAGACAGGGACAACTGATCATCTATGCTCTCTTCTACAGATCTCTTATTGTTGTTGTTAAGAGATGGTTTTGTTGCCAAACTAAGATCCATCATGAAATTCCTTCCAATAATGCTCTTGTTGTTATTGTTGTTGATACCTGATAATAATTTCTTGTCATCAAATATTATTGAATCTTTGTTATCTTCATCTTGATGATTCGTTGTTGCTTCTTTGCTATCTCGATGAAGACTGGATCTGCTTCGTGGGTGATCATCTTGTTTCTGTTGTTTCATTATGGATACAAGATGAAGTTGGAGATTGTTGTAGTTACTGGTGACTTGGTTTAGCATGTCTTTTAGCCTCTGGTTCTCCGAGTTCATCCGGTTGAGCTCGGTTTGAAGGATTTCCAACTAAAAAGTTAAATATATTAATATTCTTCGAAATATGTAGTACAATAACTTTCACTTTGAAGAAAATACTTTCTATAATTACAAAACTATACATCAATAAAAGTATATACCTCGTTATTTTTGGATCTCCTGTCAACCTCCATGTTTGAAGAAATACCATCATCTACCATGGATTGATCGCTACTTGTGTTGGTAGTGAGTAGATTCAAACCAGTCTGTAGACATACAATTAATTACCCACAAATAATCAAATAAGTTTTCAACGAGATCCAACACTAATCACACAAGCGCCTATAATACAATAATTAAATAAATCTTTGTTTTAATTGCTGAATCAAGGATAATAAAAAATATATAGATTTGGAAAAAACAATAAACAACAACCGAGAGTTTCACGTACGTTTACAAGACAATCCAACTTTGAAGAAGTATGATGCTCAACCTCATTATCATCGCCTTGATTACAGTCTAATTTGTGCTCTTCTTGATCACCAAGAACTGATATCTTGGATCCCATGTTACCATCCTTGTTAGCTACAGCGAAAAAATCAACCTCCTCAATAAAGGGAGGATCGTCCGGAGGATTTTCATCACATCTTAGCTCATTATGATGAATCTTGGTGTGATGTTCATCTTGTGAAGATGTCAAGGTGTGATGATGGTGATCATTTCGTGCGCAGTTGAAATTGAGAGGAAACTGAATAGTAGATGTGGATGACATATTCTTATTATGAATCTTTTGCTCCTTCAGAGTACTGTCGTGTGCTGTTTTCTGAGATTGAGAAGAGAGGGATAAGGCAGGAAGATGATCTTGACGAGAAAGATGATGATGATGATGAAGAGCATTTATTTAGATCTAGATCAATGAAGAGTCCACTAGCCTCGTAAGCCTGCCCCTTAATAGAGGAAAGAAAAATAACGAAAGAGTCTAAAAGTCGTCTTTCGCAAAGAGGGTGCGACAGACTCGGCAACAAATCTGAGTAGAAGAAGACCAATTAATCAAACGAGTAAGAGACGGATCCTACAGTGTGTAATATATGTGTGTCTCTGTGTCGTTGGACTGAATTTTCTAAATCTGGTATTTTTTTTTCTCCTGATTTGTTTATTTTTGGGATCATGAATTTTAGGGATTTCGTATCGACTCTTCTCTTTATTTTTGGTCAAATCGTATGGAGACTTGATTGTACTAAATATTAACATTAATAAAAAAAAGTGGAGTACATATACGTGTAGTGAGACCTTCATTCTGATTTTTTTAAAGGTTAATTATAGTAATATCATCGATATTAATTAATATCTACAACAGTAAAAATCACGACCATCAAAATTTGAATTGAATGTAACAAATTGTAAATTGAAACAGATTATGTAAAGAATA
Source organism: Limonium bicolor (assembly GCA_023374045.1). Taxonomy (NCBI): domain Eukaryota; kingdom Viridiplantae; phylum Streptophyta; class Magnoliopsida; order Caryophyllales; family Plumbaginaceae; genus Limonium; species Limonium bicolor. The sequence continues at coordinate 443,599,896 of CM041777.1, forward strand.
TCATATATAGGAGATTTTGTTTTAGTAGTTAAAAATAGTAAGAGTACAAATTAAGAAAAGAGATAAACCCCAGATTAAGGCTATGAAGAATGAGACAATGAGCTCTGAAAGTGTGAGAAACTCTGACCGATAAGTCAAGTGTAATGGGTAACGTGGCCTTGAAATTAATAGTTGATGATAATTTTCTTCCTTACTTATAATACAATCGAAAGAAAATGACTAAAGGGGGACTATCGTCTATACTATCATGCTGAACATTTGTTAAAAATAAATAAAAGACTATCGTGCTGAACAGATTTGCACATGAAAAACCGTCATTCAACTTATTGCTAAGTGGCATGGGAAAATTTCCCGGGGAAGGCAAACAGCCCCATCAATTCCCGAAACCGGTTACATTCTCCTGCAATTCCCGATTCTGAGTTTTTTTTTTTACCGATGTACTGAAGCCGATAAATGAATTATCGGCTTCAGTACATCGGTAAAATCGACCGTTGACATCTGTACTAAAGCCGATAATTGAATTAGGCATTAATGAATTATCGGCTTCAGTACAGATGCCTATATAACACTGCATCGCGTGAGACTTTGGGCACACAACCTTCATTTTTTCCAAAACTCTTCCAAATCACTTCAAATCCTCTCCTCTAAAATCCTTTGTTTGCATAGGAACTACAATATGGCTGACCAATATCATATGGGTGAGCATGGTCCGGTGGAGTCGCAGCTATTTAGTTTGCAGACGACTCATATATCTGCGGCGTACGCCTCTGACGACCCGATTAGTATTTACTAATTAATTTATATTGTATGATTATTATATATATATATAATAATAGGTTAATAATTTACATTTTTAGTGTATTTAGATATTTGATATAGTGGTAATCGATGCAATAATCATAGTTTTTAAACAATCACATACATTTTGTCGTATTCTCCTCATGTCACCGGTCCGAAGACAAAAGGCTCATACGTCCTCGGCTCGTGAGAGAGACTAAATAACAGAAAATCCTTTTTACAAGGCCAAGTAGAAGAAAATATTTTATTTGAAAATACAAACTGAAAATCCTTTTTGAAAACACAACACAACTCCAAGGCCAATTTATGTTAATTGCATCTTTTCTTAACGTGATTATTTGTGACCACTTATAGGGAGCTTCAAGAGTCATCCAACCCTGATCTGATCAGCATCCGTGTTGAACTATCCTGCCACCCCAATTTGTGTTCAGTTTCTCTTGATCGCATGCAAATCAAGTTCCACCTCCCACTTCAATTTCAAACGAGCAACTAATTCAAACATTTACCATTTTCTATCTTTTTAATCCTTCTAGTTGTAATCACACCATCAAATAGTTCAATCATTTCCCATTTTTTTATCTTTTTAAACATTTTAGTCATGATCATAGAGCAACACATCTCCAAGGGATGGAACTCTGTCCATCAATTATTCTCAATTCGCCTCTAATCAAGTTACCTGGGGAATTTAATTCTCACTAGGTTCTATATCGGTTTCATACCGATTCATACATCACAATACTATTACTGGTCTCAAAATAAACATATATCATTGGGGGTTTAGTTCCCCGAGAGTTTCTCTACTCCCTTACACTTGTATTCTCACACCAAAATTATCAAGGTAGTTACGTTTATAACAATGGTATTCGCATCTTCTGTGCGCAATGACCACAATTTAACCATGAATGAATACTTATATTTTACATAGCATACGCACCAATCATCAGAATAAATTCTTTTTTGCCATGCACAACGTAGTTCACGTTCACTGTACGTAAACATACGCTAAGCGATTTTTCGCTCTACCCACCTTAAAAGGGATTACACCCACGTAATCTACCATATGTTATCACTGAACATTGGTTCGCTAATTTCAGGAGTCATAAAGTGCTTACAACGTGTTCTGGTTAGAGGATCTTAACCAAATTGACGGTTTAGTCCCTGAACCAAGAATTTCCATTGGAGTTTGTCTAACTCATAATCGGGTTCGGTTCTAGCCTGAGAGGCTTCAAGGCATTGATAATTAGCCATTTACTCGTATTCATTATGCATATTCAACTTTTGAATCATGGGCCCATTAGCTTTTGCTGCGCTACCCTAATAACTTTAGAGCTTGGTTCGCCCTTCTCATTATTCTCAATGTTTTGTTGTAACACCCCTACTACTCATTTAACAACTAATCGAAATCGCAGCGGAAATAAACAACTAAATAATAACTAAACGGTTCGGTGCTACAACGCCGTCAACCACCCACGTGGTTAACAAGGCAGAATAAATACAAGTGTACCGGTCTGATGATCAGACTCCCGGGCATAGAACTAAAACCATAAATACATCACATACAATACCGAGTATTAAAATCCATTCCATCACTGTAAACTGCCAGCCATAAACTGCCACTGTCACTGTCGACAACCGCCACTGTCAAATAGCGGTACCCAAAAATATAACGCCACGGGAGCACAGGCGCATCCCGGGCTCAACATCCAAAATAACCAAAAGTACTTCTACCACCTAGAATCTAGAGCCATTCCGCTTCTTCGATCCTCATCCTGCAATATAAATATGGAGCCCCCGAGGGGGTCAGCAACCTTCGCTGGTATGGTTAACTCGCAGCCCATCGACTACCGGGATTGCGCAACTAATTGTCATGATGACATGGCATTGATTTTTAAACAACAACATATATAGCATAGCAAGAGTATTGCATAGCACAACAACTCACATAACATTACAAGAACGGTACACTTTAGGTACCATCCCAACATAGTCAGATCACATGGGAGCCTAGAGATTGTTGCCAAACTCATGTTAAGCTCTTTACATAAACTCATTACCGTTCTGTTAACCGAACGAGTAACTTAACTCATAGGCGGATCGGATATTGTGACCCGAACACACCACACAAACACATGTTCCCACTAAACCGATCATAAGTCAGAATAGGTAAGCTTTGGAGGAAGCTAACGGGAGATCGAACGCCAAATGAAGGAGGACAATCTTAACAACATAAGAGTCGAATCTGATACAGATATCTGCTCTTAAACTTACACGCGTGACCGGACAACCGGATTCCTCACTCCCCAGTTAGCACTTGTTAGAAGTTCAACAGTGGAACTTAACATACAATTCACAACAAGTGGTAAGTCATGTTAGACACACACAAGAGAGATGAGCCACGTCATGACATCACAATAATATAAACAACTGTAAACTCGTTACATGATTTAATCTTATAAAGTCATAAACACACAGAAAAGCAAACAACACACAAGCCGGTGTAAACCGGTAGGCAACAGACTGCAAGAAAACCATACCGTACACCTGGAGATTGGCTAGCTCTTAAAACGATGCTCGCCTAATCCGTCGAACACCTTCGACTATCTAGATCCTATAACATAGTAGCCGGGTAGATTAATAACTTAGTTATCTTCTAAACATTCTGTTACCATACGTAACTCTCTTAATTCAACTTCCAACTATATACACATGCATATATTTATATGTAACTCCTCACAAGTCTATGTATATATATATATTTACAACATCATATCAACACTACAAATACGTTCCAACTTTAATAACTGTATTAACTGTATCATTACAACCTCTAATTAATTGTTGCAGAGTTCCGATCCTTCAATATACATATATATTATATATATATATATATATATATATATATATATATATATATATCTACTTATGTATTTGTCATAGGTTCCAATTTCATACTTATATTACAGTAGTCATCTTGACAATTCATGTAACATTTACAATATATATAACATACTAACTCTCTTGGTTCGTTTATCTTACGTATATACATGTTCTATCCTTTTTAAATACCAATTGTATATAGTATATATGTATATATGTATATATATATTTATTTATATCTCCTTAATTCAAATACTTGTCAAGGTTATAATTCTCCTCCTTCATCATATTGTACTTGTAATACATAAGTATTATTAATTGCTAATACCCTTAATGGTGTTTTATTATTTAGCCAAGCAATATCCAACCTTACAATCCGAATTTAATTATACTATATTGTATAATTTAATTCCTCTATTATTTAGTACAAAGTTCTAATCCTCTAATTACATATACGCATACGTATTCATACATTATATATACAGCATCTCATAAATTAATAAATATAACACTTGTGACTTAAAACCCAATTTTATAAAACAATTCCTTAATTATGTCAACCCACCAATTGATCCCTTAACATAATCCTTTAACCTCCTTTACAACTTACCAATTTAATGTCTAATTATTTATGGTTAGCCCAAATCAATATCCTAATTTTTGTATCCAATTCTAACTTGGACTTAAATCCTTTATATATATATATATATAATTGGTCAATGGACTAGAATCATTCTCCATCATTATTGTGGGGTACTCCTTTCTAAGCCCAACTTAATTTAACTAACCCTAAATCATATTCGGGCTAGTCAATACCCCAATTCGATTTTGACTGACTCAATTCAATATTGACTAGTTTAAATTTGATTTCCAAATTCACCTTAAAACCTTAACTTTCCAGAAATTTACAAAATGAATCCAAACTTTTCTAATTCACCATTTTTTTTCCCCCACAATTTTATTTAAAATTACATTTTCACCCATGAATTTCTCGAATTCATGTTTTTACCCTTAATTTTCGAACACTAATTCCTTCATAATCCTAGATTAACCAATAATTCAACAAAACAGTGATCAACTTTCTATTACGTATAATCCCTAAACTAAATACCGAACCTCGTCTCTTTTACTTTAATCTTAATCCCATCTTCAACCATAATTCGACTAAAATAAATCTCCCATGTTCAGCCCCTAATTTGAACGTAATTACAACATCACCACCAACCCAGATTCGTACACAATCAGTAACAAAATTAGGGACCCTAATTTTCAGATTTTATCCCCAATTTAATTCTGAAACCTTAATTCACAGAATCTTCCCAATTTGATTTCAACCTCAAAAACACATAATCTTCTTGCAATTGTCGGTACCCCAAATCACTTTCGGAACCTTAATGTTCCCATCGAAACCTTAATCCGTCGGTTCCAAACCCCAGTTTCAAGGTCTGGAACCCTAACCCCTAATTCATTTGTAGTCAGAATCCATTTACCACACAAAGACTTCCATAATAGGAAACCAACGAACTGAGGTTGAAGTTCATGGTACAGAAATTGTGCAGTTTGTACAAAATTCGCAAGGAAGAATTCGAACGCAAGCCACAACCAAAATAAACCTCAATTCGGACTTAATCAGAAACACAGAAAAATTACCCTATCAAAAACCTAATTTTCGGACATTACAAAGTAATCATAATAATTTGACTACTAATGTACACCTTCGGTTAGCACCAAGAGGAAGCACCGCCGAATCTTTTCTGGTCCCTAATCTTCGGTTTTGAGTGCTCTGCGAATCTGGTATGGAGATGTGTGTTCTTGTTCGCTGGAGAGGAACGAGAGGAGGAGGTTGCTCCTTGCTCGTCGGCGTCAAACAAGAAGAAGAGAAGAAAGGTGCAGAGACATGTTCCTCGTTTCACCGGTTGAGGAAATGAGAAATATCGAGAGAGTGGAGGAAGAAGAAGCAACGGCGCAGAACATGTATTCTTAGTTAGGGTTGCAGTATTGCGTGAGTGTAGAGAAGAATAGAATGAAGTTGCCAATCAAGAATAGAAATTGGAGAATCAAGAAGGGCGCTGGGCTGGATTACCGGAAATGAGAAAAGATGACTGGGCCGGCCCAGTCATGTTGGGCGGGTCGGCCCACTTTTTTTTTTTTTAAACGTTACACATATGTGTCGTTTTTAGCTCGTTTCTTGCCCGTTTTTCATGCCGTTTGCGACACAACGTCCCGTTTAACGAGATGAACCATTTTATGATTCCAAATTTATATTTTTGAACAATAACAATTATTGTTATTTATAAATTTAATTAATTATAATTTAATTCCTAATTGGTTTGCGTTTCGCCATTTTAGGCGAAAACGCAACGTCTTTTATTCTGACTGTTTAACCAATTTTCCAATACCTCTAAAATTACCCAAATAATATTATAAGGTGTTCACGACCTCGTTTTCACTTCTAAAATATTCGTGACATGTTTTTTTTTCGAGGTAAAACGATTAGTTTTATATTCATTTATATTTCTTTTTCCTAAACCTCCTTAACGTCATTTCAGGTTTTGTTTATGCTTCCTAATGACTTTTAGGGTAATAAAATATTATATTATTCCCTTTTACTTATTTACGGGTATTTAATTCCTTAATCTCTCATTAATTACTTTTATTTAATTAATTCATGATTAATTAAAGTAATTAAGGTTTGGGATATTTCAATCTACCCCCCTTAAAAGAACTTTGTCCCCAAAGTTCACATGTAACTTATATCATTAGAGTACACCGGTAACTTCATATCATAGATCATATAGATCATGTTTATATATATAATCTTACAGACTCATTAGGTCTGTCATATATGTATACTCAAATATCACACAACTTGCCTAAGCATGTATAGCACTCAAAATTCCCTTTGTTGCATCCTCCCCATGTCACCGGTCAGAAGACGAAGGCTCACAGGTCCTCGGCTTCATGAGCGAGTAATACAAGATATCACCCATAGGTACCGACTATTGGACACTTACGCTCTCTGGTCCGCGGTCCTTTGGAAGATTAAAAGAATCACATACTTTTGTCGTATTCTCCCCATGTCACCGGTCCGAAGACAAAGGCACATACATCCTCGAAACATGGGTGAGACTCAGTAAAAAGGAAATCCTTTTTACGAGGTCAGGTAAGGAATAATTCCTCTATTTAAAAATACAAGTCAACTCCAATTCCACTTTATGCTATTGCATCTATTCTTAACGTGATTAATTGTGACCACTGAAGGGAGTCTCGGGAATCATCCGACCCTGATGTGATCAGCATCAGTGTTGAACTATCCTTCCACCCCAATTTGTGTTTGGTTTCCCTTGATCCCCGAGAATCAAGTTTCACCTCCCACGTCAATTTCAAACATCAAATAATTCACTCATTTCCAATTTTCTATCTTTTATTCATTCTAGTCATAATCAATACATCTCCAAAATGTGGACTTAGTCCATCAAACATTCTCAGTTCACCTCTCAGCAACTACCTAGGGAATTTAATTCCTACTAGGTCCTACATCAGTTTCATACCGATTCTTAACTCATAACCATATAGACTCATACCTCATACTTATACCAATTCTTATCTCATAATATTACCATATTCGGTCTCATATAAATATATACCGTAGGGATTCTAATTTCCCTGAAGTCTCTCTAATCCTCTTCACCTCGTATTCTCACACCAGAGTTAACCAGGTAAGTACTTAATACGTATGGTATTCGCATCTTCTATGCGTAATAACCATAATTAATCTTAGAAAGTATACATATGTTCATGTAAAACAAATTCTTTTGTGCTACGCACACCGTAGTTTATGTACTCAGTATATAAACATACACTAAGCGGTTTATCGCTCTACCCCCCTTAAAATGGATTACGCCCACGTAATCAACATTATATCATGCTTGAACATAAGTTCAAGATGTTTAGGTCTCATGGAGCATCCTAGCTCTCATGTAGTCTATCTCTCATTATGATCTGATCATAGGGTCTTAACCATTTGATGGCTTGGTTTATGTATCAAGGATTCTTATTGGTATTTATACCATTCTCGCCACTGGTTTCGGTCTAGTCTCTAATGCTACAAGGCATTTGGCGGATGAGCCATGTATTTATTCAATTGGAAGATGTGAGATCCATCGTTTCTTTTCCCGTTCATTAGGTATATCAAACCTTTAAGGTACCGGTCTACTAGCTTCTGCTGCGTGACTCTGATAACCTTGGGGCTTAGTTTGCCCTTTACATTTTTCTCCAAAGTTTATAGACATGTCAGATGTCCGTACTTAATAATCCGTGCTCATCGCACTTCATAATTCTAAATTATTTTCTGTCTGAAATGAGTTCTCTGATTCCTCTCGTGTCGTTAGCTTAACTGAGTTCTTTCTCTTCAACTGTTTGTGGTAGTAGCTGCTCTGGTTTGAACTTGCCTCGCTGACTGTGGTACGGAGTCGACTACTTCTCGTGTTCCTTACACTACTTGTTTACATGCATGGGGTACCTTACTGATACATTACTACTTACCCGACTAACTCATAAATAAGTCGGTCAGGCCTGCAAGCTCCTGTAGAGTGCAGTCGTCCCACATCTCGTTTTAGTATACTCGTAGTGTTCGTCACACGTTTAGCTATTGCTAATTATGAAGTATTCTGTTATCGATCTCCTCTTTCATCGTCCCATAATAACACTTATTGTTCTTCTTGAACTTAATCAAGGGGAAATCCATTAACTATGTCCTTAGATATGATATGTTCTAGATTGTTCCTGCATTTAGTACGGGTCGATCCTTAGCAACTGGGGTCTCTTTCCATAGAGCCTATTATCTTGTTTCTCATGGTAATCTACTAGGAATGCACTTCCAGTTCCTTAAGGAATGGACAGTGTGCTTCCTGTGAAATCTTCCATAGCATGGTCTAGACGACTGGCATTAATGCACAGTTCGTCTATCAACTCACTTCCTCGCTTACATCGGTTTTAACTCATAAATCTAATTGCCTTCGTGTCAACATTTGACGGTTTATATATAGTGGTCACTTTGCTGTGTACCGTAACTTATTCATTAGACAAATATTGTTTTACGGCCTCTGCTACTATTGTAGCTTGCCTTTATTCTGTTGCCCCTTGATGGCGCAACCCCTCAATCGTTCACTCCAACCTCTAGTCTTATACGCTGTCCCATCATGGTGTAACACACACACTGGGAGTTCTCTAGGTTCAGGTGTGTGGCGGTTGCCGTATCATATCGTAGGATCATTATCTTTTAATGTGAAGATGTTTTGCTTCAAATTTCAGGTTCACGTGTAGGTTAGTCTCTTTCACTTTCCTTCGTCATCTATGACCTTGTTTACCGAGTACTTTGGCTGACTAAAGAAGAGGTAATCCATTGAGTCACAATCTCTCATGAGCGTTGGTCACTAGACGTGCCACATTGTACACTCACAGTGTTTGTTTCTGACGATTACTACTTTCTAATTCTATGCATTTGACGTAAAGTCTGTCTACGCAGTCTTCCTTCTCTATGTATGTAACTGGAATATTCCAAGGGAATTTCAAGGGTTTATGGGTTCTATTCTCTAATAGAAGAGTATTCTATCTCTGATAAGTGAGAGACCATTTTGAGGGGTTTAATCCCACTCAAAGGCCTCACAACAAGGAGAGGTATCCCCACCCTAAAAAGGAGTGGTTCGTTCTCCGCTCGCGTCAACAGTATTATCTCTCTATTCTCATTGGTGCCCCTTTTCGGCAATTTCTCCTCAATTACATTATAGGTCATTCTACCTCATAAGTACACCTTAGTTCACTCATTTTTTACTCAGTTATCCTTTAATGATCCTAGTAAGTCCTAGGTCATTGTAACTCACTTAACACTTAATACACTTGGTTTCTATACCAATTTCGCCATAACTTCCCTACTATATTATCATGCCCAAATGCATAGATTTTCTCCTCAAATCAACCCAACTTAATCACGTCCTTAGTGGACATTCACAACACACCAATTACACTCCAACTACTTCTATTCACAATACAATTGCATAAACCTTAAATTGCTTGGCACTTAGGCCCTTAAATGACATAATTTAAACACTGAATTTCACATAGCCACCTGCACACAACAATAATCCCATGGCTCTCAGGCCCTTAATGACATAATTTAAACACTGAATTTCACATAGCCACCTGCACACAACAATAGTCCCATGGCAATACATAAGAGCTCTTATAATTCATTTGTGATTGTTTTGCTAACTCATTTGTCATTAGCTCCTTAGTGTTTAATTTTCCCTTGAATGAGAGCCGGTGGTCGGTTCACTGTTGTACTCTAGCTCATTAGTAGATTAACTTCATAACTACTAGTTCTTTGAACTCCATTATATGTCAGGGTACATCATTTGATGTGGTATTGGATTTCATGGTAAGCTACTGCATCCTGCTTCCAACTATGGAAGTTCGCTCAGGCAATCCGACATTATTCGGTGTCTGCAACGATACTCTCGCTCACATAGACTTGAATCTCTTAGTGATTTAGAATTTATTCGTATTAGGCATCGGCCTTACGGTGTCTCCGTTGGATATTTATCCTGGCTATAGGTGTCTCCATCTCAATGTTGTTTTCAACTTTCGTTGGCTTTACCACCCGTCAATGATTAATCATACTTGGGTGTTTATGCGTTAGGCAATCAATACTAACCATCATTTATGCGTTTCGTTTGGCTCAACTATAGCAACCCTGTGGTGTAGTCCTCTGAGCTTCCCTCTTTCGGGATTGTATGTCTCTGATCCTAGGTAGGTCATTGCTTAAATTCATTCTTTCTGATTCCATTTCTAGGGTTTACCAACATCTTCAATGAAGAATGTTGTTACTGGTATTCTTAGTGGTCATTCTGGGAGTTTTATCCTGTTCTAGTTGAAAGTTGTTGTGTCATCCGTCCTCATCGTATTTCGTAATACATTCTTTGTAGGTTATTACTTAGGTAGGGTTTTGCTCGTGTTGTGGAGCGATATTTTTGGCTCTTCTCGTCGAGGTTCGGGGTTGGTATACTTACCTGCAGTGTCGGTTGTTCATCGTTGTTACTCACGTCTTTTAGTGTTCTAACCAAGTTCAGCTCCCTGCTGACTGGTGTGTCGCCTTAGTTCGTCATGGTCAGGCCGTTAGGCCTTTCCAAGATCTCATTCTCCAGTTTTTAAGGATTTGCAATCCGGTATTAATGTGTATTATAACTGTAGCATTCCGCTATCTTGCCATGATGGCTTCCCATATAGCTTAGTCGTGATAGCACTTGCTATGGCAAGTGCGCCATGGAAGATGGGCTATCAGTATTATGTACGTCGGTAGTGGTACTTTCTCCTAATCTCCATGTAATTGGTAGTCCTGTTGGCTCTTCCTTAGGCACTACGGCGTATCCTTTCTTGGAGTATAACTGCATATGCTTGCATAGTCAGTTGAGCTATGTTTGTCAGGTCCTCGTAACTTTTCGAGTTGCATAGGGTTTGAAGTTACCCGCTTCGTGATAGACTTTTAGGTAGTCTTTATTCTCATGCGCGGCATTATCCCTATTCAGAATTGTAATGTCCCCACTTTCTATTAGGCCATTTACGCTTCCGTCTCTTCGTTCTTGACTGGGTTTAATATCTTTCTCAAGAACAATGCTTTCCCCCGATAGCCTTGGTGATTGTTCAGGGAATTTCATCCCGTTCGTTGAACATTAATGTGTCCATGTTAGGCATTTACCCTACCATTTTTAAGCTGGGTATTCTTTTCAGCTATCATATGTTTCCTTGAGTTTCTTGAGATATGTCAATTGTCTGTACTTATTAGTCAGTGCACTTCGCACTTCCTGACTCTTAATCATTTTCCTGAAATGAATTCACTAGTTCCTTTAGTCTCATTAACTTAACTGAGTCCTTTCACTTCAATCGTTTGATGGTCCGAATTTCACTGCTGACTGTGGTATGAAGTCGACTACTTCCCGTGTTTCTGGCTCTACTCGTATACATATGTGGGGCACCCTACTGATACATTACTACTTACCTGACTAACTCATTAATGAGTCTGTCAGGCCCGCAAGCTCCTCTAGAGTGCGATCGTCCCACATTTTGTTTCCGTACACTCGTAGTGTCCGTCACACGCCTATGGGAAGTATTCTATTGTCAACTCCTCTTATATCGTCCTATGATAACATGTACTTAGTGCTTCCCGAACTTAATCAAGGAAAATTCAACTATTGTGCTCTTAGGTATGTTCTACCTTCTTTTTTGTATTTAGTATGGATTCGGTCTTCTCCTTCGGCTTGGTACCCTCGGGTTATCCGATTGTCGTCAGGTTGTTCGAAGGTGAACTGGGTATAACTTACCTACTGTGTGGTGCTGAGGCCGGTGTAGGTCTTCTGGTTTTAGTTTCAAAGAAAATCTGAAGTTTAAGAGCAATTTGAGCTTAAAAGAAGATTTGAAATGAATATAAGTTTGGGAGAAATTTTGGGTGTGAAAGAGGGTTTCAAATAAATCTGAGTTAGAAAGAAAAATTCTCATGGTATTAAAATGTTGGGTAGTCTTGACCGAGTTTAGCTTCTCGCAGACTGGTATATCCTTAACTATAATGGTTAGGCCGTTAAGCCCTTCCAAAGATTCCACTGCTGGAAAAAAAAAGAATAAACAACGTTTTTATTTGTCTTATGGAACATTTTATAAACGTTTTATATGCCAGTGATGCAAACGGTCAAACCTCTTAAAGAACGCGTTGTAAGCGTTTTTTATACATTAATTTAAAAGAACGCTTATTGCTAAAGCGTTTTTTAAGGTGTGTGAGGTGGCGGGAATCTACAAGGCATAGAAAACGCTTTCATCTTGAAGCGTTCTTTATGTCTGAATATAAAAAACGCTTGTCTAATATAAGCGTTCTTTATGACGTTTTATAAAAAACGCTTGTATTTATAAGCATTCTTTATGACATTTGGCGCGAGAGTATAAGAAACGCTTATACGTATAAGTGTTTCTTATATGGTCCTTTTTTTATATTTTTATTTTTATACAATTGATTACCCTGCGCATAACACAAAATTAAATGCGCGCTACAGATCACAAATTGTCATTCACAACCTATTTGCATTATATAAACCAGATCAACCAAACTGGTGAATTTTAATAGATATCAACAGCAGTACTTTGTTTGCATTAATTATACCAGCGCACATAGGCTAAAGAGTAGTACCGATCAACTACAACTTTTGTAACTAGTTATAAACCAAACTACTAAAAATGGTTCAAGTTCGATCATAAGAATACAACCATTTGAAAAAAAGAAAAGATAGCTAGCTACAACTCATGACTTCTTCTGATCAATTTAGTGCTTTCAACACATGTGTGCTCCTTGACAAACTTGAGATCGGCTTGTGAATAAGTATTTGAGAAGAAATCAACAAGCTGCACGCGAGAATAATAAAAGCAATTAAGTACACCATTTAAAATTATCCAAACTTGCACAAATATAGTTAAATTACCAATTCAAACACAAAAGTACTTGTAATACGTACCTGAGAAGAAATTTCCAATTCGCTAAGACAGTTGTTACCTCTTTTAAAGATGAAAGTACCGACGATCATGATGATTCTTCTACTGATACAAAAGAGACAGAAGAAGAAAAGCATGATACAAAAGAGACAGAGGCAGATATAGATGAAAGGATGAATGAGAACTCAGAAATAGAGAGGTTGAAGAAATTGTCTAAAAAGTTAAGTGTGGCTGCCACAAAGTAGAGTCCAGTGGTGATTAACGAATTACTGGCCCACTTCACGACCTTGAATGAAGAAAACAGTTTTCTAGAATAGTTATATGAGGAGGAGAAGAGGAAACTCAGTCGATTATATGGTGGCATGGGGGACTATATGAAAATAAAGTGGTACCAGATTGCCCGGTTGATGAGTTTCATGACTTATGGATGAAGATGGAGAAGGTAGGCACTTCTCCATCTCCAATTTCGATTGGATTCGCATCTTCTTTCAGTTTTGAACATTAATAGGTTTGAGAATATTCAAACACTTGGACATGAATGTTTGTAGATTGCATGCAGTCAATTGGAATACTAGCCACACACTGTTGATGTGAGGTGCATCCTATCTTTTTTAAAAAACTAGATGAAGATCCCTTGGCAATTAAAAAGATTGAGATATTCCCCCTAAGTAGGATTCCCCCTGAGTTTGCATGTTAAGGGTCTTTAACAAATAATAGCAATAAGTGATTGCTTTTATGCACAATAAGTTGTTATGTTATACTATAATCATATAGAAAACTTTCTACTATGGTTATAGTATAACATAAAAGCTGTCACTTATTGTGCATAAAAGTTGTCACTTATTGCTATCAAGAAACAAATGATTGCAATAAGTGACAGTTTCTATGCACAATAAGTGACAGCTTTTATGTTATACTATAACCATAGTAGAACATAGTAGAAAGTTTTCTACTATGGTTATAGTATAACATAAAAGCTGTCACTTATTGTGCATAGAAGTTGTCACTTATTACTATCATTTGTTTCTTGATAGCAATACGTGACAACTTTTATGCACAATAAGTGACAGCTTTCATGTTATGCTATAACCATAGTAGAAAGTTTTCTACTACGGTTATAGAATAACATAAAAGCTGTCACTTATTGTGCATAAAAGCTGTCACTTATTGCTATCATTTGTTAAAGATGCTTAACATGCAAACTCAGGGGGAATCTCTCAATATTTTTAATTGCCAAGGGACCTTCATCTAGTTTTTTTAAAAAGATAGGATGCACCCCACATCAACAGTGTGTGGCTAGTATTCCAATTGACTGCATGCAATCTACATACATTCATGTCCAAGTGTTTAAAGATTTCTCAAACCTATCAATGTTCAAAACTGAAAGAAGATGCGAATCCAATTGAAACTGGAGATGGAGAAGTGCCTAGCTTCTCCATCTACATCTCTATCCATAAGATATGAAACTCATCAACCAGGCGATTTGGTACCACTTTATCTTCATATAGTCCCCCATGCCTAAGTTTCCTCTTCTCCTCCTCATATAACTATTCTAGAAAACTGTTTTCTTCATGAGTTCATGAAGTGGGCTAGTAATTCGTTAATCGCCACCGGACTCTACTTCGTGGCAGCCTCACTTAACTTGTTAGCCAATTTCTTCAACCTCTCTGTTTCTGAGTTTTCATTTATCCTTTCATCTGTATCTACCTCTGTCTCTTTTTGTACCATGTTTTTCTTCTTCTGTCTCTTTTGTATTAGTAGAAGAACATGATCGTTGGTACTTTGATCTTCAATAGAGGCAGCAACTGTCTCCACTCGATCTCTACTGATATCAGAATTCCACATTATTCAGCTGTGTCATTCCCAAAGTTTTTAGTGCTGTCCAGTTCTGATTGTTTGATCTACTAAAGCTTCCACAACATATATACTAGTCAGAGGTGATCAGCTAAAGGAAAAGGAGAGGAGGAAGGTCGGAAAAGGAGAGAAGGAAGGTCGTGAAGGAAAATAAAGTTGGTGGGCCTGTCCGAGTTCAATTTTTTTTTATTACAGGTTGATGATGATCAAAGGTGCATAGGCACTAGCCAAAAAATGTAGAGGGATACTAAAATAATAACTACAAGAAATTAAGAAGCTGTAAGTAGAGATCTCTAATATGGCCAATGGTGGTAATATAGATTTCCAAAACATTAGAGGGCTAATTGGAATGCCTAGCTTGACCGGATAACAAATCTGAGAAGAATGCGAAGGAACTTAAAAGTTTGATGTTGGTATTGGTAGAAACGTAGATAAACTTCTGGGTGGATGTTAAGGTAAAAACAATATGGGGAAGGGGACGTCAGGCAAGCTGACCATGCGGTAATGCTATGTCTTTGTAATTAATTAATACACCCTATAGTCATCTAATATTTGCACCCTACGTTATAATATAATATAATATATAATATAACATTAATTAATACACCCTATAATCATCTAACCAAATTAATTTTGCCATATATAACTACGTGGCTATATTTGTATGCATGCCGAAACGCATTATATTTGACGCCTAATAAACACATTAATTCCCAAGTCCATTAATTATACAACCAGTAAGTAAAAATCAGCACATAGTACAACAATGACAGTTTGATTTGCATGCAAAATTATTCCCAAACACACGTACACTTTATTTCACGTCTTTAATCCCAAACAAACAGAGTATATATGTTCCTGATTAACAAGTTAATTTGGTTTGTAAAATTACCTCATAGTAGAATAGAGGCGATAAAAATCAGCACATAGGTTAACAATAAATGCGCACGACACAGTTGGGTTTGCATGCAAAATTTTTCCCAAACAGTACACACTTTATTTCACGCCTTTTAATCCCAAACAAACGGAGCATGTATGTTCCTGATTAACAAGTTTGGTTTGCAAAATTACCTCATCAGCAAAAGAATACAGCCGATAGATTTAGCACACATGTATGTTCTTCCTTTCGCTAGTTGGGGTTGTAAAATATTTCTGAATCTAGAGGCACCGTGCGTGCTACAGGGCATGTATTCCTGTTCGTGCGATTTTGCAAAAATAAATTACCGATCGATCAAAAGAGTATATGAAAAATAAGTATAGGCATATATATATATATATATATATGCATATATATATATATATATATATATATATGTATACTGTTCGCAGCGTAAAATTACCGATAGCGAGAGAGGCGCCGATCGATATCGACGCATGCATGTGGCCTGCCTTCATCACCAGTTTGGCCGGGATGCAGAGATTAGAAGTAGATAGAATATTGAAGATGGCGAGCGCAGATATCGGGAGAAAGGAAGAGAAGAGGCGCCACGGCAGAAATGATTCTGGGCTTAGTGGCTTCGATTGAGTGCTTAGTGTTTACAGAGAGCGAGGTTTACAAAGAGTGGTAGGGGAACAGTCCGATTTGATTGATGAGAAGACTGGGCGGGAGGGTGAAAAGTGTTTATTAATTTAGGTAACATAAAGAACGCTTCACTTAAGAAGCATTCTTTATGCTGACCGTAAGTAGCATAAAGAACGCTTCTTAACTGAAGCGTTTTTTATTTTATCGCGCCCAAATACATAAAAAACGCTTCCTTTGTGAAGCGTTTTTTATACGTTTCTCTTAAAGAACGATTATTTACAAAGCGTTGTTTTTGTCTTTGGGCGGAATAACATAAACAACGCTTTGTAAGCAAAGCGTTTATTAAGATGTCTGGCCTATGATAAAAAATGATTTACAATATAACCGTTTTTAAAGGGGCGTTTATTCTTTTTTTCCAGCAGTGTTCGTGCTTCAAATTCTTAGGACTGGTGGTCCTATACTTGTTTCATTCGCCTTCATGGTACTTTACTAAGTACTTCATAGTCGTTAAAATTTTTCCGAATAGCCCCGTTATAACGGCACTTGCCATGGTAAGTGCGCCATGTAGGCTAGCTATCGGTCCAACATATACCGGTTACGGTACTACTTTTATCATTACCGTATTCAGTAGCCTTGTTGGCTCTTACTTTGATGCTCTAGTCTTGATAATAAATCTTCTGAGCACTTCTCATTGTCTTAGTCAGGGTGCCTCTCCATTCTCGGAGGCCCCTATTCACTTAACTCTGTGTCTTCCCTTATTGCTCGTTCCCACACATTGGCCGTGGTTACTGAGGCTTGACTTTTCACTATATGGTAGTCCTATAGGAGTATGTTATGTAATTATTTCTATAGTCGTCTAGGCTTTGTCAATCAGGTATTATAACCTCTTGTACGTTGTAGGTTTGGAGTTACCCACTCTTGACTAGCTCCTTAGTCAGTTAGTTTACCGTTGGTGGTATTATCTAACAACTGCGGTCCCGTAGACATGTGTCTTGGGTTTTGTTACTTCTCCATTTTCCACTTCTTTGCACAGTTAGTGCTTTCCTTCCTACTGGCCGGGTTCTCTCGACTGCTAGGCATGTCGACCCAGGTTGCCGAAAATTTTGTTTTCCTATAGGTAGGGTTCTTAGTCTTCCGTTATTAAGTGCTGGTGAAGTTGTTCGAATGGGAACCGTCTCCGGGATTTCCAATTCTTGGAATCTACCATATGACAGGTTTTGGTTCATACAGAAATAATTTATAACAGCCAGATCAGGTTTTTCCCGAGTATGAGAGGACTTTCCATCTCTCTGGCATTCTTTCCTGAGTTATAAAACGGGGGATGTGGAGGGCGGGAAGGACATTTTAGGTATCCAGTACACACTGGTAATTCCTAACTAACGTATCTCTCACGCTATCACTCAACCCTTAAACCCAAGTCTCTAATCCTAACTCGGTACTTCCTAAGCTCGGTAATTCCAGTCATCAGAGTGATACTTCGCTCTGATACCACTATTTGTAACACCCCAACTATAAACACCGCACTTAACAACTAATCGCAGCGGGAATAGTACACAACACTTAACTCAATCAACTGGTGTTACACGCTGTTAGCCACCCACGTAGCTAACCAGGCTAATACATACACAATGTACCGGTCTGATGGACATTTCACTACAAGAAAAAAGGCTTTTAGCGATCAACAATATTTGTCGTTAATGATGACAATTTTTGTCGCTAATCATAATAACGACCAAAAATAGAGTTCATCACCAGTGGTCGCTAAAGGTCCGTCGCTAATAGTATTTGCGACCAACCAAATATTGATGGTCACTAGAACATTAACTACGAACTATATACGTTGTCTCTAATGAAATACAACCAACCAAATACATTGGTCGCCAATGAATTAACGACTAATGTGAAGTTGATCGCTAATGATTTAGTGACTCTAATATTGTTGGTCTCTAGTGTTTTAATGACCAACAATATAATTGGTTGTTAATGTCATTTGTGACCATTATTTGTGTCTATGGGAAAAGGGATAAAATTTTGTTTTGAATTCTATGGTGACCAACAATTTCAGTTGCTTATGATCATATAGATCAAATTTTATATGGAACCTTAGTGACCATATGTTACATGTAATATACTTTTTTGGTAACCATTCACATACTAGTGCTTTCTTTGACCTTCCATATCAATCTACTTATTTAAAAATATGTTATAAAAATTGTAAGTATAGAGTTATGAGATTGTTCGTGCAAAAAAATGCTTTGACATATTCATTGATAATCATACGACTCAAATATTACAAATATAGTTCAATATACAATAGCATAGGCTTTACAATAACATTTTGCATAACAACTATAAAAGTAAATAAATGACATGTCAAGAAATGTAATCTAATGTGACAAAACAACTTCATAATTTTTACTGTAATGTCACTGTATTTAAAAAATTCCTAATAACTAACACCCTAATCTATTTATTTAATATCTTACAATCATAGTCTTTCCATATAAATAGTTGCACGCACCTGCAACCACAAGAATATATATAGATAATAAGTGACACAAGCATTGACAATACAAATATATATCTTCATATATTGGAGAAAGTGAAAAAGATAAGCAATTTTATGATTTTGCATTAATAATCTCTTATGGCCTATATAGATCCCGTAATCTTCTACATATAACACAACAAGAGCCTCCACCCACACATTATCTAATAAA
The DNA here is from genome assembly GCA_023374045.1 of Limonium bicolor. Classification (NCBI taxonomy): domain Eukaryota; kingdom Viridiplantae; phylum Streptophyta; class Magnoliopsida; order Caryophyllales; family Plumbaginaceae; genus Limonium; species Limonium bicolor. The sequence goes on from CM041777.1 coordinate 443,619,195, forward strand.
ACTAGTCCAATTAAACAATAAACTTTTATGGACGGCATCTTCATCTTGGCGAGATTGAAGCGTTTAAATAATCACAACCAAAGTTAGCCCACCCCAGCTTCAAATCCTACCAATCAACGCCAAGAAAGTTCATACAACCAGCAACAATGAATACCAAAACGGTGGCATAAATCAATAAGGAAAAGAGCAAGACTAAGAATATACAAAGATAATTAGAAATATCCGACAGATTGTTCAAAGGAAACAGTATAAACTCCTCGACGGTGAAATATCTTTGGGAACGATTGCAATGGAGATGGTTAGTTCCGTCAGAGAATATATGTACAAAGAGTAGTATAATTTTGAGATCAGAACAAAAATTGTGCTCTTTCACAAAGAAGTTGTAATGTTAAAATATATCCAGCATACAACCATACAAGTACATACATAGATATACAAAACAAACGAGATGTAGAGAGCATTCACATAGTCTGTGGTTAAAATATATGCAAAATACCGATTAATAGTGACCGGTTTCTTTAGTGGCACCAGGGCCTCCCCATCAATCTTCCACCCAGCGTGCACAACCGTCGTGCGTTCACCTGTGTTACAACTTACAATGTGGGAACTAGGCAAAATGAAAAGTAGGGGAGATGGAGGGAGAGATTCTAAGTTCGAGAGCAATCTGAGATCGATAACAAGAGCTAATTATTTTCAGGAAGGATGTTTACCAGGCAGTTGCCGCAGTGTCTAAGCAAACCAATCCATCCAATGCTCTTTCACGGCCGCGCAATGTGAAAGCATACAAAATTCAAAGCAAAGAAATTGATGAGGATTAGAGGTTTGCGAGCTCTCAATAGAGAAATAGTAGCGACGAGAGCAGCATTTGTGGGAGTGAGCATAAAGATCACAGATGTTGCCGACGAAGAACGCGAAGAAAAGGAGAGGATTTGTCGCTTGAAGTGGCGAGTGTTCCTTAGATATATGTGGATCTGTGCGAGCCAGCGAAAACACACTTGCGAAGAACTCAGCATCAAAGACTTCTTCAAAATTACAGTCTTCGTTAAACGCCATGATAGAACTTCTGTTAGTTTATGGTGCTTTCAATTTCGACAACCTTACGAGTCCAACTGATCAACAAGAAACATACATGCTCAATTCTATTCCATGAATTCGCTGCTGCAACAAGCCCACGAGGAACAATACAACACCTCTATTTTCATTCACCTCCTCACGGTAATTTTTCAACCTGTCTGGCAAACATGGAGCAAGCAACTGCTGGGCTTAACTAATTAAGTTACCCATGTCTCCCTCCTCTCTCCTCTCTCCGCTACCCTCCCCCTCAACCGGAACCAATCCCCAGCCATGACTCCCTTTCCTCCACCAGTAGTACCACCCTTCCTGCTAGTAAAACCACCATCTTCACAATCAAATAATAAACTTTCCTCCGCCACACCCCCCATTTTTCCGCCCCCACATCCACAACACATCTTTATTTCTCAAACGAACACTCAGGCAATAGATACACCAACGGAGATTGATCTCCAGTGTCTCAGATACCCACGATTTCCACTTTGATGTTTAACGATAATCTGGAAAGCGCTGAACTTTTATCTCTTCTGATCCCGTCTTTTCTTGTTTCCCCGAAATCGCTTGCTCCGCCCGACCTCTCTGACTTTTCTTCAGATCTTAAGATGCTCCTTTCCCCTCTATCTCTAGGACCTTGAAATTCCATTCTGGCCCGGAGTTTACTCCCGTTTATATTCCAGCCTTCAATGCCGTCTATCACTCTTTTTGCATCTTTTACATGTCTAACATCCACAAATGCAAAGGCATTCTGAGACCATTTTCTCACCTTTCTACATATGTAAATCCTAGTCCATCTGGCGAATCTACCAACTATTTTCCCCAGTTGGTACTCGGACATAGCTCTGTTGACATTGTCTATGAAGATCGTGGTGGGTGTTGTTACTTTCGAATCACCACGATAGCATGCTGGATTTTCCCTTCCTCTTCTGTTGTCACTTGAGAGGCTGGAGTTGTAGGAAGAGCGTCGTTCTTTCCTGCTTGGACCGCTTCCTTTCTTCCTATCAACACCTCTGTTGTACAGCTGGTCACCAACGGAGATTGATCATCTAGAGGCATTAGAAATTGAAAACGATGAACTTTTGGAAGAAAATGAAAAGTTAAGAAAAACCTCAGATAAGAGCAAGGTAGATAGTCTCATGAGGGCACTCATGAAATTACAAAGAGACTATAGTGAGATTCTCACCGTTCACGAAAAGTTGAAGTATGAAAAACAACCTGAAATCGATGAATTGATTGTTGCTCTTAACACTAAAGAAAAGGAACTAGCTACCATCAAAGAAAAATATTCTAATATAGATGTTGTTTCTAAGACACCTATGAGGAGAAACAGACAACAGGTCGGACGTCGGACAGAGACCAGTCATAGAGATGTCTGCAGCTTATGCAGACAACCCGGTCATCATGAATCCAACTACCATAAAACGAGTTTTATGACGCATTGGCAACTCAAGAAACTAGGACTAAAATGGGTAGTAAAAAATGATCTTAGAATATTAAATGGTGGAAATGGGTCCAACCTTTCTGTGGACTCAACCCACACCAAACGTGTTAAGTGCGAATCGAGTGAGAATGGACCCTGCTGGTACATCGACAGTGGGTGCTGAAACACATGACAAGAGACAAGAAGAAGTTCTTCTCACTCGAACCAGGAAGGAGCCAAGGAAACCATTTCCTTTGGCGACAACAAGAGAAAAAATCATCGGTGTAGGTAAGGTGGTATTACATCTAACTATGTCTAGATAATGTAAATCTAGTCTAACTCTAGAAGTTCAACCTTTTGAATTCTCCTTCTAAGTTTAGAATAGTTTACCTTATGTTGTTCTTCTTCTCCTTCTGATTCTGAGGCATCATTGTCTTGTGTCATCAAGCACACATTTTCAAGGCATAGGTGAACCTTCTCCTCTTCTGAGGTGTCGCTGTCTGAGGTTTGATTGTCATCACTTTATTCAGAATCTCCCCATGTGGCAACGAAGGCTTCCTTCTTTGGTCCTTTGTTGAATAATCGTCGGACAGGCTCTTGACCCTGTCGTTGTCCTCTCGTGATCGCTAAGGACAATATTTGATATGATGTCCGCATTTCGAACACCCAAAACATCTGTCATTGCTTTTCCTCTGATCATCCGACTCCTTGAACTCCTTGCCTTTCCTCATTTTATTTCTTATGAACTTTCAAACGTACCTCTTAGCATAGAGGACCATGTCGTCATCATCGTCTCCTGACTCGGACCTTTCATTTTCAGCTACTTGAAGGGCTATGCCTTTCCCTCTATCTCTTGATGAGCTTTTCGAGTTTCAGTGTTGTAGTTTTAACTCGAAAGCCATTAGAGACCCTAGCATGTCTGCCAGAGACATCTTAGAGAGATCATGCACTTCTTGCATGGCATTGACTTTGCTATCAAAGGAGGCAGGAAGAGATCTGAGGAACTTCCAAATTTGATCCTCTTTAGAGATAGTACTTCCAAGCACCAACATTCCGTTGATCAGCTTAGTGAACCTTGTCTGCATTTCAGAGATGCTCTCCTTTTCTTCCTTCTTGAATAGCTCCCAGTGAGTGAGTAGCAACTCAATGCGAGTCTTTTTGATCTCATCATTCCCTTCATAGGTGACCTCAAGAGTTTTCCAAATCTCTTGGGCCGTTTTAGCTGAAGCAATCTTTGAGTATTGCTCAGGTAGTAGTGCACAGTGAAGTATTCTTACAGCTCGAGCGTTGAATACCAACTTTTTGATTTTCTCATCCGTCATGCTGTCGATAGATATATCTTGTCCTTGAGGATTATGGAAGATGTACTCTCCATGTGTTATCACCCTCCACATTCTTGGATCGTCAGACTTGATATGAAACTCCATCTTGTTCTTCCAGTGAGCGTAGTTTTCTCCATTGAAGAGTGGTGGTCGATTCGGTGCAGAACCTTCTTTCTGCTGCATAGATCTTGATCATCTTCAAAAGCAGTAGCTTTCTAGAAGAGACCTGCTCTGATACCAATTGAAACTCGCAAGTGCTCCTGATGCGTCCCCGACGTGTCGTGGACGTATCATGGATTATAATAAAACTTGATAGACGAGAGACAACTCTTAAACTAGAAAACACATTTCGATTGAGAATTTACACACACAAAATTCACTCAACCTCCCTTGCCCCACACACGGACTCTTGGGACAGTTTCGACTTTACCCCTAAAGTCGTCAATCCTCTCCTGACTATCGGCCTACGGTTCACTGACCGTTCCCTGACCTATCACCCTATCAAATACCCTCTGTATTGATACTCTAACCCAGTCCTCACTAGCTCACCAACTCTCTAGCACTTACACACACTCCTAAGTCTAATCCACACTTGCCATCTCTATCTTTTCTCTCGTACAGGGCTTGTCTTACAAGGAATATTAAAGCACATATTTATACAAGTTAGTTGAGATGCCAACTAACAACCTAGGAGTTGTAGACTCTAAAGTATAATACTCATACTTCTACTAATATAATATTCGTACCCTACTGCAGACTTTCGTCCAACTTGATCTGGAGCCACAAGCACACGTGTTGCCTTGTGAATGGGCAAGTTGGTGGCGCGTCTCCTAAGTGGTCGGTCACCACTTGCACACTTCAACTTGTCTGAATTGTCTGGCTCATTAATGCTCATAAATGCTCTCTTCTAAAGTATTACGGCTATGTAATGATGAACATCAATAGTTTTTGTTTATCTTGTTATCTTGCACATTAATAAGATACACCTTTTGACGTGTGTTTGTCATGAGCAAGTTGTTTGTGTGATTGTGAATAATCTGAGTGAGTTTGTTGACGTTGCTAACTCTGTTTGGTCCTTGTTTCACGTCTGATGTAAGAGATATGTGATGGTGTGGTTCTTGACTGTCTGTGTCTTGCTAGAAGTTCTTTGGAGCTCTCGCCGACAGGTGCCCGACTGGTAGAGCACATGTCATGGATTGAGCGCACTTGCAACCTTGCGTGCTAAGCCACTCATGACTTAAGTGCGCTTGCAACCTTGCATGCTAAGTCACTTATTCGCATGTCCATCTGAAATCATGAATCTTGACAAGCGCATAAGATAGACAGCACAAGGTTTGTGTAACACCCCAACTGCTAAACCTGAACCATCGCGAACGAACCTGCAACAATATTACAACACAACGGAAAAAAGTACTAAAACTGTTTCTATGTGGTCTCGTGGTTGCTTCTTGCCGTTCGTTTCCCACAGACGGCACCAAATGAAACTGTATGTTGTATCTTAAATATAACCCGATCTGATTTACTATCCTGCGTTACCTGGTCTCGGTTACAGAATCTCGTAAGAAAGGGAGAGAGAGAGAGTCTTTTGTTAGAGTCAAGTGCGAGTTTTACTGCCAAATGTTACGTGTCTTATTCCATGGGGGTACACTCTTATTTATAGAATCTTGGGGCCTGGTTTTATGTTGCCAGCCTGTATTTTACATGTATAAGTACGATTTTGCCCTCCCTAACATCTTTTGACCGACCACAGGCGGCCGGCCACACTGTATTTCGTCTTGCCTAAGTCCTACTTCCGTCTGGCCGGGGGCGGCCGGATGTCTTATGTATTCTTACTTCCATCCGGCTGGAAGCGGCCGGATGCTCCATATGTCCTGTTTGGCTTGGTACCATTTCTTCCCTTCTCAGACAGGGTTCCCGGAAACAAGTTACAGAGAGCGAGAGAGCTTATTCCCTGTGTGTTCATTACGAACATGAATCTCTTGACATGGAGAGCCGGATCCCCCATTCCGTCGTATTTTTCGACTGCTGGCTGTGGAGGGTGATTTTCGGTATGAGGGTGGTCTAACTGAAAAGCCGAGATCCTAGAAATTGCCATTCTGTGGAGGGTGAAACCCGTTATTCGTGGCATCCCTCAAATACCTACTAAATTGTCCGTCTTTCCCAGAAAGCATAAGGGGGAGTGCAAGTGTGCTCTACACCCGCTCTCAATGGGCTCCACGCGGGCTTATGCCCTAAGGGCGGAAATTGACTAGAGTCGCCACCTAGTTTGACCTAAGGAACTAGGAAGGGAGGAGAAGGGTTCTAAGAACCGTTAATTGACTATGTGATTTGTTGCCTATGGATAGGGCTTATCCGATTATACTAGAGACTCTGTGTGGGTTCGTACTAGGTTACACCGCTTAGAAGTGGCAACGACCACGACTTCGGATTGGTGCCCGAGGAAACCTCGGTCTCCAATTGTCGGGATTACCCTCTTTGAAAACCTTTTTAGAGAGATTCAATTAAAGACAAAGGATAGGATTGAGTGTGGAGTGAGGAAAGGATGATTTCGAAGAGTTGAAGAAATAGGTTCGTCTTGAGATATTGATGGGAGAAGTTTGTTTGAATTTTTAGAGGTTTAAGGATGTTTCACCTTTTGTAGTGTTAAGAGGATGCTAGAAGTTTTAAGGAGTAAAAGGGAATTTTGGTCATTTTTGCAAAGTTGAGGTTTGTTCGGATCATTTGGTGAAGTTGAGGAGTTTTTCCGGGTTTGTGAGGTTCAACTTTTGGAGTGGTCAGATTTTTGAGGTGTTTTGGGAAGTCGAAGGTGTTGAAAAGGAGTTCGAGTTTTCAGGATGATGGAGTATGAAAGGGGATATTTGGTTTACAGGCGTTCGGGTTTTGATGAGATTTTAGGTTTAAGATGGCTAAGGTTGTTCGGGAGCGTTCGGGAATTGGAGGTCCTATGAGACTAAGGTGATTTCAAATTTGTTAAGAAAAAGATTAAGAAATGTTTATGCAGCTTAGAGCCTTGGTGAGAGGGTTGGATTTTATTTAAAATTGTCTCTCTTAAAGTTTTTAAAAACTGAAAAATCATTTTTGTTGTAAAAGGGCGGATAATCCCGAGGGATTACCCTATGTACCCCCTTGAACACGACACTTAATTAATGGTAAGTGTCGAGGCTCGGAAGATGGGGCAATGAATATATGTCAAAAAATAGAATTTAGAGAGAAACACCATGAATGAGATGTTCTCGGTCAAACCCAGATAACGCCTAACTCCCGGGTTTTAAAACATCAAAAACCAAAAATACTGAAATCGAGTGGAAGGGAGTTAGACGATTCTAAAATCACGGCTGCAGCTAAGAAGGTTGTTACTTGCCTACCACCCTGCCTTGTAAAAATCCAGACTGCAATTAAGGGATGTTTGTCACCCAAATGCCCCGCCTAAAGAGATCCAGACTGTGACAAGGGAGATTACAACCCTAGTGCCCCACCTCGGATTTTTATTTTGGAAGGAAGACAAGTGACGTCTAACTAGGAAGAAAACATTTTGAAGCTGTTAGACATTTCTTGTTCCCTGAAAACGGTTTAGTTTTGAGTTTAAAAACTGAGTTAGAAAATCTTTGAAGTCGTTCGGAATTCTCTGTAAAGAAACATTGATTTTGAGAATTTTTTTAGGAGAAAACTTTCTGAATATGTGAGAAGAACTTTCAGTGTTTTGAGAAGAGTTTTCTGTGATGTGAGAAGAGTTTTTCCTTTAAAATTCCACAAAATAGTTTCTTTTGAAACATTGGTGAAATTTGAATAAAAAGATTGTTTTGAAACTTAAGAAGAGAGATTTTTTTTGGAGTTTGGATTGGGTGGGTGGAAATTGGGTTTGAATTGAATGGAATTAGACTGAATTGGATTGAGATTAAATTGAGTTTGAATTGGATTTGGGTCAGAATTAAGAAACAGGTCAAGTCAAAACTTGGGTTTTGGTCAAAGTTGAGCTTGGTCAAAGCTGAGGTCAAAGCTAGTCAAGGTCAAAGTTCAGAAGGGTCAAAGTTTCGGTCAAGGTTTGACTTTTGTGGACTTGGTTTAATTTTTATGGACGTGGTTTGGACTTTTGTGGACTTGGTTTGATTTTTGTGGACTTGGTTTGATTTTTGTGGATTTGGTTTGATTTTTGTGGATTTGGTTTGACTTTGTGGGCTTGGGCCGGACTGGTAGGCTTGGGCCGGACTGGGTATTGGGTCGGACTGGGTATTGGGCCAGACTGGGTATTGTGCCGGACTGGGTATTGGGCCGTACTGGGTATTGGGCCGGGTTTTGAAGTTGGGCCAGGCTTTGAAGTTGGGCTCAGATTTGGGAGTTGGGCTTTGAAAGTAGATTTCAAAAATGGGCTGATTGAAAATTTGTTTGAAACTATTAAGTTGGAGCTAGTGGGCTAAAGTCATGTCTGAATGAAAATTATTTGGATTTACAATTGAATTGGATTTTGTTGATTGTATAATTTATTCTGAAATTAGGGGATGATTTGGAAAGTTTTAAGGAAAACGGGTATTCCTCACATGGACCGTGTCTAGGACCCGTATGCATTGAGGATACCCAAACCTAAGGCTTTTCGAAAGTGGGCCTCAAGATTCCACAAGAGGGATCATCCTAATGGGCTGTCTAAGGCCACCTGTCCCAGCCCGTTTGGCTAGTATGAGTTGGGCCCGAATTGAAGTTGGATTTGGGCTGAAAGTTGGTAGCAACCCAAACGGACCCTCCTCATTAGTCATTAAAGTAAAGCAACGGTCAAACATAGAAATTGGTGACATGTTATAGTGATGCCAGAATAAACATGGAGATTGAAAATTATCATGGTAAATTAACAAGGATTGTAGTATGAGGAAACAAAATTTTACATATTCAATTACATGTTCAAGAATTAAAAGAAATCAAAAACAAACATCGATGTTAAAGCTAAACAAGTTAATCTCATATGAAACCTGAATAAAAGTTGGACCGAAATCATTTTTTTAAACTGAATTTATGTTCAAAGGGGCAAAGAGCAATGCTAGAAACGAAAACAGGAAACTTACCGACGGGGTGGCCTGCCCCCGGATTATCATTCAATTAAATAAAAGAAAAATGAATCCAGCCAAATCGAGGGTGAAGTGCTCATTGTCTCGTCCAATACGCATCCATAAGACCAATTTTCTCAATCCAATAGCCAACTCCGAGTGAACATGTGTAGCCCAAGTCTCATTGATTTTTGCATGTACCTTGGTCATATGACAAAGCAAGATAGTGAGCAAATTGAATCAAATAAACAACACCAATTGGTAATAAGCATATGATCAGATCGAAATGAATTCCCAAACCAACATGGACTGCACAAAGATGCAATCTCAATCATTCGGGTGGGCGGGTCGGGTTCGGGCCGGGCCAGAGGAAAATTTTAAGCCCGTCAGGCCTATTTAAGAAAACCAAGCCCGGTTTTTTACACGTTTGGGCCGGGCCGGGCTAGGCCCGGTTTTTTCCAGACTTTGCTGTTACCCGGCCCGCCCGCCCCGGTTTTTTTTTATTTTTTTTTATATAAATTAGTACAAAAATTAAATTTAATAAAAAAAATTTAAAATATACATTTTAATATAGATTAATTTATTATATATATAGTTTATCTAAATTTATATATATTTTAGTATATATTACTCCCTCCGTTAATTAATATTTGTCGTTTTAGGATGTGATTCTTGTTCAACAATATATGTCTTTCTAGTTTTTTAACACACTTTTTTCCACCTTTAACCCTACTATTCAAAACAAAAGTAATTATTATCTAAATGGAAAAGTAAAAAGTAGGGGTACATGTGTCATTTTTCTACTTTCCTTAATAAGTGTGTAAATTTCTAAAACGACAGATATTGTTGAACGGAGGGAGTATATAAAAATTGAATATGTATATATTATATTTAAAAAAATAATAATAAATAATATAAAATCGGGCTGGGCCGGGCTTGTCCACGGGCTCAAAAATGTGCCGCGGCCCGGCCCGGTTTTTAATTCGGGCCTGATTTTATGTCCAAGCCCGCCCGGAAGCCCAATCGGGCTTGGGCTCATCGGGCTTTTTTACGGGCCGGTTCGGGCCGGACTGCCGGGCTGGTGGCCGGGCCGGACACATTATGATCAGCTCTAGGGCCATAACATATGAATTTCCAAACCCAAGGAGTAGCTGAGAGGCTCAGGTCCGCTCAATTGCATACGTACCTCGGTTAGAGAATGAAACCAAAGGGTAAGTCAAATTAATCAAATAGCGCAAGGTACAAAACCAACTGGACATATCGGTGGATTATTTATCATACAGCGACACAACAGGGTCAAATACCAAAAGCAGAGATCACCAACATGAATATGTCAATAAGAACTTCCAGATGATGTAAAGAACACATGAGGCTCAAATAATAGTGAGTCCAAATCTCTAGCAGAAGCTAAATGAATCAGACCGGCCCGATGTCACAATCAATTCAGGTGTTACAAGCTGGATTTTACATTAACTAATATAAAGCATTAGGGTAAAATCAGAGGGTAATTAAGTAATATGTTGACATCTATATTTCGAACAGACACATATATCAAAATCAGAGATCAATCCAAAGTGATGTGCATACTATCGTTCGATTCTTCCGAAACATTATAAAACCGACATTCAAAGAAAAGAAATGAGAAATAAAAAAGAAAAATAAAATAATAAAGATTGTGCTGGTATTTCTTTACTCTCCAGTTAGGTCGTGAAATTACCGTCTGTGAAGAGTTGAAGAATACAGTGCTTGAATGCTCCTGAGTTCGGCATGAATATCCTTGTTCACCTTCGCCAGTTGAGTGTGCAAAGCACTGTGAGCTTCCTTGTTCACCAGCTGGGTTTGCAACATTACGAGGTGAAGAGAAATAGACAAGAGCGTGGATATCCCTTGTTCACCGATTGTGAAGAGAATGAGGAGGTGGAAGAGATGCATGTTTCTTGGTCACCAGGGGGGTTGCAAAATTACCGACGTGAAGCAGTTGAAGAAGATTGGAGTTGTATGCTCCTGTTATGTTTTGTTTGCTAGTTGGTCGCAAAATCGCCGAGATTGGGGTGGATAGAGGAGATGGAGGAAGTTTGTTCTTTAATGACCGTGACTTCAAGAGAATGAAGGAGGCGCAGAGTGGGGGTGTTCCCTTCGACAAGTTTCTTGTTGACCAGTGGGTTGTAAAACCGTGAGGAAGATGAAGGAAGACTCAGAGCATGTATTTTCTTATTTCACCAAGAAGATTGCAAAATTTACCGTGAGTTTTGAGATGAAGAGAGCGCAGGGATATATACTCCTTTGTTCGCCGGTTTGGGTGGTAAATACCATGAATGAGGAGAATGAAATAAAGGAGACACTGAGCTTGTGTGTTTCTTGTTTCGACAGTTGAAAGGGATGACGAAGATGCAGAGTGGGTATGCTTCATGCTCGCCAGTTGGGGAAGCAAAATTACCGTGAGATGAGAATAAACATGGAGCAAGGCTTGGGTTTTCCTGGTTCTTCAGTTGACCAAAAGGAAAGTGCAAAACATGTATGTTCGCTTTTGGGTAGCAAAATGTATGTGAATATGTATGTTCCCGTCTGTGAAGGAGACACTAGTGCAAAAAGGGTCTTTTTCGGCGGTTTTTTTATGCCTTTTTCGGCGGTTTACAACCGCCAAAAATGCTACCGCCGAAAAAGGGTCTTCCCATATTTTCGGCGGTTGTACAACCGCCGAAAAAAAGCAACTATTTTCGGCGGTTCCTAAGTCAAAAACCGCCGAAAAAGACCTATTTCAGAGGCAAAAATTAACGTGAAAAAATGGGGGATTTTCGGCGGTTCCAAGTAGAAACCGCCGAAAATAACAGTTTTTTTATTTTCGGCGGTTTCTACTTGGAACCGCCGAAAATGCCCCATTTTTTTTTTGGTTTTTCTCGTTTTCGTTTATAATCCCACATATGTCACAAAACCTGTTAATATGCATCCAAATATGTCCACATATCTCTCTACACACATGGTGGGATCTCATCACTCTTTGTAAGTAAATTGTCAAAAAAATCCCAAAAATAATGACACGGCTTACAAATGACCATACACACCACATTTAAAATGGTCACAAGACCATACACCACAATTCACATAGTCACAAATGACCATATACATACACAATTGATCAAATGTTCACTAATATACTCATAGTGGTCATTTTTTACAATCTATCTAACCATAAAAGTCTAACGAAAGTTCTAAATAACAATTCGAGAACAAAAAGCAAAAATCAAACCAAAGTCATGGAGACAAATCCGCCCAATCCTCTAGCATCCCGTTGATGGTTTCTGCGTTATATTCTCCAACACTAGGCTAAACCTTTGAAAAATAAAACAAGACAAAATTGGTTAATCATCAAACAATTATATTAGTAATTGAAAAATAAATATAACTTCGATATACCTTTTCTAAAGATCATCCATCTCACCAAATAGGGTGACTATGTCATGCATATACCTCATGACATAATACCCACACTCTGAACCTCCGGGTTGACGTGAACACTTAAACACAGGAAGAACAGAACTAATTATATAAGACATTTATTTGTGATTACAACCAATCAATAATAAACATGTAAATGATGACATTCACCTTCACTGAAGTCCATTGGATGGATTTTTTGACCTTACACCAAGCTCTGAAAGCAAACACCTTGATACACACTGCATAATTATTATCATCAACATACATTAATTAAATTAGGATATCCATTCATAATAAAATTAAATTAAAGGAGTTGAAATACATAAAGAATTGCTTCATAATGTACTTACACGCTAAGTGTGGCTTTATCTTGATGTCTCTTGGATTTCCGGTTTGCAACGGATCAAGAAATAGTATCCGCGAACGATCCAGACACAACACCAGTAAAACCCAATGGCCACTGTGTAATACCAAAACACTCACATGTCATTATAATGCATGTGTGCACAGATAACTACAACTACTTATTCAAATTAAAATGATAAACAGAAGTAATACTTTTGATGATAAGGTAGCATAATATTTCTTCCTCGCTCTGATGCTGTTAGTCAACGCACGCTGTATGTACACCTACACCTTCTGATCGCACTTCAGAGCAGTGAATGATGCTCTTTCAGGACACAAAAATCCATACTTGGTAAGGCCAAAAGATTGCATTTTGTCATTCAAAAACCTGTTCATAAATAAAAACATAAAATTAATAACATTGCTTCAGAACATCAATTTATAACTTAATTATAAAACAAAACTAATACTTACAGAATAAATGAATGCATCACTGCAACAGGCACCCAATCAAATCGTATGATGTCCCTAACATCAGTCGTACATTGGATTTCTACAGTTCGTCCGTAGTGAAGAAGGTCATCGTCAAAGTAGGATAGAATTTCTGCCATCTGGGAAGTCACGGATTAGATCATGCAAGCTTTCATGTTTGGCCCCAAGCGTGCATATACGGAATCGTCCACCAAATTTTCTCTTTCCACAACATTGGTGGATGCTCTGTATTCAGAGATCCAATCTTTGACTTCTTTTTCTCAGGAGATCCAGATTTCTTTCTTAATGCCTATTTACAACCGACATTCAATACTAGTCATGAACTGAGCATCCACACATACTATATTCATGTAATGAACAATAATAACTACTACACTTGGTTAGTATTAGACATACCTTCACACACTTCCGAATCAGACGAATGGGCCACTGAACGAATGCACCCTTTGCAGACCGAACTGTGCTGTACTCCTCCGTAGGTACAGGGAGTGGTAGATCAGGAACCGTATAAATCGGTTCGTCCACAGAGACTCTCCCGTGATACGGCTTCAGTGGTATTCCATGGGTCACGTCATTAGGGCCTGATTGGTACACCCTTCCTTCCGCGACACATATTCTTCATTGTTATGGAAGCAGGAGGTTACAGTTCCACGGGTCCTACAATTTCATCAGATTAGTAGATGTTGAACTAAAAATGTGTAATAAAACATATGACAACTAATAGAACAGTTAAAGGTATAAAAATTACCTGTACATAAGCGTAAGGATACTGGTCATTGGAATCCACACTTGTGTACACTCCAGCAGGAGTAGGGTCAGAATATCTTGGAGGAACATATGGCTGGGATGCATGACTGCCTTGACGTATTTCATCAAAGACCTCCTTCTTCCACTGCTCTCTCATTTCATTAATGGCACGCATGTGCTGCTCGTAAGAAATTGTTTCTCCTTGAGTACTCCCTTTCCTTGACCCGGGGTTACCAAAAAATTTTCTTATCCCTATGTTAACACCCCCTAACCCCACAGCTCGGCCTGGATGATCTTTCTTTCCAAGTGCACGAGACAACTGGTCATCATGTCGATCAGGTACCCAAGTCCCTTGGGTAACTTGTTCATTCAGCTCATCCTTTATAATGAAATGTAGAAAGCAGTTAATTATAATTTTTAAGATGATAAAATAAATTTGTCAAAAAATTTGAAAGTAAAGAAAAGTACTTACCATCTTATCAACAATTTCCTTCGTCTTCTCGAAGGGATATAAACGCTCTCCAGTTTTCGGGTCTTTCTTAGTACGTGAAAGCTTCCAAAACGTACCCCGTAGCTGGTGCTCATCAAGAGTGCTCATATCTGATGGCAACTCTCCTTCTGCCACCCATTCAGGCACTCTTCTATTAACCCCTTTCGCACCCAACACGTGATGATATTCATTCTTCTTCGCATTCGCGGATTGGGCTTCGCGGTACTCCTGTTATCAAATAAACACACAATTAAGATGACCAAATATATATATGTAAATATAAGTACCTCAAAAATATATATTTATATAATAATTATTTAATAGTTAATACATACCTTTGTCTCCATCTTCTTATCATAGAACTCCTGCCACTTCTCTTTGGTTATTGGTGTGTAAATCTCCCAAGGTTGGCGTGTGTCGCCGTCCGGCCTCTTAAGCTTCTTGGTGATAAACCACTTAACCAGATCATGCTTATGATCTGCAAATTTTTTGCGCATCATTGATTTGACCATGGAGTAGTACTCATTTTCTGCTGGTATTTGATATCGTTTCTGCATATTACCATAAATGAAACAAATGTTAGTGATGGATACCTACAAATTATACAAAAATAATACTTTAACTATTGTTTATTTACCTGTACGATCTCAAACATCTGTCTCTTTAGTCCTTCATCAACTTGAGGCCAGGTGAGAGTAATATCACAATACTCTCGCACAATGATGCCTAGCTCTGTAGTGAAGTCTGTAGCCCATTCCCCAATCGGCTGTAGATACGCATTAAACTGTAACGGCTTTGATTCAATCTTTTTTGATCTGAGAGCTTTCGTCGGACCTCGAGGTTTTACGGTCCTAGGAAGCTGGATTTGTGATCCAGAAGGTCCAGCCTCTGTGTCCTCAGCTGGCACAGAGGCTGGAGTAATCTCATCCCCCCGCCATTACCCCCCTCATCAGCTCGGGCCTGTGACTTGTGACCTTTCCCTCCACGTGTTTTCTTCTTCTTTGGTCGGGATGCCTCTGTCAAAAGCTCGCCGACCGGGTCATCCATATCATCCATTTAACTATCTGCAAAGATAAACAACCGTATATCAATAACACCACAACAAATAATGTAATCAATACATAATAAGACATCGTTATTATTCCAACAAATTATTTAATGAACAAACAAACAATAAAATATATTTTTAATTACCTAACAACTGAACACATCATTTATGGTTTTCAACCCATAAACCCTCATCGTGATCAGACCTAGTATACACTACATCGTCTGGAACATCAACAATGTCTGTGACAGGAATACTGGTAGAAAAAGGTGGTGTCTCATCGAACATTAATTCATCATCATCAACATCTTGATCAGCATTAATGTTGACAAATCTTTTCCCTGGTAATACAACTGACCACCTGGAATCGATGGGATCTTCTATGTAAAATACTTGTTCACAATCCTTGGGAAATATGAACGGATCTTGTGTATGACCAAGGTGTGATAAATCAACCAAGTTAAACCCATCGTGAACCCGATAATCGTTTCTATTATCCACCCATTTGCATTTAAAAATAACAAACTTTTGAAACTGATAATCAAGCTCCCAAATATCTGCAATGAATCCATAATACAACCTCGATGTTGAAATCGTTGAAGCTGGATCACCTCTGGTATACTCAGTTGTTGTTGCTTCTACTTTAACCCCGTTATTCTGGTTTAAACATCTATCATCTTGCCGTTTTGTCCAGTAGGTGAACCCATTGATGTCATACCCTTCATAAGATATACAAGTGGAACCAGGTCCCAAGGCTAACCAACGGAGCTCTTCACTTACATTATTAGGCTCTAGTGATGCAATCTTCATGACATGATCTCTAAACCATGAACAGAAGGTCTTGTTTTGCTCCTTTACCAACCAAATAATATTCCTCCCAGGATATTGAGCTCTTAGTGCAGTCATGTGTTTCTCAAAAAATGGCTCAATAATCTCAAGGTGATGTAAAACGAATAGATGTGCAGACTCCATTGAGGATGAATCAATTGCCACAATTTTTTTCCAATAACACCTTGACCTTCTGTCCCTCCTATGAGTCTCGGTTGTGGCACTCCAATAGCTACAGCTCCCTTCAAGTATTCAGTACAAAATTTTGTCACTTCTTCGGTTATTGTCCTTTCTATGATACTCCCTTCAGGTCGATATCTATTCTTCATCCTTCCCTTCAAGATTCCCATGTATCTCTCAAATGGATACATGTATCTTAAATATATAGGACCACATAATTTGATTTCTCTTACAATGTGAACAACCAAGTGGACCATGATGTCAAAAAACGAGGGTGGAAAATACATTTCAAGTTGACACATCGTAACAACAACATCGCGTTGCAGACTGTCTAGTGTATCAACATCCACGACTTTATTGCACACTGCATTTAAAAAGAAACATAGTCTTGTAATTGCATTCCGCACATCTTTCGGCAATATACCCCGAATGGCAACAGGAAGTAGATGCAACATCAGAATGTGATAATCATGAGACTTCAACCCGATCAACTTCAAGTCCTTCATTGACACAAGACTTTTCCAGTTAGATGAGTAACCCGTAGGAACCTTAAGGGAATGAAGACATTTACAAAAGCTGTTCTTCTCATTCTTAGACAAAGTGTAACATGCTGGAGGTAAAAATGTTCGTTTGCCTCTTTCTTGGGGATGCAACTCCTCACGTATGCCCATAGCTTGCATGTCTTTTCGAACCTTTATTCCGTCTTTTGTTTTCCCAGGTATGTTAAGCAAAGTCCCAACAACAGCCTCACCAACATTTTTGACAATATGCATGAAATCAAGACAATGCCTAACAGATAAATGTTTCCAATACGGAAGTTCCCAAAATATTGAACATTTTTTCCAGATGTTTTTTTGGGTAGACTTGGACGGAACACCGAAAACATTGTCAATGTCTTTCACCTTTTGATAAATCTCTTCAGAACTCAGAGGTATACGAGCAACACGTGACTCAGTCTTTCCGTTGAATAACTTCCTCTTTTTACGGTATGGGTGAGCTGATGGCAATAATCTACGATGACACGTGTAGACGTTTTTTCCACAAAACTGTAGACGATCAGAACAAGTGTCGTCCTCACATATTGGGCAAGCAAATGTGCCTTTTACTGTGTATCCAGATAAGTTCCCGTACGCTGGAAAGTCATTCACTGTGCAAAAAAGCATGGCACAAAGTGTAAAGTTTTGTCTGGCATAACTGTCATAAACCATTGTCCCCTGATTCCATAGCAATTTCAAATCGTCAATAAGCGGTGCAAGGTATATATCGATGTTATGTCCTGGTTGTTTAGGTCCAGAAATCAACAATGATAACATTATGTATTTCCGCTTCATACACAGCCACGAGGGAAGATTGTAGATCACCAATAGAACAGGCCAAGTGCTGTGCTGACTACTTAGACTGCCATAAGGATTCATCCCATCCGTACATAACCCGAGTCTCAAATTTCGACTGTCACTGGCAAAATCTTGAAATCTTCTGTCGATTGTCCTCCATTGTGGTGAATCAGCTGGATGTCTCAGCTTATCATCATTTTTTCTTCCTTCTGCGTGCCATCTTAAATTTTGGGCATCTCTGACATTGGCAAAAAGTCGTTTGAATCTTGGTATTATGGGTAAATACCAAATGACTTTTGCTGGAGGACTTATTTTCTTAGAATTGGATGTTTGACCGTCCTTCTGTTTATAGCGTGACAAATGACATTTTGGACACTCATTCAAATGTTTATTCTCTCCTCTGTATAATACACAACTGTTTGGACATGCGTGTATCTTTTCGTACTCCACACCCATAGGACACATCAACTTTTTTGCATCATAAGTGGAAGTAGGAAGATTGTTATCATCTGGTAGCATGTCGTGGAATAGTTCTAGTATTGCGGTAAAACTCTTATCACTCAAGCCAAATCTTGCTTTAAGATTGAACAAATGCAGCACGGATGTCAACTTTGTATATTTGTTGCATCCGGGAAACAAAGGGGAACGTGATGCATCAAGTAATCTTTGATATTCAGCCGGTTTGTCTGTGAAATTATCTTCAACATCTTGCAGCATAGAGTCCAGTTGTTCAATCTTATCACTGTCGTCGTTGATATCAGTGTCACTCAGATCACACGTATTATCAGGAAATGTAGTATCGTCTGTAACCATTTCTGGTTCACTGTTCGGTTGAGTGGAAGTTTGCACCCTGCTACTGGCTTCTAATGACTCGCCATGCAAAAACCATATCTTATAGTTCGGCATAAATCCACGCCTTGATAGATGAAATCTGATTGTATGTAGGTTAGGAAACTTATTGCGAAGTTCACATTGTGCACATGGACAGGGAATGTGTGTCTCGTTCATCCTTTTCTGATGATCGAGAGCTGCTTTGCAAAATTCATTATCCACTTTTGATTCAAAATAATTCCCTCGCTGACCGTACATCCATTCACGGTCCATTCTACAAACTCCAAATGAAAGTTAAAGCTTAAAAATATGTAAAAAAATATATTGATAATGCATAATAAATTAACTTATATTTAAAATAATAAATATGAAAACAACAAACTAAACTATCTTTGGAAATGATATATAATGATATGGTTCTTGCATGGCGAGTCTGTATATATATATATACACATCTACAATATATATTATATATATACTACTTGATTATCTTATATGTACATATACATAATATATATATATATAACCAACAATATATTAAATATATATATATATAATTCTGCAACTAACTATTTATATAAATCAATGCATTTTACAAACAATTATGATAAACAGAAATTCAACGAGGTTGAAGAACAAAACTAACCTGTTTTTGGAAGGACGAGGAGTAGCGAAACAAGGAGGGAGGAAACAGGGCGGAGGACGGCGACACACGAGTCACAAGGAGTAACTGTGAACCATAATAATTAGAATAATAGTTGTAGTTATAAAAAAAGCTACGTACAATTATTCAACAAGAACTACCCTCACCTCAACTGGGCTAGCTCACCTCCGATGGAGGTAACAGGACGGAGTACAACGACAAGGGTATAACTGTAACGAACCATATTAATAATAAGTGAGGATAATAGTTGTAGTTATGTAAAAAAATCACAATTAATTATCAACAAAAACAAACCCTCAACTCACATGTTTTCCCCCTTTTTGGACTCGTTTCAGGTCGCTAAACCGGCGACTTGTTAGAAGTGAGGATGAATTGTCGCGTGTAGCTACACCGCCAACTTATGAAGTATCTAATTCATTGTCAATATTTAATCAATAATCATAACTTATTGTAAATTAAATTATAAAATTAAGTAACCATAAGTTAACATTTTTGATGTAAGTTCACACGACAAACCACCAATGACGCTTACTTGTCAACAATTCACACAAACAATGGTAGAAAAGCACAAAAATATCACTGAAATCGGTTCAGCCATTTCATCGAACACTTTGCGGGCATATGCATTATTTTGTAAAATTACACACATATAGCAATTCCAATCAAACCAAACAATCTACTATACTCCAAATGACATAAATCAAGCAACCATTATACATATGCACTAAAATAATGCCCAAATCGACCACAAATCGAAATTTCAAATTCGGACTCAAATCCCTAATTTTCGGACCTGTTATCGTTTCTGCTGGTGTCGAACAGCGCCCACCTCGACGGCGTCGATGAAGGACGACGGCGGCGGCGCAGGAAGTCCGGCGGCGGCGGAGGAGGGGACGGAACAGGGCGGACGAGGTGGAGGCGACAGAGAGAGGTTGAGCTAGCGCAGGTGAGAGGAGAAATAACGACGATAGGGTATTTGTCGGGGCGGGGGTCGATTAAAAGACTCTTTTTCGGCGGTTCTTAAGCTAGGAACCGCCGAAAAAGCCCCGGTTTTTTTTTTTAAAAGTTGGTCTTTTTCGGCGGTTCAGAACGAAGAACCGCCGAAAATCATTAACAATTTTCGGCGGTTGTGTCTTTGGAACCGCCGAAAAAGACCAATTTTCGGCAGTTTTTTTAACGACCGCCAAAAATTATGTTCCCAGCGAGCTATTTTCGGCGGTTTCTGTAGGAACCGCCGAAAATGAGGTGCCGAAAAAGCCTCATTTTCTACTAGTGAGATGAAGAAGGCAGAGCCGTATGTTCATTGTTTCGCCGATTCATTTGCAAAGACCGTGAGTGAAAAGATGGAAGAAGGCAGAGCATGTGTGTTGGTCGTCGCCAGCTTAGTTTCCAAATCAACGAGAATAAGAGAAATGAGAGGGGAAAGGAGTTGCTTCTTCCTTGTTCACTGGCATGGTGTGCAAAATTTCTGTCGTGAAAAACATGGAAATGAGAAGGGTGCCGAGCTTGGGAATGAGAGAATGATTTTTTCGTGTGAGATGTTTCCTTTTGGGATGGCGACTGATGTTGATTGAAGAAGAAAATGATCAATAGCAAAGAATGGGGTGGGCTACTGTTGCCTTGGGATTAGGGTTTTATGTTGTCTTTTTATAGAGTAAGGGTGGGTTCTAGGGTTTATGCGGGTCGGGTTTGACCACGGGTCAAATGAGATTTGGAGCAGGCCTCGGCTGATGGGTCGTATTTGTTTGACCGGAATTGGGCCTGCCTTGACCGAATAGTGATAAAACAAATTAAAATAAAAAAACACCCTTAACAAGGCTCAAACCCGAGGCTTATGGGTTCCTCTATACACACACTAACCAGCTATGTTAACGACATAACTTGATATAAAAATGCGAGAAAGAAAGAAAAAAAATTACTAATGCTCTAACTTGAACCGGATGAATTCTTCAAAACAGTGTTTTAGATGAAAACGCAAAGTAGAGCAAAAAGGGTTTATTTATAAAATGAAATGTTTTCTTCTTTTTTTTAAATGACTGAAATAATAAGATGGAGTTTAAGAACATAAGTAAAATAATAATAGTAAAATATAATAATAATAGTAATAATAATAATAATAATAAAGTACATAAAATGAAAAAAAAT
This sequence comes from Limonium bicolor, assembly GCA_023374045.1. Lineage (NCBI taxonomy): Eukaryota > Viridiplantae > Streptophyta > Magnoliopsida > Caryophyllales > Plumbaginaceae > Limonium > Limonium bicolor. Next base: position 443,640,580 of record CM041777.1, read on the forward strand.
AATACTAAAAACGATAATGATCAAAGTAAAAACAAACACTAATAAGTAAAAGATAAAATAACCGTAAATGAGATAAAGCAAACAAATAATGAATAAAATAAAATAATAGAGAAATGATTAATACATAAGTAAGTGAAAGAAATACTAAAAAGAATAAGATAAAAATAAGGAAATAAACAAAAGGGGACGGGTTTGAAACCGAATTGCCATTGGAAATTCATTTTTGTAAAGAAGTGTTTTTTCCAAGTGTTTGAAAATTTGGTTGAAATTTTTGTGACCAAACAGTGGCTTCATTTTGACACGCACAACAGTACGTTTTTGAAAAGAAAGGCAACGACCCCTTTTGGTTTATTTATTTGTCTGAATTTTGCTTTATTGGGTGAGAATTTTTGGTGTATATAGATGGCTCCCCTTGATTCAATTCTGCAAGTCTTTGCAGAATTGGATCAAGGTTGCGAGGGCGCCAAAAATTCTCACTACGGTTTATGATTTGTTTTTATCGGTGCGGGTGCACGGGGACTTATGACGGGCCCCAACTAGACCTCTTGATATCTAGCTCTAGGACTTCTGACAGGCCTAGAATGCGATTGAAAGTACGAGGACTTATGAAAGCCTCAGTTAGACCTCTTGACATCTAACCCTAGGACTTATGACGAGCCTAGAATACTAACAATAGGGTTGTTTAGGGTGCATGAGGACTTAGGAGTGCCTCAACTGGAGCTCTTGATATCCAGTCCTAGGGCTTATAACGGGCCTAGAATGCGATTGAGAGTACGAGAACTTAGGAGTGCCTCAACTAGACCTCTTAATATCTAGCTATAGGACTTATAACGAGCCTATAATACTAACAATCCGATTTGGTTTAGGATGCATGAGGGCTTAGGAGTGCCTCAACTGGATCTCTTGATATCCAGTCCTAGGGCTTATGACGGGCCTAGAATACGATTGAGAGTACGAGGACTTAGGAGTGCCTCAGCTAGACCTCTTGATATCTAGCTATAGGACTTATGACGAGCCTATAATACTAACAATCTGATTTGGTTATAAGGTGCACGAGCGCTTAGGAGTGCCTCAACTGGACCTCTTGATATCCAGTCCTAGGGCTTACGACGGGCCTAGAATGCGATTGAGAGTACGAGGACTTAGGAATGCCTCAACTAGACCTCTTGATATCTAGCTATAGGACTTATAACGAGCCTATAATACTTTATGGAGTTGTATAAAACTCGCTGCTTTGAGTGGTTGATTTGAGGATGACTCTGGTCGTGGGTTGATCCGGGATTGGGTGTTTTTTGATTGTTTTCGTGAGGGATGTGATAGTCGAATGTTTTGTTGATGTGGCCCTTGACTTTGTCAGTGTGGGACTTGTGTTTCGGTTTTGTTTTGATAGTCTCGCTCGATGTGCACTGTGGTTTCGGGATTTGGTAGGACTCTTGACTCTAGAGTTTCAAGATCGCTCCGGTATTGCTCCTGAGTTTTTTCTTATTGGTTTTGGTGATTTTGTGATCAGTCTTTGAATGGATAGTTTTTTTGTGAATGAGATGACTTTGGGAACTTGATGGTTTTGATATGATTAGACGGTTTCAATATGATTAGATGGCTCCGGTATAATCAGATGGCTCCGGTGCGTTCGGATGGCTCTGACATGATTCATGGCTACATTGTGAGCAATGGCTCTGGGATGGTTGGTGGGTTTCGATTTGGATGGTGATTTCGGGGTGGTTGGTGGGTTTTGATTTGGTTTAGATTTTGAGTCGAGTGGTGGGTCGATGTGATTTGTGTACTTTGATGTGGTTAACAGTTTTTTTATTGTGGGCGAATGGCTTTTGTATGGTCAGTTACAGCTTCAGATTCCTAGAAGTGGCTCTGGGATAGCTCGAGATGGTTCCGGGGAGGCTACGAGATGGCTCCATTTGATGATAGTGAGGAACAAAAGGGGGAACTTTCGTCTGTGAGGTGGTCGTACCCTGGGCGGGCTGCCTACGCACTCAATTCCGTATTGTGATAAGACCTGACGTAGTTCGAATCTCTGTAGGCAAGGCCCTGGTGACAAGATGGCTCCGATATGGATTTGAGGTGGCTCCCGCATTATTCTCGGACTGTTGGGATGACCCCCGTGTAGTTCCAAGGATGGTTTCAAAGTATGAGAATGGCTCCGTGTAGCTCTAGGAATAGTCTCAAAGTGTGAGGATGGCTCCCGTATGGCTTCGGCTTGGCTTTGGGAGTGGTGTCGTTGAGACTCGAGTATGACATGGGATGACTCCAGGAAGATCTTTGTATGGCTCCCGATGGCCGCAGTGTCTGATTTCTTTTGATCAAAAGTTACGCTTCAACAACTACAACTGAAGTTGACTTTCAGTGAGACTAGGCAAAGTTCTTACCGGTCAGATGCTGATGATGAACTGGTTATGATGCATGCAGGTATTAAGTGCTGGATACGATGCAAAATGCATATGCAATTTTTGGAGAAAAGGTATGGCCCTATCTCTATTAATACGAGGTTTACGAATATAAAACATCTTCGGTTCGATCTTGAGTGATTGTTGAATTGGAATGTGTGAATCACTTTCCTCACATGGAGGGATGTGGGTCAATCTCTCGTGAGTATAGCTGTGTGTGCAAATGGTGTCATGATACTCTCAATGCTCAGAGCAGTATTTTCCTAAGAATTTCTTTTCAAGGTTATGAACTTTCCGTTGCTCATAAATTCCTCACCTGCAATGGGGTAGGCTGATTATGATTTTGTAGTTTAATCGAAGAGTCACTCACACTCTAAAGACCTTGTGAGATTAGGTCACACTCATTCGCTCATGGTCCCCTTTGGTATGATGGGACATGTTGATAACATTTACGAAGCTTATGATTCATGTTTCAGATCTGGTACTTTCAATTAACGCTCATTAACTTATGAGTCAGAGGTCTTTATTGGGTTGTAACGGGGCTGAGGAGTATGATGTATGTCACGTGGGACTGGAGGATTTTTTTGGGAAATGTGGAGCTTTTGTGCAATAGAGGATATGTTTCGCCTTTGCCATGGGTGGAATGATTAGACTGGTTCTGATAACCTTTATTGGTTTCTGCTGGACCTCATTGGTCCTTTGGATGTTGACTTCTCCTTCTTGCATCTTCTGGTGTACGGTTTGAACTTTCTTCTCATTTTGTTCTTTGAAATTGCATTTGGCTCATCAACTTTCTTGGACATTTTCTGCTTACTCTTTTGGCTTTCAGTTTCGGAGTTAGACTCACTGATTTCTTTGAACATTTTATTTGTTGTTTTTGTGAAAGATGATGGGGGAGGGGCCATGGCTCCAGCTATTTTGTTTTCCTCTATTGCAAAGGTAGGTAAGTATAAGTGGGTTGGCATGTTGTGGAGTTCGCAAAAAAAGGTTTATCGTGAAAGGCTCATCGGGACTCACTAAGGGGTTATGTGCAGGGCAGTCAAAAGCTTTTTGGTTTTGTGAAGATTTTTGTTCCTAAGTGCCTCGTCATTCCCGTTAGTCAAAGATCATTTTCTTACTACTTCTCGGATCTTTGCATGAATCACAGTTCATGTTTTGTTATCAACATTGATCTCGCTATGAATTGTGTCTCTCCATGTGCTGAAGGAATGCACGAGTCGCTCATGGTTTTACCTCTATGGACTCGCTCTATCTTCCCTCCTCGCTCAGTGGATTGTCCAATACCCTCTTTTGGAATTTTAGAGAAAATACCACCCTTCCCACACTATTCACTCGGTTTGTGGTGCTGATTTTGATAAGACCCTTGTGTTCATTGACGGGTCGAGAGTTTAGTGGTTCACGCACTCTATTCAATCAATTTCTCAAGATTTTACCCAAAGTTGTCATTTCTATACGAGAGTATGCAAATGCGACTATCTACAATGCAATCTATTGTGGTAGTATGGAATTACTATGTATAGGATGCGTGAAATGCTGAAAATGATGAATGAAGATGGTTAACTTCAGGTTTTGACTGAATTATTTTTTGTGTGTTTTTCTTTTTGGATGCAATGTACGCATGGTAAGGCTACACCTAGTCTCGCGTAAGTCAGTTCCAGTTGATGGTCCATGAAGCTCATCCTTTCAATGTCGGCCCTGAAGAAGGTGTAGCTGTCGGGTGTGATGTAAGAGAATCTGCTTCGGAATGATGTTCAGTCGATTATTGGGTCTTGGATTTTTTTGACTTTTTAGGGAGTGACAACTCCCGCATGTTGGCCCCACGATATGATGACACACTCTTCCCTTTTTGGTCACTGACGTGCACAGTGATTCCAAATGGAAGAGGTTTGAACTCGGTTTTCTTTTCTATCCCTCTAAGATCGGGCTTTGGCGGTCGAGATATTGGGATGAAAGCTGGTGTATAGTGTGGTCACAATGAAACACATGATTATGCGATTTTTCTGAGGTGGACAGGACTTGTACGTGTTTGACGAAATTGAACTGACTGAGAATAAATGGGACTTTTTGTAATGAATGCAATGCATGCAATTTGCTTTGTGCTCGGTTGTATTTTGTAGATGTTGTTTATTCGGGGGATACTGTCACACGTCAAAATCGACCCTGTGACCGGCTCAACTTACGCCCAAGTCGATCAGCCGCTTCCCCTTGATCGCGCCCGCACCACACCCACGCCACCAACCCCAACACCTCCGAGAGAACAAGGAAAGACAGAGGAACTCAAAGCGACCGTCAAAGGAACTCCAAGAGACAAGGGACAAGAGGAGGCCAAACGCAATAACCGCCCACAGCTTGACGGATCCTTAGCCGAGTACTCCCTTAACCACCCAACTCCGAGGGTAGGTGTGGAGCTGGACAACTCGCCTAACTTGATCCTGGTTGGTCCCTTTGTGTTCGAACGCTGCGCCAAGACTCCAAGGAGCAATGAGGGGAATAAGAACACTTTATTCTCTCCAAGGTCTTGCTAGCGTAGAACAATGCCTTTATGTGGACTATGGTTATTTCACTCAGGAGACAAGAGATCAAGAACCCCGGGTTCTATCCTTCCCTCGGAAGTGCAGAGCTTTGTATTGTGGAGCAACTCTAAGAACAAGGGAATTACAACGCTTGGTGAGAGACTAGATCTTGGTGAATGTGGATGTGTTTATCCAATGCCGCCTAGCACCCCTTTATATAGGGAGATGCCTTCACCAAGCTTGTAACTTCCCTAAATAAGTGCAGTAGTTACACAAGGAATAAGGACTACAAAACCGCCCCACTTAATGATGTGTAACACCATCATTAATTCCCTTTAGTAACCAGCAAGAGAAGGAGGAATATGGACAGCAAAACCGCCCCATAACCTCTCCTATTAATTCCATTAAACCGCCCACTAAGTGAAGGAGATGGAGTTACCCGGTAACTCCATCAGTTGAATAAATCAAACCTCTTCAATGCGTTTAATTAGGAATGTTTCTCCTTGCTGCTGCGCTACCTTTCCAATTGCTCCAATTAATACAACAGCACTAATCACATAAGTTACAAGTCAATTAAGGAACAGCAACATAGTTAGTATTCCATAACTCATGCGCCCTTAATTAAGAGATGAGTTACCAGTCCAACTCTTCAACTCTTGTAAACAAATGAGATAGCTGAATGCACATAAATCTCCCCCATTAAATAACCAAAACCGCTCCAGCCATGAAGGAGGGTAGTCCAAAGACAAACCAAAGATTACCGAGAAACACATACGGTAACAACCCCGGTAAAACCCAGTTTTACTCAAGGCCTCAACCAAACTCGCAACAAACCAATCAGCAGCTCCAATGGACCCTTAATTACCGCCAAGTAATTAGGAAGAAGTCAAGGAAACCCAAAAGACACGACGCAGTCAAAGCAAGCTCTTCAACAAGAGACTCGGGCGTGCCCCGGGCACCCCTATGCCTTGCGCCCACGCAACTAGTGCCCAGCACCCTGCGTGCGTCCCAGCCACTGCCTAAGCCTTGTCACCCGATGCTCGCGCCCGTTGTCACAGCCAGCACCCAGTGCCCGTGTCAAACGTCGCCCCTTGCGCATGCAGTCACAGCCAGTGCCCGCGCCTAGCGCAGCCAGCACCCGTGTCATGCATACCGCGCCTCGTCGTGACAACTAACTCCTGGCACAAGCAACCATCTGGACAAGCTCAAGGCCCATGTCGCACTAGCATGGCATCACCCATTGACAACAACACGCCTTAGCTCCGCCCCGTGCCACGGCTCCAAGCCACAATGACACCTCGGTTGCAGTTGGCTCCCAGGGACTCGTGTGATTCCACTTCCAGTCCATAGCTCGTAACACCCGTGTCACCATTGGTTTTGCCCTGTGACTTGCACTGACCCGCCTCGATCAACCGTCACCTGTCAAGCCCCAGTCAGAAGACCAGTTCCACCCACTTGCGTTTGAGGTGAGCCAGCTCACAGGCCAAGTCCCAGACTTGCCTAACCCCGTCAGGTTACCTCTGCGCTTCGACAACGTGCCAGGGACTCAAACCCATCACTTGCCTCACGCGTGTCACGGCCAGCTCTCAGTGACACGGCCCGTACTCAGTGCACGTAGCCCCAAGACACCCTCATGCCTTCCTGGCAAGCCCAGCTTCCAAGCACCTTGCATAGAGTAACATTGGTGACCGACAATCCCGTGTGTTCATATGGTCGTTGGGAGTTAGGGTTCAAGCGCTAATCACCCCTGGAGTTCAGGACTGTAACATCCTCCCCCAACCAAGCTTTGACGTCTGCGACAAAGCCTCAAGTGGTCTTGGACTCAAGGACTCTAACCACCGAGAATTTCCCAAACAGTCGATTGAGTGGCGCCCTCACGCCACTTGTTGCTCCTGCCTTGCAACCATCAAAACAACGCTTAATCACCAAATTAAGCACAAAGCGTATCGTCATACCTTTGTCCGAGCCTGGTAATTAAACCCTGTGCTCAGGTCCACCACGCTTCCCTTGCGCTTCCAACTACTCAACAAGGGATAGTGAGCACGTTACGCCACATAGCACATAGGAGGGAATAGACTCCCGGAGTTGGCATTCACACCTAGTAGCCTCAGAAGAATCACCATCATGGCAAGGTAACTTAGCTTTGGAACGCCTTTCAATGCTCTTCGTGACTCGGGCAACTTCCTCCCTCGAGAACTACAAGTCTCTAGTGTCTATCCTCGTGAACCCGGTCCACACATAGAACACAACCAAAGAACACAGAACATAACGATAAGGAATACGAATTACCTCGAAGCGTGCCTTAGTGCCCCGCGCCCAGCGCCTCTGCACTTGCCACGCTCCGCGCACACGATGCCTTGCGTCCAACGCCTCGCACTCGTGCCAACGATCATCCTGTGCACCCGGTGCACTATCGTCATCAGTGCCGTGCGCGCCCAGCACGCCTCGTATGTCAAGACCTTGGGGCCTTCATCACACAACTTGTCGATGCCATGTACGCTCGGCGACCCATCGGACCCTGGCTTGCCTCGCATAGCCATGCCTCTTGACAACCACACTGCATCTCAACGTCTTGGAACTCTCTTCTTGATCCATTCTAGGTTCGCCTCGAATCCATGGCTACCATAGCCCTGATTCCTTCGAACGCCCTCTACTATTCCAACCTCACCCCCCGGATGTAGGACCACCAGGAATTAGGACACCAAGCCTGCCTCATTGCTCAAGAACACTCCCGTTCTCCTCCCGCCTTTCCTTACTCTTACTTGTAACCCACCAAACGGCTCCCCCAACTGAGCTTGGGGTCACAACCATTTCCCCCCCCCCCCCCCCCCCTCAAGAGTCCAACCCTCGAAGCCAATATTCCCTCCTACCCCCATGTCCCTTATTACAAACCAGCGCCCCGCCCTCCCTCACACATTCGAGTGGAAGTTGTAAGTACATGCGAAGTATAATGGAAAGGAAATATTATTCTCCACTGAGGGGAAACGAATTACAATGATTGTCCACAATCTACCTAAGAGTAATCCCCTGATAAGGACAACCTCCTAAGCCAACCACACTAGAGAGTCGGGTAATCATAGTCCGAAGATGCGGTTGTAGTCTTCGTCATATGTATACCTCGGAGGAGAAGGTGTTGGCTCAATTTTTACCTGAACCAATGGCGCACTCTCCCGTCACTTGGTCCGAAACATCACCTTCTGAGCAGGGTTGTAGGGGTAGTAGAGGTAGGGATCATCTCCTCGCACCCATACCGGCTTGTTCTCCACGATCATCGTCATTTCCGTTGAGGCACAGATTCACACTAGCCTTGGAGCTGTAGATAAACGGCGCTCCTAGGACCATGGGCATGTTTGTCTTGCTCACCAGCTCGAATTCCTGGTTTGAGCCCACTCTCCAACCCGGTGTTTGACAACGCACAACGCCAAGACATCCATGCTTTGCCGTTGCCACTGTTTATCCCACGTCCACTTGCTTCATGATGGGAAACCAAGGGTCCAGCCAGATTATGAGCTATGATATTCATCTCTGCCCCGGTGTCTACTAAAAGCTAGAAACCTTGCCCTCTCTTCCACTACACTTTGACAAAGAGCAGCTTGCTATTGGGTGCATACGGAGAAATCAACATGCGTGCACAGAAAACGGTTGTTGGTTACCTTTCCTGCCACGTGCTCTGCATCCCTATCAGCCAAGCCTCCGCTACACTCCGCCAGATCTCTGCTTGAATCCCCATTCACCTCAGGAACTGGGTCCTCGCCTGACGATGTCTCACCAAGGTCAAGGTCCATCTCACCCTTGAGCATGGCCTCCTTGATTTCCTTGAATATCTGCGTTGCCTCACGAGCCAATGCAAGCATTTTGCCGAACTCTGAAGATGGTCCAACCATTCTTCTTGGCCTCGTGTTCCGCTTAACCGTTGCTCCGCTCTGAGAAACCACATTCAGTTCACCCTTAGGCTTCTGGTCTCCCTCTAGGGTCCGCTTCCTCTTAGCGCAAGGACTCCTAGGCATTACCATAACGCCTCTCCTCTGCGGGTCGAACCTCCACCTCGGGACACACCTCAAAGCCAACCTCCTGGAAGAGCCCTGGGAATCGCTTGGTAGCCCTCGATCACCGCCCGTCAAGCCAGCACCAGTAGGAGTCACGCCTGACTTCTCTGTTGTCTTGGCAGCGCGTCGCTCTATCACGTCACTGATGCTACGCCCAGCGCTAGCCATCGTGCTGCGGTACTCAGCGCGCCACCTCTTGATGTCGCCTCTTGGCACACCCTTGTAGCGTGCTCCGCGCGTACGCTTGAGCTCTTGACGCCCGCCTGACACTTCTGCTGCTTGAACTATGCGCACCCCGTGCGTTAGGCTTGCAGATCGTGGCTGAACCTGCACACCTCCTTGGCATGCCTTACCCTTGGCTACTCCCATTGGAACTGGGGACTTCGTCACGACCACACCTTCCTCCTTGTCCACCCCTTCGAGAAGAGCCCGGCTCTCACGAACGTGGCCACCAATTACCTCGCCTTTTTGAACGCTGTCAAAGAAGGAAGTCGAAGTAGAAGACTCAAGAACTCCTGCCTGCATGCGCCTCCCCCTTTCCTCTTCCACCCGTTTCTTCCAACGAAGAGTCCTTAGATGACCCCCGCATGAACTCGCTGGTCTCATGATGAAGATTGGTGTCGTCGAAGAGAAAGAAAGGTTCCGCCTTTGGAAGGGTCTTGGTTTAGGTGATGAAGAAGGAGTGTCGAATTCGTCCTAGTACCTCTTTACGTCTCGTAGTTGGTGCGTTTGATGTGCTCGAAATGCGAACGGAGCTCTGATACCACACTTGTCACACGTCAAAATCGACCCTGTGACCGGCTCAACTTACGCCCAAGTCGATCAGCCGCTTCCCCTTGATCGCGCCCGCACCACACCGCACGCCACCAACCCCAACACACACTCCGAGAGAACAAGGAAGACAGAGGAACTCAAAGAGACCGTCAAAGGAACTCCAAGAGACAAGGGACAAGAGGAGCCCAAACGCAATACCGCCCACAGCTTGACGGATCCTTAGCCGAGTACTCCCTTAACCACCCAACTCCGAGGGTAGGTGTTGGAGCTGGACAACTCGCGCTAACTTGATCCTGGTTGGTCCCTTTGGTGTTCGAACGCTGCGCCAAGACTCCAAGGAGCAATGAGGGGAATAAGAACACTTTATTCTCTCCAAGGTCTTGCTAGCGTAGAACAATGCCTTTATGTGGACTATGGTTATTTCACTCAGGAGACAAGAGATCAAGAACCCCGGGTTCTATCTTTCCCTCAGAAGTGCAGAGCTTTGTATTGTGGAGCAACTCTAAGAACAAGGGAATTACAACGCTTGGTGAGAGACTAGATCTTGGTGAATGTGGATGTGTTTATCCAATGCGCCTAGCACCCCTTTATATAGGGAGATGCCTTCACCCAAGCTTGTAACTTCCCTAAATAAGTGCAGCAGTTACACAAGGAATAAGGACTACAAAACCGCCCCACTTAATGATGTGTAACACCCATCATTAATTCCCTTTAGTAACCAGCAAGAGAAGGAGGAATATGGACAGCACAAAACCGCCCCATAACCTCTCCTATTAATTCCATTAAACCGCCCACTAAGTGAAGGAGATGGAGTTACCCGGTAACTCCCATCAGTTGAATAAATCAACCTCTTCAATGCGTTTAATTAGGAATGTTTCTCCTTGCTGCTGCGCTACCTTTCCAATTGCTCCAATTAATACAACAGCACTAATCACATAAGTTACAAGTCAATTAAGGAGACAGCAACATAGTTAGTATTCCATAACTCATGCGCCCTTAATTAAGAGATGAGTTACCAGTCCAACTCTTCAACTCTTGTAAACAAATGAGATAGCTGAATGCACATAAATCTCTCCCCATTAAATAACCAAAACCGCTCCAGCCATGAAGGAGGGTAGTCCAAAGACAAACCAAAGATTACCGTAGAAACACATACGGTAACAACCCCGGTAAAACCCAGTTTTACTCAAGGCCTCAACCAAACTCGCAACAACCAATCAGCAGCTCCAATGGACCCTTAATTACCGCCAAGTAATTAGGAAGAAGTCAAGGAAACCCAAAAGACACGACGCAGTCAAAGCAAGCTCTTCAACAAGAGACTCGGGCGTGCCCCGGGCACCCCTATGCCTTGCGCCCACGCAACTAGTGCCCAGCACCCATGCGTGCGTCCCAGCCACTGCCTAAGCCTTGTCACCCGATGCTCGCGCCCGTTGTCACAGCCAGCACCCAGTGCCCGTGTCAAACGTCGCCCCTTGCGCATGCAGTCACAGCCAGTGCCCGCGCCTAGCGCAGCCAGCACCCGTGTCATGCAATACCGCGCCTCGTCGTGACAACTAACTCCTGGCACAAGCAAACCATCTGGACAAGCTCAAGGCCCATGTCGCACTAGTCATGGCATCACCCATTGACAACAACACGCCTTAGCTCCGCCCCGTGCCACGGCTCCAAGCCACAATGACACCTCGGTTGCAGTTGGCTCCCCAGGGACTCGTGTGATTCCACTTCCAGTCCATAGCTCGTAACACCCAGTGTCACCATTGGTTTTGCCCTGTGACTTGCATGACCCGCCTCGATCAACCGTCACCTGTCAAGCCCCAGTCAGAAGACCAGTTCCACCCACTTGCGTTTGAGGTGAGCCCAGCTCACGGCCAAGTCCCAGACTTGCCTAACCCCGTCAGGTTACCTCTGCGCTTCGACAACGTGCCAGGGACTCAAACCCATCACTTGCCTCACGCGTGTCACGGCCAGCTCTCAGTGACACGGCCCGTACTCAGTGCACGTAGCCCCAAGACACCCTCATGCTCTTCCTGGCAAGCCCAGCTTCCAAGCACCTTGCATAGAGTAACACTTGGTGACCGACAATCCCGTGTGTTCATATGGTCGTTGGGAGTTAGGGTTCAAGCGCTAATCACCCCTGGAGTTCAGGACTGTAACAGATACCTCCTGTAGTGTAACACTCCTACTGCTAATCCAATCATTAGCTCCTAACCCGTCTCAGTTACCAACATCAAAGCAGCGGAAATTCATACTCCAACGGTAGGTGATACAATGCCGTTAGTCACCCACGTGACTAACAAGGCCAAATCCAATCCATATAATCAATACAAACATAATATTGGTCTGATGGGTCATTATACCGAGTACTCAACAACTACAAATACCTTCCATTTCTTAATGTGTGTTTTTTTTTGATGCAATGCGTGGTAAGGCTACACCTATTCTCGCTTAAGTCAGTTCTAGTTGATGGTCCATGAAGCTCATCCTTTCAATGTCGGCCCTGAAGAAGGTGTAGCTGTCGGGTGTGATGTAAGAGAATCTGCTTCGGAATGATGTTCAGTCGATTATTGGGTCTTGGCTTTTTTTGACTTTTTAGGGAGTGACAACTCCCGCATGGTGGCCCCACGATATGATGACACACTCTTCCCTTTTTGGTCACTGACGTGCACAATGATTCCAAATGGAAGAGGTTTGAACTCGGTTTTCTTTTCTATCCCTCTAAGATCGGGCTTTGGCAGTCGAGATATTGGGATGAAAGCTGGTGTAAGTGTGGTCACAATGAAACACATGATTATGCGATTTTTCTGAGGTGGACAGGACTTGTACGTATTTGACGAATTTGAACTGACTGAGAATAAATGGGACTTTTTGTAATGAATGCAATGAATGCGATTTGCTTTGTGCTCGGTTGTATTTTGTAGATGTTGTTTATTCGGGGGATACCTCCTGTAGTGTAACACTCCTACTGCTAATCCAATCATTAGCTCCTAACCCGTCTCAGTTACCAACATCAAAGCAGCGGAAATTCATACTCCAACAGTAGGTGATACAATGCTGTTAGTCACCTACGTGACTAACAAGGCCAAATCCAATCCATATAATCAATACAAACACAATATTGGTCTGATGGGTCATTATACCGAGTACTCAACAACTACAAATACCTTCCATTTCTTAATCAATCCAAATACAATGCAAATACAACTTCAATTCGATTCTATACCGAGTTTTCTACAATTCTCAAACTTGTCAATATCATATTGACCCTTCAAATCCACAATACAACAAATACAATCCTTAAAAATAATAATAACCCCGTCCTACTCTCGAACGGTGATCGGCTTCCATGTACCTGAAAAATAAAAATGGTGCCCCAATGGGCTCAGCAAAATTGCTGCATATGAAATTCACATACCCCGCGTGCTAACGGGGGTACGCCGACTACTTTGGTCGAGAACGTGGGATTCATTTTTATTCAAACAGCATGCTAGGCAATAATACATTATATATGTATATCGGCACAATCCAGGTTCAACATTGAACACAAACACTAAACACACACATCAAGAGGTTAGTTTAATATATTCTATACTTAGGCTTTGAGGGTTCTACCTCACTATGCCTTACTCAATTACTCATTGTCTTACCCACTCGCTTGGGTTACTCTTACTCAAGTTCTCTCATTCTCGAACTTAACTCAACTTCAACTCAAATACTCCACTCAACTCAAGTTTCAACTCAATACTCAAATTCTCAAGTCAATTCCTCAAATACTCAAGTCTTAATACAATACTCAAATCAAAATACTCAATTCCAATACTCAAAGGTATATTTTAAGTCATTACCCATGACCTCCGGGCAGGGTCATACACAAGACCCACCACCGGGCATACAAATACAAACGGGGCTATACAATTAGCTCCTCAAATTCTCAAATGTCCGGTTCTCTACCGGACTACTCAAATTCCCAAAACTCCTCTCTCGGAGTTATTTCACAATCTCATGGATTAGCCTAGAAGTATCTCTCTCATTAACAACTATTAGCTTAGGGAATTCTCAATGTCTAGTATTCTTAGGTTTAAGGTTTTACCCAACTTATCGAATACTCTCATGTTCGGGACATTGTTCATTTTAGTCAGATCCTCTCATTGTGGGTCGGCTATTGTTCTAAGGGGTTTGGAGATCCCTTATTATTCTTTACTCCTCTCAAGGTTCACATCTTGAACATTTATCAATCCTCTAAATAGAGGTTCATTATATACTTCCACTATTATTTGTTTGTGGATTAAATCAACTCGGTTCTCTAACCGTTATCGGGAGTTTACTAGTCCCATACATTCTCTCACGTTCTAGTGAGTTCAATGGTTTGTGTTATCGTTTCTTGGTTCGATAGTCTTAGTGTGTTTCCATGTTTTCATTAATTCGCAACATGACTCTTTCTATGAGTCGAACAAGACTCAACTATGAGTCGAACTATAGCACACATTCCACACTCAAACAATTCATCCACAATCACACATTTCATGAATTATACAAACTTTATATTCAAAATACAAACCAACAACAAGCAATAAAATACAAGCAGAAGAGGGTGCAAACAGTCCGATTCGTGCATTTATCTTGTTAGGGTGATCACACAATCAAACAAGCACACAAATCAGAGTAACACCGTTAGCATACGGGGCATGAGAAAATCATATATTACATAGTGGTTTTACTTACCGGTTCACCTCACGTTCCTCGGTTCCCACTTGTTCCTCGAGTCTTACTCTTGAACCACTGATTACATGTCAAATGGTTCTATTAATATTAAGGTGTTACGGTACGTAAATAATTACTACTCCCGTACTTACCCCGGTATCCCGTTATTTCGGTTTTACTTAAGTGTACTTGGCTTCTCAACTTACTCACTCATTTCCAACACTTGTCTATGCTTCTTAGGGCCTTTATACATCACCAAACAAGGCCTAAACAACTCCTAAAACCAATACCATTCAATCCCCCACCTTTTAGACACTTAAAAACACTCATGATGCATTTCTAGGGGTGGTCCGGGACTTGGTCCTTACCCTACGTCCCGGACCAATCAAGAAACTCACTTTCGGCTGAAAAAAAGACCTGGTCCGGGACCTTGTCCTGGAGTATAGTCCCGGACCAATACCTGCATTGTACTCTCGGCATGTTTTTGAGTGTGGTCCGGGACCAAGTCCCGGACCCTGCTAAAAATTGCTACTAAGGTAAAATTTTAACTCCAAATCAACCCTTAATCCACCCCTAATCATTCCCTAATCTTTTCACAAGTTTTCCACACATTTAAACACCTCAAAACATGCTCTAAACCACTTCAAATCCTTGGTCAAATCCTTACTCCAATTCTTGCTCAAATTCACAAATATCAATCCTCACATTTTTATATTTTGCACACTTGTGCATTTCTACTTCTTTTTGATAGTTTCTACCTCCAAACAACCTTACCAAATCACTCAATGACCATTCCAATTCATTCCTAGATAATGCACTTCTAAAGCCCAAGTCCAACTCTCCATTTCCATGACTATAAACACTAACTCTTTTCTAGCATTTCTAACTTCCTCATTTGTTATTTGCTACAGATTTTACATCTTTCAAACCCATTCTCCATCCACCATTTCAAGGTTACTAATCCACTCAACCCAACCACATACACACCTAGATTCTCCAATTCACTAAGTCACCTTAAAACACTAATTTTCTACACAAATTTTGCCATAACCTCCCCATAAACCTAACATATCCAAACTCTTCAATTCTCATCCAAATCCATCCTAATCTAGCCACACCCACAAGGGGTCCTACCAGCACTCAAACTTAATCAAAATTCGTCAAACCAACAGCATAAGTACAATCTCAAACCTCTTGGCTCCAAGTCCCTTAATATAAATCAAATTTCACAATTACACTAAACATCAATCAAACACAATTTTCGGTTCAGATTTAAATCCATGTTTTGGGTTCATTCATTTATTTAACCCATCCCAATTCTAAAATACATAGATTAGCTTCAAGGTAGTTTAATTACCTCTAGTTCTCAAGCTCCTCTTTTCATTTCTCCTCTTCTCTTCCTCTTGCCATTTTCGGTCAAGTGGGCAATGGAGTTGCCAAACTCCATCTCAACATCCAAGGAACACAAAAAGGATATGATTAAACTCCTAAACCCTTGGAATCATTCTAGCTCAATGAAATGGCTTAAAGCAAAAATCTAGGGTTTATCTTTGGGAGCTCTTGCATGGTTTTCACTCATGAATTAAAAAGGGGGTTCCACCACCATTGGAGAGTTGAACCAATGCTCCAAAACAAGAAGAAAACAAGGTGTCAAAGATGGTCAAAATCGGCCAGCACAAGAGAGTGGGAAAAATGAGGTTTTTCTTGGAGATTTTTACCTAAGGAGAGAGAGAGGAGACTCCAAGCTTCAATATGGTGCCATTTTCTCTTCAAATGGGCTAAAACCATGGGGATGAACTTCATCATTTTCAGATTTTGAAAAGAGGGAAGTGTAGAGCTTGATGGGAGGAGTTCAAATATGTAATTTATTTTCGATTTGGAGCCTAAATGGAGCTTGGGCATGAAGAGACAAAGTGGGCTGCCATTGAAGCTCCTCAAAATTGTTTTTTGCAGAGATGGAGGAAGGAGGAGTCTGGAGGGGAAAGGAATACGCAGGAGAAAGAGGGAATAGAGGAGAGAGAAGACTAAAAGCCACTTTTGTACTTTCCTCCACTTTTTGCTTTTGTTTTTGTTTCCTCTTTAATTAGTAAGGTCAAATGAGTCAACATGGGGGCTGAGTCATATAAAGAAACCGGCCCACTATAAGTAATCAAGCTAGGGGCGTTTTTGTCTTTTACAGAAAACGCTTGTTAATTTACCCAGTTTAGCACTATTCACTAATCGGGCCCGTTTTCAGGATTTTTCTCGTTTCTTTAATTTTAATGGCTCTTAAGCTTCCATTAATGTTTAATTATAGTTATTTGGTTGACTATAATTTTTACGGGTTCATTTGACCACTCAAAGTCATGTTTTCGGGTTTTCTCGAAAAACGTGCGCTAAAGCTTTATTAGCGTTTTTAATTCATTTTATGGATCCGTTTTCTTCGGGAATTGTTCCAATATATTAATTAGGCATTATTACGCCTTGAAAATCCATTTAATACCCTTATCGAGGTTGTATTCCTCCTATGGTCATATAACACTCGTTTTTGCATTTTTCACTTTTTAAGTGTTTGCTCTTTTATTTTGGGTTTTATTTTCTTTACCAAAATTCTTTAGGCACTAATAGGCCCTCAAATTTCATATTAGAGCAATTTAATCACCCAAATTAAGTTTAGGGTATTTCATGTAGATACCATGAATTTTCACCCCATAAAGCAAGCTTGATGAATTGCATATAACTGTGAGGGGTCACTCCTTATTCATTCTTTTCATTATACGTGCATGCCAAAAGAAACCAAGTTTGGAAAAAAAATTTGAAAATGCGTGTTTTGAAAGTGGTGGATTTTCTCAATATGAATTTTGACGCTCGGTCATTCGCAAATAAAATAGGGAGTGGGGAACCCTATACACATTGATCTAAATAAACTCAAAGGGAATGTATAAACCTATACATGTAATCTATTGAGAAATGGACAAGCGAGAAAAGAATCATAGGGAAAACCTATACATCACCAATTCTAAAAAGTCATTAAAAGGGGGAATTTTGAGCTAAATGTCTTCTGAACTCTTCTGGTCCATCTTCATGCTTCTGGTTGATTGCTCGCTCATCTTTGGGCTCTTGGCTGGCTGCTCACTCGTCTTCGGGCTCTAGGTCGGCTGCTCACTTGTCTTCGGGATCTAGGTCGGCTGCTCGCTCGTCTTCAAACTTTTGTAACAAAGTGGCACTGTGATCAAACGGGTTTGTATTCTTCTGACTTTTAGTAGCTTAAACTCGAGCAGTCGTTGCTGATCCTCATGTCACTTGACTCAGGTTGGTACAACTCTGATTTTTTATTTGAACGATTGGTGTTGTCTTTATGTCGTTTGGTCAGTTCTACGGGTTGGTGCGCCTCTCGCCTTCAGCTCAAACTGTGTAGTCGATCTTCATGCTGCTTCACTTGCTCCAACGAGGAGAATGAGGGATTTTTTAGAAAGGAAAGGTGAATGATCGAGTGTTAAGACAAGATCCTTTAGTTTTGACGATAGCAAACCTTGTGTTGTCTATCTAATGCATTTGTCAAGATTCATGATTTCAGATAGACAGGTGAATAAGTTGCTTAGCACGCAAGGTTGCAAGTGCACTTAAGTCATGAGTGGCTTAGCATGCAAGGTTGCAAGCGTGCTCAATCCACGACATGTCAAACACACAACAAACAGTCAAGAACCACACCATCACATATCTCTTACATCAGACATGAAACAAGGACCAAACGGAGTTAGCAACGTCGACAAACTCACTCAGATTATTCACAACCACACAAACAACTTGCTCACGACAAACACACGACAAAAGGTGTATCTCATTAATGTGCAAGATAACAAGATAAACCAAGGCTATTGATGAACATCATTACATAGTCGTAATACTTCAGAAGAGAGCATTTATGAGCATTAATGAGCCAGGCAAGTTGAAGTATGCAAGTGGTGACCGACCACTTGGGAGACGCGCCGCCAACTTGCCCATTCACAAGGCAACGCGTGTGCTGGTGGCTCCAGATCAAGTTGGACGAAAGTCTGCAGTAGGGTGCGGATATTATATTCGTAGAAGAATGAGTATTCTACTCTTAGAGTCTACAACTCCTAGGTTGTTAGTTGGCATCTCAACTAACATGTATAAATACGTGCTTTAATGTTCCTTGTAATACAAGCCCTGTACGAGAGAAAAGATAGAGATAATCTGGGCAAGTGTGTATCAGACTTAGGAGTGTGTGTAAGTGCTAGAGAGTTGGTGAGCTAGTGAGGACTGGGTTAGAGTATCAATACATTGGGTATTTGATAGGACGACATGTCGGGGAACGGTCGATGAACCGTAGGCCAATAGTCCGTGTGTGGGGCAAGGGAGGTTGAGTGAATTTCGTGTGTGTAAATTCTCAATCGAAATGTGTTTTCCAGTTTAAGAGTTGCCTCTTGTCTATCAAGTTTTATTAGAGCCCACGATACGCCCACGACACATCGGGGACGCATCAAGAGCGCTTGCGAGTTTCATCGAGCACAAAATCATTGTGAAAATCCACCACTTTTGTGGAAACACGAAATGAGTAGTACGCTCCACGGTAATGACCTTTGCTTTTGAAGGTGGGTTGAACTTCAAAAATAGCGGGTCACAACATGGGGACTAGATCATTTATTTTGAAATACATTTGTGAAAATAAGTTTTGAAAACTATTTTGAAATAAAATCCATGAAAAATGTTGTTCCGAAATTCGTTCGTGTAAAGTAGGTTTTCTTGAAATCTGTTTGTAAGTAGTAGATTTTTGAAATCTATTCTTTGCAAACCGTTTGACAAAGTTTGTTTTCTAGAAGACTTTGATTGAAACCGTTTTGAAAACTGTTTTGGAAATATGGAAATAACAATTTTGAAAATCATTATTATTTTTTTTGAAATCATTCTAGATGGACGACTTTGACGATATTTCATTAGAGTGTTTGACATGATTCATTTTCTGATTTTTACTCATTTTTTAAACGTGATCACACATAGATGTAAGTGCAAAATAAAAATTGTGGCTGATTTTATGTGGAGCTAAGTCTGAATGATTGGGATAATCACCTTCCAAGTTAATCAGTGCTTCCATACCACCGGGGGAACCGTCGTTCCTTCACTCTTCATCTCTCGGGATTTATCTCTGTTATGCCTTGTGGGGCACGTCATCAAGAAAGTCCGGAGTGCTTAACTTCGAAAGGTCAAGATACCCAAAGTGATACAGTCACACGAGCCACGGCCGGGGATCATCACAACATACTCACTTTTGGGAAACTTGGGGAAGTACTACATGGGAACGGGTCTCCCATCGTCTGCACGATAAGGTGTGTCTAAAGTCCAAATTATTCACTGACTACGCTGTGTCATGTATGGGTATCCGTAAATACGGGATCCTCTATGAATTTGTAGCGCGACATTGGGTTTAAAGACACCCGTGTGCCGAGGAATCATGGAGAACTGAGCCCATGCAATCTTCAGGGTAAGGCAAAGGGTGGTCAGACAGACGACATACAAGGGGGTGACTACCCATAAAACCCGTCTTAGACACCGGATCAGGCAGCTGGAAACTGAAGGCTCAGAGGTCACTATATGCTGGCTTGGACTAGAGGAGGGAAAGTATTTTTGGATCATGAGTTTTCAAGACGTTGGTCTTGGACCGTATCACCTCGTGGGTTAACTCCTTCTAAGAAGGACCCAACTCATGGGGAATCAACTGTGGACTGATTGGGATCCCGTGACATGTGGATGAAGCGGGTGACACAAAGGAATGCATGTCCTAAACTACCCGATGCAGCAATGGGTTGACTCCTTCTAGGAAGGCCCCATTTACAAAAGCAATAAATAAGCCATAACAATTAAAATATTATGTCATGCATGAAGAGCAGTAAACATAAGACAGTAAACACACAACAGTAAACAAAAGTGAAGCATGCAAATATCAAAGCACGCATGTAGCACTCAAGGCCAATCTCGAACTCTAAACTCTCATCCTAACTATCCTCTCAAACACACTCTAAGTGTGGAGTAGAGTGATCTTAGTGGCTTTAGAATGAATCTCTTGAAGGTTTTGAAAGAAGTTGGGGAATCCTAACAATTTTGGATGGAGTTCAGTCTTCCTTGACCAAGTTTATGAAAAAAACTTACTCAAGGTTTCCCTAGTAGAGTCACCATTCCGTGGAGGGTGATTTTTGGTATGAGGGGGGTCTATCTGTGGAGGGTGAAAACCCATTATTCATGGCATCCCTTAAATACCTACTAAATCGTCCGTCTTTCCCAAAAAGCATAAGGGGGAGTGCAAGTGTGCTATACACCCACTCTCAATGGGCTCCACATGGACTTATGCCCTAAGGGTGGAAATTGACTAGAGTCGCCACCTAGTTTGACCTAAGGAACGAGGAAGGGAGGTGAAGGGTTCTAAGAACCATTAATTGACTCTGTGATTTGTTGCCTATGGATAGGGCTTATCTGATTATACTAGAGATTCTGTGTGGGTTCGTACTAGGTTACACCCCTTAGAAGTGGCAACGACCATGACTTTGGATTGGTGCCCGAGGAAACCTCGGTCTCCAATTGTCGGGATTGCCCTCTTTCAAAACTTTTTTAGAGAGATTCAATTAAAGCCAAAGGATAGGATTGAGTGTGGAGTGAGGAAAAGATGATTTCGAAGAATTGAAGAAATAGGTCCATCTTGAGATATTGATTGGAGAAGTTTGTTTGAATTTTGAGAGGTTTGAGGGTGTTCTAGCTATTGTAGTGTTAAGAGGATGCTAGAAGTTTTAAGGAGTAAAAGGGCATTTTGGTCTTTTTTTGTGAAGTTGAGGGGTGTTCGGATCACTTGGTGAAGTTGAGGAGTTTTTCCGGGTTTGTGAAGTTCAACTTTTGGAGTGGTCATATTTTTGAGGTATTTTGGGAAGTCGAAGGTGTTGAAAAGGAGTTCGAGTTTTCAGGATGATGGAGTATGAAAGAGGATATTTGGTTTACAGGCGTTCGGGTTTTGAAGATATTTCAGGTTTAAGATGGCTAAGGTTGTTCAGGAGCTTTCGGGAATTGGAGGTCCTATGGGACTAAGGTGATTTCGAATTTGTTAAGAAAAAGATTAAGAAATGTTTATGCGGCTTAGAGCTTTGGTGAGAGGGTTGGATTTTATTTAAAATTGTCTCTCTTAAAGTTTTTAAAAACTGAAAAATCATTTTTGTTGTAAAAGGGCGGATAATCCAGAGGGATTACCCTATGTACCCCCTCGAACACGACACTTAATTATTGGTAACTGCCGAGGCTCGAAAGATGGGGCAATGAATTTATGTCAAAAAATAGAATTTAGAGAGAAACACCATGAATGAGATGTTCTCGGTCAAACCCTGATAATGCCTCTAACTCCCGGGTTTTAAAACATCAAAAACCAAAAATAATGAAATCGAGTGGAAGGGAGTTAGACGATTATAAAATCCCGGCTGCAGCTAGGAAGGTCGTTACTTTCTTAGCACCCCGCCTTGTAAAAATCTAAACTGCAATTAGGGGATGTTTGTCACCCTAATGCCCCGCCTAAAGAGATCCAAACTGCGACAAGGGAGATTATGACCCACAGTGCCCCACCTCGGATTTTTATTTTGGAAGGAAGACAAGTGACGTCTAACTAGGAAGAAAACATTTTGAAAGTGTTAGACATTTCTTGTTCCCCGAAAACGGTTTAGTTTTGAGTTTGAATACTGAGTTAGAAAATCTTTGAAGTCGTTCGGAATTCTCTGTAAAGAAACATTGATTGTGAGAAATATTTTAGGAGAAAACTTTCTGTATATATGAGAAGAACTTTCTATGTTTTGAGAAGAGTATTTTGTGATGTCAGAAGAGTTTTTCCTTTAAAATTCCACAAAATGGTTTCTTTTGAAAAGTTGGTGAAATCTGAATAAAAAGATTGTTTTGAAACTTGATAAGAGAGATTGTTTTTAGAGTTTGGATTGGGTGGGTGGAAATTGGGTTTGAATTGAATGGAATTAGACTGAATTGGATTGAGATTAAATTAAGTTTGAATTGGATTTGGGCCGGAATTAAGAAACGGGCTGGGTCAAAATTTGGGTCTTGGTCAAAGTTGAGCTTGGTCAAAGCTGAGGTCAAAGATAGTCAAGGTCAATGATCGGAAAGGTCAAAGTTAGTCAAGGTCAAAGTTTGGGTCAAGGTTAAAGTTCGGGTCAAGGTTTGACTTTTATGGACTTGGTTTGACTTTTGTGGACTTGGTTTTGACTTTTGTGGACTTGGTTTGATTTTTGTGGACTTGGTTTGATTTTTGTGGATTTGGTTTGATTTTTGTGGATTTGGGTTGACTTTGTGGGCTTGGGCCGGATTGTGGGCTTGGGCCAGAATGGGTATTGGGTCGGACTGGGTATTGGGCCGGACTGGGTATTGGGCCGGACCGGGTATTGGGTCATACTGGGTATTGGGCCGGGTTTTGAAGTTGGGCCAGGCTTTGAAGTTGGGCTCAGATTTGGGAGTTGGGCTTTGAAAGTAGATTTCCAAAATGGGCTGATTGAAAATTTTTTTGAATCTATTACGTTGGAGCTAGTGGGCTTAAGTCATGTCTGAATGAAAATTATTTGGATTTACAATTGGATTTAATTTTGTTGATTGTATATTTTATTCTAAAATTAGGGGACGATTTGGAAAGTTTTAAGGAAAACGGGTATTCCTCACATGGACCGTGTCTAGGACCCGTATGCATTGAGGATACCCAAACTTAAGGCTTTTCTAAAGTGGGCCTTAAGAGTCCACAGGATCATCCTAATGGGCTAGCATGAGTTGGGCCCGAATTAAAGTTTGATTTGGGCTGAAAGTTGGTAGCAACCCAAACGGACCCTCCTCATTAGTCATTAAAGTAAAGCAACGGTCAAACATAGAAATTGGTGATATGTTATAGTGATGGCAGAATAAACATAGAGATTGAAAATTATCATGGTAAATTAACAAGGATTGTAGTAGGAGGAAACAAAATTTTACAGATTCAATTACTTGTTCAAGAATTAAAAGAAATCAAAAACAAACATCGATGTTAAAGCTAAACAAGTTAATCTCAAATGAAAGCTGAATAAAAGTTACACCGAAATCATTTTTTTAAAACTGAATTTATGTTCAAAGGGGCAAAGAGCAATGCTAGAAATGAAAACAGATTTTTAGGTATGGCCATGAGATGTAGGTTACAGGAAACTAACCGACGGGGTGGCCTGCCCCCGGATTATCATTCAATTAAATATAAGAAAAATGAATCCAGCCAAATCGAGAAGAGAACCAGCTCTATAACCCGAACCTGACAGACGACTGATAGACAAACGGAATTCCATCACCAGACCTCCAACAATTAATAAACAAGAGGAATTGAAGAAGAAGAAGATGAGCAAAGGGGGGAGAAGTTGAACGCGTAGAGAATGTCGAGAGAACCGTCAATGAGAGCTATGAAGGAAGGGGAATAATTGAACGTGAATTAAATAAGAGAGAAGGAGGAATAAAATAGTTTAATAAATCTCTCTCTTAAGAAAATAATAAGTAACAACCAGGAAGAAGACAATTGTAACCCTCCTCCCTCAAGCTAACATATAACATTAGAAGAATGTCATAGACTCTCTAATATAAGATCACAATACGACATGGACTCCCTTTGCGAATCAGAAAGAATATGATAGAATAATAAAATAATAATAAAAAAAATTCTGGGGCATAACAACATACCCCCCTTAAAAAGAATTTCATCCTCGAAATTCGACGAAACCAGAATGTGAACAAATGCACTTCTAGTGCCAGAATGCTACGAACACTCACAAAGCTAACACTCAGAACTTACTGCTGATTGACTGATAGAAGAACAAGCAGAAGATGATTATCGAAGGCTATCCACAAAGGCACATGAAGAATGCTCACACATCCCAAAAGCTCTAACCTCACACGAGCTAACACACAAATCTCCCTAGCTGACTCATTAACAGAACGAACAAAGCAGGAGACTGCAGAAGGTTAATCTTGAAGAATTAGGAACAACACTCACAATCACTGGTCATTGACTAACATTAGCACATAACAGAATATTTTTGAGGATTCAGCCTAAAAGCTCAGAAGGAAACGCTTACACATCTCAGAAGTCCACACCTCACAGAGCTAACACTCAGAACTTGTTGACTTACTGACAGAAGAGGCGGAACAGAAGATCAATAACTCTCAGCCCAAAGGCACAGGAACTCTCAGAAGTTGTCCTTACCCAAGGACCAAACACACTCGCAAGCTCACGCCAGAACACAACATAGAACATACAAGCCAAGCACATACAACTGAAGCCCACAACTCTGACAAACAAGCACTCACATTCGGTCATCCTTTCCCAAAGGACCCGACTCCCTCAGACTCACTTTCAGAACACACAAGCACATGCAAACAGACACTACGCTTCCACTGCACTACTCTGATAGCGGACAACCACAGAGCAGGCACATATTACACACACTAGATAGCAATCACAATCACGCAGCAGTTAGCACATAGCAGATAGCAAGCAAAGACACGGATGCATAGACAGGCAAACACCCACAAATCCCAACGAAAATCAAACCTAGCTCTGATACCACTAAATGTAACGCCCCCAAAACCACCCTGGTTGAGAGTCCATTACACGCCGCGTGATTATTACCTAAGACACGGAAGGCTACACTAGCGAACCTCAAAACTGAACAAAATACCCTTTATTTAACAAGTAGCAATTACAATCATTTACATAGTTTACAATAGCAGAAGCTAGTAAATACAAAAAAAAAGGCCTCAAAGCCAAACATCTAAATACAAAACCAATTCCAAAACTAAAAGCAAAGGCTAAATCTTCAAACACGAACTAAAACCTGCAAATCAGATGGATATAGGGGTGAGCACAACTATTGCTCAGCAGGTGGTAAACTTCATCAGCTGAGCACGCTCAAAACATAATCTGAACATACATTTATACTTATACGAAAGCATAGCAAAATCAGAAACAGAGGCCTTAGAGGAAGAAGGCAGAAACAGAAACTTGATAATCCAGAAGATCAACCAAAATAGAAGCTCAACGAAATCAGAAGTTTAACCACATAAAAAGCTGAACAAAATTAGAAGCTTAGCAAATTCAAAAGCAGAGATCGAAGTGGAAGACCTTCCAATAGATAGAGGTGTAAAACAGAGAGAGCTAAGTGTTGTCAAATCAGAAGGAGCAGCAGAGTACAAACCAGAAAGTTGAAGCTTTGTAAACCAGAGACTTCTCATAAGACGGAAAGCACACAGCAGACCATCTCAAATCAAATACAGACAGAGCAGACATAAACAGATCACTTAATAAACCAGAGGCTCTCAGAAAACATAAAGCACATAGCAGACCGTCTCAAATCAAATACAGACAGAGCAGACATAAATAGATCACTTAATAAATCAGAGGCTCTCAGAAGACAGAAAGCACAAAGCAGTCTGTCAGAAATCAGAAATAGTCAGAGCAAACGGAAAACATAACGCTTAACAATCAGAAGTGGGACTCTAGCACCAAGCACATACACTAAGAAAGGGTCGGAGACCCATGGATCTAACAGATCCCTCGACAACGCAGAAATGACCCGAAGGCCAAAGGGTTCGTCAACCCCACATAACAGATTGAGCATGACCCACACTCAGAATGACGTCTACATGGTATACCACGGAATAGCTCGACCCAGCCATTCACGGCTCAGAAGCAGAGTAACTAGGTCCCAAAACAGAAGCTTAACAAATAGAAGCTTAACAAATCAGTTCATAAGGTGTTGCAGAGAACACACACCAAAGCACAAGGCCTTAACACAAGAATCATAGCTGAAATAAGAGTCTTAAACCAAGACTAGCCAAAGTCAAACTGAAATCAGAAGCCGAAGCACACTTACAAAGCAAAATAGAGTGAAAAAGATTAATGGTGACTTTAAAATAAGAATTTACATAAACACGTGCAAACGGCACTCAAAACGGAGCTCAAACGAAGAAGTTATGGTGAAAACAGTAGGGTGTCCGAACTTGTGTCCGGACGTTGAAGTTCGGACAGTTCGATTTGAAAACAGAAGGGAAATTTCTGAGTGTCCGAACATCGAAGTTTGGACGTTTTACGAGAAAGTTTACGCGGTGAGGACCGAGCCTCGAAGTCAGAAAACCGGGGTGCAAACACAGGGTGTCCGAACTTCCAAGTTCGGACGGAAGTTCGGACACAGTGAAAAACTTGGAAAACCCAGGCACAACAGACGGAAGTTCGGACGCGCCGAAAAATGCAGTTTCTAGAACTTAATCCGATGCAAACAGAACCATCAAAACAACGCCAATTCGTAGAGTAAACACAGAATACAAATAGACGCAAAAGGTGTAGTTTTCAGAAACGATTTTCACACTAATAGAACCACAAAACAATGTCAAAAACGTAGCACGAATCCAGAGTTGTAAGCCATATAACTATGGCAGTTTTTAGAAGGTCAAAACCAAGACAAATCAGAAAAAGATCGGTCACCAAACATAGAGCAATTTAACAACCCGAACTCTCAAATCAGAAGCACTCAGAGTTCACAAAACAGAAGGGAATCACAGAGGTAGATTCACCATTGTCAAAATATTACGTACATATCAAAATACGCAAAACAAATACAAATCCCACGGGGTTGTAATGCATCAAAACATAAATACGGAACACACCCAAAATCACCACAAATCAGAAACCACATAAACATATACGAAAAACAACGGAACCAAAACCCTCGTGGGTGAACGCACACAACCGAATCCATCTACCACCTACCTCACATCCGTAGCCAAGCCATCTCTGCGGACTCTACGAAACGCCTTCTTCGAATCTCCACTCGAACGACAGTCCCTGGAATTGAAGCAAAATCAGAAAAGAGGAAAGGGGAAAGGAGAAAATTTAACAGAGAAGAGAACCAGCTCTATAACCTAAACCTGACAGACGACTGATAGACAAACGGAATTCCATCACCAGACCTCCAGCGATTAATAAACAAGAGGAATTGAAGAAGAAGATGAGCAAAGGGAGGAGAAGTTGAACGCGTAGAGAATGTTGAGAGAACCATCAATGAGAGCTATGAAGGAAGGGGAATAATTGAACGTTAATTAGAATAAGAGAGAAGGAGGAATAAAATAGTTTAATAAATCTCTCTCTCTCTTAAGAAAATAATAAGTAACAACCTGGAAGAAGACAATTGTAACCCTCCTCCCTCAAGCTAACATATAACATTAGAAGAATGTCATAGACTCTCTAATATAAGATCACAATACGACATGGACTCCCTTTGCAAATCAGAAAGAATATGATATAACTCTTCCTTCTGAATAAGGTATGGATATGTGTGGTCCGAATGTTGCCGTGTTACACGGCTTGTGTGCTGTGTGCTTTGTTTGACAATGATCATAAGACTAAAGCATGAAATTGGATTGCTTGTTGTGCCGTGCTTATATGCTTGTTATATCATTGTTGCATATTACCTGCGCGCACACAGTAGTTTAGTCCCTTTCTCGTTTAGCATCGCCACCACCTCCTTTCTTCTTCTTTATTCAAGCATTCTTTTAAGTCTCTCAATCTTAGACAGTTGAAACTGGTGACCACAGCTGATCATTCTCTTCTGCTCTACCACCGGTGAACGAGGAACATACATACCAATGTCTCCTTCATTCTCTTTTCGTTCGAGTTGTTTTATTCCTTAGGAACCCAACAATCGTCTCACAAAGGACAAATGCTGCTTATCATACTTCTACTCTACAACAACATAATATCACACCAATAAAATGGGCAACAAGCTTTACAATATGAATTTATGAACCAAAGGCTGGAACGGGTAACTGTAGAATTCAATTTTATAAAAAGATAAACCCTTTGGACCATGTGTTTATCATTAACTATTGGTTATGAAGGAAATGATATGGAGTCTCACTAGCAAATACAGTGAGAACATGAAATTAAAAATCTAGTTCCAATAATTAATACGAAATTCAGTATACTCGCAAGATGATACAGTGAAAAAACTGAGCGTTCAAGTCACGCATAAGGCTCGTGCCTTAAGTGTAACACCCCTAATCCTAAACCTGTAATAATAGTGCAAGCCGTAGCATAATAAATAACGTTCGCAGCGGAAAATAAAACTATCTATCCTTGGTGTTACACGCCGTTACTCACCCTTGTGAGTAACAAGGCATCCTCACTTCTTCCAACAACTTCAACTCCTCACGCTGTGATGAACAAGATACTGAGCACTCTTAATATTTACAAACCAAATCCAAACTAAATGAGTAACTAACCGAATACAACAAACTCCTTAATACAATACAATAATAAAACTTGAAAGTGTTTCTTGAGAACACATCAGCTACCCTGTAACCCGCACTCCGGCTTGTATATACATCAGTAACCTGAAATGTTTCGCCCATTGAAGGGCTCAGCAATCGAAATGCTGGTATGCTAAATGTTGTCCTAAGTCATCTAGATTCCTTAAGTCGTTTAGCCATCTTGATATTAGATTCTTTACATGATATACCGGTTTACAATAATAACAGTAATAGCTGTAAACATCAAACAATCACATAACAGTTCACCTGCAAACATCACTCCATAGTAGTAAACAACAACCAATAATCATACACCAATAATCCATCACAATAACCAAACAAGATACGCGTATTAATTAACTGTACTTGTTAGTAGGTCACATGAACCTTATCCTTCTAAACTAACCACTTAACTTATCCAATTAAACTACACCTCAGGTGTCATGTTAGGACAACCCTTAAACTTATAAATGGACAGTAGTCCCCTGGGTTCCAAAGGAACCTGTTACCAGCTGACCTTATGGCCCTGGATAATTTATGCCTTAAAGACATCTGATTTGGCCGAAGCCTGTGCACCAACGGTAGTGCTCTCCACCATCATCGAATGTGACTGATGGATTCCCTTGAGAGACTCTCCTTTGTAGTCCCTCGTAGTGATCACGATGCACAACCAGAAAGTCGAAACAGTCTGGATTCCTTTCTTTAAGTTAGCCCTTTTTGTCAGTGACATAATATCCAATCCTTGAGTTAAAACTATAACAGTTGACCATCAGTTAGGTTCTCATAATACCTAAAGGTCGTTAGTCTTGTTTGAGTTTAGATGTATATACTCCTAGTCATAAGACGTTCGCGTAAGATAAAACGCAGTGGTGTCGAGCAATACAGTATACAACACCATATACATAAATCACAGATATCGCTCTTAACATTTAAACACACAACGTCTGGACCTCAGGAAAATCATTAGGACATTCAGACCACACAATTAACATACCGTTCACCGTGTAACTGCTAGCTTGACAATTCTCACTTTCATAGTTGCTTCCCGTACGCTGTTATAATTACATGCAATACCGGGTAATGTTAATATAACTGTTCACTAACTATTACAGTACTGTTACTACAGAACTATTACTCGTGGTTTACTAACCCCGTATGTTCTTTATTTCTCCCTGTTATTTAACAGTGGTTCGAGGTAGTTTAACAGTTCATTATTTTATGTAGTCATCACATGTGATAATGCATTTCCATTTCATTGTATAACTTTATTTCATTAATCATATTTCCATAATTATTTTCACTTATGCCATATATCAATATCATTTGGCTATTTTTATTATAACCACAATTATTTTATAAACTTTACATTATACTCCATAATATACTATAATACATTATATTACCTAGTTTTAATTTCTTTCTTTGTTTAATTACAAAACCAACCTTATAAATTTGATAATTGCATATTGAACACATAACCTTTGTAAATTACCAATTAACCTTATAATTTTCAGTATTTATATTTTGTACCCACTAACTTTCGTAAATTATTACATAGTCACTTATATTTTCGGTTTCAACATGTATCTTTCCTTTATTTACAATTTAACCCCAAAACTTTATATAAGTTACATATTAACTTATAAACTATAGTTTTAATATTTCATTTCTTAAAATACCGAAATGGTCCTTATAGTTTTGCAAATTATGAATTCGCCGATTTTCTTTTCGGTTTAATATATAAACTTTCTTAAATTACATTTTCACCCCAAAACTTTTATAAACTTAATATTTTATGTCATAAATCATTTTAACCCAAAGTTTTTGGTCAACACTTTGACCAAGACTTAATTTCATAATTAATACTTTAATATACCCAAAAAACATATATAATTTGGTTTCACCTCTAAACTTTCCAATAATTACAAAATAGCCCCTAAACTTTATAAAATGTTATTTTAACACTTAAACACTTATTTAAATTCACCAAAATTCATAATATTTATTCCTACCTTATATTATATCATAAATATACCAAACAACTCCTTAAACTCTCGGTAATTATTCTCAATACCCCAAAATTTTCAAAATTTACATTTTAGCCACATAACTTTATAAACTAGCCATTTAAATACTTGTAGCTATTTTTAATACTCCCAAAATTTGTAATATAAGCTAATATACTCATATACTTCAAAAATCACCAAATAATCCATATCATTCTCAACTGTAACAGATTTTTATCATATGGTTTTAAAACTTGATTTAAACTTTATAATATGTATATATAAATGTATATAAGCCATATAATACTTCTAAAAATTATGTTAATGACTTAGAATGATTATAAACTCAAAATAGAACATTTAATCCCTAGATAATTCGGCTTGTACATATATGTATCATATTTAATTTTTGTGACACAATTTTATACCTTAAGGTAATAATCTTACCTTATATGTTATAAATTATTTTCTTGACATTATAACCCATAGTACTTCGGCCTCAATATTACTAAGGCTTGTACATAATTTTTATACCAAAGTTTGAAGCTTAAATCAAACTTAAACTTAATAAACCTTAATTATAGAAACTTACTCCTTAAATCAAGATAATTCTCGTACTTGATTTCTCCTTGAATTCCAAGCTCCTCCAATGGTATTTTCTTGAAGAACTTTTGGCCTCCTTGTATATATCTAGGAGATCAATTTGTTAGACTTCTAACAAGGATTTATAAGTAAGATTTGGAGTAGTTTTACAAGAGTTTACCTTAGGAATTTTTCAAGGAATTTTCGGTAGAACTTGAGATGATTGTAGATCCAAGTTTCCTTCATGAAATAATGAAGAGAACATTGGTTTAGAGGCTTATAATTTTTGGAAATGAGTTAAGGAATTTTGCTAGAATTTTCAACATGAAAATATACCTTAACTTGATCTTGTTGTTCCTTGTGTTGTTGTTGAATCAAGGTAACTCCTTGGAACACTTAAGTTTGGCGAAATCTTGCATGATTGCTAAGATGATTCTTGCTTCAAGACTTAGTAGATTTAACCAGGAAAATTACATAGAAATGGTGTTAGAACTTAATACACCATTAATGAACCTTTGAAGCTCTAAGGAATAAACTAGCAAATGAAGAAAGAAATGAGAGGAAGTGAGAGACTTACACAATCGGCTAGGGTTGGGCAAAGGAAGGAATGGCTCACGTAAGGCCTTAAGGAAAGGAATGAGAGGATTTCTCTTTTGATAAAACAATGTCAAATTTGACTAACCTTTTCATTAGTTTATTCATTGATCCTTGGCTCAAGAAAATGCTCTCATTATTGCTAACTTTCGGCTGAGACAAGGAGGTAGGAGGATAGCTTTGTTTGATAATTGAAACAAGAAGACAAAGGCAAGGTAGGCAAGGTAATACTTTAGCATTTTTATAAGTTGAATACCATGTCAATTGTTGTCTTCTTTCCTTGTTATTAACGGTAATGTAGCTGAATGAAGGTGTTTGATTTTGACAATTGAAGACAATAGAACATGCCTAGGTAGGTAGGTATCTTAGTTTAATTTTTATAAGGCAATCAAACCATGTTTTTTTGCTCATTTTTGGCAACCAAGGGCTGCTACAAGACAATTGATTTTTGTTGTATTAGGCATAGAAATATACATAGATAGGTAGTTGTCTTCCTTGACTAATTTAGACAGCAATCAATCCCCCTTTTTCCTGATCAAAATCGGCAGCCACAAGGCTAGAACATGGGCTGTTTCAATTCCATATATTAGACTAATGCTAAAGTAGATCTATGAACTTACTTTTGTGTATTTAATTTCTATGACTTTTCCTAACTTATTCCTTGTTGTTTCCTTGCAGGAAATCGGTAATGGAGTCTCATTTGACTGAGATTGCTTTGTTATATTATCACATGGTACATGATAAGATGAGTCATTATCCATAAGGCAATTTTCTAAGCCAAAACTAGTCAAATTATACCTAAAATGGCACCCCCTTTGGTAGTCACATGGGACTGATTTTTAATTTGATTCCTGTCACACTATATTGTATTAAGACCATATTATAACATGTTATAAATCACAACATTTAATTGGTACATTTATACCAAGGTAAAAGATGAAAGTTCTAAGGTAAAACTGCTGATTTTACGTACCTTTTTTATCATAAAATCGCCCCTACTTGTGCTATGAGTTTAGCACTGGCATTAATTGATTTAGATGGTCAATTTATCCCCATTTAGGATTATCAACTCGTGGCTCCTCAAAAACTTCAAGGTAATAGCGTAGAACGCGTTTTTATGACACCCGAAGGTGCGTTTTTGTGCTTTAAGGATATTTTGGAAAATAAGTAGTCGCTATGAGTTCCAAGTGTTTATAACAATTGTTTATACTCCACCCATGCCTTTCTTTAAGATTGAACAACTTTAACACAACTGCCAACTTGTTTATCTTAGGGGGGCACCCTGGATATAATGGTATTTTTGATGCATTATAAGGTTCTCATGAGCACTAGGTTTGTTAGAGAAATGTTCTTCTACATCCTCTAGCATTGCATCAATCTGATCATGCTCATCAGTAGCATTATCATCACTGTCATTATCATCATCTAAAGCACAAACTGTATCATCATAATCTGCATTCAAGTTGTTGACATTGATTTTCTCATCCAGTGTACTGCTAGTCACCCTGTATTTAGGCACGTCATTTGGGCTCTCACCATGCCATTGCCAAACTGTGTAATTTTGCATAAAACCACGAGTAGATAAGTGATATCTGATCTCTTCTATACTCTGATATTTTAAGGCATTAACACAATCTCGACATGGACACTTAATGTATCCTTCATCCTTGGCTAACAAATTATCAACAACTACTTTGCAAAATTCTCTAACCCCATTTTGATATTTGTCATCTAATCGGTCCATGTACATCCACAAGCGATCCATACCCTTTCAATTTGCAGATCAATAAAAACCAATTTAGCATACTATAGTTCTTTTGACATAGTAGTTCTTTTTATCATTTAAACAAACAATATCACAAATTTAACAAACCATCCATATTTGAACCATAAAATGGCGCTACAAAACAACAATAAGAAACTAATGATTCCTAGTAAATTAATGTAAAAAGGCCCTTGTTCAGTTCAGGTCTATTCTTCTTCTTCGTTTTCCGTCATTATTCGCTCGATTTTACAAGGTCTATAACCTGTCAAAATTACATACTTAATAACTTTATCATCACTTCAAACTTTTGTATGCCCAGTGAGAAAGGGAGGAATATATGTGGCAGTCATGAACACAAGTTTGACATCTTAAGATATGAAAAATGAACGGTGCAGTAAACAAAATCATAGCAAGCCAAACCATTCAGCATGGTATTTACTATTAGCTGTTTTTGGTGGAACATAAGCATCATTACATCTGATTGAAGCTTCCATGTAAGGTATTCATCTACAGTTCAACGTGTGTGGTTATAGTGTAGTAGGATGAAAGGCGAGCTTGAAAGTGTGTCGTTATGCTGCAGTTTCAGAATTTATGTGCTGTTATAGTGCTGAAATTTTAGTTCCAAATGTGAACTATTATAGAGTAGTAATTTCAGGATCATCGTGTTGTTTTCATTGTTTAACGGCTAACCAAAAATATGTTCAGCTGCTTAACTTCTTATAGTTCAGTTAGCAAAGATTAAACTTGTATTGTCATGCTGGACAACAGTGACTAGGTTGTTCTTATTGTTTAATGACAGCAGCAGCCTATTCTCATTGATTAGTAAACTGCTGCAACATTTATTTTTATCGACATCAGCAGCTTTTTTTGTTGTATTTGAGAGGAGGGTAAGCTGATGCTTACTGTTTAAAATACTTATTTTCTCGCTACTTGGTTTCAGGCCTGGTGAGTGGGACTCAGTAAGTCAGTCTCCCGGGGTTGAAGATCTACCAATTCTAAGAAGTTAATTAAAAACCAGTTACCTAAGTGCAAATGTGGCGTATGACTTAACTAAGAATACCCTATTCAGTCCAAATGTAAGATCCATGTGAGCGAATAAAACCCATGCCCATATGGGCAAGTTTGTTGTATGATTGAACCAGAAATTCAATATCGTGAACATTCTGTACTATATGTGAAATACCCCTGAACACTTAAACACATAAAATCATAACGCGGTTTATAATTCGGACATAAAATAACGTACGAACAATTAAATTTAGTACATATACATGTCCGAACGTGTGACGACGTTATATATTAATATAGTCACGTACTTGTACGAAAACTACATGTACGTAACGTTATGACATTGTAACGTTGTAATAAAAATGATAACGTCGCATAACGTTGTAACAAATAAATAAATAAATATAACGCGGTATATAATATGGTCTTACATATATAAATAGGCAAGTATAACTTATACAAAAAAAAAGAAAAGAAAAAGGAGCAAAGACACAGTAGTTCTTTTGACATAGTAGTTCTTTTTATCATTTAAACAAACAATATCACAAATTTAACAAACCATCCATATTTGAACCATAAAATGGCGCTACAAAACAACAATAAGAAACTAATGATTCCTAGTAAATTAATGTAAAAAGGCCCTTGTTCAGTTCAGGTCTATTCTTCTTCTTCGTTTTCCGTCATTATTCGCTCGATTTTACAACAAGGTCTATAACCTGTCAAAATTACATACTTAATAACTTTATCATCACTTCAAACTTTTGTATGCCCAGTGAGAAAGGGAGGAATATATGTGGCAGTCATGAACACAAGTTTGACATCTTAAGATATGAAAAATGAACGGTGCAGTAAACAAAATCATAGCAAGCCAAACCATTCAGCATGGTATTTACTATTAGCTGTTTTTGGTGGAACATAAGCATCATTACATCTGATTGAAGCTTCCATGTAAGGTATTCATCTACAGTTCAGCGTGTGTGGTTATAGTGTAGTAGGATGAAAGGCGAGCTTGAAAGTGTGTCGTTATGCTGCAGTAGTTTCAGAATTTATGTGCTGTTATAGTGCTGAAATTTTAGTTCCAAATGTGAACTATTATAGAGTAGTAATTTCAGGATCATCGTGTTGTTTTCATTGTTTAACGGCTAACCAAAAATATGTTCAGCTGCTTAACTTCTTATAGTTCAGTTAGCAAAGATTAAACTTGTATTGTCATGCTGGACAACAGTGACTAGGTTGTTCTTATTGTTTAATGACAGCAGCAGCCTATTCTCATTGATTAGTAAACTGCTGCAACATTTATTTTTATCGACATCAGCAGCTTTTTTTGTTGTATTTGAGAGGAGGGTAAGCTGATGCTTACTGTTTAAAATACTTATTTTCTCGCTACTTGGTTTCAGGCCTGGTGAGTGGGACTCAGTAAGTCAGTCTCCCGGGGTTGAAGATCTACCAATTCTAAGAAGTTAATTAAAAACCAGTTACCTAAGTGCAAATGTGGCGTATGACTTAACTAAGAATACCCTATTCAGTCCAAATGTAAGATCCATGTGAGCGAATAAAACCCATGCCCATATGGGCAAGTTTGTTGTATGATTGAACCAGAAATTCAATATCGTGAACATTCTGTACTATATGTGAAATACCCCTGAACACTTAAACACATAAAATCATAACGCGGTTTATAATTCGGACATAAAATAACGTACGAACAATTAAATTTAGTACATATACATGTCCGAACGTGTGACGACGTTATATATTAATATAGTCACGTACTTGTACGAAAACTACATGTACGTAACGTTATGACATTGTAACGTTGTAATAAAAATGATAACGTCGCATAACGTTGTAACAAATAAATAAATAAATATAACTCGGTATATAATATGGTCTTACATATATAAATAGGCAAGTATAACTTATACAAAAAAAAAGAAAAAGGAGCCAAGACGCTCCCGCTGAGGTTTGAACCCTGTACTTCTTGTATACCTCGTGAACGTCTTAACCGGTTGAGCTAAACTCATATTCAGTAATGAACTGCACCGACTTATACAAGAGTAATAACACTTATCATAAGATAAAATAAACCACCTAGATATTTGGTGGAACACTACATCAGTTACATATAATAGTAATGGACTAACAAGACATCTTGACCCCTACTTCTTTTCAGTCGTTCAATCACCAAACCACTAACCATCAGAGACTATACTCCACTAAGCTTGCTTTCACTAACTCTTAGGTGATGTTCCCTGCATGTCAATCATACTCCACACAGTTTGAAAAATTCTCTCGCCGCACTTGCACGTATTCACTCTCTTCTGTAAACCCCATATATGCTCTGTTGCCTCAAGTTCATTCTGGGGGGCGGTGTCTTCAAATCCCAACCGAAAAACAAGGTATAGCTCCACACATCCATCCCTCTTCATACGTGAACTACACTTCTCTTTATCTCTACTCTCTGAAATCCAAACAAACAGATAAGGAACATACACAATCTGGTTAATCTCCTCTGGTGTGTACTGGCAAACAGCGTGCGTAGACACTTGCTCTTTTCATTCTCCTCGTGTCTGCACTTCTGTCCATCATCTTCGTGGTAGATTTACAACCTAAAACAACAATAGGGCATACGTGTTTTGCACCAGCCTTCATCCCTTTCTGGTATAACTATCGCTGGAGTGATAAACCGATCACTGGAATTACTGCATTCTCGCACTCCAGTCTGAACCAGCAGCAGGGAATGCGACTGAAACCAAGCACCTCTGCTCAAATCCCTTCTTCTGTCTATGTCTCTGTGCGATAATCACTGGAAGCGTGTACCTTGCGCACCAGGTTGAGAACAGACTGAAGATATGCATAATCCACGCCTTTTCAATTCATTCTTCTGTCTGCAATCCGATATAGGTAAATCACTGAACTACTGCGTCTAATGAATGTGTTACTGCAATGATAAATCATTTGAGGAAAAATTGAAAACTCAAGTTCATGAACAACAAGAAAGATAAAAAGAGAAGCTACTCAAGTTGGGTTTCAGTTTTCGATTAATTGCAGTTTCAGTAATATGCAGTTCAGTGACTTTAACCATGTTGTTTTGGATCTGTTTTGGGGTTTAAGTCTGGATAAAACACTCAACTAAATAGGTAAGCTACCTGGGTGGGAGGACTGGAAATCAGATCAAGAAACAGGAAGGGAAGGTGGGAGTTAAGTCATCAGTTTTGAGCTTCAGTGTTTCAGTTTATCTAGCTCAGCGTTTGGACATGGCAGTAACATTAACCAAGTTATTATGGGTTGTTTTTCAGTATAGAATCTTGACAGAGCCTTAACTAACTGAGTCAGCCATTTGGGAAACTTGAAAACTCAAATGCGTGGACAGAAGGAAAATAGGAAAAAAAAAACACAGAAGAAGATGTAGCAGTTCCCTTTTTCAATTTCAGATTTCTCAGTTCTCTGTATAAGTATAACCAGTTGACAGAGGGCTGTTTGGGGATTAAGGTACGAACTACTTCAGAACTGAATAATCAGTTAAGAGATCCAGAAAGAAATCTAGATGAACTAGCTAAAGAAACTACTGCAGAAACGTTAGTTTAAAACCCTGCAACATTACAGTTCTGTGGAATGAAATTTCAGTGTCATTAACAATGTTGTTGTGAGTTTAAAAGCTTGATTACACACCTAGCTAAAGGGGCAACCAGGTTGGGGAGAAAGTTGGAAGTCAAACTCGCGAAAAGGAAGAAAACAATAGGAAATAAGTGCAGCAGCTCACGTTTTCCTTGGTTTCTGTTTTCAGTTTTCAAATTCTTTGTACAGGAGATTGAGAGGTGGTCTTGGTTGTGTTGGGTTAAATTAGAATTTAAAAATATGCTAAGATATCTAACTAGGAAGGTAAACAAAGGAGAAATTTGGAAGTCAGGTAAAAGAATAAGGAGAGAAACAGAAGAAAAGAAAAACAGTTTTGTACTTTCAGTTTTACAGTTTATTTTTCTGAAAACTTAAGTTCCTGTATGGCTCTGTTACAGAGAGTCATAAGGGGTTTATTTTGGGGTTAAAACCGTATTAAAACACTTAAGTAAGTAGCTAAACCATTTGGGGGAATTAGAAGTTAACTTAACTATCTAACAGCAAGGATCAAAAGAAGTAAACAGATCCTGTTTCTGTTTCTTATTCGATAATAAGTACTTCTGTATAACTGACATACAAGTGGTATAAAGGTACTGTGTTGACTTGCTTATAAGCTTAAAACCTAGCCAACACACTTAAGTGAGGCTATAAACACTTTGGGGGATTAAAAAGACAGATTAATGAGCCTAGAAGAAAGATTTAAGAAGAGTCACACAGAGTTTCTGTTACAGTTTTTTTCTGTTGTTTATCAGTTCTGCGCAAGGGAGTTTAGAGGTGTTGCTCATGTCATTTCGAGTTGTTTTGGGCTTAAAACCTTGATGGGACACCTGACTAAGAGGGCCAAAAACATTGGGTTAAATGGAATGATTAATAGCCAAAAAAGGAAAGCTTAAAGGAAAGATACAAAACTAGAGATTACAGTTTTCTGCAGTTTATAGTTTCTGTAAAATGGACTTTCCGAGGTTATAACAGAGGTGTTTTGGGTTGGATTTGAGTTTAAAACTTTCGTAATACACCTAGATAGTTGGATAAAAACCTTGGTAAGGTTTAGAGACTGATTTATAACCTAAAGAGAAGTTTAAAGAGGAACTATACAGAGTTGTTGTTTTCAGTTTCCTACAGATTCTGATTTCTGTAAAGTGACCTTTCAGAGATGCTAACAGCCTTGTTTTGAGTTGTTCTTAAGCCCAAACCCTTCCTAATACGATTAACTAGTGGTGTAAACACTTTGGGAAGATTTGGAAACTGGTTAATGAACTGAAAGCAAGAGGAAGAGGTAATGTGCAGATTTTGGTTTTCAGTTTTTCTAGAATTTTGCTACTTCTGTATAACTGTAATACAGTGAGTGTAAGAGGGTTGTATAGGTCTGGAAGTGAACTTATGACCTTGCTAATATAACTACCTAAGAGAGTAAACAATTTGGGAGGAAGTAGGAAGCAGTTTAATGCATTAAAAGGAGAGGATTAGTGGAAGTTGCATAGATGGGATGTTTCAGTTTGCTAGAACTTGTGTCTCTGTTTGGTCAATGTTCGAAGTTGTTAAAAGTGTGGAATTGGTTTAATAATGAACACAAGACAGTACTAATGCATCTAACCAAGTTGGTGAAACATTTTGGGAAGATTTAAACCTCGGTCGATACCCTAAATATGGGGTTAGTTAAGGTTAAACACCGAAAGTGTGTTTTAGTTTTCTAAACTTTGGGGCTTCTGTATAGATGAGCTTTGAGAGTAGTCTAAAGAATTCATTTTGGTGATAAGGGATTAAACACATTGCTAACCTTTTTATAAGGAAGAGATACATTTTAAGGGAATAAAAGTCCACCTCATATAAGCTTATTACCTGTTAATGCTTAGAAAACCTTAATACGTTAGCTAGAGGATGCACTTAATCAACGTGTGAACGGACTATGTAACTGTCCTAGGAGTGAGATAAAGCCTAAGGTTATGACTTGGAAAATTTCTAAGGGACAATATAAGTTGAACTACCAAAAGTTCACCTAGGGAATAACGCCCAGTGTAAATGAGATAAACTAGAAAAAAATGTCGGCACATGAAATCATGAACTGACACGTTATTTTTAATCAACGTTAGGGTCGTAACGAACGCCAACCAGGAACCCGTGTGTGAGACGACACTTGCTTCTGATCCAGGTATGGACATGTGTGGTTCGTATGTTGCCGTGTTACACGGCTTGTGTGTGTGTGCCTTGTTTGTTTATGACCACAAGACTAATGCATGAAAAAGGATGTTTGTTTTACCGTGCTTATTTGTCTGTTGTGAGCTTGTGTAATGCATGTGAATGGATTGATTATCTTCCTTGCTTACCTGCTTGTTATTATTGTACATATTGCTTGCGCGCTCACAGTAGTGTAGTCCCTTCTCGTTGATGAATCCTTGAGATGAAACACAACGAACTTCGTAAACAAACCAAAGGAACTACATAAAGGGAAAACTCCTCTTAACTATAGAGGACCTCTAAAGACACCCACTATGGTGTCGAACTATCAAAGGTAATGATAAGCCAATACTCTTTAGAAGTGAGTAGGGAGACGGACCCTTTGTATCCGGGGTAGAGACCAATAATCTAAAAAGGAACAGGGAGACGGACCCTTTGTATCCGGGGTAAGACCAGAGTATTGAAAGGAATAGGGAGACGGACCCTTTGTATCCGGAGCAGAGGCTAGTATCATTGAAAAGGAATAGGGAGACGGACCCTTTGTATCCGGGGTAGAGACCAGAGTATTGAAAGGAATAGGGAGACGGACCCTTTGTATCCGGGGTAGAGACCAGAATATTGAAAGGAATAGGGAGACAGACCCTTTGAATCCGGGGTGGTAAGGGGAGGTAGAGACCAGAGTATGGAAGGCATAGGGAGACGGACCCTTTGTATCCGGAGCGGAGGCTTGTAACATTGAAAAGGAATAGGGAGACGGACCCTTTGTATCCGGAGCGGAGGCTTGTAACATTGAAAAGGAATAGGGAGACGGACCCTTGGTATCTGGGGGGGCAGTGGCTAGTAAATATTTGGAAACAACAGAGAGAGAGGAAGAGCTATCCGGGGGGAATGGAGGATTAGCTATGAGGAAGACGCTTCCAAATGGTGGTGAAAGAGAATTCACAAATAACCTTAATGAAACAAGGAAGATTAGCACCTAATGAGATGGTCACGGGATCTAAATTACATCCCCAGACCGGGTGCAAGGAAAGAGAAAGAAAATACACTTTAAGAGAACAAAAGAAAAGAAATGAAAACACACAACGCTCGTACGATCCCATAGTGAGGATCATGGGTATTACATATGCACAACGTTTTAGTATGTACATGATTGCTGTTGTGTTACTAGCAGCGGTTGTGCTTGGTCGTGTTGCGAATGTGTTATACCTTAAGTGTGTATGATACTATGTTGTGATGTGGTGGTGTGTTTTACTGCTTATTATAGCATGTAAATTGACTTAATAATATTCGGCCAAGTAGTCGTGTGGCCCGGTAACATACGGGGCTACACACGTTCATACTCAGAGTAGTTTGCTGAGTCCTTTACACCAATTTTTTCAGGTATTATGCCGGACGATAACAGAGTGTAGGAGGGGGGATGGCTACCATGGGGGGTAGTCCATCAGGGCATGACTTTTAAGTTTGTAGTAGTATGGGTAATATATGGGTTGATACTAAACCCGAGATGTAATTCTTAGTTTATAATTTGGTAATTTTGTTGTAGACACTTGGTAATTGGGAATTGTACTATGTATTGTTTATGAGTTGTATTGAGGACTGTTTCCAGTCATTCAGACCGTTAGCTGATATGGATAGAGTTGTTGTGTCACCACGTGGGTGGTTGGCGTCTGTGACACCCGAGTAGAGTTGTGAATCCGCTGCTTCGTCTTATCGTGATCTCGTTGGGTTATCCGGGGGTGTTACAGAAAGTGGTATCAGAGCGTAACTGGAACAGAGAAGTACCGAGTATAGGAAAACCTGGAATTAGGAATTCTGACAGTGAGTCAAGGGTTGGGGGTAGTATGTGAGGCCCGTTAGTTAGGGTTCTCCCCAGTAATATGGATGCCTAACAAATACATACACCCAACCTTCACATCCTTATGTCTCTTAAAACTCAGAGGAAGAACGCCAGAGAGGTAGAAAGCCTCTCTTACTCGGGAAACCCGATCTGCATCTGCTTAATGTTAGCCATCAACCCGAGAAGAAAAGACTATACTATACAAAAGACGTGCCAAAAGAATATAGCGTAGAGGGACCAATTTTAGCGACAACTTGGGTCGACATGCTTAGCAGTCGATGGGACCCTACCTCACAAGTAAAGAGGACCGAAATACCCTTAAATTTATGCAATAAATACAGCTCAGAAAAAAAAAAAGCAAATAATTAAGCTAAGGATGGGATTGGAAGAAATTATACAATTCATACACTTGAGAGGCTGATTTTAGTAAACCTTTCATGAAACCACGAAATAAGAGAATATAGTTCAAGACGAAATTACACCATAAAATTGGTACAACCTATAAGGCTTGATGAAGCATGACACAATTTTACACACTAAAGTATAATATTACGTAATTCAATAAAGAACTTACGATATCAGGAGGATGTAAACGTACGCATCAATATACCATTAAATCTATGGAAACAACCGTATATGGATAAGTATATATATTATGGATACAAGAACGAGTGGATATATATACGTACACATAGTTGGAGAATTACGGAACTAATCTAAAGGCTTAGAATTTAATGCTAATCCATGAATGAATTGTTAGACGACTAAAAATAGGTGGGGGTAAGAACTTAAATTGATTGGTCGTTTAAACCGGACGTGCAAGGTTAAGCTTGACATGGCCAGGTCACGTGAACTGCGCATATAAATTGGGGTGGAAGGGTAGTCCAACACTTACGCTGATCACGTCGGTGTTGGATGATTCTCGAAACCCCACAGAAGTGGACACATAAACTACAATTTGGTATGAAAGTTTGATAAGCTTGGATAAGTAAAAATGCAAAGGAGCGGAGTTGAAACCAAAATAAATACATGGATACATGGCTCGAAAATTCGGGGATAAACATGAGTATACAGATATGTGAGGATTCGAAATGGTGTGTGTGATGGTTACTATTAACCCAAAAGTTACCACGTAAAATATACAACGCGCAATCAAATGCAATATGTAAACCGATTGGTAGTCAATTACCTTAATTCCTGGCGGGGACATAAGAACATAATGATGATGAGAAGGAAACTAAAATCCTATGTAAAATAGTTACAATCAAGAATTCTTTAACATATATAATTCAGTAACCTTGTGACTGAAACTAACTAAAGTCAACTAGCAGCGTCAAGCCATAAATGGGGCTGAAAAAAATAATTTCTCAAAGATGAAAAACATCTCATTTGGCTGTGCCGTTAGCGGAAAAAAAAAAAAGAGTAGGGGGTAGTAATGCTAGCAGAGCAGGACTAACTATCTACACATAATTACGAGCGGTTAAGATAAACAAACAAGTCGGTGTACAAAGACACGTCCGTGAGAATCAAATATTAAGAACTAAATAGCTACTACGGAGCATACTTGAACTAAAGCCAAAAGGTCAGCCAAAAAGAACAATCAGACGCTTAAAAGCACAAAAAAAAAAAAACATGAACTTCTGACCTCCAGAGTAAAAAGATAAGACCGTGTATAAATTAAAATACCCCACGGCAGTCAAGAGGCCTTTACTCCTAAATGATAAAGATACAAATAAGCCATGCACTACCTTGAAAAGTATAGTGAAGGAAAACCAAACCTGAAAGTAATCAGAGTCGCACAGCAGAAGCTGGTGGACCATATTTCACATTTTCCAGTTGAATAACAAGTGACTTATCTGCCAATACCCTAGACCCAGGGAGGAAAACCCGAATCCGTATAGATCGGTGTGGACACCGATAAGAATCTTTGAGACATAAACTGAGCCATTAACATAGTCAAGGCATTTGATAGGCCTATAAAGTGAGCTGCATTGCATAGAAACAAGAAAACCCCATGAGACTTAAACATCTTGAACCAAAGTTCAATGATGATATAATAGGGATTACGTGGGCGTAATCCATTTTTAAGGGGGGGGGGGGGGGGGGGGTAGGCGCGCTGCGTTCTTAGGCTGCGTTTTACCGTGTTATTGCTCGTTTGATGGATTGTTGT
Source organism: Limonium bicolor (assembly GCA_023374045.1). Lineage (NCBI taxonomy): Eukaryota > Viridiplantae > Streptophyta > Magnoliopsida > Caryophyllales > Plumbaginaceae > Limonium > Limonium bicolor. The sequence goes on from CM041777.1 coordinate 443,685,105, forward strand.
GATTGCATGGTGGTTATGAATGAAGGACTCGTCCTCTTGATTGTATATGAGTACAATACATGAGAATTATTGGTACGTTAAAATACTAGTGAGAACTTGGTGAAGCCATAGATATGGCGTGGTGCTTATAAGCACAAATGGTGGAATAGAACTGTGGACCTTGGTTGGAAATTGACTATGTGTATTCCTACAACCACACGTTGGTTGGTAGGTCTGTGTGTATGAATGGTGCAGAATTGTGTGTGTACTGTATGGGATGTACTTTGTGCTATGAATGAATGTTGTGTGCCTTGGCTTGCACTTTAGCATGTTATACACATTGCTAGCTTCTTGGTCTACTATGAGAACTTGTGTGAAGCCACTGATGTGGCATGGTGCTTAGAAGCACTGAGCATTATAGTTATGGGCTTAATTCTTTGGGTATCGTGAATGAATGCGGGACTGGATCCCTAAGATTACTAGGAGTGGAAAATATAAGTTAAGGAAGTAAGACTTCGGGACGAATTAAACACATAAAATCATAACGCGGTTTATAATTCGGACATAAAATAACGTACGAACAATTAAATTTAGTACATATACATGTCCGAACGTGTGACGACGTTATATATTAATATAGTCACGTACTTGTACGAAAACTACATGTACGTAACGTTATGACATTGTAACGTTGTAATAAAAATGATAACGTCGCATAACGTTGTAACAAATAAATAAATAAATATAACTCGGTATATAATATGGTCTTACATATATAAATAGGCAAGTATAACTTATACAAAAAAAAAAAGAAAAAGGAGCCAAGACGCTCCCGCTGAGGTTTGAACCCTGTACCTCTCGTATACCTCGTGAACGTCTTAACCGGTTGAGCTAAACTCATATTCAGTAATGAACTGCACCGACTTATACAAGAGTAATAACACTTATCATAAGATAAAATAAACCACCTAGATATTTGGTGGAACACTACATCAGTTACATATAATAGTAATGGACTAACAAGACATCTTGACCCCTACTTCTTTTCAGTCGTTCAATCACCAAACCACTAACCATCAGAGACTATACTCCACTAAGCTTGCTTTCACTAACTCTTAGGTGATGTTCCCTGCATGTCAATCATACTCCACACAGTTTGAAAAATTCTCTCGCCGCACTTGCACGTATTCACTTCTTCTGTAAACCCCATATATGCTCTGTTGCCTCAAGTTCATTCTGGGGGCGGTGTCTTCAAATCCCAACCGAAAAACAAGGTATAGCTCCACACATCCATCCCTCTTCATACGTGAACTACACTTCTCTTTATCTCTACTCTCTGAAATCCAAACAAACAGATAAGGAACATACACAATCTGGTTAATCTCCTCTGGTGTGTACTGGCAAACAGCGTGCGTAGACACTTGCTCTTTTCATTCTCCTCGTGTCTGCACTTCTGTCCATCATCTTCGTGGTAGATTTACAACCTAAAACAACAATAGGGCATACGTGTTTTGCACCAGCCTTCATCCCTTTCTGGTATAATATACGCGTGGAGTGATAAACCGATCACTGGAATTACTGCATTCTCGCACTCCAGTCTGAACCAGCAGCAGGGAATGCGACTGAAACCAAGCACCTCTGCTCAAATCCCTTCTTCTGTCTATGTCTCTGTGCGATAATCACTGGAAGCGTGTACCTTGCGCACCAGGTTGAGAACAGACTGAAGATATGCATAATCCACGCCTTTTCAATTCATTCTTCTGTCTGCAATCCGATATAGGTAAATCACTGAACTACTGCGTCTAATGAATGTGTTACTGCAATGATAAATCATTTGAGGAAAAATTGAAAACTCAAGTTCATGAACAACAAGAAAGATAAAAAGAGAAGCTACTCAAGTTGGGTTTCAGTTTTCGATTAATTGCAGTTTCAGTAATATGCAGTTCAGTGACTTTAACCATGTTGTTTTGGATCTGTTTTGGGGTTTAAGTCTGGATAAACACTCAACTAAATAGGTAAGCTACCTGGGTGGGGAGGACTGGAAATCAGATCAAGAAACAGGAAGGGAAGGTGGGAGTTAAGTCATCAGTTTTGAGCTTCAGTGTTTCAGTTTATCTAGCTCAGCGTTTGGAACATGGCAGTAACATTAACCAAGTTATTATGGGTTGTTTTTCAGTATAGAATCTTGACAGAGCCTTAACTAACTGAGTCAGCCATTTGGGAAACTTGAAAACTCAAATGCGTGGACAGAAGGAAAATAGGAAAAAAAAAACACAGAAGAAGATGTAGCAGTTCCCTTTTTCAATTTCAGATTTCTCAGTTCTCTGTATAAGTATAACCAGTTGACAGAGGGCTGTTTGGGGATTAAGGTACGAACTACTTCAGAACTGAATAATCAGTTAAGAGATCCAGAAAGAAATCTAGATGAACTAGCTAAAGAAACTACTGCAGAAACGTTAGTTTAAAACCCTGCAACATTACAGTTCTGTGGAATGAAATTTCAGTGTCATTAACAATGTTGTTGTGAGTTTAAAAGCTTGATTACACACCTAGCTAAAGGGGCAACCAGGTTGGGGAGAAAGTTGGAAGTCAAACTCGCGAAAAGGAAGAAAACAATAGGAAGAAGTGCAGCAGCTCACGTTTTCCTTGGTTTCTGTTTTCAGTTTTCAAATTCTTTGTACAGGAGATTGAGAGGTGGTCTTGGTTGTGTTGGGTTAAATTAGAATTTAAAAATATGCTAAGATATCTAACTAGGAAGGTAAACAAAGGAGAAATTTGGAAGTCAGGTAAAAGAATAAGGAGAGAAACAGAAGAAAAGAAAAACAGTTTTGTACTTTCAGTTTTACAGTTTATTTTTCTGAAAACTTAAGTTCCTGTATGGCTCTGTTACAGAGAGTCATAAGGGGTTTATTTTGGGGTTAAAACCGTATTAAAACACTTAAGTAAGTAGCTAAACCATTTGGGGGAATTAGAAGTTAACTTAACTATCTAACAGCAAGGATCAAAAGAAGTAAACAGATCCTGTTTCTGTTTCTTATTCGATAATAAGTACTTCTGTATAACTGACATACAAGTGGTATAAAGGTACTGTGTTGACTTGCTTATAAGCTTAAAACCTAGCCAACACACTTAAGTGAGGCTATAAACACTTTGGGGGATTAAAAAGACAGATTAATGAGCCTAGAAGAAAGATTTAAGAAGAGTCACACAGTTTCTGTTACAGTTTTTTTTCTGTTGTTTATCAGTTCTGCGCAAGGGAGTTTAGAGGTGTTGCTCATGTCATTTCGAGTTGTTTTGGGCTTAAAACCTTGATGGGACACCTGACTAAGAGGGCCAAAAACATTGGGTTAAATGGAGATGATTAATAGCCAAAAAAGGAAAGCTTAAAGGAAAGATACAAAACTAGAGATTACAGTTTTCTGCAGTTTATAGTTTCTGTAAAATGGACTTTCCGAGGTTATAACAGAGGTGTTTTGGGTTGGATTTGAGTTTAAAACTTTCGTAATACACCTAGATAGTTGGATAAAAACCTTGGTAAGGTTTAGAGACTGATTTATAACCTAAAGAGAAGTTTAAAGAGGAACTATACAGAGTTGTTGTTTTCAGTTTCCTACAGATTCTGATTTCTGTAAAGTGACCTTTCAGAGATGCTAACAGCCTTGTTTTGAGTTGTTCTTAAGCCCAAACCCTTCCTAATACGATTAACTAGTGGTGTAAACACTTTGGGAAGATTTGGAAACTGGTTAATGAACTGAAAGCAAGAGGAAGAGGTAATGTGCAGATTTTGGTTTTCAGTTTTTCTAGAATTTTGCTACTTCTGTATAACTGTAATACAGTGAGTGTAAGAGGGTTGTATAGGTCTGGAAGTGAACTTATGACCTTGCTAATATAACTACCTAAGAGAGTAAACAATTTGGGAGGAAGTAGGAAGCAGTTTAATGCATTAAAAGGAGAGGATTAGTGGAAGTTGCATAGATGGGATGTTTCAGTTTGCTAGAACTTGTGTCTCTGTTTGGTCAATGTTCGAAGTTGTTAAAAGTGTGGAATTGGTTTAATAATGAACCCAAGACAGTACTAATGCATCTAACCAAGTTGGTGAAACATTTTGGGAAGATTTAAACCTCGGTCGATACCCTAAATATGGGGTTAGTTAAGGTTAAACACCGAAAGTGTGTTTTAGTTTTCTAAACTTTGGGGCTTCTGTATAGATGAGCTTTGGGAGTAGTCTAAAGAATTCATTTTGGTGATAAGGGATTAAACACATTGCTAACCTTTTGATATAAGGAAGAGATACATTTTAAGGGAATAAAAGTCCACCTCATATAAGCTTATTACCTGTTAATGCTTAGAAAACCTTAATACGTTAGCTAGAGGATGGACTTAATCAACGTGTGAACGGACTATGTAACTGTCCTAGGAGTGAGATAAAGCCTAAGGTTATGACTTGGAAAATTTCTAAGGGACAATATAAGTTGAACTACCAAAAGTTCACCTAGGGAATAACGCCCAGTGTAAATGAGATAAACTAGAAAAAAATGTCGGCACATGAAATCATGAACTGACACGTTATTTTTAATCAACGTTAGGGTCGTAACGAACGCCAACCAGGAACCCGTGTGTGAGACGACACTTGCTTCTGATCCAGGTATGGACATGTGTGGTTCGTATGTTGCCGTGTTACACGGCTTGTGTGCTGTGTGCCTTGTTTGTTTATGACCACAAGACTAATGCATGAAAAAGGATGTTTGTTTTACCGTGCTTATTTGTCTGTTGTGAGCTTGTGTAATGCATGTGAATGGATTGATTATCTTCCTTGCTTACCTGCTTGTTATTATTGTACATATTGCTTGCGCGCACACAGTAGTGTAGTCCCTTCTCGTTGATGAATCCTTGAGATGAAACCCAACGAACTTCGTAAACAAACCAAAGGAACTACATAAAGGGAAAACTCCTCTTAACTATAGAGGACCTCTAAAGACACCCACTATGGTGTCGAACTATCAAAGGTAATGATAAGCCAATACTCTTTAGAAGTGAGTAGGGAGACGGCCCCTTTGTATCCGAGGTAGAGACCAATAATCTAAAAAGGAACAGGGAGACGGACCCTTTGTATCCGGGGTAGAGACCAGAGTATTGAAAGGAATAGGGAGACGGACCCTTTATATCCGGAGCAGAGGCTAGTATCATTGAAAAGGAATAGGGAGACGAACCCTTTGTATCCGGGGTAGAGACCAGAGTATTGAAAGGAATAGAGAGACGGACCCTTTGTATCCGGGGTAGAGACCAGAATATTGAAAGGAATAGGGAGACGGACCCTTTGAATCCGGGGTAGAGACCAGAGTATTGGAAGGCATAGGGAGACGGACCCTTTGTATCCGGAGCGGAGGCTTGTAACATTGAAAAGGAATAGGGAGACGGACCCTTTGTATCCGGAGCGGAGGCTTGTAACATTGAAAAGGAATAGGGAGACGGACCCTTGGTATCCGGGGCAGTGGCTAGTAATATTTTGAAACAACAGAGAGAGAGGAAGAGCTATCCGGGAATGGAGGATTAGCTATGAGGAAGACGTTCTCCAAATGGTGGTGATAAGAGAATTCACAAATAACCCTTAATGAAACAAGGAAAGATTAACACCTACATGAGATGGTCACGAGATCTAAATTACATCCCCAGACCTGGTGCAAGGAAAGAGAAAGAAAATACACTTTAAGAGAACAAAAGAAAAGAAATGAAAACACACAACGCTCGTACGATCCCATAGTGAGGATCATGGGTATTACATACCTATGCACACGTTTTAGTATGTACATGATTGCTGTTGTGTTACTAGCAGCTGGTTGTGCTTGGTCGTTTTTGCGAATGTGTTACTACCTTATGTGTGTATGATACTATGTTGTGATGTGGTGTGTTTTACTGCTTTATTATAGCATGTAAATTGACTTAATAATATTCGACCAAGTAGTTGTGTGGCCCGGTAACATACGGGCTACACACGTTCATACTCAGCGTAGTTTGCTGAGTCTTTTACACCCAATTTTTTTCAGGTATTGTGCCGGACGATAACGGAGTGTAGGCGGGATGGCTACCATGGGGGTAGTCCATCAGGGCATGACTTTTAAGTTTGTAGTAGTATGGGTAATATATGGGTTGATACTAAACCCGAGATGTAATTCTTAGTTTATAATTTGGTAATTTTGTTGTAGACACTCGGTAATTGGGAATTGTACTATGTATTGTTTATGAGTTGTATTGAGGACTGTTTCGAGTCATTCAGACCGTAGCTTGATATGGATAGAGTTGTTGTGTCAACCACGTGGGTGGTTGGCGTCTGTGACACCCGAGTAAGAGTTGTGAATCCGCTGCTTCGTCTTATCGTGATCTCGTTGGGTTATCCGGGGGTGTTACAATATGAATGGAAAATGCTTAATAATCAAGGATGTGTGGCTTTAACTGGTGGGTATATTTATGATCCAAATGGTAAATAAAACAGAGTCAACGTTTCATCGACACCAATTCACAGCAGAGAAAAAAAGAACACAAGGAAACGAGAAAGTAAAAGCGCTATTAAATATAAACCAAAAAAATTGTGTGAATCTAAAACTATATTTGTAGTACAGTACTAATCACTCTGAAGTCAGGAAACAGTACGAGATTTGGTTTATTGCACATGTTCACTGTTATAATGGACAGATTGTTTTATACTCAAGTCTGGCTTTGGATGTCTTTACTCTAAAACAGCAAGGTACTGCTGCCTATTTGCTTTTCGATTGCTTCACAAGGTGTGACAGAATTATAAAACTTCTATTGTTATAATGGCTGGAGTGAAGGAAATGGGTTTTCAGTATTCTTCAATCTGGTTTGTGAAATACAGCAGTTTCAGTGATTTATTGTTAAGCTGCTAGATGCAGAGGTGCACTCAAACCAGAAGATAATACAAAATGTTTTCAGTAACATCCATTGGATTAGAACATGGATTATGTTTCTGCTTAATTGCTATAATTTGCTTCAGCAGAGTGCATCAGCTAGATTCTGAAACAACATTGATTATTTTCTTATAATGTTTACTAGTGCTTCAATAAGATGCGGAGACAGCAGCTATTTTTTTCCAAAACAGAGGGCAATTACTGCTTATCATGATCATTTGTTTCACCACAGCAGAACCAACAGATTGTATATACATATTGTTTTGATTTAGAGGCAACAGAGGTTACGACACTGCTTATAATGCTCAGCGTTTGTTTCACAAGGTGAGACAACCTAGTTTTTAGATTTTGAAACATAAAGGTTTTGATTACTGCTTATATGACTATCGTTTGCTTCATTAATGCGACAGAAGAAACAAAGAATTTTCTGGTTATGATGGGCAGATTAATTATATTCCAGTTGGCCTTTGTATTATGAAAACACCAGCTGTGAAAACTCTTTGGCTGCAAATTTACGAATGGTGGGGTGTAGCGCCGGTACAGATAGAAAATATCCAAAACAGTCTTGAGATATGGTGTGAAAGTACACCCAACAGACAAGCAGGCCGGATGTGGCGAGCAACCTTTCTATTCACACTCTATAATATCTGGACCAGCAGAAATAAACAGGTTTTTGAGGAAGCTACTCCAAATTGGGATGCAATTGCGATGAGCATCAAGGTACAAGTGGCAGACTGGTGCGTGAAGAATCAGAGTTTTTAGGGACCGCTGAGTGTTTTATTATCTAGTACTAATATCAAATGCTTGTTTTTGTTTAGACGACCTGTTTTTGAACCTTTATCTGCATCTGAGATGCATCTATGGCTGGTCCCCTTACCAGCATGTATCACTGCTATAGATGTAGCCTACCGATAAAAAAAAAAACCCTACTGCTTATAATGTTTATCATTGTTCCACAAGTTATTTTTTTTTAACATAATTGTTCCACAAGTTATGACAGTAGATATAGCTACTCTTTATAATGCTTATCATCTGTTTCATAAGGTGCAACAACAGAAATAAAATGCTTCTATTGTTGTGATAGCCAGAGGAATAAGGTATATTACCAATGCTGGAATGAAGTATTTTCAGCCCAGTCAGCAATCTGGTTTGCAAGATGCATCAATTCCAATAATTTATCGCTGTAGAAGTGTAGACACGAGCAGGGAATGAATGAATGCAAAGCTCGTATGCTTCAGCTGGTGTTCGAGGTGCAGATCTAGTACATCAACTCTAGGGCTGTGAAATTAATAGCAAAAGACGCAAATTAATATAAAAAATTAATATAAAAAATTAAAGAAAAATAAATTCAAAGAACGTGGAGATGTTGGTCGGAGAACCCACGTACACAATTTAGGTCAACCAATCTTAGACCCATAAACCCACATTTTGCTAATCAGCAATTAAGCGAGTGCTCCAGCGGCAACGAAAGAACGACAAATAGCTTAGAAGTTAGAAGATTCACAACCAAACCATCCCAAAGAAATCGCAAGCAACCATATACAGCAGCCCGATAAAGAACGAAGCTCATCAGTAGCACTATTTTTTTTCAGAGCACGAAAATAAAATTGTGGACGAAAGCGGGTGGGAGACTGATATACGCGCCAGAATGGTTTTTTTTAGGTTAAGTGAAAATTCGGGTGTGTAGGACTTTTATGAATCAAACACAATGTTTTGATGTTCAATAAAAGAAAGAAAAGAATAAAACGCGGCGTTTGAATATCTGCAGTTTTAATATAAGTAAACATCATGATATATGACGGATAGTGTTGGTAACCGTACTAAATAATTTACATAAGACCGGTCGGTTTGAAAACCATCGTATTTATATTATATAGGATGGTTTATTTGATCAACTATCCTATAAATTATTGTACATATAGGACGGTTTACTTTAAACCCGTTCTATATTAAAAATAAGTTTCTTTGACAACTGTTATATAGGACGCTAATTCAACCAACCGTCATATTAAATTAAAAGATTTTATATGACATTTTATAAAGGCGATTTAGAACGTGGAGATATCTCCACCTTCTAATATGGAGATGGTGCTGAGTATTCTATTAGAGAAAAATAAAAAAAAAAGAAAAAATAGAAATATGTGTACACACGCACACACGAGATGAGAGGGAGGGAGGAGAGAGAATTTTTTATTTTTTTCAAAATGTCATAACTTATAAAATATAAGTGTAAAAATAAAACAAATTATACCATTATTCATCATTTTTCGTGATCTTCAAAATAAGACCAAACATGAATATGTTTTGATAAATTTTAAATTTTTTATTTTTCGTATGTACATATTTTTCAAGATTCATTGTGAATCTTAAGTTTAAGAAAAGTGAATCAAAGGGTGTTACAAAGTGAATCAAAGGTTGTTAAAATGTGAATCAGATTGTTGCTTAAAAGTGAAAAAGAGGTTTAAAAAAGCGAATCTCATAAACAGAGATTGTTTAACTAAAGTGATTCTGATTGTTTGACCAGTGTGAATCAGAGATTTTAGAAAAGTCAATCAAAGGTTGTTAAAAAGTGAATCACAAGTTGTTACAAAGTGAATCAGAGTAATAAGAGTGAATCACGTAAGCATAGATTAAGAGGTTTAAGAAATGTGAATCAGAGGTTTTTATAAAGTGAATCCTGCGTTTAAGCAAAGAGAATCAAATGTTTAAGAAAAGTGATTCTCGTAAATAGAGATTGTTTTAACTAAAGTGAAAAGAGGTTTAAAAAAAGTGAATCAGAGGTTTAAAAAAGTGAATCAAAAGTCTTTTAAAGGTGAATCAAAGGTTTAAGAAAAGTGAATATTTTGTTTAATACTAGTAAAAGTTAATCATACCACAAACTTATGCAAGGGTGGTTTTTAGGGTGTTTTGGGGGGAGGTAGGGTAATCTTTTGGCATTAGTTCTACACTTTATATTGTCATCACTACTCGACAGTTTTTTAGGGTTTGTGGTTTAGGGTTTAGGGTCGTTAGACCCTAAATCCTGCACTACAAACCATAAAAACGCCTTCGATGTTTTTAGCATTCCTATGGTGGTTTTTGAGGGTGTTTGGGGGGTAGGGTAATCTTTTTGTATTAGTTCTACACTTTATATTATCGTCACTAACTCGACAGCTTTTTAGGGTTTATGGTTTAGGGTTTAGGGTCGTTAGACCCTAAACCCTACACTACAAACCATTAAAATGTCTTCGACGTTTTTAACTTTACTATGGTGGTTTTTAGAGTGTTTGAGGTAAGATTCATTTTGTTAATGAATATGATTCATTTTATTATTAAAGAAGATTCATTTTGCTAATGAATAAGATTCACTTTAAAAATACCTAATATATACTCATACTAAAAATATAAAATTTTAAGTTTACCAAAACATATTCATGATGCATCTTGTTTTAAAGAGCATGAAAAATGATAAATAATGGTATAATTTTTTTTTATTTTTGCACTTATATTTTATGAGTTACAACATTTTGAAAAAAAAAATATTTCTCTCTCCTCCTTCTCTCCTGCTGGTGTGTGCGTGTGATATTTCTTTCTCTTTTTTTATTTTTTCTCATTTTCTTCTATTACTTGTAATTAGACCAATAGTGTATTGACATATGGCATGGAACCATATTACAATATGGAGCAAGCTCCATGTTCTCCTAACTGTTTTATAAATAACCATCCTATAAAGTAGCGTCCTAAATGACGTTTTTTCTACTAGTGGCTCAAATAATAGTGAGTCCAAATCTCTAGCAGAAGCTAAATGAATCAGACCGGCCCGATGTCACAATCAATTCGGGTGTTACAAGCTGGATTTTACATTAACTAATCTAAAGCATCAGGGTATAATCAGAGGGTGATTAAGCAATATGTTGACATCAACTTTTTGAACAGACACATATCAAAATCAGAGATCGATCCAAAGTGATGCGCATACTATCGTTCGATTCTTCCGAAACATTATAAAACCGACATTCAAAGAAAAGAAATGAGAAATAAAAAATAAAAATAAAATAATAAAGATTGAGCTGGTATTTCTTTACTCGCCAGTTAGGTCGTGAAATTACCGTCTATGAAGAGTTGAAGAATACAGAGCTTGAATGCTCCTGAGTTCGGCATGAATATCCTTGTTTGCCTTCGCCAGTTGAGTGTGCAAAACACTGTGAGCTTCCTTGTTCACCAGCTGGGTTTGCAACATTACGAGGTGAAGAGAAATAGACAAGAGCGTGGATATCCCTTGTTCACCGATCGTGAAGAGAATGAGGAGGTGGAAGAGATGTATGTTTCTTGGTCACCCGGGGGGTTACAAAATTATCGACGTGAAGCAGTTGAAGAAGGCTGGAGTTGTATGCTCCTGTTATGTTTTGTTTGCCAGTTGGTTGCAAAATCGCCGAGAGTGGGGTGGATAGAGGAGATGGAGGAAGTTTGTTTTTCAATGACATGTGACTTCAAGAGAATGAAGGAGGCGCATAGTGGGGGTGTTCCCTTCGACAAGTTTCTTGTTGACCAGTGGGTTGTAAAACCGTGAGGAAGATGAAGGAAGACTCAGAGCATGTATTTTCTTATTTCGCCAAGAAGATTGCAAAATTTACCGTGAGTTTTGAGATGAAGAGAGCGCAGGGATATATACTCCTTTGTTCGCCAGTTTGGGTGGTAAATACCATGAATGAGGAGAATGAAATAAAGGAGACGCTGAGCTTATGTGTCTCTTGTTTCGACAGTTGAAAGGAATGACGAAGATGCAGAGTGGGTATGCTTTATGCTCGCCAGTCGGGGAAGCAAAATTACCGTCAGTGGAGAAGAACGGAGAGCGCAGAGCTAGAATGTTCTTGTTGCCGGTTGGGGAAGCAAAATACCGTGAGATGAGAATAAACAAGGAGCAGGGCTTGGGTCTTCCTGGTTCTTCAGTTGACCAAAAGGAAAGCGCACAAAACATGTATGTTCGTGTCCACCGGTTTGGGTAGCAAAATGTATGTGAATATGTATGTTCCCGTCTGTGAAGAAGGCAGAGCCGTATGTTCATTGTTTCGCCGGTTCATTTGCAAAGACCGTGAGTGAAAAGATGGAAGAAGGCAGAGCATGTGTTGCTCGTCGCCAGCTTGGTTTCCAAATCAACGAGAGAAATGAGAGGGGTAAGGAGCTGCATCTTCCTTGTTCACTGGCATGGTGTGCAAAATTTTTGTCATGAAAAACATGGAAATGAGACGGGTGCCGAGCTTGGGAACGAGAGAATGATTTTTTCGTGTGAGATGTTTCCTTTTGGGATGGCGACTGATGTTGATTGAAGAAGAAAACGATCGATAGCAAAGAATGGGGTGGTGATATGCTGTAATTTTATGCAAATTTTAGTGCTGAAACCCTTGTCTTTATTACCATTTCCCAGGATTTTGTATTTAATTGAAGTTCATACATATATATAAAAGAAACTGTTAGAAAATAAGTTATTTTGAAGTTTAAATGACTTAGGATGATTTAGGGGAATTTGGTATTTTGTGAAGGAGGTAATAATTTAAATGCTTACAATAATTCATATTTATGTGCAGGTAGCTCCAAAGGTTATTGATGAATGGAGTTAGTTGAAGATAGTAACTCTAGAGTTTTCCATAACTTATTGATGACGGAAGTAAACTGAAAAGAGTAACTTAAATTCTGAATTAACTGAAGGGCCTCCATTTACTTCGCAAAACCGAAGGAAATTAAAATGAGTCATCAAGGAGCAAACAAAGAGTCTTCAATTAGACTTATAAATAAGGAAGACTTTGACAGAGAAAGGGGGCCACTCATCTTACAATCCATTCGTCCATCCATCCATTCACACAACATCAGTTCACTCATGTTTCTAGCTTTAGATTTAGGTTTAGTTTTTTCCTCTATTTATTTTCCGAAGATGTCTGCATAAAGGATCTTGACTCTAGAGAATGGTTATTGTAGTTTGAGATGATTTTGTGATTCCTTTCTAATTTGAGATATTTGCATATTGTTTCATATTAATTTATTCCTTGAGCTTTTCAATGAAATTCCAGACTTTGTTGAATTGTGTTGCGAATTCTTTTATGATCTGATCGGTGATTAAAGGAAAGGTCAATTTAATATGTTAACCTGTGGAAACTAAATCTGATTGACTAAGTTGTTCCTTCAGGTGCAAGAATAAAATTCCTCGTGCTTATCCATCTGCATGTGTTGTGCTTATCTCTTGATTAGAATTTGCACGTTCTGGTAGATGCGCTCTTTAGAGACTAGGATTTAGTCCTTAAGATAATTTTAGGAATTTGTCAATCTATGTCTCAAATTAAATAGAAGGAATTGCAAGATCTATCAAACATAAATAACTTGAACCCGGAGTTCCGTCTCTCCATATTAAATTTCTCAATTTACTTCTTTTTATGTTTTTATTCGATTTAGTTTAATTAGCTTCACCAAAACAATCGACAATAACCCCCTCAATTTCTAGTTATTTTCTGCGATTAGATTTACTCTTTTAGTCCCACGGTTCGATTCCCGGTTACTTTGCTATTTTTCTATATTACTACGACCGGGATTTTTGCAACCCGAAAGATTTTGATTAATTAATTTATAGGTTTATTTTCTTAGTTTTTAGTGTAGATCAATAATCCCATTTGCAAAATGGCGCCGTTGCCGGGACTTGACATTTGTCTAGTCCTTAATTTTGGTGGTCAATTGTTTATGTTTTGTTTTGTTTTATTTCTATTTGTTACTAGTTTTATTTTATTTTATCTCTTAGTTTAATTTTATTTTTAGTTATTTCATTATTTTCCATATATTGCTTTTCTCTAACTTATTTCATTTTCATATTTTTATTTTATTATAATTTATTTTCTTTTCTTTTTAGTTTATTCTGTTTTTAGCAATTTAACTTTTTTTGTTAATTTACTCCTTTCTTGTCTTAATTTAGTTATAACTTTACTTTTGTGTTTTGTTTATATTTATTTTATTTTATCTTGTTTTGTTTTTTTAATATGTTCTATTCTATTTTATTCTTAGTTTATTTTGTTTTCAGATATTTCCTTCCTTTCTTTGATAGTTAATTTCTTTCTTATTTTATCTTAGTTTTAATTTTAATTTTGTTTTTTGTCCTTTTTATTTTGTTGTTTTTCATTTTTTTTAAAACATTGTTAGTTTATATTTTGTTTTAGCTTTCTGACTATTTTTGATAATGGCATATAAGTTGGACAGATCGTTGACTGATATATGTTGCTCATATTGTGGGGGACCTCATGAGTTCGACGACTGTCTCGAATTGCAAGAGCAGTTGTGGTTAGAGGATCAACCAGATTATCTGCAGCAACCTCCACCTCAACAGGAAACTTGGGACTCTAATATTGATAACCTGCAGGTGTTGATGAACAAGTTCATGGCCACTCAACAGAGTCAAATTGAGGAGCAAATGATTATCAATCAGGAGTTGACTTTGGGCCAACAGAAATTGGAGCAGGCCCTTATGACCATGCAGGGACAACTAAGTCAGATGACTCAATTGTTATTGCAGCAAACTTCTCCCGGTTCACTTCCTTCTCAACCATATCCGAATCATGAAGAACAATTGAAGGATGCGAATGTTCCAGATGCTGTAAATGTGGAGGGTTGTTATGAGTCCGAGGAGGAGCTACTTGTTGAAGATTCAAATTACCCTCCCTCACCACCCTTGGTCCCAGACGGAGAGCATGTCCACACCCTAGATTTTGAAAGGGAGGGGCCACCACCACTTTGCCATTATCACGTTCTCTTAGAGCCTCAACCACAGAAGGAGGATGTTTACATCCTTCAATTTGAGGAAGAACAACAATCAACACCTGGTCTTCTGCTTGAGACCCGTTACCTAGGCCTGTCAAACGGGTTATCCGTTCGGGTTTTGGGTCATATCTTTTCGGGTCAATATCCGTTCGGGTCATTAAACTTTCGGGTCATTTCGGGTTCGGGTCATTTCGGGTTCGGGTTATAATAGGGTCAAATAGAATCGGGTTTCGGTTATTTCGGGTCATGGTTAATATTTTTTGAAAAAATTATAACATAAATATATACCTAATTTCTATAAGAATATACAACATATAGATTACAGAACATTCAATATAATGCCTATTCTGAATTTCATTCGGATATACTAAGTTTAAATCAAATTTTTGTCATATTTATTTGAGTCATTCAGGTTTGGGACAATTTATGGTCACTATTATTTCATGTTATTCGAGTTTGGCTAATTTTTAATTACTATTATTTCGGGTCATTTCGGGTTCGGGTCGGTTTCGGGTTATAAATTTTTTGGGTCATTTCGGGTTCGGGTCATTTCGGGTTTTACCCATTCGGGTTTCGGGTTCAATCGGGTTTCGGGTTCGGATAAAACGGACGGGTTTTCGGGTTGGGTCAAATTTTGACAGCTCTACCGTTACCATCAATATCTCCTCAAACACCAAGTTTTATGGAGCATTTATTTTCCAATTCTATTTGTTGAGGTAACATATTGTTTTGATCCAGGTGGTTTACTACCTATTATTGTCCACATCTTACTCCCATTGACACCATTGTCAATTTTTTATTTTGATTCGGGATAACGAAGTGAAAGTCTAGCCAGAGACTCTAAATCAGTGGAGCTTGGTGGGAGGCAACCCTCATTTTCTAATTTTCTCTTAGTTTTTTTTCATTTGTTCATCTCATTATTCTTGTTTTCTATCTTTTTCCCTTGATGGAGCTTAATGTTGTTATGGGCCACTTGAGTTCTTCTGGCTATGCAGGGTTTTCTTTCAGGAATATTTCTATTCATCTCATAGCTGAACTCAAGTGTGGGGGAGCATCTGCTGCTATGTCTCTACGAACTTTGGGGAGTATTATTTTCACTCTGTCTACTTTCAGTACTCCCTTTGGTTTTGCTTTGCGTGAATTGCTCCTTTGGATTTCTTGTCCTTTCTAATTTAATTATTTCCAAGCAACTAGGGCATTGCTCCAATCTAAGTGTGGGGGAGGATTCGCTCCTTTGCAGCTTGTTTTTCTTGCATTTGTTTGAGTGTTGTAAGTGGTGGTAACCAGGAAGGGAGCCATAGAGAAGTTTTGCAGGTTGATAGAACATGGGGTACAAAAAAATTTCATTGTTTGGGGTGCTTAATTGTTTTTATTGATGTCTTTGTTCACTTATGCTAATGAGTTTGAGAGTATTTACCATCTGAACTTTGTTTTTAGCCTTGAGCTTGGGTTTAAATTTGAATGATTGGTGGAAAAGAACAAAGGCAAGGTACTCCGCTGATCCAAAAAGGCAAATTCAGATCCTAAATAGGCCTCGTCCACTCGGTTATTAAGTCCTTTGGGGGGTGCTTTATCACCTAGCTACCTAAGGTTCTCTGAATCTAGGATAGTTGACCCAAAGCCGCTACAAGGGTGGAGAGAAAAGTCTGAGGTGAAAGAAAAAGGAAAATAATAAACTTCAATTGAAGTATGTTTGCATTTTCTGAGCTAAAATGTTAATATTAACTTTTATCAAATGGATCATGAGTACGTGGCATTGAAAGGTATAATGAAATATGATTTTACTTCATGCCCCTTGTCGTTTAAAGGAATGTGAAGGAAAACGGTGGTTTGGCTCAAGGTTAAAGGCTCACTTCTTATGGTTTTGATTCTCTTTCTTAAGCTTTTGAATGACTTCTGGCTTTTGTGTTTCAAGATTTATATTTGAAAGCTTGAGTACCCTACGATCTGAAAGTTTGCAGCATTTTCCTCTATGCTCTCCCTTTCTGGTTGTATCCCATTTGCTTTGCCTAAATGTATGCTTGAAGGATTGCTTGAGGACAAGCAAAAGACAAGTGTGGGGAAATTTGATATGCAGTAATTTTATGCAAATTTTACTGCCGAAGCCCCTTGTCTTTATTACCATTTCCCAGGATTTTGTATTTAATTGAAGTCCATACCTATATATAAAGAAACTGTTAGAAAAA
This sequence comes from Limonium bicolor, assembly GCA_023374045.1. Classification (NCBI taxonomy): domain Eukaryota; kingdom Viridiplantae; phylum Streptophyta; class Magnoliopsida; order Caryophyllales; family Plumbaginaceae; genus Limonium; species Limonium bicolor. The sequence goes on from CM041777.1 coordinate 443,701,966, forward strand.
AGAGATTTTGAAGTTTAAATGACTTAGGATGATTTATGGGAATTTGGTATTTTGTGAAGGAGGTAAATAATTTAAATGATTACAATAATTCATATTTATGTGCAGGTAGCTCCAAAGGTTATTGATGAAGGGAGTTAGTTGAAGATAGTAACTCTAGAGTTTTCCATAACTTATTGATGACGAAAGTAAACTGGAGAGAGTAACTTAAATTCTGAATTAACTGAAGGGCCTCCATTTACTTCACAAAACCGAAGGAAATTAAAATGAGTCATCAAGGAGCAAACAAAGAGTCTTCAATTAGACTTATAAATAAGGAAGACTTCGACAGAGAAAGGGGGCCACTCATCTTACAATCCATCCGTCCATCCATCCATTCACACAACATCAGTTCACTCTGTTTCTAGCTTTAGATTTAGGTTTAGTTTTTTCCTCTATTTATTTTCCGAAGATGTCTGGATAAAGGATCTGACTCTGGGGAATAGTTATTGTAGTTTGAGATGATTTTGTAATTCCTTCTAATTTGAGATATTTGCATATTGTTTCATATTAATTTATTCCTTGAGCTTTTCAATGAAATTCTAGACTTTATTGAATTGCGTTGCAAATTCTTTTATGATCTGATCGGTTGTAAAGGAAAGTCAAGTAATTAATAAACATGGAAAATGAATCTAAATGACTAAGTTGTTACTTCAGGTGCAAGAATAAAATTCCTCGTGCTTATCCATCTGCATGTGTTGTGCTTATCTCTTGATTAGAATTTGCACGTTCTGGTAGATGCGCTCTTTAGAGACTAGGATTTAGTCCTTAAGATAATTTTAGGAATTTGTCAATCTATGTCTCAAATTAAATAGAGGGAATTGCAAGATCTATCAAACATAAATAACTTGAACCCGGAGTTCCGTCTCTCCATATTAAATTTCTCAATTTACTTCTTTTTATGTTTTTATTTGATTTAGTTTAATTAGCTTCACCAAAACAATCGACAATAACCCCCTCAATTTCTAGTTATTTTTTACGATTAGATTTACTCTTTTAGTCCCACGGTTCGATTCCCGGTTACTTTGCTATTTTTCTATATTACTACGACCGGGATTTTTGCAACCCGAAGGATTTTGATTAATTAATTTCTAGGTTTATTTTCTTAGTTTTTAGTATATCAGTAATCCCGTTTGCAAAATGGCGCCGTTGCCGGGGACTTGACATTTGTCTAGTCCTTAACTTTGGTGGTCAATTGTTTTTGTTTTGTTTTGTTTTATTTCTATTTGTTACTAGTTTTATTTTATTTTATCTCTTAGTTTAATTTTATTTTTAGTTATTTCATTATTTTCCATATATTGCTTTTCTCTAACTTATTTCATTTTCATATTTTTATTTTATTATAATTTATTTTCTTTTCTTTTTAGTTTATTCTGTTTTTAGCAATTTAACTTTTTTTGTTAATTTACTCCTTTCTTGTCTTAATCTGTCTTGGCTGCAGCTGGGTGTAGCCAACTATGGCTACATCCCAGCGCGCTCCACTTTCTTTTTTTTTTTGAGATTTTCAAGCGCCTCCGGCGTTTGTTTTTGTTAAACTTTTTTTTTCAGTTTTTTTTCATTTTTTTATTTATCATAATACTTTAAATTATTGTAACTTTTAATATATAAGTCTAAAATGAAAAAAAAATATATCATTGTTCACCTAAATTCAAGGTCTACAAAACAAGATCAGTCATGGATATATTTTGACAACTTTGAAAAACAATATTTTTACATATACGGAGCATAGAACGTAAAAGAAAACTTGTACAGATGGTCATACAAACCTGTACATATGCACATTAAAACATGTATATCCTCACGTGAAGACATGTACATTATTGCATTAAAAACATATAGATAGTCATATAAACCTGTACGAATCATTAAATATGTACTTCCTTAAATTAAAACGTGTATATATAAGGAAGAACACTTGTACAGACGGTCATACAAACATGTACATATGACCATACAAATATGTACAGATGTTCATTCAAGAACATGTACATTCTCACATTTAAACATGTACATTCTCACATTTAAACATGTACATCGTCACATTAAAACATGTACATTCTCACATTAAAAAATGTACATATATCCTCACATTAAAATATCATAGTATACATGTAAAAATAATTTTTTTTAAAAGTTGTCAAAACATATCCATGACTGGTCTTATTTTGAAGAGCTCGAATTTAGATGAACAATGATATAATTTTTTTCATTTTGGACTTATATGTTAAAAGTTATAACAATTTAAAGTTTTTATGATTAAATAAGAAAAAGAAAAAAAATAAAAAAAACTGTTGCAAATAGCATACCGGACGCGCGCCCCTCCTCCTTCACGCACACCTCTCTCTGGATGTAGCTATCTAGGTACAGTGACATGTAGGTAAGAAATTGGGATTTAGTTATAACTTTAATTTTGTGTTTTGTTTATATTTATTTTATTTTATCTTGTTTTGTTTTTTTATTATGTTCTATTCTATTTTATTCTTAGTTTATTTTGTTTTCAGATATTTCCTTCCTTTCTTTGATAGTTAATTTCTTTCTTATTTTATCTTAGTTTTAATTTTAATTTTGTTTTTTTGTCCTTTTTATTTTGTTGTTTTTCATTTTTTTTAAAACATTGTTAGTTTATATTTTGTTTTAGCTTTCTAACTATTTTTGATAATGACATATAAGTTGGACAGGTCGTTGACTGATATATGTTGCTCGTATTGTGGGGGACCTCATGAGTTCGACGACTGTCTCGAATTGCAAGAGCAGTTGTGGTTAGAGGATCAACCAGATTATCTGCAGCAACCTCCACCTCAACAGGAAACTTGGGACTCTAATATTGATAACCTGCAGGTGTTGATGAACAAGTTCATGGCCACTCAACAGAGTCAAATTGAGGAGCAAATGATTATCAATCAGGAGTTGACTTTGGGCCAACAGAAATTGGAGCAGGCCCTTATGACCATGCAGGGACAACTAAGTCAGATGACTCAATTGTTATTGCAGCAAACTTCTCCTGGTTCACTTCCTTCTCAACCATATCCGAATCATGAAGAACAATTGAAGGATGTGAATGTTCCAGATGCTGTAAATGTGGAGGGTTGTTATGAGTCCGAGGAGGAGCTACTTGTTGAAGATTCAAATTACCCTCCCTCACCACCCTTGGTCCCAGACGGAGAGCATGTCCACACCCTAGATTTTGAAAGGGAGGGGCCACCACCACTTTGCCATTATCACGTTCTCTTAGAGCCTCAACCACAGAAGGAGGATGTTTACATCCTTTAATTTGAGGAAGAACAGCAATCAACACCTGGTTTCTGCTTGAGACCCGTTACCTAGGCCTGTCAAACGGGTTATCTTCAATTGAAGTATGTTTGCATTTTCTGAGCTAAAATGTTAATATTAACTTTTATCAAATGGATCATGAGTACGTGGCATTGAAAGGTATAATGAAATATGATTTTACTTCATGCCCCTTGTCGTTTAAAGGAATGTGAAGGAAAACGGTGGTTTGGCTCAAGGTTAAAGGCTCACTTCTTATGGTTTTGATTCTCTTTCTTAAGCTTTTGAATGACTTCTGGCTTTTGTGTTTCAAGATTTATATTTGAAAGCTTGAGTACCCTACGATCTGAAAGTTTGCAGCATTTTCCTCTATGCTCTCCCTTTTTGGTTGTATCCCATTTGCTTTGCCTAAATGTATGCTTGATGGATTGCTTGAGGACAAGCAAAAGACAAATCTGGGGAAATTTGATATGCAGTAATTTTATGCAAATTTTACTGCCGAAGCCCCTTGTCTTTATTACCATTTCCCAAGATTTTGTATTTAATTGAAGTCCATACCTATATATAAAAGAAACTGTTAGAAAATAAGATATTTTGAAGTTTAAATGACTTAGGATGATTTATGGGAATTTGGTATTTTGTGAAGGAGGTAAATAATTTAAATGATTACAATAATTCATATTTATGTGCAGGTAGCTCCAAAGGTTATTGATGAAGGGAGTTAGTTGAAGATAGTAACTCTAGAGTTTTCCATAACTTATTGATGACGGAAGTAAACTGGAGAGAGTAACTTAAATTCTGAATTAACTGAAGGGCCTCCATTTACTTCACAAAACCGAAGGAAATTAAAATGAGTCATCAAGGAGCAAACAAAGAGTCTTCAATTAGACTTATAAATAAGGAAGACTTCGACAGAGAAAGGGGGCCACTCATCTTACAATCCATCCGTCCATGCATCCATTCACACAACATCAGTTCACTCATGTTTCTAGCTTTAGATTTAGGTTTAGTTTTTTCCTCTATTTATTTTCCGAAGATGTCTGGATAAAGGATCTGACTCTGGGGAATAGTTATTGTAGTTTGAGATGATTTTGTAATTCCTTCTAATTTGAGATATTTGCATATTGTTTCATATTAATTTATTCCTTGAGCTTTTCAATGAAATTCTAGACTTTATTGAATTGCGTTGCGAATTCTTTTATGATCTGATCGGTGATTAAAGGAAAGGTCAATTTAATAAGTTAACTTGTGGACACTGAATCTGATTGACTAAGTTGTTACTTCCGGTGCAAGAATAAAATTCCTCGTGCTTATCCATCCGCATGTGTTGTGCTTATCTCTTGATTAGAATTTGCACGTTCTGGTAGATGCGTCTTTTAGAGACTAGGATTTAGTCCTTAAGATAATTTTAGGAATTTCCCAATCTATGACTCAAATTAAATGGAGGGAATTGCAAGATCTATCAAACGTAAATAACTTGAACCGGAGTTCCGTCTCTCCATATTAAATTTCTCAATTTACTTCTTTTTATGTTTTTATTTGATTTAGTTTAATTAGCTTCACCAAAACAATCGACAACAACCCCCTCAATTTCTAGTTATTTTCTACGATTAGATTTACTTTTTTAGTCCCTCGGTTCGATTCCCGGTTACTTTGCTATTTTTCTATATTACTACGACCGGGATTTTTGCAACCCGAAGGATTTTGATTAATTAATTTCTAGGTTTATTTTCTTAGTTTTTAGTATATCAGTAATCCCGTTTGTAGGTGGGCCTTGGGATTAGGGTTTTGTGTTGTCTTTTGATAGAGGAAGGGTGGGTTCTGGGGTTTATGCGGGTCGGGTTTGACCACGGGTCAAATGAGATTTGGAGCAGGCCTCGGCTGATGGGTCGTATTTGTTTGACTGGAATTGGGCCTGCTTTGACCGAATAGTGATAAAAACAAATTAAAATAAAAAAAAACACCCTTAACAAGGCTCGAACCCAAGGCTTATGGGTTGCTCTATACACACACTAACCAACTATGCTAACGACAGAACTTAATATAAAAATTCGAGAAAGAAAGAACAAAAATATTACTAATGCTCTGACATGAACTAGATGAATTCTTCAAAACAGTGTTTTAGATGAAAACACAGAGTAGAGCAAAAAGGGTTTATCTATAAAATGAAATGTTTTTTTTAAATGACTGAAATAATAAGATGGAGATTAAGAACATAAGTAAAATAATAATAGTAAAAGATAATAATAATAATAAAAAAATACATAAAATGAAATAAGTAATACTAAAAACAATAATGATCAAAGTATAAACAAACACTAATAAATAAAAGATAAAATAACAGTAAATGAGATAAAGCAAACAAATAATGAATAAAATAAAATAATAGAGAAATGATAAATACATAAGTAAGTGAAAGAAATACTAAAAAGAATAAGATAAAAAATAAGGAAATAAACAAAAGGGGACGGGTTTGAAACCGAATTGCCATTGGAAATTCATTTTCGTAAAGAAGTGTTTTTTCCAAGTGTTTGAAAATTTGGTTGAAAATTTTGTGACAAAACAGTGGCTTCATTTTGACACGCACAACAATACATTTTTGAAAAGAAGGCAACGACCCCTTTTGGTTTATTTATTTGTCTGAATTTTGCTTTATTGGGTAAGAATTTTTGGTGTCTACACAAGCGTAACAAAGTGAGGGGGAAGTTTTGCTCTTCTAATCTTTTCCAAAAAGGGATAAAGAGTCATATCAATTGAGTCATCTTCCTCGGCCTCTTCGCTGATGATCAAGGTTTCCCTTGGTTGCTCCTTCTTCTCCCGTTGCTTGTTACCGAGTCACGGTTCTTGAGTGATTCAAGAGCTTCAGTCATATCCTCCCACTTCCTTTGGTATTGTTCATCTCATTGCATCAGCTCCTGTTGCAAGACTTCGTTTCCTTCTACTATTCTTTCGTCGATGGTTCTGATTAAACTCTTCAGCATTTCCTCCAAATCTTGCTTGGAGATGGCACATGTGGCTCCTGTATTGATGTTTCTGGCCGCTTCCATGTCATTGGTTTCGTTACTAGATCGGTTTTTCTTGTTCTTAGAGCCATTTCCGCACCTGTATTCCCTACACATGTACCTGCAAAAGATATAATCCCAAAATTTCAAAGTGTTGATGTTTCCCATTTATGATCGAACTACTACTGGTGGACTCGTGGTTGCCAAAAAAGTCTTGAGTTGTTCATTTCCCACAGACGACACCAGATGAAAAAGCATAAACATTCCTTTCCCTATTTCCATCCTAGTTCTGCCTTCCCTCAACTCCCCTAACTATCCTAATCGTGTTACCTTGTCGCGGATACGATGTTAACCAGAGAGAGAGCGAAGACTTTGTAGAAAGAGTACTCAAGTTATATTGATGTCCGAAAATAACGTGTTTCATGGGGGTGTACCCCTATTTGTGTTTTTGATACTAAATCAGAGATTGCCAGCCTGTCATCCTTTTTCTGTTGCCAGGCTAGCTATTGTACATAAATGTAACGTTTAACTACCTACTGACCGGAACAGATGCTCCTTCTTAATATTCCCCTATTTAGTCTATTTCATCCGGTCACAGATGACCGGATGCTTTACTTAACGTCTCCTCTTTATTTCTTCCCTCTTCAATGGTAAAATCCCACTGCTCTATTAATAAGGATTGGAAGGAGCAATAAAAGGCAGACAAAGACATCATGTGGTAGATGGTGCAGAAGCGGTATAAAGTCGCGGATGATCTTCGGACTAGAATTATGTCACTTCTAGCGACATCTCTGAGACAGTTCAAGCACCGGTTGGTGAACGGTTGGATTAACAAACCGGGCTCCAAACCGTTACTGCCGTGGGTGGTATATGATGGTATGATCACGGAGGAGGACTGGAAGATATTCTACGACCGTCACCAGACTGAAGAGTTTAAGGTACTTTTACAATTCGTTATTCTTAATTATTTGAGGAACAAATTTTATAAATATTTTTAATTTATAAATAACTTACAAATGTACAAATTTTGTAAAAGAGACGTCAAGAACAAGCGAGACGTAATCGGGCGAAGAATATATATAAGCACTACATGGGATGAGCTGGGTATACGGGGCGCTTGGAGAAGTGGAAGAGCAAGGGCTTGTTGACAAAAGTTAATGAAGACGACACTCAATCAGTTGTTGAGAATGTTGATGATGCTTGTAGGATGCAGACATACATGTTGGGTCGGATGATGAAAAATGACGAGGGAGTGTATGTGTTCCCACAAAGTGAGAATGCTGAGTTGGCTTCCAAGATTGTAAGTATTTATTTTTTTAAAGTTGTTGTTTACTAATTAGTAATTTCATTTCTAATATTTGTTTGTAATTTTAAATAGTCTGGATCTACTGAGCGATGGGAGATGGTTACGACCCCTTCGAGTCAGGATGATCCACTGAACCAGGCCATTGGGCAAAAAGATCATCCAGGGTGGGTGCGGGGCTAGGAGGGGAAGTTTGCCAAAGAGACGGGTTTCCTTCGTCTCGAGCAAGACCACAGGGTGAAATCATAGAGAAAATGGTGGAGACACGGGTGAAGGATGTAGTAGATGAGATGGAACAACGTTTAGTTACAGAGCGTGGAGTCTACGAGGACCACCTGCGAAGACTTGAGGCTTTAGTATTGTAACACCCCAACTACAACCATACACTTAACAACAAATTGCAGCGGAAAACTTAACTCATCACATCACTTAACTCAATGGGGTTACACGCCGTTAGCCACCCACATGGCTAACAAGGCTAATACATATACATTGTATCGGTCTGATGGACCAGATTCCCAAGCAACTACACATTACATTCTCGTTCCATTTCCAACAGTTAATATACATACACATTCCAACTGTACCGAGTATTTACAAACTAATGCCGACAACAATTTCGGTCTTACTACACCTACAATGCATACTCAATTCGATTGGCTACCCATGTACAAACAACTACCCGTCCTACTCTCGAACGGCTTCCAGCTCCTTGTACCTGAAATAGAAAAAGAAGAAAGGGTGGCCCCCAAGGGGCTCAGCACCTTTGCTGGTATGGTAATCCCGCAGCCCGCATGCTACCGGGCCATGCACAACTAATTGTCATCTAAGCATGCAATTGATTTTATTTAATTCATGCATGTAAACTATAAATACATAACACATTACATACCCACAACGACGGGGCTCAACCAAACAGTCAACACATCAATACTCGTTAGATCACTTATTGTGTTCTTTAACTCTATAAGGTTTCTCCTCGAATGGAGCTATTTCCTTAATAGACGACACTTACCCACTAGTCGGGGTATACTTGAATTCCTCATATTATAACCTGGAATTCATATCCATGATCCACATTCTCCACATAACAATCCATATCACATATTGACGTCCAACTTACATAACATTGCAATAAGAATTGCATCACATCATTGACACATAACATAACGGGAACGGTTCTCTTTAGGAACCGACCCAAACATAGTTAGTTCACTTGGAGAGCCTAGAGAATGTTGCCAAACTCATGCTAAGCTCGTTACATAACTCATTACCGTCCTGTTAAATGAACGAATAACTTAATCCCAAGGTGCGTCGGATATAGTGATCCAAGCACACCGAAGAAACATAGTATGGCCCTGTGGCCCGACGTGAGTCAGTAAAATAGCCTTGGTTAAGCTAAAGGGAAGGTTGAAAACCAAAAGAGAAGACAACCATAACATACACAGAGAATTGAACCTGATATGATAACGATCCCCAAACTCACACGCGTGGCCGGAACGACCGGACTCCTCACTCCCCGGTTAGCACTTGTTAGAAGTCTCATTATTGGACTTAGTACATTAATTCACAATTAGGCGGTTAGGTCTAGTTAGACACACACAAGGGTAGTGAACATACTAACACGCACAAACAAACACATAACTAACTCACGCATAGCCGTGGTTAGAACGCTCCTTAGGTTGGAAACATTATTACCGGATACCGTTCTCTTACGTTTACCTAATATTGGTTAACTAGCCTTTAATACGCATTCGAGATTACCGGTATCGGTATGCACACACCACAACAACAACAACGATTGTAAACTCGTTACATGATTTATCTTATAACGTGGCAAACATACAGAAAAACACATTGGCATACAAGCCGGTGTAATCCGGTAGGACACAGGTTGCAAGAAAACCATACCTTGGTCCTTGCTGCATACGAGTCCCGCCAAACGTAGTTCCTAAACATGATTAGTAATGTCGGTTAATTAACTTATTTAACCTCCGGTTCACTAAGCATTTACATGGTTATATGACATGTTTTAATGCTTACATTTACCCTTGATTACCTTCATTATACCCCCTAGGGTTTACTACATAAGTCACATTATTTTCTGTTTTTTTTTTAATTTTGGGTCGACCGACCCACCGACCGACCCAACCTCTTGGGTCGGTCCATTCCAGTAACATTCGGGTTCTTTGATTTTTGCCCGACCGACCCAACACTATTCCGACCGACCCACAGCCCTCTGGGTCGGTCCATTCCAGAAACTTATTTGCCCTTCGTTTTTAGCCCGACCGACCCACCGACCGACCCAACCCCTTGGGTCGGTCGATTCCAGAAACTCTTACGGGTGGTTTAACAGAGACAGACCGACCCAGCCAGGGTCGGTCCCCTGGGTCGGTCTGCAACAGAACTTGTCCAAAACTTGTCAAATCTTCTCCAAACTTTTCCTCAAGCCTCCTAATGTGTTTTAACACCATTTGGCACACTTAAACCCTCATATAGCATCCATCAAACTCCTTTCCCAACTCACTTCTAATCTCCTCAAACAATTACTCATTTACATACAAAATTCCTAACACTTGTAATGTTTCTCCTTAAGTTTTCAAGTGGTAATTTTATACCTATTACATCTATTAACCAAAGTGTTCTCCACCACATGATAACCACTCCAAAAACATTATTTTGCATTCCTATCATTCCTTTTTCATAAACTTCCAAGTCTTAATTACTTCACATAACATAACTTTGGTGTGTATAAAACACCCATTTGATCTCTAAATCCTCCAACACAATGCCTAAGTCATTTTAACACCTAAGAACATTATAGTTCACTTTCTTTCACCATTTAACACTTAACACTTCCTAGCACAACCTAGGTCATAAAATCTCATTACAACACATAAACTCCTTTGTTTATCAACTAAATTTTGCCATAGCTTCTCTTGTATATTCTCACACCCAAACACTTAGGTTTTCACCTTTTGACAACCAAGAATACTTAATCACTTAATACACATTCCTTACACACAAACATATTGTTTTTCATCCTTTAACCATCTAAGACATTCATCTTCACAAGTAATGCTCTTTACATACAGCTAAACCTTTAAACTACACTACATCACAATATAGTGCATAAACTTAAATTGCTTGGCACTTAGGCCCTTAAATAGCATGGCTCTTAGGCCCTTAAATTGCACAAACCTTAAACACTGAATTTCCCACATTTAAATGCCTTCAACCTGCAAATACACACAACAAGGCTCCCATGTCTTTTTAGTCCACCTTGTGGATAGTTTTCTAGCTCATTTCCCATTGGCTCTTTAGGTTATTTATTAAGCAAACGTAGCTCAATTCCCTAGTACACAAAACCACATTAAGAGAGGTCATTTACCTCTTTGTTTTCCAAGGTTTCTCACTTGTTTTCTCTTGTTTTTCTTGATTGAAAATTGGCAAGGAGCTTTTATCACTTGTCAACCTTCTAACCAATACACATATAAGGGTAATGAGCATTAAGTTTAATACTCAAACTCATAATTAAACCCTAGGTTTACATAAGTGTCTTAAAACACTAAAATTGGTATTTACCTTTGGAATTTGAAAGAGAACTTGAATAAGAAGCAAGATAGGACTCCTCCTAGTCCCTTGAAGATCAATTCAAGCTAAAAGAAGAGCAAGAAAATTCACCATTAAGATGTGAATTTTCGGTTACAAATGAAAATGAAGGGAAACTTGGATTTTCTTTGATTTTCCTTACCTTGAAGCAAAGGAGAATGTCAAGGCATGAAAATATGAGCTCAAGCTCCTTCAATGGAGATTATTCATGGCACCAAAATGGAGTTCTTGAAGATTTGAAAAGAGGGAAATGAAGAGCTTGCTCCAACTAGAAGAATGGTGGTCTTGAAATTGAATTTGGATCATGGAGTCATGAGTTACAAGCATTCAAAGATGGAGAATGGATACTTGCTGTAGCAAAACGAGATGAAGAAGGGAGGAGGAGGTTGAAGATGGTGGGAATCAAAAGAAATGAAGAGAATGAGGTGAGAGAGTACACTTTGAAGATATTTATGTTATAAAGCAAAAGTAACCTTTTTACTTACTTTTTTTCTTTCTTTCTTTAACTAGCTAGTAAATGGTGGTGACTCACCACATAGAAAACCGAACCCCTTTATATTATAAGGTATTTCATGGTCTTTGTTGACCATTTAATTGACTTATATTGACTTATGTCTTAAACTAGCACTATTTGAGCACTATTCACCAATTAAGGCACATAATTGTGAAAATTTTGATTTCCCATTGATTTAAACTTCCTAATGTGATACTAAGTAGTAAAAATGTTGATTAAAGAGTAATTATGGACATTTAGCCACTCAAGACCCATTTCCAAGACAATTTTTCAAAAATGTGCTTTAAGGCTCCTTAAAGCACATTTTGTGTTTTAACTTGTTTTCAAGCTTGGTTTTCTTTAGTAATTGATTTAAAATGTTCATTAAATGTTAATAAGGTCTAGGAATGACCTTAAGGTATAATACAAGGTTACACCAAGTCTAGGGCAAGTATTTGCTTAAATTCACTTTATGGTGTTTTCTTGTGTTTTGTTTGGTTTAAATTGTCTACCAATGATCCTAAGGACTTAATTAGCCTTACTAAACCATAATTGAACATTATTAAGTCTTGGTAGGCTCTTTGGGTCCTAACCAAATTCACTCCAAGCTTAGAGCATGTTTTTGCTCAAACTATATTTATGGTACTTTATTGTTTTTACTATGGTTTAAATAGTTCACTGATGTTTCTAAGGCACTTTTTAGCCTTTAAATACCATAGTTTAACATTTAAACAACATATCAAGGTTTGGGGTATTTCAAGTATTGGGCCAGGGGTCTGCTCCTACACTGACGCCAGATCCTACACCGACGCCAGATCCTACACCGTCGCCAGATCCTACACTAACCCCTGCTACTGCTGCATTAGTCCCTACTCCTTCACATACCACTAGTCATCCTGCACCCTCTTCTTCTACAAGCGACACATTCCCCTATGAAAACCTTCAGGTTTGTTTTTTCCTCCTTAGTTATTTTAACATTGCTTGAAAAACAAATTTTATTAGCTGGCTTACTGTTGTAAGTTGATGTAGGTGTCTAAATCATGCTATCTATTTCAAGTGTTAGATGGTGGGACTGTGCAAGTTGCATATGGTCAGGTTTTGCAGACCGGACCGAACACTCTAGTACATTTCAAGCGCATCCCACCTCTTCACGCTCGTGTGTCGGTAGACGACATTGTGCATGGCCATGAGGAATCTCCGCTTCCATTGGAGTGAAATGAGTGAAGCAAATTAATTGACGCAAAATCTTCAGTTAATCCATGGCCGTATTCTCTCATTGATGTCAGTGGCGAGGTACACTATTTACATGCTTCAATGTTTATTTTTTAACTTGATTGTTGACTTGTATGTTATTATTTAAATTTTATATACTATTAGATTGATAAGGAAAGGCCGGTTAAGAAGAGGAGAGTGGATAAGGGGAAGGAAGTAGTGAAATCAATTGAGGAGAGTCAGAGTACTGTGAAAAAGGAAGTGGTGAAACCTTTCGATCTGACTCCTAGGAGATCCCCCATTCTGGCACCCAAGTTTCTGAAGAAGTTGACTCACAGACAAAAAAAAGTTGTATGATTTTGTCATGTCAAAGGAGCAGAGTGTCACCAACTTCAACATGAGAGTGCCTATGCATATTTTCCACACCACCGATCCCATGGATCTGATGATTACCGTAAGCGATGTTAAGGAACTTTTGATGGGAGACCTCCTTAACATTGATGTGATTGAGGCCTATTGTGTGTAAATGTCTTTTAAATTATTAAATTATCTTTCATTTTTTAAGCTATTTAACATATCTTTTAAAAAAATGTTGTTTAGGTGTTTGAATGCTAGACTACAAGCGAACAACGGTTTAGCTGCCATCACTTTCTTGTGTCCGCTATTGATGTCAGCAGATCATGCCGCATTGGATGGTGAGCAATGTACACAGCACATGAGGTGTGGATTTTGTGCTGCGGTGCGAAGACGAAGCAGATATTTGGTAATCCCATATCATCAAATGTAAGTACACAATAACTGGATTTTTTTGCTTCCTAATTACATTTATGTGATTTATGGAAATTAAATATGGTCTATAACACAGTCTTTGTTTTACCTGTGGTAGTAATCATTGGACTGATGATGGTGTTGTGTATCGACACCTCATGCTTGTTGATACTAGACCCGTTAGGCGCTGATGACCATCGAGAGATTTCTATAGAGAAATTGTTGAAGGATCACGTCTTTAAAATTTTCATGCATTTGCATTTTTTTTAAGTTTGTCCTGGATTATTGGCATCTAATAAATGGCTTCATTTTATGTTATATATATGCAATGGTCATAAGATTGGTTTAAGTGACATGGGTAAACCATTCTTGAAATACCCCTAATTTATAAAACATTGATTAAACATATAATAAATTAAATTAAGGCCTAAACATGCCTTAAAAATAAATTAAACACAACAATGTTTAACAGGAAGCAAGAATTGCACCCTTTGACCTTTTAGGGTGATTAAATATCCAAACGAACTCCGTTTGATCTAAAATTTTAACCTGAGCATTATAACACATAAATGAACACATTAAAACCATTTCCAAGGGAAACCAAGCTCAGAAACTCATTGGAACACAAAATGTGCACTAAGCTTGCTTAAAGCACATTTTTGTGAGATTGTCTCCAAAATGAGTTCTATTTAATTTTAGGGTCTTGAATACCCTTAAATATACTAATGTGACATAATGTGCCACATTAAAATTCTTAAATCAAAGTTTTTCAAAAAAACCAAAAATATGTGCATTGTTTTGTGAATAATAACCAAATAGTGCAAAAATAACATTTAATCTCTTAATCTAGTCTATGGTCAATATATTCCCTTGACCTTTGGCTAATATATTCCGCCAGTTTAAGACTTGTAACCAGGTGTGTTACCGTCCCCATATACAATTCAATACGACTCACTACCTATGCCTTATTAAAAGTAATGAAAGTACGTTTCTTTTTATAATATTAACAAATAGCCTTATCTCTTCCACCTCTGATCATTGTCGCCTGCCCCATTAGTCCATCTTACCCATTAGCAGACGTGAGCACCTGCAAAAGAAGGGGACACCGATCACTCGTTATAAAAAGGTGAGCTATGTACATAATCAGTATATAATAACTAAACTAATTACTACCTATTTCTACCCATCTTGTCCGACAACTCCTGCAGGATAAGGGATCATTTCAGTTTGGGGAACTTCCCACTTTGACCATTTACCAACCTACACCTACTACCTCTTCTCAGCCGAATTCTTTTCTTTCTTTTCTGTACGTTTCTTTCTTCTTCAACCGTAGCTACCAACCTTCCTTTATGCTGCTCCATAACCGAGAGCACCACCCACCTTCCATGGCTGCTACGTCAAGCTAGGTAAGCTTCTATGGCAAAACATGCTCATCCTTCTCCAGCCTTCTTCTTTGCTGCTCCGGAACCGAGAACAATACCCAGCTACAAAGACTAACCGTTGAGCTGTAGGTAAGTGCATAAACTGGTCTTGTGATCCAAATACTCACCTCATTCTCTTCTTGCTGATGGTGTACCTAGTCCCCATATCTATTCAGACCTTACTACCGAGTTGGGGGCAAGAGGAAGGAGTGGTATGCGGTGAGAAAACCAGAAAAGAAAGGGAAGAACTTCATTAACAAAACAGAGGTAAAGATGGGCATAAAAACTAGCCTAGATTCCTTTCTCCATTACCATTTTCTTTCCAGCTTGTACTGAGCTCTTTTTCTTGCTTTCTTCACGTCCTAAACCAGAGGAGCTCGCCATCTTCATTTCTACCCAGCAAACCAAGCTAAGTTTATGTGTGAAGTAGTGCTGTTCTCGACTGATAATAAGGAGAAGAAAGGGAAACAACTTAACTCATCTTCTTAAGGTAAAACAATGCTAGAATCTAGCTATTTCTTCCTTTTCATTCCCGGTAAATGACCCAGTGTTTCCCAGCTCAAGCTGTGCCTTCTTCACGTACAAAAACAGAGGAAACAACCATCATTGTGAAGAAAAAAATCTAGGCACAAAGCCTTCCATTCCCATTCATCTCGGTAAGGATTTACCCTTGCCTATTCCTACTGCTTTGTTTGACATATAAGCTGGTATTAGTAGCATTTTAATACCTTGTTTTGCTCATTAAAAACCAGGCGTGAATGCCCTTGTGACCAGCATCAAAGACAAGGTAAAAACCAAGCTAGAGTCACCATCTCTTCCTCTCTGTTTCCGGTAATGTATGCCCAGTTTTCTAGCTTAAACCTTGCTATTTTCTTGTAAAAATCAGAGGACAAATACCCAGGTTTATGTAGCAGCAAAATCCAAACACAAACCACCTTGCTGTACCATTTTTGGTAAGGGAAAAAGATGCCTTATTCCTCCATGTATTACCGAGTGTATGTACTAGTTTAAGCACCAGTTTTAACATTGTTTTTGCTCACAAAAACCAGGCGCAAGTAGCCTTTGAAACCAGCCTTGAACCAAGGTAGATACCACACTCTTTCCTAGCTTAAATCCACCATTAATAACCTTGTTGTACATGGCTAATGTATGTCCTTTTTCAGCATGAAATGCTGCTGGAGAATCCATGGAAACTCCATTCATAAACCGTGAGAAAAAAAAACAGATCCAAGGGCTAAACATACAAAGTAAGTATTAATACTCTAATGAGGTATATATGAAGCTAATCATTAGCACTCCAAAAGCTAATTAAGCTTTGTATATTTAATAGGCCGAGAGTGGTTGGTGCTGTTTGGAGTGCTTGGTGGTTTGGAAATCAAAGATAGGTGAGAAATACTTACCTTATATTATAATATGGTTTTTATGAAATTTTATTGCATGTATATACTAGCCGTGGGATGTATGGGTATTGGATAATTTAATTATGTATTAAAATGTTTAATAACATTTTTGGTTGGTTAGTTTGGTGTATTAATGACCTATAAGGTCAATGAAATAATTTAGGGGTCAAAAACATAATTTATAAAATATATGGGGGCAAGGGAAGTAAAACCGAGACCAAACATGGTCTTAAATGACTTAACTATATATTATAATGTTTTATAACATTTTTAGTTGGTAATATAAGGTTTAGATGACATATTATGTCACAAGGATTAATTAAATGATTTTAGGAAACATTAAAGAAAAACTATATAATAAGCCGTAAGCAATATAGTTTTTATGACATTTATGTTTAATTTTATCCAATGTTAATTATTGTAACAAGGCCAAGCATTTTAGGCCATTTAATTTTAATTGCTATATTAATTTAAAATGGATTTTAAATGAATTTAGAACAAAACGATTTTTACCGTAAGTATGTGGGGTTTAATTGCATTTTAAATAAATTTTAGGGGCTAACTATAAATAATAGCCGAAAACTATATATTAAAAACTTATTTCAAGAATTTTATAAAGCTTATTAAAATTTGGGGTCAAAATGTAATTCTAGGAAGTTGGGGGCAAAACCGTAATAAAGAGAACTTGTGGTCAAACTGATGGTCAATGGGTCAACAAGGATCATATTAGGTGCCTTGACCAAATTAAAAGATATAAATAATTAAACTATGGTTTTATGGTGTTATCATAAAAGTTAAATATGGAATTTATAAAATTTATGGGGTGTAAGTGGTAAATACCGAAAGTTGTGGGTTAAAATGGTTAATATTATACTTTATATCATAAGTATAAAGTTTGGGAATTTTTAGAGTTATATAAATGGTTATATTAATAAAAGTGTATAATATATGGTTTTGTGACATTTACAAAGCATATCATATTAAGTGTGGCTAATATGTAAATATGGAAATAAGTGTGGGGTGCAAACAGAAATTAAAAACAGTTTGGGGCTGTTTGGAAAATAATGTAATATAAAACTATAGGTTATACAATTTATAAGTGTTAAAACAATGTAATATAACCCATATGTAACATTATATAATATGTGGGTTAATTGTGCAAATATAGAAAATATATGGTGCTGAAAGAGAGATTTAAAACTGTAGTGTGCTGTTCGGTAACTATATACTTAAAAACCATATGTTATAATGAATTAATGGAATAAAATGATATAATATAAAGTATGTATAACATTACATAATATATGTGACAAGATTATAAATATAAGAATATATAATGTGTTGCAATGAAATTTAAAACAAAGACCATGGTCTGTTCGGAATTATTGGGTTTATAAACCATATGATATAATTACAATAAAGTTTAAATGATATAATATATGGTGAATATAACATGTTATAAAATATGTGGTGAAATTGTAATAAATATAAAGTGTGGGGATTGAAAAGAGAATGGAATAAAACCTATGTGCCTTATCGGCAATAATATAGTTTTATTTAAAACTATTGGTTATAATGTGTTATAAAGTTTTAATGTTATAAATATGATATTTATAACATGGTATAATAATGTGTGGTAAGAATGTAATTAATGGAAACTATGTGAATAAAGAAATAATAAGTGTAAAATATATATATGCCTTACGGCAATTAATTATAGTTTTTGAAACTATCATAAAGTTAAATGAGATATAAAAATATCATATCATATCATATGGTACAAGATATAAGTGTGACATTGTATGATTTTATATGGTCAAAAGTATAGTTTATTAAAATTAACATGCTAGCGCATGCATATATATATATATATATATATATATATATATATATATATATATATATATATATATATATACACACACATATATATATCAAAAATAAGGATATAAGCTATAGTATACAATGACATAAAATACTATGGTTAATATATGATTTTTGAATGGTTAAATAAACCTTGGATGGGAAATAACATGTATATAATACAAAGTTTTATATTTCATTAAGAAATCAATGTTTATATATATATATACATATATAAACCGACACAATAACATGCATATATATTATGGTTTACAAACCATATAATAAGTAAATAATGAATATTAACTTATTAGTATAAATATATACTATAAAGTCATAAGGTTTTAAATGAATGCAACTTGTTACATAAATGAGAAGTTGTATAATACAAGCTATTTCAAAGAATAGTAATAACCATGCAATATAAACTAACGTTGCATGGGATGCATGCAACTATAGGTTATAACATATACCTATGCACGTGATATAACAGTTGAATTAATTATACGAGAACGAACGAATTTGTATTAAGCGTAACGCTTATAAATACTACGGGTTGGAAAATATAACTCTTACGTTTGAAAACGTTAACCAAGATGTTCGAATAAAAACCGACGTCTTTGTTAAACCGAATATTAATACTTACTACGAGTAAGGAGTTTTTAAGGATAACGATACCTTAACTATTAACGGTTGAAATCCGGGGATGGAATACCGGGGTTACTGACGTATTTCGGAAATACCGAATCATATTGTCACGTGGATTGACAATTAGCGTTCTTCGTATTTTTTTTAGACCGCCTGTCAGACGTGCGCGCTCAAGAAGCTTAGTGGTCTACACTACGCATCCTTGGTCTAAGGTGTACGGTATGTAAAGGGGTTTGATCCGGATTGTCCTGAGGAATTCCTCGGGCTCGGATTTGTTTGATAACGTGTGTGATTATGTGTGTGATGGATATCTGTGTTTACTGCATTATTTATTTATGCACGAACGTCCTACGGGACTAATACTACGTCGACTATAGATCGACTTATATAAAACTACATATGCGAGTTGTGTGATTGTGATTACCGTTGTCTGGCCTAATACGCTAAGTATTACAAGTATGTAGTTATAACCTAAGTAAAACACTTAGGAACGGGACACGACATTGTCGGTCCCCAGAGCTTCGACTCGAACATAAATACTACCTAGAGTTATTCTAGGCATGCATAAGACCCACAGGGCAGCTAACAAAATAAGTGATGTTCTCCATAATTAAAAACTGTAACTGAATTACTGACTGACGAGGTTAACAGTGGAATGTGAATGAATGTGATGTGGTACCCTAATCTAGACAGCCACCGGCTGCTGGTCACGCGTAGAGATCTCTTGGGTTAACCTGTGTCGGGTTTTCCCTAGTTAATCCTGAACGAACCTAGATAGATCGTCAGGCGGAGTGTGCTACCGTTGGCACCAGGCCTTTGACCACCTAAATGGACGCCTTTACAAAGGCAAAGTGAAATAGTCTCAGAGTCTTCGGATGATCAGGGCAGTGAGCACCTTGTGTGTACGTGGGACTACTGTCCAAGTGAGTATATTTTGGGTTGTCCTAATTGACGCCCGACAGTGCTAACCGAATCAAACGATATGTGAAGGCCCGGGGGGCCGAGTGTTGTAATACGTGATGATGTTAATAAACGACGCATGAGTTACCGATGCTATTGTATTGTGTGACGTGTGGTTGTGCTGTGTATATTTGTAATGACTGTTTGGATTGGATAGATGGTTATGTGATCATGCATGTTTGTTACAGTATTTATTATATCTGTAAAATGGTAAATCAATCTAATATCAAGATGGTTATAAATGACAAGTGACCAATAGGGTCCAGGCCCTGCATACTCAGCGTCTATCGCTGAGACTACACTCATTGGCAGACTGCTGATCTCCGTCGAAGCCGAAGTGCGGGAACAGGGTAGTTAGGGTTACTTTAATTATTGTACATGGAATTTATTTGCATAACGATATCAGACTGTGGATGTATGACGTTACGGTTGTAATTATTTGGGATTTGGGTAGACGCTCACTTGTCGATGTTTATGATTATGAACTTAGTATAATGTATAGGAGTTATCTCGTTGTCACAGCGGTTTGGTAGTGTTGTTATTTTTAGTTGTTGGATTTAGTTTCTGCTTCGTTACTCGCATGGACGGGTAATGGCAGGTGACACCCGAGTGAGTTTTAATGTTGTGGTTTATTCTTCCGCTGTAAGACGTTCTAATTATCTGTTAACGTGAGTTATTATTACGTGTTTATTGAGAGGGGTGTTACAATTCTCCTTCATGAACTTCACTTACATAAGTGTAAGTAATCATTTTAAGCATGTTGTACTTTAAACATTTAATTTTTCTTGATCTTTTTAAAAGTTGTTAATCCATGGATGGTGTGATGACAGTGTCCTAAACAGCCTGTTTCACGGGGCTGTGGCTATTATGTGATGCGGTACATGTATGAGATTGTTAAAAATATTGACGCGCTTGATGATGATGACAAGGTAACCAATACCGATCGAAGTTGTAGTTAAAGTTATTTGAATTAATAAAATTGTGTGTGCTAATGATGATCAGTTTCTTTTTATGGACAGATCGTTTCGTTTTTCACAAAAGCACGGGCCACGTATGCTAAAGCGGATCTGGACTTTGTAAAAGATCATTTATCGCAGTTTTGGTGTAAAAATTACTTAAGCGTTTCTTAGATCTTCTCCTAGTGTAGTTAGACTTACATTTTTGTTTGTGCTGAAGCAACGTAGACTTCAAAAGTTTGTAAAGTTACTCTCTCTTATTTTTGATGGAAGTCTGAATGGGTTTGTTTGCAATTCATTTTGATGTTACAATTCAAACTAGCAACTTGTTTTGCTAGTTGTGCATATAGTGTGGTTGGTTGCCAAAGGGAAATACCAGTTGGATGCCCTGTACAGGTTGTATATGTGATTATATTGGGTTGTGTTTGAAAACACATGGTAGGCTAAAAAAACTAATTTTTTTTTTAAAACATTGAAAAACTCTAGTTTAAAAGTTTATGGCACGAAACTATAAACCACGGTTTATAAAATAACCGCCGTTTTTAACTACTTTATACCACGGTTTTACTTTAAACCGTCGTATAAGTGTAACTATATACCACGGTTCGAACTCTGAACCATCGTATAAGGTCAATGAAAACCGCGGGAGAAACAGTTTTAAACAACGGTTTCCTCAAACCGTGGTTTTTTCCCTTACTTTAAACGACGGTTACAAACCGTCGTTTATAGCCGTTTCCTAATATGCGACGTGAGCATATACCACGTTTATAAACCGTGGTTTTTAAGCAAAATAACCGTGGTATTAAACCTTTTATGCACTAGTGGAATGCGATTTTCTCTGATTTTTGGTAGGGAGGGGGGGAAGAAAAGAGAAGTATGCATTGTTCAAGTAGGAAACAGTGTGTAAAGATTAAAAGGAAGGAGGTATGGGTTTTAGATCTATTTTTAGCTTTAATTTAGCTCTGTTAGGTAAATAGATTTGGAACATCCTGTCAACCCCTGATTCTCTACTTGCCAAAGTTTTAAAAGGGATTTACTTTCCCCAAAGTTTAGTGCTGGAAGCCAATAGAGGATTTAAGGCAAGCCTAATTTGGTCTTCTCTTATTTCCTCTATCCCCTTCTTCAGAAGAGGTGCTAGAAGGAGAATATGATCATGAAGGAATTCTTTCATATGGTTTTCTCCCTAGATTCCTAGGCCTAATTCCTTTTTGTCAATAACTTCAGCCCCTACAGAGCCTAACAATGATAAAGTTTGTAGCCTGATTGATCTAGATACTAATCAATTGAACGGTGATCTTATTAACTAGAAATTCCTCTCTATTGATGCTAGCCTTATACTCATTATTCCTGTCGATATGAATGAGGATGAATCATGGTCTTGGCTTCAATCCAAACATGGATTCTTCTCTGAAAGTTCGGCCTACAAGATCTGTCAAGAGTGGGTCTCTTCTCAAACTGCATCAGGCAACTACAATTCCGACAATGCTAAACTTTTCTCTAGCATTAAAACTTCTATCTACAGCCCTCAAGAAACTTTTTTTTTTCTGGAAATTCCAAAATGACATTGCGCCTTGTGTAGCTAGTATAGCTAGGAGAATAGGAGGTTCCCCAAAGTGCCTTTTTTGTGGACTAATTGACTTCGAGTGTGCTATAGTTAGAGATTTCTAGAGTAATATGATCAACACTAGTGAGATACCAACTGAAGGAGATCAAAGAGCTCAATTATGGATTCTAGATTCAGCTAGACAGTGGAATAATAAATAAATTATGCAAGGTGGCAAACAAAATGTGGGCTCTATATGATGCTAATAACTATGCTAGACATAACTTCGAAGCTTCTTGGATAGCTCTAGTGGAAAGTAATCTAGCTTTTACTAATAACTATCAAAGTTCAGCTTTGAACAGAAGAGTATCTCCTAAAAGTATTAATGATTGGGTTCCCCCTATGCAGTATAACATTAAATTAAACTGGTATGTGTACAGATGCAAAGAGAGAACAAGAATATTGACAAGCGTGTGGAGAAATTGGAAGGGCAAACCTATCATAATCTTTAATAGAGTGTAGCACAAACTGGGGTCTTATCGAAATGAAGAAATATAAGCTTTGAACTTTGGGATGAAATGGGCTATACGAATGTGGATTTAAGTTAGACAGGAGGAAAATCAAAAAGCCCTTCAAAGGGTGATAAATGGGACTGAGATTGAGTACTCAAATCAGATGAATGCTCTGGCTTCTCTTTTTGAAAGCATGCTGGAAAACTTAGACTTTAATCATTGTAGTATGTCTTTAAGTTTATGTTTTAAGTTGTTTAATTGTTCTTCTAACTTTAAAATCTGGATAGATGATAACATTCCTATCAAAATAGTTAGGGGTTGTAATATTGACTACTCATTTGATCGGTAAGAAGCATTGTGGGCTATATAGGCACCGATTTTTTTTCTCATTGATATCTATTTTTTTACAAAATCAAATCTATTATATTTTGAATTTCCTTTCTAACGGGCCGGTCGCCGAAAGAGTTATGAGTGTTAAAAAAAACCGGAATCGTATAACCGAAACCAAAACTGGTAAAACGGACTGAAAATTTGGCTAACCGAACCGATTTTCTAGTTTCGGTTAACCGACCATTTAAATAAGCCGGTTCCGATTATCACTTTTAATCAAACCGCTTAACCGCATTAACCGTTTAACTATTTATAAATTTTTAAAAAATAGATTTTCTAAAAGTCTTTATACACTTTCCTTTCTTTCTTTTGAATTCTAACCTTTACTTTTTGTGTTAGATAAAAATAATTTTTGAATTAGAAGACATGGAAATCGGTGAAGGTCAAATTTTTTTTATCATATAGTTATCTTACAATTAATATTTCGTATCATTACTATAATATTTTCTATAAAATTTGTAGGAATGAAGGAGCTCACAACGGAGCTACCTATAATAACAATTGATGAGTCTCTCGACTTTTCAAGTGATTGGTGAAATTTGGTTGGTATTTGTCGACAATACTTAGTTGTTGTAAGTTAATAGTAAAGTATAGTTGTTGTTATGTATGACAAAATTTAGATGTGATATAAAGAGAAACTAAGATGACTTGCTGTAATAACAAAAATTATGATGTAACTAGAAAATTTTATGATTTTAAATTATAGGTTGTAATCTAAAATAGTACATTTTTTCTTTATCCGGTTTACGGTTAACCGGAAAAACCGTATCGAAACCACGTTAACCGAACCCAGTTAATCATTTCTAAATGAAACGGTTACAGTTATCAATATTGACTAACCATCATATACGGTTAACCGGTGTTGCCTAATCGTAGTAAACTCAGTTGTATCTTTTTTAATTTTCAGTGAGGAATCGCACGACGTTATTTTCTATTCATCGTAGTTAGCTGTCGGTAGGAACTAGATTATGTTTTATTATGCTTTTCATACTTCTGTATCTACAGCATTTGGTGATGTTTATCTCAGGGTTAACATCTATACAGCGACTTCTTTAGCAAATTCACACTACTTATAATGTTATAATTAAATAATTGAATAAAGGCCGCATTCTACAAAAATCTGAGTTAATCCATTGCAAACTTTGTTAGGAATCCGAATCACTGGTAGGGATGACAATGGGTCCGCGGGTACCCATTTCACCCGGTCACCCGACCCGTGAAACCGGGTGAAAACCCGCATAAAACGGGTAAAAAATGGGTGACGGGTGGAACCGGTACGGGTGCGGGTCGGGTGACGGGTGAACATTTTTCACCCATCACCCCACCCGCTAACCCGCATAGATTATATATTATATGTTAAACTGTTACTTATTATTCATTCTCCTTCATTCACGATTTTTGTAACCCTAACTAGTGAACAAGGAACATTCATGCTCTGGGTGACTACGCCATTCTTTATTCTCACCACTCTCGGTAATTTAGCAGCCCTAACATACTTGCTCTACGCAGTTTTTAATTCTCTTCTCTGAAGGTAATTGCAACCCTAACAGACAAACATTGAGCATACATGCTCTGCGTCTCTATTAACTCTCTTCACTCTCGGTAATTTTGAAACTCTAACTGAAAAACTAATAACTTACATGCTATGTGAAGTTTTTCATTTCTCTTCACTGAAGGTAATTTCGCAATCCTAACAGACAAACATTGAGCATACATGCTCTGCGTCTCTATTTTCTCTCTTCACTCATGGTAATTTTGCAACCATAATTGGCAAACATTGAAAGTACATGCTTTGTGCAATATTTCATTCTTTTCTCTGAAGTGAATTTCGCAACCCCAACCGGCGAACATAGAACATACATGCTCTGCGTCTTTATTTTCTCTCCACTCACGGTAATTTGCAAACCTAACTAACGAACAAGGAAAAAGAAAAATAAATGGGTAAACGGGTTCACCCGCTTCACCTGCGGGTGATGGGTGAAACGGGTGATGGGTGATACATAACGGGTGACGGGTCGGGTACGGGTGAAGCAGGTGAAGTCGGGTGACGGATGCGGGTGATGGTCCACCCGACCCAAATCCGACCCATTGCCATCCCTTTCACTGGTCCATAAGAGGTTTCAAAGGCTTCAATATTAAAGACTAAAGCCCATGATTATAACATTGGGCCTCAGTAGGGGACATTACATGGGCTTTAAAGGGATAACTCAAACCGATTCTCTCCAAACGGAGCAGCACAGTGACGGAAGTGGACTGGAGACTGGCTGGTAGGTTCATATTCGATTTTCTCCTCATGGGAGACTGTCGGCTCAACTGTTCCTTGCAGGATATTCTTACCATTCTGCCGGACTCCAGTAATCAACACCCGACACGTGTCGAAACTGCTTTCATCACGCATTCCTGTTCCTTGTCAACGGCTGCGATTTCTTCTAATTGCTCACCCCCCAAGAAAGCATTCTCTTAAACTTCCATCTGAAGGTTTTGCAGTTCGGTTCTCCTGCCAATATTGAAGGTCCTCTCTGCTGCTTGTTTTGCTCCAAGTTATACGATCAGGTACCTTTTCGTTTCTGATTTTTTGTTCTTCTACCGCTACGGTTTTTAAAGTTTTTTTTATTTGAAACAAAGATCCTTAATATTAAGTAGAACATAGTTTTTAAAGTTAAGCAATAGTTCATGTTCTAGTTCTTGTTCATTTGTTCTTTCGCTTATGCTGAGATACTAGTGTATGGTATGGTGGAATCAAATACAGGCACTGATTGAAAATTTCCTTTTCTTTGGGTAGAAGAAGAAGATGATGATCCCGTAGTTGATTACACTAACTAGCATTTACAGCTCTCCTTTTTTTTTCTTCTTCCAATTTACCTTGGATAGTTATCTTTTGGGAACCTTTTGATGCTTCAGTTGATTGATATTTATACGCCTCCATTTTCTTCGTTTGCCTTAATGGCTAAGAATTGAGGTGAGATCAATTTGTAAGCCGTTGACTTCTTCTTTGTTTCCGCTAAGTTTCTTCAAGTATAGCGCTGATACTCAGCCGTCAATTATCGCTGTAGTTGAATGCTGAGACCTGTCCTTTCAGCCTGAGTCTTCACAAATTAAGTGGATCAAGGTGATAACCGCCTGATATGCGGAAAGCTAAGCGCTAGACTTTTGTTTACGGATGTGGCTTAACAAGTACTTCTTTTTGTTTATTTCCACATTTGTTGAATCTATGATATGTACAATACTTGGGCGATTTAAGCAGAGATAACGCTTAGCTTTTTCTAGAGGTTATTTCTTTTGGCTAGTTTTTGTTATTTGGAATATGTGTAAGTTGCTATTCCTGCCACGCAAATACATGGTTGTCAATTGTCATAGGCGTTTGGTTGAGTTCGATTCAGTTTCCATTACGCTACTGGTAGATGCAACAAATATTTGTAACGCTGAGTCTGAGGCAATTCACGCATTTTTTATGTCCTCAGGATGAAGAAATTTACCACTACTTTTACCCTGTTTTTCCTTGCACTCCTTTATTCTACGTCTGTATTTGCTGCTTCAAAAGAAGGCTTGCTTAGGGTGGGACTGAAAAAGAGAAAGTTGGATGCATCTAGCCGTGTTTCATCATCACACCTGGGGTGCAAAGGCAGGCATTGGCTGAGGAAGTATGGTCTCAGTAATGGTCTAGCTGATCCAGATGCTGGTATTGTCTCTCTGAAGAATTATATGGATGCTCAGTACTTTGGTGAGATCGGTATTGGTACGCCTCCACAGAAGTTTACCGTGATATTTGACACTGGAAGTTCAAACCTGTGGGTTCCTTCTGGAAAGTGTTACTTTTCTGTAAGTATTTATTTGAGGTTGGATTAGTGATTTCAGTTTCCATTTCAACGTAGTTGGTTTTCTGCTAAGAAAAAGGTTCATTTCTTTGTTTTCCTTTCGAGTGCAGGTTGCTTGCTTCTTTCACTCCAAATACAAATCCGGCCAGTCAAGCACATACACTAAAAATGGTCAGTCCTTTACTATTGACCTCAACTCCATGTTACGATCAGTGAAAACATTTGAAATCTCTTGAGAAATGAATATGTTGTGGAATCAAAATGAATCTGAAAGGAGTTACTTTCTTTCCACAACGTAGATGAAATGATTCACAATAACTGAAAAAAATAGCTTTGAATTTTTTTGAAAAAAAGGCCATGGTTAATATTTTAGAATTTTCTTAGAAGGTCGTAGTTAATTTTTGGTCGTCAGTTGAACACGCATACCCGTCTATGCATTATGATGTGTTATTGGGTATTAGTTCCCTTGTGTGTCAGATCTGTTGGACATAGATTGCATTTGTTGCTTCAGGGAGTATCTTCCTGAGTTAGAACTATCATTGGACCTTCCTCCAGTATTTGCTTTATTGAGGGACCATTTGAGCTGTAGAACTTTTTATTTCATCGTTTAAAGTTTTCTGCTGGTGTACAGCTGTAAGTTGAGTATCGGAGTAGTTTCTTGGTCATTGTAAAGTTTATTGGGTTACGGGGAATTGTCCCTCGGTTTTCTGTTATTGTTAGTTTCTACTTTCTGCCATATAATAGGGTATGGGCAATTGTGATGGAACCTCAGCCAAACATGAAGGCTGCGTTCGGTCACGGTATAAATGTGGTATAAATGTGGCATTTTTGAGTTTTGGCATTTTTGACAAAAATGCCAAACCGTCATCACCGAACACCATTTTTCAAAACAGCCACAAATATACCAGTATAAAACTACCACAAAACAATCAACAATTTATGCTGCAAATATAATGAATACTGTAAACAGAGGCGAAGCCAGAAAACTGTAATTAAGGGGGCAAAAATATTTTAATAATATTAATTAATTTATTAAAAATTAATTTTTAATAAATTAATTTAAATTTTCAATATTTATAATTACATTTTAAAATGATATTATATATTAAATTTGACACAAAATTAAATTAAAATTGAAATATATAGATTAATATATTATAAATTAGTTTATTTTCCCTTTTTATTTTTAGTTTATTTTATAAAGATTGGTATACTAAATTATAAATTAATGAAAAAAATACAGAATAATAGTTTTAAACTAGTAGTGTTTTTCTAAATTGTTTATTTAGATACGGAAAAATAGTCTCTTAAAACTATTACTATCTATCAACTCTAATAAAATATTCTACAAGGAAAATAGCAAACTAATAAAAATTACGATGTAAACTTTCAATTATATCAAAATTATTAGAGTACAAACTATTTGTAGTATGATTCAGAAATATCAATTATAAATATTCAACTTGCTAAGTAATAATTAATTACAAAACTGTTTGTACAAACTATTATGGTTTGTCAGTATATAAAAGTTATTATATGTTTTATACCGTGCTTAATAATTAAAGAATAATTTTATATGCGAATATACGTTATTTTTTCATTTCTTGACATATCCAGTATTAAATTTAAATTTATGTTTTTGAATTTCAATAAATAATATTTAATTGAATAGAATATATTGTTTTAACTACAAATATATGTTTAAAATAAATATTTTATCAACAATTAAACAATATATAATAAAAAAAAAGTGATACCTATATATATATTCGCTTACAGTAAATTATTTTATTATTATAAAAAATTGCTTTTTCATTTAAATGATATTATTTTTTGATTAAAAATTAAAATAATCTTAAGTATTAATACATTTGAAATGTTATATTAAATACTAATATATAATCCGTAAAATTTTATTTTTATATATAACATCTAATATATTTACTCTAAATACAATGGTTTATTTCTTTATTTTTTCAAATATATGTAAAAACTTTATTTATAAATTAATATGTATACATATTATAAATTAATTGTCACTAAAATATTAATAAAGAATAATAATTATAAAGACAATAATTGAATATCTACATATATTTTAACTTTATTAACAAAAAAATATTTTAAAATGTAATATAAATATTTTAATTGTAATAACGAAAACGGTAAACGCACCGCACAAAACTAACTTATTCAAAACAGACAGACGAAACCGCCATCACCGAACACTATTTTTCAAAACAACCACAAAACAACCAACACAAAACAACCAACAAAACTACCACAAAACAACCAACCAAAACAACCAGACCAAAACTACCACAAAACTACCAACAGAAATGCAGCCGAACGCAGCCGAAACCATAAATAACTTCCATTCAATAATTATGCTTCATTGTCTCTATTTGAGCAGTGGGGCCCTGAGTGCATTGCATTTTTTGGGTTTTGTAGGGAAGTCAGCAGAGATTCATTATGGAACTGGAGCCATCGCTGGTTTCTTTAGCCAGGATAATGTCAAACTTGGGGATTTAGTTGTTGAGAGTCAAGTGAGTACATATCAATTTTCACTAATGTGGTGGTCACTACACAGCTTTTATATTGATTTGACACTTGAGGCTTTTTACTGCACAGGAATTCATTGAGGCTACAAAGGAGCCAGGTATAACTTTTGTAGCTGCTAAATTTGATGGCATCCTTGGCCTTGGGTTCCAGGAAATCTCAGTTGGGAAAGCTGTTCCGGTCTGGTATGTCATGTCTTTTTGTGTATAACTACAATTTGACTTTATTATCTGAATCTCTGACCTGTATTCTCAAGCAAATTAATATCCTGATAGATCTTTCTGTTTGGAGTAAATTATGAGTTTACCTATCATGATTATAATTAAGAAGACTGTTTTACAGGTACAATATGGTCAACCAAGGTCTTGTGAGTGAACCTGTGTTTTCATTTTGGCTCAACCGCAATGCTGATGATGACGAAGGAGGCGAGATTGTTTTTGGTGGAGCTGATCCTGATCATTACAAAGGGGAGCACACTTACGTTCCCGTAAGCCGGAAGGGTTACTGGCAGGTAGGTCTCATGTCTTGCTTTCAGCACTGCCAGACTATGCTTTCATGCCCCTTTTTTTATATTGTGACTCTTCACTATTCTGTTGTGCAGTTTGATATGGAAGATGTTCTAGTTGATGGTGAGACTACTGGTGAGCATTTTACTTGTCCTCTCCTTTCTTGGGTTTATATGTTGTTATTTCTGGCTTGGGATTTGATCTTTGAGGTAAATTATCTTCCAGGATTTTGTGATGGTGGTTGCTCAGCTATAGCCGATTCTGGAACATCCTTATTGGCTGGCCCTACGGTATGGATATCTGACTTTCGCTATAATAAGCCCTTGGGTTTACCTAGTTGTTCAAATGGAAATACCGATGAATTATTTATCCTGTAGAGGTTTTTTATTTTAAATTGAGAAAGGGCATTTGTTAGGTTATGGATAATGTGGTGCTTGCACACCAGATCTTGTCCATGTTGAGTAAAGTACCTTGTAAATATTTTGTTTTCCTGCCAATTCTTCACTCACATCTTTACATTATGTTGTCATAATTTAGGTTTAGGTGATAGTACCTCCTAACAGCTGTTATAATGACAATACTAATACTAATTGCCTTCTTATGTGCATATATGGTGGTTTGCCTGGTGATTTCGTTGCATCAGACTGTCATTGCCCAAATTAACCATGCTATTGGTGCCTCTGGGGTAGTGAGTCAGGAATGCAAGACAGTAGTTTCACAATATGGAAAACAAATTATTGAAATGCTGCTAGCAGAGGTATGTGGTTGCAATTTTTTTTTCAAGTTGCTGTTTGACGGTGTTACTATTGCGTAGCTGTCTTCATGTCCATAATTGGTGTTTCTTTCTAACTACTTTTTCTAATATCATGTTGCAGACTCAGCCTAAAAAGATCTGCTCTCAAATAGGTTTATGCACCTTTGATGGTAACCATGGTGTTAGGTTAGTTCCAGTTTCTCTTATCAGTTGTAGATTGCTAAAAGGACAATCTTCAATGTCCGTGAAGCCTCTGCAACTATGCTTCTTTTGGTTGTGTTTATTTGTGTTTCTGTACCAATAAATGATGTCTCTTCATTGACCTATGTCTGTTCTCATTTGTTTAGCATGGGTATTGAAACTGTGGTTGATAAGCATTCGGGCAAGGCTAGTGGTTTACATGATGCTGGCTGCACTGCTTGTGAGATGGCGGTTGTATGGATGCAGAAACAGCTAAAACGGAATGAGACTGAGGAGCAAATAATAGATTATGCCAATCAGGTGCCTTTTTTACTTGTTTTTTTTACTTAACAGAAAAAAAGCAGCATCTGCTCTTTATGAGGATATCCAGTTTTAGTTGCCACTCGCTTACAATTGAAACTCTGATCGCAGCTCTGTGAGCGATTACCCAGCCCAATGGGAGAATCAGCTGTTGACTGTGGTAGTCTCTCCTCAATGCCCAATGTTTCCTTCACAATAGCTGGCAAAACATTTGATCTGGCTCCTGAGCAGGTAAAGCGTCCTGTTTCCTTGCATAAAAGTAAATTTATAGACTTCCCTTCGATATCATTGGCTCATTTGGGTCTAGTATTTACATTATACTTGTTGGCTGTTGCCTTCCCTTGATATCATTGATGAATCCTTTTTTAATTTCATTTTGGGTCTAGTATGCTTGTTGGGCACGTTGAAGCACACAAATGTATTCTTTGTCAAGAGTCTGAACATGATTTGGTATTTCATTATTTTCCTCTACGGCTCAGGTCTAAACTGGCAATGTTCTTTGATTGGGTATGGTATGTCCATTGGAGCTAGGCAGTGAAAGTCCCAAAAGATTTGTTGACCCTATTTTTTGAAAGCAAATTGTGTGTTTGATCGAGCTGCAAATAGATGTCTTTAGCATCTGTGCATGGTTGCGTGTGCTTGATAAATTAATTGGATCACATCTGTATTCTATTGTTGTGTAATATGGAGATTGCTCGAGTTTACCAGATCATTTCTCATGATCCCTGTACGTTGTGCTTGACAGTATGTCCTCAAGGTTGGTGAAGGAGCTCAAGCACAATGCATTAGTGGATTCACTGCTATGGATGTGCCACCTCCTCTTGGACCTCTGTGGTATGTGTTTAGATTTATTGATCATTACATCTGC
Organism: Limonium bicolor; assembly: GCA_023374045.1. Lineage (NCBI taxonomy): Eukaryota > Viridiplantae > Streptophyta > Magnoliopsida > Caryophyllales > Plumbaginaceae > Limonium > Limonium bicolor. The sequence continues at coordinate 443,734,355 of CM041777.1, forward strand.
TGACACCTTGATTGATTTAACGCTGTGTTGAACAGATTGAGAATTTTGCTAAGTCATATCATGTCATCTTTATTATTGTTAATGGAGAGGGTGGGCAGTTGGCATCAAATGTGGTTTTTGCTAATGTGTTGCGTTATTACAGGATCTTGGGAGACATATTCATGGGCAGGTATCACACCGTGTTTGACTATGGTACATGAGAGTTGGGTTTGCAGAGGCGGCTTAAATACTGAAGATGACATGTGTCAAGGTTGTAAAAACAACTTAATATCCTATATCCATATGCTTAGATAAGAATGTTTGCATACTATGGTTGACGTCAATGTCTTCAAACTTGGGTTATGCTTTGTAAATACTTGCATATCTTGTGTGGGTTGAAGACCTATGTAAACAAAATAAATGTGATGTGTTGAAGGACAAGGACTTTTTATCGTCTATGTCACTGTCGCATGTATCTGCTGTGCCTGTACTTTGGTTTCTATTCAAGTATCTGCAGGAACATCAATCAGTTCGCCGTATGTTAACAGGTTGTTATTATGTTAGATGTGAAACATGTGTTACTTGCAAAGGGTTTTTTGTTGTAAATTGTTACTTGAAAAGGCTGGGAATCAATGAATGACCATCCTATCCAAAATGTTGAGTAAAATGGAATTCCTAGAATCAGTTAGCAACTAAACAGGAAAAATTGAATCAACAGCGTGAGGCAATGTGCATCAGATAACGCAACATGGAATTTCCTTATGGTAGAAATAATGCCAAGGATTGGCGAGATGGAAGAATATGTTGGAGGTATGTATATGATGTAAGCTAAGGTCCGGGAGCTGCAAATTACTACTATCTTTGCCCCTTGTTTATTTTTTTATCATATTTTTTCATTTTAATATTAAACATATAATATAAAATAAAGTTATACACATATAGTTTTTTATATAAGGATTTTATTGTAAAATTTAGATTTGTAAAATTATCTTATCTTATATGTTAAGTATTGAAATCAAATGATATACTCAAATAATAAAGGAAAAGATCAATTATGGGTGAAGATACTAAAATAGCAAAGAAGAAGGTCAATTAGGAACAAAGAGAGTATTTTATTGACGTACGTTGAAAATTAATTCCTACCCATTCAAAATATATATTATTTTAAACTTGGAAGAGTATATAATTAACTTTATTAAAAAAAATCAATGATCTGGTACAAAAGTTCGTTGTCACAACAATCTCCCTTAATCCAGCATTTGATTCGTTAGGGCACCCACAGCAGGGTTGAATCCCCCCATTTTATCTGTAAGGAAAACAAAAAAAGAGCCACAGTAGAGTGGATTCCACAAGATTTCTCTTTCATCGGTTCTTAAATAAGAACCGTACTTTGGTTAGTGCTTATTGGTTGTTGAGTCTAGCACTCTGACATCTATCCTCCACTTTAATTTATCCCATTCACCGAACTCTTTTTCACCCAACACACTTCCATTCTCTCTGTTTCATTTATTATAACTAGTACACGAATGTATTTTCACCCACTATAATTAATACAAGTTCGGTGGTGGGTTTATTTAATCCTGTTTCTACACTACTTCAACAAATCACCGACCGTTCAAATATCCCCAAATAGTGAGCCCTTCCAGAAATCATTTCTCATTTGGTTGAGTTTATTTAATTAATCTCGCTTCTCACCTACCGTAGGAGACTTTATAATAAGGCAGATTCGATGCAGCGGCCGGTCCGTGCCCAATATGGTATGGGCTTGTCCAAAATGAAAAAAAATTAATTAATATGACTGACTGCCTTTTTATTATATTAATATGACTGGCTGCCTTTTTATTATATTAACTTCAATTGGTTGTAACTTTTAAAATATAAGTCCAAAATGAAAAAAAATTATATCATTGTTCATCTAAATTCAAGCTCTTCAAAATAAGACCAGTCATGGATATGTTTTGATAACTTTGAAAAAAAAATTATTTTTACATGTATACATGATATGCTAAAATCATATCTGATTCATTAGTTTTGATATTATGATTCATTAAAATTGATAGTATGATTTATTAACTAATAAGTGGTGAATTGTATAACAAACCCTGGAATCGATAAAAATCATTATTGTTTTGTAGTGTATTATTATTGTTGAATGATGTATTTTAAACCTTATATGATGAATCATATATTTTTCTTACGTATCAAATATTTTTTTGTGTTGTATCATTGTTTAAAATGTTTATTTATATGTGTTACTGATGATATACTAAAATGATGTTATGATTTATTATGATTCATTGAAATTAGTATTATGATTCATTAACTAATAAGTGGTGAATTAGATAACAAATTAATGAAGAAATACTGAATCATTATTGTTTTGTGGTGTATTATTAATGTTATTTGGTGTATTTTAAACTGTATATGGTGAATCATAAGTGTCGTTGATATATGTTGATATGTACATGTAACTAACATAAATTTTTGAGTAAATTACTTAGAACCCCCTTGAGGATTTAGGATATTACAGTTAACCCCCTTATGTTTATCATAATTATTGGTAACCACCTCGAGGTTAAGGTATCTTTGACTACGAGCCCCCAAACTATAAATTTGTTATCAATAAGTAAACTACGTGTTGACCTATCAACTTAATCACATTAATAATGTCAGGCTGGACAAAAAACACTACTTAAGCAGCATTGTTATTTTCATAAAAATGTCAACCCTGCCTCGAAAATGCATCTAAAGTGGGATGAGAGAAAGTTTGACGATGTTGATTAAACAATTTTGTTGTCTAGCCTGACATTAATATTGTGATTAAGTTGATAGATCAACACATAGTTAACTTTTTGATAATAGAGTTATAGTTCGGGGGCTCGTAGTCAAAGATACCTTAACCTTAAGGTAGTTACCTATAATTATGATAAACACAAGGGGGTTAACTGTAATATCCCAAATCCTCAAGCGGGTTCTGAGTAATTTACTCTAAATTTTTAAACTTGTCAAAATATACCCATGACTGGTCTTGTTTTAAATTGAATTTAGATGAACAATGGTGCAAAATTTTTTAATTTTGGACTTATATTTTAAAAGTTGCAATTATTTAAAATTAATACAAATATTACTCTTATATATACCCCACATAAATAATCCAGTCAAGCTGACTGGACTGCCACAACATCTACCCGTATAGTATTGTGTGCGGAGTGCGTGCACAATGGACGGACTGTTATAATAAATAAACACACAAGCAATTGAAGAAGGACTTAACTGAACATATATGGGTGAAATTTGGACCCAATAGATATGTGTAGTAGTTGTGTGTTTGCTTAAGAAAATATAAGCAGTCGTATGTATTTTGTCTCGTTTTTATGAACAATTGTATTATCTTCATTTCATGTATTTTATGTGTGAATATTGGGTAGAGAAAGGTAATATAAAAGTTAATATAAAAAGTAAAAGTAATAGAAAAAGTAAGGAGTTAAGAACTTTTAGTATTGTAGTTGTAGAAGTTTCTTATCAAATAAAATATATTATTTTTGTTAGGATTTCGGGCCCATTTCCCCAGGATCGTGGTGAGATCGACATGGTTACCGAAGAAGAAAAACCACAAGATAATGTAATGATAAAATAGTGACACAAGGATTTACGTGGTTCGGTCCAAACATGACCTACGTCCACGAGAGGAGATAGAACAACTTTCATTAAGAAGATGGGATTACAAGTTTACATGAGGATTACCCAACCAACCCATCAACCCGTGTTTCCTGTGTTTCCCTTGGTTTTTTTATCCTGAGTTCCTTTGAGTTCCCATAGAACCACCCTTGACTCCCTTGGATGTGATCCCCACAAGTTGGGATGATCCAAAGCTACGGGTTACTAGATCTATTTATAGTGCTAGATCTAAACCCTTCACTTGTCCCAACGTTAACCTTGTAACAACCGCTACATAATGGCTCACAAGTTACACGGTTACAACACAATCCATTAACACCTAGGAACAATTAACACACGGGTATCTAGAAAGCCAGAAGTCATAACTTCTTCTTCAAAGATTTAACTTCCTCATAACTCTCCTCATAATGTTAGAAAACCAAATGCTTTAGACGTCATTAATTTGCACCACATAAATGCTCCCACTAATGCATCTTCAACTTCTGTGAAACTCTTCGTGAATAATAAATTAATTGGATGACGAAACCAATTAACTTCACAAGAGTAACTCAACGGATTTAGCATTAATTCTAACAATTCTTCCTCTTAATGCTCAATCCGGCCAATCACATACCACCATCAATGCTAAACTTCCTCTTGAAGAATAATCCCAAAAACAGCCACACAAGGACTAAGTCGGAGAACTTCATCTGGACTGTTTGCATTCAAACTTTGGTAAACTGACCACTCCTCCCCGAGCCTTCAAAGACTCATCTGGTCCAAATCTCCATGGACCCGCCACAAACACGAAGTAAGTAGCAACTCAGGAAACAACTACGCAACCAAAGACAATAGTGATCTATTCCGTCTTTATCCGGTTCTCGTAAAGTCTCCAAACATGACCTAACAGCAGCTTCACAATTGATCACCTCGTGAAGCTCCGTTTGTGGTTATATGCGCGCTACCACAACCCTAGGTCCTTCACTTGCTAGATGATCTCCAGTGCTCCATGGAAGTCCACGATCCGTCATGTGACCTGAGAAAAATATTTTTCTCGTTTTCTACATCACTCCACCACCATTGAAGCTTCACTTGATCTTACCATTCTTTATTATCCTTACTCCCCACAAAAGGGTTTGTAAAATAAAGAACTAGATCTAACTTCAAATTTTGAATGATGCACCGGATTATTCAAGATCCAAGATCTCCAACTTGATCTCCTTCCAACAACACATCATCATCTCCAAGTACATCCCCACACCAAACACACATGTAGTTGCCGATTTTTTTTACGAGCTCTTCCTCTCTACCGAACTTGTTTTCAATCCAAACATCTTCTTAAAAGCACGCCACCCCTCTCATGAAAACACCTCACCATCACCGTACTTGATACAACATATGAGTCACCAAACTCTCATCATTACTCGATGAAGAATAAAACCACCTTTACTCTTCAGTGAATTTACATCTTCATTAGCAAGAATTGAGTGCCCAGACTTCAAAAATATCACGAACACGATGTTCCGACCAAGGCAAGGAAATGCATGAGCTTCGAGGCGCAACAACTTTCTCTCTCCAACACCTTCCTTCACTCTTCACTTTTATCAAAACCCACATCATCTTGAATCACCGTTCTTTCTTCCCAATGACATCTTCACCAACACGAACATCCCAAAAACCATGAGCTCTGATGCCACTTGTTAGGATTTCGGGCCCATTTCCCCAGGATCGTGGTGAGATCGACATGGTTACCGAAGAAGAAAAACCACAAGATAATGTAATGATAAAATAGTGACACAAAGATTTACGTGGTTCGGTCCAAACATGACCTACGTCCACGGGAGGAGATAGAACAACTTTCATTAAGAAGATGAGGATTACAAGTTTACATGAGGATTACCCAACCAACCCATCAACCCGTGTTTCCCTGGGTGTTTTTATCCTGAGTCCCTTTGAGTTCCCATAGAACCACCCTTGACTCCCTTGGATGTGATCCCCACAAGTTGGGATGATCCAAAGCTACGGGTTACTAGATCTATTTATAGTGCTAGATCTAAACCCTTCACTTGTCCCAACGTTAACCTTGTAACAACCGCTACATAATGGCTCACAAGTTACACGGTTACAACACAATCCATTAACACCTAGGAATAATTAACACCCGGGTATCTAGAAAGCTAGAAGTCATAACTTCTTCTTTCAAAGATTTAACTTCCTCATAACTCTCCTCATAATGTTAGAAAACCAAATGCTTTAGACGCCATTAATTTGCACCACATAAATGCTCCCACTAATGCATCTTCAACTTCCGTGAAACTCTTCGTGAATAATAAATTAATTGGATGACGAAACCAATTAACTTCACAAGAGTAACTCAATGGATTTAGCATTAATTTTAACAATTTTAATGACATGGCACATAGAAAAGTATTAAGAAACCATGTGTTGTTGTGGTTGGAAAAGAGTACGGATAGCTGGATATCTACCTTTCCCTTTGTCTACAAAAGAGTAGTGTTTCAGATTAAACGTTGCTTAGTTAGATCTGTGTAATTGTGTTCGTTCTTTTTCATCATCTTCGTAGGTTCCACAGCTATTCATCACTTCTTGGAACGAAGTGTAAGAAAATCCAAACCTATGAATCGTTACTATCTGAGTGTGAGGTAGTTAGTCTTTGATTTTAATTTATAATCTGATTTGAAAAAACTTGTAACAAAAATAGATTGGGTTGAAATTTTGAATTAAAAATATTTTTGGCTTGAATTTAAGTTTACTTCAACAAAGTTTTAAATTTGAGTTGAGAAAATGTATTACAGCTAATGATTAAAATTTAATTTAGTATTTTATTTATAAATAAATATAATATTAAGTCAATGTCTTATAATACTATTATTTTTAGTAGCTATACATAAATATAATATTTACCTATAATATAACCTGAAAATCAAAAATATAAAAGATAATCCAGTACAATCGAGACGGGGCTTAACTTGAAAAACTCGAACCTTCATATAAGATTTTGGTTGAATTAGAATTAACATAAAATATTTCCACATGGATTCATGTTGGAGTTTGATTCGATTTAAAACACAATTTTGATATCCTAAAATAGGTGTGGAAAACGATGATATGATTAGGTAGCAATGAGGCTGGGAATTTTGCACGGAGTCTTTTGACAATATACTGTAGGTCTGCTTGGTGCAGCAGCCACCATCATGGTAAAATGTCTCAAACGGCATAACGTAAAGGTACATAAAGCCTGCTACCTTGAGCCTCACGCATTATTATATCATTTACAGGAACCGACAATATGGTTGAGTATGATTTCCATTGAAATGTCCTCTAAACAAATACTTGTGGGGTATGATTTGCAGCGATTGATTTATGTAATTATGAGCAGTGAAGAAGGATGAATTAACATCAATGGTTGACATCTAGTTCCTATATTTATGAAATGCATATCGTAGCGTAAATATCAAATGTTAGGGTTATTGTTGATTTTTATTTGTAAACATAGATAACAATTAATTAATTATCAGTTTGGTCAGATGAGATACTACATTACGTAAAATGGAGGGTGAGTTTATCTTTTTTTTTATACTTCACATATATTAATTGTCATCTTTTTATTTTTTCTAATTTTAATTTATAATTATATCGTCTATCAGTTTTAGTTTTATAAAAGAATGGAGTCTAAAGATGGTTCAACCATATTTTTCTGTTCCGTTTTTACTTTTATATGTGAATCTTTGATGTTTTAAAGTATTTAAGTTATTTTGTGTTAAAATAACTATTTAATTTAGTTTATATAATTGTTATTTTATTGGATATTTTATTAAGTAGATCTTTTATTATGTTTGATTAATAGTTGAACGTGACAATTTCAGTTGTTATAGTTGTAAATTAAGAAAAACATAATAGAATACTGTTTATAACATATTTTTTAACAAATATAATTCACATAACTAATTCTAACAACCGAATAATATTTCCGTAATTAAATTTAGCTGCATAAACTCAATTTCAATAACACCAAACTGACTGCATCTGCTACACCCAACAGCTGCATTCCACAAATGGACCCATTCCTCTAGACAGAACTATCATTGCCTAACACAGTATCCAATACGTACCCAATGACATTAACATTTAATAAAATATAATGATTGCTTTTGGGCTTTACTTTCACCGCCAAACCTATATTCTTGGTGCAGTTAGTTTTCAAAAAAGGATAAATAGGAGGTAACCTTTTGGTTATTGTAAAGTTTCCCTCAAATATATATACAACTACATTTCCAAAACACATACTACTATAAAATATTTGAATACTTAAGCTTTTATTAACTCCATTATTTCATAATAATTACAAGCAAATATCTTCCAAAGAAAATACTAGTAAGTCTAAAATAATGCTTCTAGTATATTCAGATCAATAATAAGCAAAAAGCTTGGTTCCCTTTCAAAATTGAGTATTCTAGAACACCCTCTCTCTTTATCGGTTTATCTAGGGGTGGTAAAACGGGTTCGCGGGTCGTGTTAGGCTAAACCCAAATCCGACCCGTTTATTAAACGGGTTGACCCGACCCAACCCGTTTAATTAATCGTGTCAAAATATGAAACCCAAATCCGACCCGTTTATTAAACGGGTTGACCGGGTTATCAAACGGGTTGACCCGTCTGACCCAATTAACTAATTATGTCCAAATTTAAAACTCAAATCCGCATATATTTAACTCAAACCTAACATGTTTAGTTATATAAAAGAAAATAATTTAATTAATTAACATTAGATTTGTGATATTATTAACTTTAATTTAGTTAAATACTTAATTTTAATATTATATATCTTATTTATATTAAAATTTGATAATAAAAATAATAATCTATAATTTATAATATATATTTATTTAATATAAATTACTTAAACGGGTTAGCGGGTTACATACCTTAAACCCAAACCCGACACGGTTATTAAACGAGTCATGTTCGGGTTGACCCGTTTATTTAATCGTGTCAAATTTTAAAACCCAAACCCGCTAACTTCGTGTCGGGTTCGTATTGGTCAAACGGGTCGTGTTGAAATTGCCACCCCTAGGTTTATCCCCACCAAGCCACAATGGATAAAACGCACGAGCAAAAGGTATCTTAAATAATAAACAACATTCCTTCCAAAAAAAAAAAAAACAACATTTTGTCCTCTCCTCAAAATCCGCCCTTACTAATTAAGTTAAGGAAAACCAGAAGCAAGGGAAATAGAAAATATCGAAGATATGGGTGGGCATGAGTTCCATTATGAAGTCTTTACAAAAGTCCGTACTGCTTGCTAAGTTTACTAGTCGTTAGTCATCATTTGAATTTTTTTTTTAAACAAACATGAAAATGTTCAAATTAACTAACTACTACCAGAAGACCTACCTATTAGCAGGTAAGGTGGGTTGGGTTTGATATATCACCTAAACACATCTATCATTAGTCTTCGTTGAACCACGAACAAATCAATAACAAAACTGATTTGTCCACACATGCTACTTAGAAAATGCGAAAAACATCACAAATATTTTCTAGGTGGCTCTCATTCGACTAGGATTTTCTATTCAATACTATTAGATACAACGATATCTAGCTATTTTGACTATATTTACAGTATATATATATATTACAAGTACAGTTATTGTAGGTAAATTCATACGTACATTTAATACAAAGTCACTAAATTCTATTTATTATCAATTTTATGTCTATTAAAATGTATTTTTATAGAATTATATTGTTAACAAAATCATTTTTGGTGTATAGTATTAGATAAGAAAACTTTTAATATTTTTATTTCAGCAATATAGTCTAAAGTAAAACTGATTATTAAGTCAGTTTAATAATCTTGTACCCTTTTATCCATAATACAAGTTTTTTAGTTTCTATTACATATTTTACAAAATAAAATCATACTAGAATTACTCAAATTAATTTTTAGAAATAGTTTTTTTTTCTTCTAAAAACTACTAGTGTAATACTATTGTTCTATATTATGGCATTAACATATACTAATATAGTATACCAATTTTTTAAACTTGAAATAAAGAAAGGTAAAACAAGTCTCTTAATATATATATATATATTTCAATTTTAATTTTAATTTACTCTTTATGTCAAATTTAAAATATTGAAAAATTATATTAATTAAATAATTAAAAACACTTTTATTATTAATTACTACTACTCCCTTAAAATATTATCGCTCCCTTAAAAAAAAGTTCTGGCTCCGCCCTGTAATTTAAGGATTTGTTCATAATGAAAGTACATATTAATGATTCTTGTCTCTCGGCTCAATGTATAGGACATCGGCCTGTGATGGGGTAATCCTTCATTCCCCACTCCCTCCCCGCCATCCAGCATGACAATTTCTATTGTACAATTGGAAGCATGATACTCTGTGCTTCCGGTGTACACGTGTAAAAAAATAGATTATGTGGCAGTGATGATGTGATTTGAAGTTTTTTGTTTTTATTTTAAAATTTATAAAAATAGGTTATTAATTAAGTAATCTATTATTACTATAACCGTTGGGTAAAAATCTAGAGAAAATCTACAAGAACAAAAATAATCTATTATTAAAAGTTCTCTACTTTTGTTTTTAAAATTAAAAAAAATTTATTTAAGTAAATCTATCATTACTATATCTGTTAAGTAAAAATTTAGAGAAAATTTAAAAGATAAACGGGAATAATCTATTTTTACTATAGCGTATGTGAACCTAACTTCAAAATTTAAAAACAGATTTTTTTTTTAATTTTCTAAGAACAACTAGTATCGAATTTGAACTCTAACAACACTAAGGAACATGTGAAATAAATTTTGAACAAAGGTGTTAAAAAGTTGAACAACAAGTATTGAATCTATGAACACAAACTTGATGTTTAAAAATTGGTACACCAATAAATATGGTATATTATATTGACATTGTTTTATTATATAATTTCCAATGAACAACTAGTATAAAAAATATGAACAATTTATAAATAATAATTGAACAAATGATCCAAAAAATGAATAAATGGTATATTATACTGACATAGTTTTATTATAAAATTTCTTTTGAACAACTAGAGAAAAAAATTCTGAAATAACCCTAAAAAAATACTTATATTAACTTACTTCTAAAACTAATTCCTGAAATAGCACTCCCGTGAGAAATTGTCTCTCTTCAAGAAACTATTTCATTAATTATAGAAGTAGAAATCGTCTCTTGAAGAGACGATTTCTCTTATCCCCGCGCCACGTCGGGCACTGACTCAGCGAGACGGAGGGAGATGAGAAATCGTCTCCTCTATAGACGATTTCAAGAAATTGTCTTCTCAGCGACGATTTCTTATCTTATAACGGTTGCGGCTTATTAGCCTTGAAATCGTCACTCCAAGAGACAATTTAATTAAATATTGAAATCGTCTCTTGAAGATACGATTTCACGGGTTCTAAAAACCCGACCCCAGCTTTCTCCTTCCTTCTCCCTTCTTCTTCTTTCCTTCTTCTTTCCTTCTCTTCTGCGCGCGACTCTCTTCCTCTTCTCCCTTCTCTGCTGCGCTACTCTACCACTGCCGACCGCCGGAAGCCGTCGCCGCCAGGAGCCTTCGCTGCCAAGACTTCGTTGCCGTCAGGAGGTCACACCACCAGTCATCCTGTTGGGGTAAAACCTAACGGTAAATTGTTGTTGGGGGGTTTAACCTAACGGCAAGTGTACCGGTCGATTATAGCAAGTTTAAATCTCGGAGTATTCCCTGAGTATCGAATCCAAGGAGGCAGTGGCTAGTTTAATTTCTACTTACATACAAAACAAGAATAATAAAAATAACAGGAAATTGAGGGTTTTTGTATGTGATGGTGAATGTTGTAAAAGAGTTTAATAAGCAATAAATAACAGGTAAATATTTGTTTTGATTTTGGTTGATAAAGGAAATTCCGGTTTACTACTTCTCTCTAGGTTTGCAATTTCTTCCCCTAAGTGATTTCTACAGAATCCAGAATAAAACCCTAGAATAAGGATAACTCGTATTCGGTCTCCCGTTCCACAAATTCTAATTAGCAAAGACCGAATCCTAACTCTCGTTATGAATCCACTGTTTACTAATTGCTTTAAGTGTAGTCTAGATTAATGGTCAGCTAGTGTTTAGAGGAATTACCATCTCTATACTAACTGGTTCTTTCCCTGTAGTCGATTGATAGCCACAGTTCTCACTTATAAGCTAATCAAACTGATAAACTCAATTAATTGATCAGATTAACAAGTCTAGGAATTCATAAGGGAAAAGAACTTTATTCTATTGTACTGCAGAAAATCACAAAGATTTAGAAATAATTATTCTAGAGATACATAGTAAACCGAAAGTTAAAGCGACTACTCAGCCATGGACAAAATAACAATGCTCAATATAAACAGCATAAGGATAGAGGGATTTAGCAGAAAAACTGATTTTAGAAGCCGTCGCCGATTCTGTAATTTTCACACTCGTCTATGTCACGTCCGGCTGTCTGGGGTCGGACGCTGATCCGGACGCCTTCTTCGGGGTCTGTCCGGATTCGGACGTCGATCCGAACGCGGGTAAATGAAGCCCGTGAGCAGTTCTCTGTCTGGTGAGGGTGAAGAATTACAGAGGAAGATTTGTGAATGGAGATGGAGGATTATTGTGGATGAGAAGATATGTAGAGAGGGAGAGAAGGGGTTAGACTCGCAAGTCTGGTGCGATTTCAAATGGTGGCTGAACAGGGGTTTAAATAGGTTTAGAAATGAAACATAGGTTAGTGGTAGTTAGGTACGAGCATGGGCATAGGCTTAACATATTGAGTATGGCTGCGTGTTTAATTAATGTTGAGATGGGCTTAACTTGCTTTCGGCTGATAATTGCGCCGAAAGCTTGATTATTAGCGCGATTGCATTTTTATTTTTCATCTCTGTGTGACGTCCGGATGTGTGTCTAGATCCAGACGTGACACAGAACTTTTAGATCTGAAATTCGGAATATGTCCGGATCTGTGTCCGGATCCGGACAAGACACAGAACTTTTGAAGCTGGATCTCGGGTCACGTCCGGCTTGCGTCCGGATCCGGACATGAGACGTCCGGATTTGCGTCCGGCCAAGTTGATCCGGACGTGACCAATTTTTGTGTCTCTTCTCCTGATTTGTTCCCTGTTTGTTGCGTTGTAACCCTTATGATGCAAAGTCTTCATTTCTCTGGGTTTTTCCTATATTTACATATAGAATGCATCAATTCATATCAAAACATTATTCTTAGGAAAAACACAGAATAAGTGGGAAACATTGCTTAATTGTAGCAGATTATCAAGTAATTAAGCCCTTAAAAGCTATATGTTTCACACTTATCAACTTCCTCACACTTAAACTTTTGCTTGTCCTCAAGCAAATAAGGAATAAGAATATCTCTAAAACCGTCAAATAATCTCAAAATTAAACAAGTGCAGGGCGAAATCAAACAAAGTGATAAATGAAAGAATAATCTTGCTCTCTAGAGGTAGGTTTTCACAAACAGTGAAGCAAGAACAATTTTGTAAAAGCAAAGAGAAACTAGATTGTAGAAAACAAGTTAACTTAGCTTGGGACTTTCCACCAATTTTCATTCCTCTAACCTTTGGATGACAAGGGGTGTGAAGTAATGCCTTATTCCGTAATACCTTTCAACACCACACACTCATGATCAAAAGAATAATTTAACTGCAATTATCTCTTTTGTAAGCGAAGGCATTTATCTTCAAGAATTATGTATAAAACAAACTAGTATTTGAGATCTTGTAGAGTTATTCCGTAACCCAGACTTTTATCTCTATCCTTGAGATGGTGTTGGGCCAACTATCCCAAATCCCGAGACCTTAGGTAGATAGGTGTTAAGGCACCCTTAAGACTTAATAACCGGATAGACGAGGCCTGCTATTGTTAGGAAAAAAATTTTGATCAGTGGAGTACCTTGCCTTATCCTTTTCATTCCAAACATTCACTTCATTTCCAAAATACCAAGCTAAAATAATCTGGTTTCCACAACTAGCCAATCTACCATATTTCAGTGAAAAGAGAGTATTTTTAATTAAAATTATTTATACAAACCTTATCAAGCAAAACGATTCCTACGGTTTTCACTTGGTTTAATTCACTTGGTGTGCACAGGCATTAGAGCAGCAAAAAGCAAGTGTGGCATTAAAGAACAACTAGCATGTTTTCAGGGAAAGGTCTTTCCTTCCTCACACTTAAGAGGAGCAATGTCCCCATTGGTCATAGAAGAAAAGCAGTGAAAAGAGCTTTCAAAACATGCTATACTCATAATGGATGCATATGCAATAATTAATCCTTAACGCAAGAAAGGTGGAACATTAATAAGTTAAAGTTGGAACTGAGACTCCCCTGGTGTTATAGATTGAGGAAGATGTTCTTCCTCACACTTGAAGTTTTGCAGGGGTCGAGATATTCCTCATGAGTCACAGATAGTATGCGTGTTGGCAGAGTAAAAGTTGCTAATTTTTCACTGGCATGTACAACCACAGAATAATGTGCATTAACTCGAACGACAGAGAATATTTGAATCGTATGAGTTATATTTAGAGAAAGAATACTCCTCATAATTCAAGCTTAGCAGTCGTTCGCAAGTAGTGTGGTTCCATTTCCTGTACTTATAGTCGTTTGTTTCGCAGTGGAGGGGACATGTAAATTAATCATTTAAGAACGCTGCACTGCTCAGAGAAACATGAAATATAGCAATTAAGAATTCAAAGCACTGCCTAATATTACCATTACCACTTCACCTGCAGTCTCGTGTTCTACTGCTAGTTTTAACAAACAAAAGTAAAATATGTCAACGAAAAAAAAGAAAAGTACAGAAAAACAACCAAAATAAAAGAAAGCAGTAAAGATAGTATGGCGGTCACTGAGGCGGTGGTGGTGGCGGAGGTCTCGCTCCCATCTGGGCCATGAGCATCTGTAAGAGCTGGGTAGTCTGGGCCTGATGACCTGATGCCTCTCTCTGGTGAGCAGAAGCCTGTGCCATGAACTGAGCAGTCTCTCGCTGTAAAACATCACTGCGCTCCAAGCGCTCTGTGAGCATAGTCTGTGTGTCACGGAGGGAAGTGTGCTCTGCCTGGAGGTGACCCTGAGTCTGGCGGATGTCATCTATATGTCCCTCCATGCGCACCTGGCGCTGCTGCACATCCCCGACCTGCTGCCGTACATCCCTAAATTGCTGCTCCATCCCCCCAAAACGCTGCTCCATCCTCTGCTGCTGCTGGAGTAGGAAGTCCATCATGGTCTGCATCTCTGGCGGGATGCTCATCACTGGGGGTATGGGAGGTGCCATGGTAGCAGTGGCCGCCGGAGTAGAGCTGGAGCTCGTAGAGGTGCCTATGGATCCTAGGCCCGAGCTGCCCTTCACCCAGCTGCCGTCATCGAGGCGTAAGAAGCCCCATCTCCTAAAGGTCCCAAGGGAGATGGGTGTCTCCCCCTCCCTCACCTAAATATCAGTGAAGATCTCATTGGGGAGTGTGGAGACAAGAAGATGCTGGATAAAAATGGGAAAGATAAGGGTGATCTTCTTCTTCTTCGTCCACAGATAAGTCACCACCTTATGCAGCTGCCTAAACATCACGAAAGGGAGCGAGAGCTGCTGAGCTGGTGGATGTGGCGAGGCCAGGAGATAGTCGAGGAGGACACAATCCTCGTCAGAAGCATCATTCCCAGCATGAGGCCGGATCTGATGACTGAGGATCTCTGCTAGGGTCCTCTGGGGAAGGGAAGGGAGGAGAGCATACGGGAGTACAGTCTTATTCTCCTCACCCCGTCGGCGAGTAGTACTCCCGACCTCTTGTAACCACCTAGACTTACTCTGCCTAAGCGAATCCTCCGAAAAATCTAAATGGGTAGCATCATTGTCCGGGAGGAGTAAAAGAACAGCAAAAGTCTCAGGGGTTACCTCCACCTAGAACTGGCGTACGTAGGAGGTAATGCTGTGTGTCGTGTCTGACGCCACAACATTGGCGTAGAATTCTCGTACCAGCTCCGGAGAGAAGACACCCACGCCCATGAGCTCCTGCTGGCCCCAATACCCTCAAATATGTTTGTAAGCCCGGCGGCAGCTGATGCCTCTGCGCTGATGCGCCTCTCAATGACGAAGGATCCGCCCTGATCATACCAAGTCCGGGCTGCAGCAGATCAGAAGCCATCAGGTCGGAGTGGGGTCTAGGCTGGCTCTGACTGGTCGTCAGGGCGTGGGTTCCTCAAAGAGGACCCCGTGCGTGTAACACCACCTCCTCTAGTGCGAGCCATCTATATGAGAAACAAAAGTAGTAAGAAATCTAAACAACAAGAAAAGAGAAGCAACAGACACACCAAAACCCGAAACCGATCGAGCAGCATGTTCTATTTGAACATATTCTTTCACATAGTTAATCTACAATTACCAATGCATTAAAACATCTAAACATAACAAACAATAGCAATAAACAGTACAACATAAACCTAGAAAACAATTACAGAAAATTGGAAAATTTCAACATGTTTGGATCTATGTCCGGGTCAACTTAGCCGGACGCAGATCCGGACGGGATTAAGAACCCTAAAAAATTTGCCGCGAACACAGACTTTCGAATTCATAAATAAATTCAACCTAAAACTCGCAAATCTTCACAGAAAAACCCACTTTGTCGCATCTCAACAACAATTCGACATCAAACCACATAAAAACTACCTAAGCTACAGAAAATTGACTGAAAATGATTCGAATTTGGGTAAAATCGAAAAACCTGTTTTGTTTAGTGTTCTCGGTTGCGAATGAGAAAGGAAGAGAGGCGGGCGTTGGGCGGTACTGTAGCGGCGGCGGCGCTTCCTGTGTTGTTGGCGGTGGTGGTGTACGGTGGTGGTGGTACGGAAATGGAGGGAGAATGAAGTGAGAATAATGGAGTTTGGGTGTTTTCTGGGTTGAGTTTGTCAGGAGGAGAACGAAGAAAGAAAGAAGAAGAGAAAGAAAAAAAAGAAAGAAAGGCGCGCGACGGTTTTAGTGTCGTCCGGATTGGATGTCCGGATCCGGACGGATTAGGTTTTATAAGCGTCCGGCTTTGCGTCCGGCTGGGTTTAGCCGGACGCGTTGAATTATTTTCTCCCTTTTTTTAATATATATATTAAATTTAATTAAAAACCATTAATCTAAAACACATATTTATTTAAAAATAAAAAATTTAAAAAGGAAACATTACCAAAAATAATTAAACAAAAATAAAACAAACACAAGAAATGTAGAAATAAAATAGCAAGAGTGTTAAAGGACTCCCTGATCCGTGGTGAATGCTGCCATGATATTTCCCCACACTTGAGTTCAGTTTAGCATTAGAGTGAAGTACCGGAAAGAGTAAATCTGCAAAACCAGGAGAACTCAAGTGGATCCAGGCAGAGTTAGTTATTGAAATAGGGGAGTCGGGTCTCTTGCAGTAAAATAGTAAAAATTCTTAATAGATTAAAAGAAAATTAAATCAAGTAACATGAAAGTGTAAAAAGAAAGTGGGGAGGAGATTTTATACTGGTGGGTTGCCTCCCACCAAGCTACCCATTTTTCGGTCTTTGGCTAGACCGTTCAATTGTGTACTCAGCATGGCGGGTTGTAAACAGTGATCACCGAGTGAACTTCGGCACTGTTACTACCCAAATAATGTTTTAGCTGGGATCCGTTGACCTTGAATGTCTCACCTTCTGTGTTGATTAGATCAATGGCTCCATAAGGTGAGACACTTGTCACTGTGAATGGACCAGACCAACGAGATTTTAACTTTCCTGGGAATAGCTTCAGGCGGGAGTTGAATAGAAGAACCTTATCCCCCACGTGAAACTCACGCTTGACCAACAGCTTATCATGCCACCTCTTCGTCTTCTCCTTATAAATCTTGGTGTTTTCATAAGCTGCCTCTCTAAACTCCTCCAGATCACACAGCTGTAGCTTACGCTTGTCACCAGCCTTTTGGAGATCAAAATTCAATGCCTTAATTGCCCAAAAAGATTTGTGCTCCAGCTCCACAGGTAAGTGACACGCCTTGCCATAAACCAACTTGTATGGGGACATACCTAAAGGTGTTTTAAAGGCAGTGCGGTATGCCCACAAGGCGTCATCTAACTTAAGGGACCAGTCTCGCCTCGAGGATGTGATAGATTTCTGGAGAATCCACTTAAGCTCCCTGTTGGTGATCTCAGCTTGTCCGTTCGTTTGTGGATGATACGGTAGAGAAACCTTATGCCGTACATCATACTTCTGCAGAAGAGCTTCAAACTGTTTGTTGCAGAACGTCACTAATGATTGCTCGTGGGACACCAAAATGGGAAAAAATATTCCTCTTTAAAAACTTAAGCACCACTCTTGCATCATTGGTAGGTGCTGCTATTGCTTCAGCCCACTTGGTGACATAATCTACTGCTACCAAGATGTAGAGGTTACATTGAGATGGTGGGAACGGTCCCATGAAATCAATGCCCCAAAGATCAAACGGCTCAACCTCCAAGATCGAATTCAGTGGCATCTCGTGGCGTCTGGATAAATTCCCCTACCTTTGACATTGATCACAAGTGGAGACAAATTGATAGCAATCCTTGTTCATAGTTTTCCAAAAGAAGCCAGCCTCCAAAACTTTCGCGGCTGTCCTAGCTGGACCAAAATGACCCCCTGCTTCTCTAGAATGGCAATGTAACAAGATGTCTCTAGCTTCCTCCTTAGAAACGCACCGACGGATCATACCATCTGCACAGACCTTGAATAGAAACGGATCGTCCCAAAGGTAATGCTTGACCGTGGAGAAAAACTTCTTCTTCTACTGATATGTCAACTCTGGAGGGATGATACCCTTAGCTAGGAAGTTCGCAATATCAGCATACCAAGGGTCCGTGGAATGACTGATCATGTAGACAAACTCATCAGGAAAATACTCGTTAATCGGCCTGCCATCATCTGGAACCTCCATACGGGATAAGTGATCTGCCACTCCGTTCTGCGCTCCAGGTCTGTCCTTAATCTCAATGTCAAATTCCTGCAGAAGTAGAATCCATCTGATCAAACGAGGTTTAGCATCAACCTTTCCAAAGAGATACTTGAGAGCGGAATGGTCAGTGTGCACAATGACTTTGCTGCCAATATGTACGGTCGAAACTTATCACATGCAAAGACAATTGCCAGCAGCTCCTTCTCGTGTTGCGTAGTTCTTCTGCGCCTCATTCATAGTCTTACTAGCATAGTAGACTATCCTCAACACCTTGTCATGCCTCTGCCCAAAGCTGCTCCCAATGCGTAATCGCTGGCATCACACATTATCTCAAAAGGTAATGACCAATCAGGAGCAACAATAATAGGTGCAGAAACCAATTTAGCCTTGAGCAAATTAAAAGCATCTAAGCACTCTTTCGTAAATCAAATTTAGCATCCTTAATTAACAAATCACAAAGAGGCTTAGAGATCTTGGAGAAATCCTTAACAAAACGCCTATAAAAACCTGTGTGACCAGAAAACTCCGGACATCCTTCACGACGATGGTGGAGGCAGCTGCTCTATTACTTCAATTTTGATTTGTCTACCTCATCCCTTTCTTAGAATCTTATGTCCGAGCACGATGCCTTCCTGCACCATAAGTGGCACTTCTCCCAATTGAGCACCAAGTTAGTTTCCTTGCATTTAGCTAAGATTAAATCCAAGTCTCTCAAACATGAATCAAAAGTCGGTCCAAAGACAGAAAAATCATCCATAAAGATTTCGATGCATTTTTCAATAAAATCAGCAAAGATAGCAGTCATGCATCTTTGAAATGTAGCTGGTGCATTACACAAACCAAAGGGCATGCGTCGATAAGCATAAGTACCATACGGACATGTAAAAGTGGTTTTCTCTTGGTCTTCCTTAGCAATTGGAATCTGAAAATAACCGGAGTAACCATCTAAGAAACAGTAATAGTCTTGTCCTGCAAGCCTCTCTAGCATATGGTCAATAAAAGGAAGGGGAAATGGTCTTTCCTAGTGGCAGCATTTAATTTCCTATAATCAATGCATACTCTATGCCCGGTAATAGTACGCTGAGGAATTAATTCACCTTTATCATTAGGCACCACAGTTAAACCTCCTTTCTTAGGTACGACCTGTGTAGGGCTTACCCATTCGCTGTCAGAAATGGGGTAGATGATACCTGCATCCAAGAGCTTGATAACCTCCTTCTTAACCACCTCTTTCATGTGCGGGTTCAGTCTTCGCTGAGGCTGTCTCGTTGGTTTGTCATTCTCCTCAAGGTAAATGCGGTGAGTGCAGAACGTAGGGGCAATGCCTTTGATATCAGCAATGGACCACCCTAGTGCCTCTTTGTTCCTCTTTAGAACCTGCAACAAGGCTTCCTCCTGTTCATTGGTTAAACTATTAGAAATAATGACAGGCAAATCGGATGGAGGAACTAAGAAAATATTTAAGGTGACTAGGAAGAGGGTTAATTTCAAGGGAAGGTGGTGATTCCACAGAAGGAGCTAGCGTCTTTGGAACTCGGTCCAGCGGTTCCTCTTCGATTCTGTGGTTCTTCCTATATGGCCACCCAGCCGCAAGCTGAAATGCTGCAGCAGAAATCTAGACATCATGAACTGTTTCTATGGATTCTACCAAGCACTTCTCCAATGCATCCAGCTCCGTGGGGCTGTAAGAATAGTCCTGCATCAAGGTATCAATACAATCTAAACTGAAACAAGCATGAACATCAGAAGGGTGGGTAGTAGCCTTGGTCATATCAAATACAAGCTGCTCATCATGTAACCGCAGTATAATCTTCCCTCCTTCAACATCAATGAGGGTCCTTGCTGTACGCATGAATGGTCGACCTAAGATAAGCGGTACTACCTTGTCCTCCTCCATGTCTAAAATAACAAAGTCAGCAGGGAAAGCAAAAGTACCAACCGAAACAATTAAATCCCTTACCACCCCTTTAGGTAGGATGATTGACCTATCAGCTAATTGTAGAGTAATTCGGGTAGGTTCACATTCTCCTAAACCAAGCTTCAAATACATTGATAAGGGCATTAGATTAATACTCGCACCTAAGTCACATAAACCCTTACCACAGTTCACATTACCTATCGCGCAAGGTATGACCGGAGTACCTGGATCATCAAGCTTAGGTGGAAGCTTCTTCGAAAGGACGGCTGAAACTCTCGGTAAGCTGCACAGTATCCTTCTCCACTAAAGACCGTCTATTGGACAGGATGTCCTTCATGAACTTCGCATATATCGGCATCTGCTTCAACGCTCCAGAAAAAGGAATGTTAATGGTTAGCTTCTTAGAAATACTTAAGAACTTACCAAATGCTCATCCAGGTCTCTCTTCTTCAACCGGTTTGGAAAAGGAACCGACGCTTCATCAACTGCGCGGCGTGGAGGTGGGGAAACCTTAGGAGTCTTGCTAATCGCCACCTCCTCTTCAACTGGTTCCTCCTGAGAACCTGTTGGTGTAGTTTCTTCATTTCGCTCAACATTAGGAAGAGAGGGCTCAGCTTCAGGGATCACCGGATCAAGCTGTGTACCACTCCTCAACGTGATTGCCTTGGCATGCTCTCTCAGATTCTGCTCTGACTGACTGGGAAGAGAACCCAAAGGACACTGAGCCAACTGTTGCGATATCTGAGATAGCTGAGTCTCGATGTTCTTATTGAATGTCTTTTGATCATTGTTGAAGGTTCTCTGCTCCTGATTGAAAGCTTCCAGCTCATTAAATTTCTTGGTGTTAACCGTGATGAAATCATTCATTCTGGCCAGAACTTCATCCATACTAGAGGACGCACCAGCACCTGTATTCTGTACTTGCTGATTTTGTAGTGGCTACTTCTGATAAGAGGAATTATACTGCTTGAGGCTTTGGTTGTAATTGTGTTACCGCCAGCTTGGTAACGATTCTGCTGCTGAGAATGGTAACCCGGGTTGCCTTGATTTCTGAAATAATTACCCGGTCTGTTACCAACATAGTTTGCTGCCTCTTCTTGCGG
Source organism: Limonium bicolor (assembly GCA_023374045.1). Taxonomy (NCBI): domain Eukaryota; kingdom Viridiplantae; phylum Streptophyta; class Magnoliopsida; order Caryophyllales; family Plumbaginaceae; genus Limonium; species Limonium bicolor. Next base: position 443,756,013 of record CM041777.1, read on the forward strand.
TGGGACACACTGGCACATGTTAGAACCTCTACCACAATACTCACATTGAGGGAATGAATCAGTGATAGCCGATGCGTTTGATTTTGGGTTCATCAGTGTGCACATCTTCTCAAACTGCTTAGAAATGCTATCCATCTTAGCAGCTAAGAGGGTATTCGAGTCTACCTCATAAATTCCTGCATTCTTCTTTGGAAAGATCTCAGTGGCAGCTCTAGCACCTCCCCATTGGTTAGCTGAATTGGAAAGAGTTTCCAACAACTCCTTTATCCTGGTGATTGGAAGCTCCATAAGACTTCCTCCTGCACAGGTATCAACTAATAGACGGCTCTGGGGGTCTAGATCCTTATAAAATGATTGCAATACAACTTCTTCTCCCAGACCATGATGTGGCACTCTTCTTACAATTCCTTTGAATCGCTCCCAAGCTTCAGAAAGAGTTTCACCGCTATACTGTTTGAAGTTTGTGATCTCACCTCTCATTGCCAGCATTCGGGACGGTGGAAAGTACTTTGCTAGGAACGCATTTGCTAGCTCGCTCCAGGAAGTGATACTGTTTGGAGATAGGGAGTTCAGCCACTCTGCAGCTCTGTCCCTGAGTGAAAAAGGAAACAAGGTTAGCTGGCTACCTCCTGAGAAGCTGGTGTTGAACATGCTCCAACCAATCGCAGGAAGGATGTAAGATGAACATTTGGGTCTTCAGTGACTACTCCACTGAACTGTGGAGCATTCAGGACCATCGTAATAGTGGGTCTTGAATTGCCATTCTACCCTTCCGGTAGTGCAGGGATTACTATTGGATGTGAGTCCCTCCACATTCGGACGAGTGTAGTCGTTCATCCTTCTTTCTCTGCTGATACCGTCCATAAGATACTCTCTTCTGAAACAAAGGTATCACCTGGTGAGTCTTTGAGAAACACTTCTGGATCAACTGTAGGTTCCAGTACCAATCCCTGACGACTTCTTCTTGTAAGTCGTTCTATCTCATGTTCCAGCTCAAATTCAGAATTTCCTTCAGAACGAGTTTTAACCATAAACCAAAATCAGATAACTGACAGTAATGTAGTTGTAAAAGTAAACTCAATCGGGTAAAACCAAAATAAACTAGAACCAAAAATAAGAAACAAATTACACAAAGCTAAGAAAATGAACAAAAGAAAATAAAAGAAAATAAAACTAAACTAAACTAAAAAGCAAAAATAAAACAAAATAATACCAATATAAAAATTAAACTAAGCAACCGTGCCTCCCCGGCAACGGCGCCAAAAACTTGTTGGGGTAAAACCTAACGGTAAATTGTTGGGGGGTTTAACCTAACGGCAAGTGTACCGGACGATTATAGCAAGTTTAAATCTCGGAGTATTCCCTGAGTATCGAATCCAAGGAGGCAGTGGCTAGTTTAATTTCTACTTACACACAAAACAAGAATAATAAAAATAACAGGAAATTGGGGGTTTTTGTATGTGATGGTGAATGTTGTAAAAGAGTTTAATAAGCAATAAATAACAGGTAAATATTTTTTGATTTTGTTGATAAAGGAAATTCCGGTTTACTACTTCTCTCTAGGTTTGCAATTTCTTCCCTAAGTGATTTCTACAGAATCCAAATAAAACCCTAGAATAAGGATAACTCGTATTCGGTCTCCCGTTCCACAATTCTAATTAGCAAAGACCGAATCCTAACTCTCGTTATGAATCCACTGTTTACTAATTGCTTTAAGTGTCTAGATTAATGGTCAGCTAGTGTTTAGAGGAATTACCATCTCTATACTAACTGGTTCTTTCCCTGTAGTCAATTGATAGCCGCAGTTCTCACTTATAAGCTAATCAAACTGATAAACTCAATTAATTGATCAGATTAACAAGTCTAGGAATTCATAAGGGAAAAGAAATTTATTCTATTGTACTGTAGAAAATCACAAAGGTTCAGAAATAATTATTCTAGAGATACATAGTAAACCGAAATTTAAAGCGACTACTCAGCCATGGACAAAATAACAATGCTTAATATAAACAGCATAAGGATAGAGGGATTTAGCAGAAAAACGGATTTTAGAAGCCGTCACCGATTCTGCAATTTTCATACTCGTCTGTGTCACATCCGGCTGTCTGGGGTCGGACGCTGATCCGGACGCCTTCTTCGGGGTCTGTCCGGATTCGGACGTCGATCCGGACGCGGGTAAATGAAGCCCGTGAGCAGTTCTCTGTCTGGTGAGGGTGAAGAATTACGGAGGAAGATTTGTGAATGGAGATGGAGGATTATCGTGGATAAGAGGATATATAGAGAGGGAGAGAAGGGGTTAGACTCGCAAGTCTGGTGCGATTTCAAATGGAGGCTGAACAGGGGTTTAAATAGGTTTAGAAATGAAACATAGGTTAGTGGTAGTTAGGGACGAGCATGGGCATAGGCTTAACATATTGAGTATGGCTGCGTGTTTAATTAATGTTGAGATGGGCTTAACTTGCTTTCGGCTGATAATTGCGCCGAAAGCTTGATTATCAGCGCGAATACATTTTTATTTTTCATCTCTGTGTGACGTCCGGATGTGTGTCCGGATCCGGACGTGACACAGAACTTTTAGATCTGAAATTCGGAATATGTCCGGATCTGTGTCCGGATCCGGACAAGACACAGAACTTTTGAAGCTGGATCTCGGGTCACGTCCGGCTTGCGTCCGGATCCGGACATGAGATGTCCGGATTTGTGTCCGGCCAAGTTGATCCGGACGTGACCAATTTTTATGTCTCTTCTCCTGATTTGTTCCCCGTTTGTTGCGTTGTAACCCTATGATGTAAAGTCTTCATTTCTCTGGGTTTTTCCTATATTTACATATAGAATGCATCAATTCATATCAAAACATTATTCTTAGGAAAAACACAGAATAAGTGGGAAACATTGCTTAATTGTAGCAGATTATCAGGTAATTAAGCCCTTAAAAGCCTATATGTTTCACACTTATCACATCCCCAACACCTTCCTTTGTTAGTTTAGGTAAATTCTAGCCCTAAAAATTAGGGAACTTTAGTAAATTGATTTTTTAGGAATTGGTTGTGGCTAGTTATTAAATTAGCTAATTGAATGTGATTATTTATGAAATTTGTTGATTGTTTGTTATTATTTATCAAATAGACTTGTGGTTATGTATGAAATTTGTTTATTGATTGTGGTGATTCATAAAATTGGTTGATTGCTTGTGGTTATTTATAAAATTAGTTGATTGGTAGTGGTTATTTGTGAAATTAGTTGATTGATTGTGGTTATTTATGAAATTAGTTGATTGATTGTGGTTATTTAAGAAATTATAGTGTTAATTTTAGGGATTTATGTTATTAACTATTAATCTGAAGTGTTGTATACTATTAAAGTGGTACTTTCTGGTTTGTAGTTTGTATAAATTTGTGTGTTTGTGTTATTAAATAGGTGGATATGTCCTCCTTTATCCAGTTCTTGTGTCGTATTAGTGGCAAAATAGTGCATGGGGTAAATGGAGCTGATTACGAGGGTGGGAAGAGGAAGCTCATTTTGGTTAGTGTCGATACCAATCATGAGCAGCTTATTGCTCAGATTGGTAATTGTTTCGGCATCAACATGAGCACCCACGAAGTGAAGGTGTCACAACGAATGGGTCAGTCAATGAATGACGACACTACAAAGTGGACAGTCATTCCCATTGAGGACGATGAGGATGTTCAAAATGCCATGTTCTACTGTCGGGGTGAAGAGCCACGAGATATATTCTACGAATTGTATGTTGAAGTACAAGAAAACCGACAAACACAAACACTTCTCACCTCCTCATCTTATCAACACCAAGGCCCTCCAAGCTTTACACCACCCGAAAACCAAACCCCTCTGCCTTCTTCATGTTCACCACACCAAACACAATTCATCACAAACACTTCTCTTCTAGTCAATGCTCCTCCTCAAGATCAAACCTCTTTACAAACATAAACCCATCATACCCAACACCAGTTGAAGATCATCTCCAACACGACGTTGGTGATGATTTGGACTCTTTGATGATGACGAAAACTTGCAGGAAGACTTCGAGGAGGATGAGATGGAAGGGCTTGGAGGTGGTTCATCCGATGATGATGATGATGATGATGATGATGATGACAATGATGGTGCTGATGATGGCACACAGGCTGATGTGGCTACAGCGGTGGTGACTACCACCACCGGGGACGGCGATGCTTCTCTCGTCCATCCATACCCGTTCTACAACGCCGGTGGTGGTAGTGGTATTATGAGGTGGGATGAGGAACAAGAACTGGGAGATTGGAGCTACAATGATGAGTTCAAGAAGGGTATGCTGTTCCGGAGCAAAGACACGCACTACAAAAAAACAGTAGTATTACAGACGGAAAATTTCCTACGGAATTAATCCGTATGTAAAAACCATTTTCACCTACGGATTTTCTAGGAATTACAGACGGAAGTAGTATCCACATAAAATAGACGTGTATAATGATATTACCTACGGAATGTGGACACATTATAAACGGAAATAATTCCGTAGGTAAAAACATTTTCATATCCTCCCGCGCGTGGACCTAATAAAATTTTGAAGGGGTATGAGTCACCACCAAATTACTTTTAGTGACGGAATGTCCGTATGTAAAAGTGATATATGATTACCTACGAAAATAAGTCATAAAATTTCGTAGGAAATAATCGATGTACTATTCTAAAAATCAAAGTAACTCATTTAACCGGGTTCCAAATTTCGGTCGCATTACTCTCGTCATTCTCTTCTCCTCTTTTTGCAACCCGATACAGCACACACCTCTCTTCTTGAGTGCCGATTTTCTCTGCTGAGATATTGCAACCTTGATTGGCGATAAGGAGCATACATGCTCTGCTGGAATCTTGCAACCCTGTATGGCTAAAAAGGAGCATACATTTTCTGCTAAGTTGCAACTGGCGAAGAGGATTAACTCTGCTGAATACTGGAATATTGCAACCCTGACTTGCGATTAGGATTATCTGCTCAATCTTTGGAATATTGCAACTGTGACTGGCGATAACGACGTACAATCGGAGCTGGAATTGCAACCCTGACTGGCGAGAATAATGCGAGCTTGACTGAGGAAAAGAACATACAATTTGCTCAGCTTCTGGAGTATTGCAACCCTGTCTGACGATAAGAAAGAATGAACATTGGAACTGGTAATGTAACTGGTGCCTTGTAGAGATATATTTAGTGAATCAAACTTCTCTATTGATTGAATTTATTTTGTGCCTATCACTACTACAACCCTAATTAACTGTACCGAATGCAGGTTGGTTCTCTTCTATTGCCTGCGCCTTGCAAATGTAAATCTGAAATTCACTCATCTATTCACTTATGTTATGCTACATCTGAAATTCTGAATATTGCAACTCTATCTGAAATTATGTTGCCGTGCCTTGCAAAGATAAATATGAATATATATATATATATACCTGCGCCTTGTTCCATTTTGTCATGATGGAATTTTTGTTCTCGCGGATAGTGAATAAACCTATCCTCAGTCTGCACATTGACTTCTTTTGTTGTCTTCTTTCTCATGCCTTAGTGTATACCTAGTTCCAATAATTTGGAGTAATTCATAACCTGTATGATATGTTTGTCTCTCATGGTGGATTCGATACTGAATGCGGGTTGGATATCCTCTGTTGCCTGCGCCTTGCAAATGTAAATCTGGAGAAGCAACCTCTTTGAAATTTATCCAAATGTACAGAATACGACTTGTTGTCGACTGACAATGGTATTACACTATCATATAGATCTCAAATTTATCCAGCTGTTGTTGTTTTTTTTGCTATAAGAATCTCATTAAAATTCAACAATTAAATTTAAGCGTACTCTATTAGAGAATACTACTACCATCTGAACCTCATATTATTGCTACCACAGTTAGAGCAGTTTCATCTGCAGTAGTTCCCTGTTTTTTTATTTTTTTCTGTTTCTTTTTTTGGTAAAAAGAAGAAGAGAACATAAAAAAAATTTGGGAAACACTTGGTTTGGTTTCATCTGACCGAACTGATTTTTCAAGTAGTAGCACTGCTGGGTCCTGCTTGCTTAATTACAGCTTGAAGAGGTATTTTCTCTCTAATACAAGTTTTTATCATTCTATGTATTTGTGAAGGTTTACACGAAATACATAACTTAGCAAAGGCCATAAAGTTTCTTTGTCATTTGAAACTGGTTGTTTCAAGCGAAAAGGAGAGTGATATACTGATATATGTATGCAACTTAGATAGGTTAATTTTGTCGAGATTGTGGGAAAATGACCTGTTATGCAGCAGCAAAATCTTATCAGAGCCTCATTCTAGTGATCTCTAAATATAAAATGATTTAAGACTTCCAGACTGTTCGATCATAATATATCATGACACAGCTCTGCGATGGACTGCAGTTTTTGAGCAGTAGCTTCTACCAGGATCTGCCTTTACAAATTCCTTTTTTTTTCCACCGTAAGAGAAGGAAAAAGACATTAAGAGAGCAAGGCATTAAATATTTATATTGATTTCGATCAGATCAGATCTTAGTTATCCCATCACCTACAAATTACAATCAGATTTGTCTTGTAGTCTTATTTTCACCTTTATATTCTTTAATATGACATATTTATATTGATTTCAATCATATTAGGCATAGGTAGCAGCATGGTTATATGATTATCCGTATCATTGAATTCACATCACTAAAAGACATCATAACCTGATATCATCAACTTCTTTTAGTTAGCTAGGCTCTTTTGAGTTTTTTTTGTCCAACATATGTGTTTCAGTTTTAAATGATATGGATTGGCTGTAAACTAGAATTAAACTAATAATCAAAATTGATTTAAATTGATGGTTGGTTGGTGGACTGTAGAAACTGCTAAAAATGTTTTATTTGTTCTCAAGTATGTCAGTGGATTAGGAAAGGCGTAGATGTAAACCAAACAAATTATTTATATATTAATTCACACTCACGGTGGCTGTTGCCATCACATATTGTTGCTGCCATCATCTGTTCATATTATTATTATGTGCAACTAGTTCTATGGCTTTTCCTTTCTAGCAATGCGCCCTTTTAGTAACATGTGTTGTGCTTATTTTTATGTCAAGTAATAACCAAATTAGATTCTGTTTGTAGTGTGTGGTAGAAAAAGTTCAAGGTCAAACCCAAGCTCGTTCTCGAAAGGAGCGTTTTATATCTGGGTAATTGTTTGCTACTCGGCTAATCAGCCTTTACTGAATACTGATTCCTAGTTAGGTCTAGCTCTCTGTGTTCTTTGCTAAGTACTGAACATGATCATACTAACACCATTGCTACTTCATTGACTGGGTTTAAGCATAAGTATATAGTTTTTGCCATTTTACTATAATGTGGATGGTTTATGGTCCTCTGAACAGTTTTTTTTATCTAACCATATTCAAGGAGTGTAGATCTCCGTTGTCCATTTCCATGTCTTTACTTTGACCTTTTTACATAAAGTTTACATCTGTATACTGCATTTATAAAAGAGAGTTCTTTGTCTTTTACACATTGTTGTGATGTTTTTGATTTATAGGCATGCACATCCAGGTAGTCCTTACATGTTTGGACATGTGGGGGTCGATCATGATCTTGATTTTCCAGAACCAATGTCTGTTGTTGGTATGGTTCTCACACCATCTGTTTCAGCTGTTAATATCTTTCGGGTATTCTGTTGTTAATGGTCCTACACTTTGGTTCAAAGTTGTGTTATTGTGCTTCCTATGTACCTGCTTCTCTACTAGTAGCTATTTAAGGAAAGATAGTTTCCTGTAGAAGGTAGGCTGAATTTTGTATCTCGTTGACCACTTTGTGGAATTGGCAGGCTTGGCCTGATTGCCCCTTTTGGCATGGCACAGTCCCTGATTTTTCCCCGTTTCTATTTTATTGCTTCCCTAAATGTCAATGGTGTTGCTACCATTTTGGCCATATTAAAACAGAGACTACTTGAAGTGATATTGTGGTTTCATCACCATTTAAGCTGTTAATATCTTTCTGGTATTCTGTTGTTAATAGTCCTACACTTTGGATCAAAGTTGTGTTATTGTTCTTCCTAGGCACCTGCTTCTCTACTGCTTTATGGCAGGGCTGAAAGCAATAGGAAAAGTACCTGATGGATCTTGATTAATGTTCAGGGATTTCTCGTTCTGCAAAAGGTTATTCAATTATCCTCATTGTAGAGACTATGAAAACATTTTCCGTAGAAGAAGGATTGACAGAAGAGGCCCTAGTTACAAAACTCCGAACTTGCCACTGCCATCATCCGTTTCTTCACTCTTCCCTGAAGCACAATACTACAGGTATCTGAAATTTTCTATTCAAATTTTGTGCAAGTCTTCGTAGAAGCATATTGATCTTGGAAGATTTTTTGGTCGTTTATCTGGAGGTCGTCCTGGTGGTCCCGGTAATCTTCTATTGAAGTAGTTGTGTTTTCTTTTGCAGATTTGAAGTAGCTTAATTCAAGAGACATGAAGCTGTCAAGTGAAGAATATGTGTTTTCTATATGATGCCGATGTGAAAATGATTGTCATAGTCATCAGTAAACTTGAATATTGTGAACTTTTGATAAGATATGTGTTGTAGTATTCGAATCCTTATGAGAAACAACTTATAATTTCCTTATTATGGGAAACATTTGCTAGCTAGTTATGAGGAATATTTTGGGAATGTTGTGACTGGATAAAAGCTACTTTATGTAGCACTTTGTGAGGAATATTTTTTGTAAAATGTCACAGGTGTTTCAGCTATGAATGTAATAGTTGTTTATATATATTATTCAGGTTATATGTGTCTTTTTTGTGAAAATTTAGGTACAAAACATTTCGTAGGTGATATAACTTTTGAGATGAAAGATTTCGTAGGTAATAAGATTATCTGAGACGGAATTTTTCGTAGGTGATAAGTAATTCTCAGGTGAAAAATCTCGTAGCTAATAATATCTGAAACATAAAAATTTCGTTGGTGATAACTTTACAGTGACAGAATTTTCCGTAGGTGATGACCATTATCTGAGACAGAACTTTCTGTAGCTGATAATTATTTTCTGAGACGGAAATTTCCGTTGGTGATTATATTATTACCTACGGAATTTTCCGTCTGTAAAAGTTCGTAATATCACCGACGGAATTTGTTTTTACAGACGGAATAGTATTACCGACCCGTTTATTACAGACGGAATTTTCCGTATGTAATTGTCATTACATACGGAAGTTTGGCTTTTACATACGGAATATTCCGTCTGTGATACTACTGTTTTCTTGTAGTGACGCTGATATATGCAGTGAAGAGGCACCACATTATTTATCATCGATCGTTTGTGGTGAACCGGTCAACCACAAAGTTGTGGGACATTTACTGCCCATCCGAAAATGAGTGTGGATGGAGATTGCGTGGTGCGGTAACGAAGAAGCACCCTAGTTCCTTTATGATCACCGTTGCTGAAGGCCCGCACACCTGTCTGAACTCCATCTTGAGTTAAGATCATCCGCATCTTGACTTGAGATTCATGGCATGCATATTCACCAAGTATGTCAAAGAAAATCCCTACATCAGAGTTGGTGATCTTCAGACAGTGATCGCTGACCAGTTCCAGTATTCTGTCAAGAGGAAGTATGTTTGGGCGGCAAAGGTGAGAGCTATTGAGATGGTGTACGGTGACTGGGATGATTTGTACAACATGATACCACACTTGTTACAGGCAATTCAGCATACAAACCATGGCATGAAGGTTGAAATTGAATGGCATGACACTGATCCCGGGTACGGTATATTCAAGAGGGTGTTCTAGGTGTTCGGGTCATGCATTGATGCATTAAGACATTGCAGAACCGTGATATGCATTGACGGTACCTTCTTATACGGGAAGTACAAGCATAAACTTCTCATTGCATGTGCAAGTGACGCAGACAAACATATAGTGCCACTTGCATTTGCGCTGGTTGATGAAGAGTCATATGCATCATGGTCGTGGTTTCTTTCTTGCCTAAGGGTCCATGTTATATCGGCTCACGAGGATAGTGCTCCGATGTGCATGATATCCGACCGTCAAGCTGTCTTGGTGCTGTAGAGCGATCAAACGGGGTGTGAAAACCCCCTAATGTGCACTGGTGATATTGTGTTCGCCACATCGTGAGCAACTTCAACAAGGTGGAAAGAAGTGCAGGGATGAAGAAGATGGCCTCCAGAGTAGCCCTAGCATCGCAGCCCGTAAGTTTGATATATGCATGGCAGAGTTGAAGAGTGCTAGTGCCACCGCTCCTGATTTCTTTGACACTATACCGAAGGAGCAGTGGACATTGGCACATGATGGTGGGCATCGGTTGGCATGATGCCTACGAATTTGAGTGAGAGTTACAATGCAGTTATGCTCAGTGCTAGAAACCTACCTATTGCTACGCTGGTCGAGAAGACGTTTTATAATTATGTGAAGTACTTTGACACACAAAGGGGTCAACCATCGGTAGCTTTGGCTAAAGGAGAGGTATATGTTGGTTGGGCGATGGAGAAACTACAGAGATGGAGACAATCGGCCAACGCTCACCATGTTACGAGATTCGACGGGCCTAGAAAGTTGTTCAAAATCACTACTGCCTCCAGATCATCACTTATGGTTTTAAGGGTGGCAATTGACACACCATTAAGCTGAGAGATGGTCACTGTACTTGCCAGAAATGGCAAACTTATAGGATTTCATGCTCACATGCGTGTGCTGCAGCTGCTTTCATACACATGAACATTACCACTCTTATGGGGTCGTGGTACACTTGGCAGAAGCAGCTCGATGTGTATTCTAGACTTTTCGTCCCATTTGGTGATCAGCACTCATGGCCTCCAGTAGACTATCCCATCATTCTTCTCGACCCATCTCGTGTGCAAGGAAAGGGAAGACCAAGGTTGACTCGTATCCATAATGAGATGGATTTGAAGGAGCCGAAGAAGAAGATTAGGTGCACTAGATGTGAGCAGGAGGGTCATAATAAGAGGAGGTGTCCTAATAGTAGTGGTTCCTAGTGTTCGTCGTGTAGTGTTGTCGATTACTTTTGTACTTGAATTTGTTTATTAGACATCAAATTTGGTTTGTATTAGTCATTAAATATTAATGTAACATTTTTATGGTCTAAAAGTTGCATATATTTTTTTTAAATACAAGCTTTTAATATGGTTGAATTTTTGTTATTTAATATTCAGTTACACATGGATCCCGGTCCACCCCTTGGTTCTATACTTAGACATCAGCGTAGTCATAGATCTAGGTCTGTGTGGGATGGGAATAAGTATCAGGTGCTACACTATCACCGCTTCGAGGCTAGTGTACGACGTGGCGGCCATGTTCGTTACGATGAGAGGATGCGCCCATATTTAGATGCTTTTAGATTCATTGGGATAGCCAGTCTAGAGTTCATCTCCTTGGACTGGCATTTGATCACCGCACTGGTCGAGAGATGGCGCCGAGAGACACATACTTTCCACATGCCGACAGGAGAGACCACCATCACACTTGAGGATATTGTTGTGCTTACTAGGCTACCTATAGACGGATCACCAGTCGCGGGTAGCACACATAGGGACTGGGGAGCGCTGTGATGATCTACTAGGAGCTAGACCGGCAGATATTGGACGTCATAGTAGGATCAAGCTCAGTTGGCTGGGTTTCACTTTCGGTCAGTTACTTGAGGATGCGGATGATCTGATAGTCATGAGGCACACCAGAGCTTACATACTGATGCTATTAGGTGGGACCATTTTTGTTGATCGGTCGGGGACCAGGTCCACCTGATGTTCTTGCTGCTCCTGGAGGACTTCACTCTGGCCAGACAGTACAGCTGGAGTTCCGCTTGTTTGGCATAGTTGTACTGGTAGCTGTGTTTGGCGTCTGATGCTGGGGACAGTGGTATTGCTGGGGCACTGGTCGTCCTACAGATTTGGGCGTGGGAGAGATTTCCTTATATAGCTCCCATCCGTCGCCCTGCCCGTCATGCTGGTCCACTTCCTTCTCTTCCGCTTGCCCATCGTTGGCATGTCGACTTCGATGTGACCGGCCACTCTACGGATGTCCTCACTCACTATATGGAGGCCTTTGACAGATAGACACGGCATCAGGTGAATGTCATTTTTTTTGTTTGTGTATGTAGTTTTGGTATCATTTCATAAACATTTGCCTCTAACTTTTAGTGTTCGTTATTTCAGATTGTCTGGCAGCCCTATACAGAGGAGGTGTTACAGTCTCTTCCTCCGTATTGTTTGGTTGGTCTACACATTGCACGGGCTCGGGTGCCACTTATATGCTTTCATATAGTGGAGTGGCATCTCCCGGATCGTGTGATGTGGCAGTTTGGCAGGAGGCAATTTCCACCAGCAGATGCTAGGACAGACGGGGATGATGCACGAGCAGATTTGCACAACATCGACTTGAGAGGCCGCACCGATTGGAACTGGGCAACTCACCATTCGGAGTACATTGCCCTGTGGAACCTGCGTGCTGAGAGAGTCATCGATCTACAATTGGATGATGCTGATCCTACGTATGAAGAGTGGTACGGGCGCAACACGAGGAGATACATTGGCCGTACATGAGCTCTATTGGGATACATAGTGAGTAAATCTGACTTTACTTGTTTTATTTTAGTATTATGACATATTATTTTGTTATATTCATATGTTGAATTGTGGTGTAGGGGAGACCACAAATGAGGTCATCGGCATGCTAGATGCAATGCGTGTCGATGATGCTCTCACTAGTTTACGGATGATGAGAGACGAGTACAACAACACGTACTACATCCTCCCACGGCCACAGCATGTCCCAGCAGCTGCCCTTGAAGATGAAGAAGCAAATGCCGTTGCGGATCAGGGTGGAAGAGAAGGGCGTGGTCGTCGTCCGCGTGGTCGAGGTAGAGGAAGAGGACGTGCACGTGGTCGAGCTTCTGAGCCAGTAGATCATCAGGAGGCGTTTGACATCACCGGTAGCATGACCATGTCTTAGGTCGTCGATCCTACGCAGCAGGTCGACACCACTGGGTTTGCGTATTTTGCGAGTAGCTCAGGGGGTCACGAGGCATCATCCTCCGGTGCTGGGATGAGCATGGACTTCGACATCACCACGCCGTCTTCAACCCTAGCTTTAGCTTCTACATCCACTCCTGGAGCACTACTTAGAGATAACGATTCCCGATATCATTATGATGTAGGGGATCTTAGTGGTCGTCACCTTGATTCTACTTTCGCATCAACGGTTGAGGATCCTACACCTAGTGGGACTAGGACTTATGTACTATGTAAACGTAGATGATGTAGGTTGTTACATTTTGTAAACAACTTGATTTTGAGATTGTATTACTATTGTTTATGTTTTCTATCTCATAAACTATTACATTTGGTTCACATTTTGATTTCTTGTGTTTCTGTAATTTTACAAATGTTTTGAATTGGTTCTGAGTATCGTGATTGTATGGTAGTTCATAATATGTACAAGTTGTTTGTATTGAATTTGTGGTGTTACAGCCTTTGGAAATTTTTCCAAGTAAGTGTTGTTCAATTGTGGTGTTCCAACACTTGGAAAATGTCCCAAGTGTTGTGAACAGGTGAAATCGTCTCTTGAAGAGACGATTTCATAATGATTTCAACAGAAATTGTCTCTTCAAAAGACGATTTCACCTCTTTAAAAAAAACCACCACGAGGTGGTCGGTGGGGCGGTCTCAACCAGAGAGGTTTTGTCTATGAATCACGAAATCGTCTCTTCAAGAGACAATCGTCTCTTCAAGAGACAATTTCACTAGTTAAAAAAAAACAGCCGCAGTTGTCTATTAGTTGAGAAATCGTCTTTAGAACTGACGATTTCATTGAAATCATCTTTAGAGGAGATGATTTCTCCTTCACCTCCGTCCTGCTGAGTCAGACGCCAACGTGGCGGGGAATATTGAAATCGTCTCTTTAAGAGACGATTTCTACTTTCATAATTGAAGAAATCGTCTCTTGAAGAGACGATTTCTCCCGGGAGTGCTATTTCAGGAATTAGTTTCAGAAGTAAGTTAATATAAGTATTTTTTTAAGGTTATTTAAGGATTTGTTTTCAGCAACTAGATCTAATCTTTGAACACTTAATAATAAATAGTTGAACATATGGTTTAAAAAATTGAACAAACTAATTTATATTTTTCAACATGAACGTGAGTTTCAAAAAAATGAACAATATGCAGTAAAATTTGAACAAGGTGTTTTAAAAGTTGAATAATAAATACTGTGTATCTGAACCAAAACTTAAAAGTTTTAGAACGGTTTCATTTTTTATATAATTTTCTATGAATAACTAGTCTCGAAGTTGAACCGTAATAAAATTTAGAAACAAAATGAAATGAATTTTGAACAAAAAAGTTAAAAAGTGGTACAACGATTATCTCGCAGACCGATGGTTATATAACTTACATGTGGTTACGACATTGTTGAGGAGGTTCTATGGTTCTTCATCATTCAATTCCGCAGATTTATGCATCGATGTTAGTTGCGAAATTCTTTCTTCTTCAGCAATTAGTTACTCGAGTGAATCGGGCATAATCAAATAAAAAATTAACTGTAAACTTTTGATACTTTTGATTTGAGTTTGAATTGATCAGAATCTGAATAGGGAGAAAGAAAGAGAAGAAGAACGACGATAACTGCGATGAAGAACGTGTTTGTAGATATTTTAAAAATCTTTTAGAATAAATAATTATTAAAATACTTTCTAAATTAATGAACAAATTAAAAATAATTTATTTTATATAATTTTGAAAAAATTGAAAATAAATACATTCACTTAAAACAAATGACACGTCAACACTGGAAGCATGCTGCAGCGGGCTTCCGATTGTATAGTAAACCAGTTGATCCAGCCCTGCACATGAGAAATAACAAGTGATGAGACCCAACCTGTTATCATGTGCTGGTTTGACCCACAACATGCAATCAGACCCCTAAGATACGTAGCCAAATGTGATTTTGACTATTGCCATGCCAACAAACGTGGTTTTGACCCATGCCAAGTAGCCCTCTCCTTGTAGATTTCTCATAATTTAGCCGCACATCAGCTCTATGACATTAGCCACCACCTATTCAATTGGCTAGGGATGACGTCATGGGACAGCCCCGTACGCGCCCCTCCTGGTTTTTCCTTTGTCTTTTGTCTATACATAGTGTCAATATTTAAGAGAGAGATTCACGGTCTCCCAGGCACACAAACTTGTCTATTTTCTTTTTGGTTCTAATAAAAACCTTGATTGCACATACTGCAGAGTAGATCATGTTGACAGAACCATGTAAACCTTGTGTTCCAACCGTTTAAGGTCATTACCTTCACCCACTAAACATAATCACAAAGTTGATCAATTACAAGATCACACTCTAACTCTAGTAATGAAGCAAACTTAATGATGACATAAGACATTATACATGGCTATAGAAGTTTCTATACTTGTGTAAGTTATGATCATTGAGGGATACCGTCTGTAAGGTTCTATAGTTACATGATAGATTTGATATGAAGAACCCATACTACAATGAGAGAGTGGGGGAGAAACTGAGGGTACAGCGTAACAAGAAGAAACAAGACGAGTCTCGACCCCGAAGATGGAGCTACGAACAAGCAATGTTCACAGAATCGCGATTCGATGCCACGATCCTACGATTTTACGATCCAAATTCATAGTTACGATCCGGATCGCAGGTAGGATCGGAGCCATGTAGGATCATCAAAGGATCACGATCCTACACACTGGATCCGTAGTACGATCCTACGATCCCAACTTTATTTATAGTTTATGATTTTTATATCAATGTGAATTATATCATAATAAAATATAAAGAAACAAAAAGTTCTTAAACTTTTGTAGAAAGATTCATAATCCATAAATATCATGACTTTGAACATTGCAACTCGATGTTATTCAAACAACTTTTATATGTAGATTTATTTGAGGTCATTGAGCTGATATGGATTAAGATTGGAATATCACTTCTTGTTACTCTTTATCATGAAAGATTACAATATGTACTTATTTGTTAAAAAAATGTATAACATTTAAAGTGTTATTTAATATTGTAATGATTGAAAAATTCAAAGTTATAAAGCTCTTAAGTAGAAAATGGAAAAAAAAATTAAAAAGAACCAATACAAATTAATAAAATATTATTGATTACTCTTATCAATTTTTCTTCTTGGTTTATAATTGAAAAAATAAGCTATGAAAACTCATTTTGACTTTATATTCCATCGCTTACTTACTCTTTTGAATGAGCATGAATGTGAAAACCCATGATTTTGTAAATAAAAATACTTGCAGCTCATAATGTTTGTTTGGAGGGTGATAAACGAAATAAAGACCTACATAAAAATTATGAAGTGTGTGGATTTGATTTATGCTTAACCTATATTATTTAATTTTATCTTTTTTATGGACAATATTATGAGAATTCATATGGTTTTCTTATCTATATTTCAATTTTGTAAGTGTACTATCATAGTTGTGGTCTTATTTTTACATTTTAATTCAATAATGCTATATATTCTTACTCAAATTAAATTTTATGTTTTAAATAGAAGTGTTTATAACATATGTATATATTTTAACAATATTAACTCACTTTTTGTAGGATCGACCGATCCCACGATTCGATCCCACGATCCGATCCTAGGGGTCACTTACGATCCTACGCTAGGATCGCGATCCTAAAAACATTGCGAACAAGGGAACACAAGAGAGAGCAAAAGGAGAGCTAGGAGTGCAATAAGATGCAGGAACAGTAGACGTATGGGATGCTCAGGAAGGAAAAGGAGTCGAAGGAGACAAGATATACCTAGCAAGATTGATGAGGAAGGCGATAAGTGAGGGAAAAGAATGTATGATAGCCATGATTTTTTAACCTTATCCTATTAGTGAGTGTTCGGATCTATTGCAAGTTCTAGGTCCATCTTTTAACCTAAGTCTAAAAACTATGTTATATAAATATTATTCATTAAACCCTAGGTTAGCTCACTTGAAACTATTATCAAGTCGCCATCAAGTTTTAACCTAATTAAACTAGAAAAGGTAAGAGATTGGATTCGGGGGCTTGGTATGCAGCTTTTTCTGGGTTCAATTACTTTCATTACCCTTCAAAGCTACTTTTCCTCTACTAATGTATTCTTAAGGCTTGAAAATGTTTGATTCATTATATTAGGAGGCAAATTCTGTTTTTTAAAATGTTTTTTTACAATTTTATGAAGCAAAACAAAATACCTAAGTCGAATTAGGGTTTTGAGAGGCTAATTAGGTCAAAATTTGATTATGTTTATGACCCCATACCTAGTATTTGTGGCCTCAGGTCTATGTATCAAAAATTAACCGAAAACATGAAATTAGAAAAAGATAAATATTTTATGAGGTATGAGACCCCGGACAAGGTGTTTGTGACCTTGAACCCCGCCTAAAATTAATTCATAATTGCAAAGATTTGATTTGGTTTTGGTTCAGTGGTGGTTCAGCACCTCGGACAAGGCGTCTATGGGTGAGGACTAACGTTGTGTTTATGGCGATTCTGATGGAATTTTCTGCTCAATCTTTGAGGGTGAGTTCCCTAGAGTATTCTAAGTTGATTGATGACACAAAGTTACAAAATTGACGCCGAAACAGAGAGGACGTTTGGCAAAGAAGATAATGCACAAAAGCCAAAAAGCATGGAACGATTGCACTTTGAAACCGACTTTTGACAAAAACCAAACATAGGGAACACTAGAGGTCGTAGATTTATGGTTACCAACCTGTTTCGAGCACTCTATTTAGCGTCTGTGTTTGTCTGAATTCTTCAACCTATTTGACGACTGGGTTCTGATTGGGCAACGACCTTCAACCTTCAATGAAGCCTTCAATAATCTTTTCTTCATGTTTTGCAGGGCTTCACTACTTGATTGATGATTAGAAATTTGACTGGGAGTTAAAGATTTCTTCTTTGCGATATTGGTAGAGTTTCGAGAGGAATTTTATGGGAGGCACAATTGGAGAGAATTCTTTTGACTTAGAATGTGTTTGTGGGTCAGGGAAAAGGTTTCTTGTATAGTTAAAGGTCAAGGGTAAAAGATAAAAGATTTTTGATAAAAAGGATCAAGTTAATCTAACTTTATGAATAAAATTTGGTTGAGATATTTTACACACGTGTAGGGGATAATAAATATATGAATTTCCAATGCAAAAGTATCTCATTTTGATTGGCATGGCGACCAACTATATAAAAAAGTTATGATATTTAAGGCCATCGATTTAGTACAATCACCTTAGAAGTTAAAACTACTGTTATGGTATGAATCTAGAAGAGAGTATTAAGATAAAAAAAAATATTACTAGTATATATTTTGTTTGACGCCCAAGTATAGTGCAAACCCTTCACTTTAATGAAGTAAGTATTGTTCATTTGTAAAGTTTGTTTGTTTTTTTAGAAACATATTGTTAGTTATACTTGTATATGTATAGATATTTGATAATTATCCAGCTCATATTCTGGCAAAGGATAACAATATTCAAAAATAACGTACTTAAGTTTAAAGACTTATGATTTATTCCTAAGATTGTTCAAACCTACTTTCTAGACCTTAATGAATGAGATTAATTGTTGGGGTTTATAAGAATGTACCAGGTTTGTGCTCGCTTTTAATGTGCGGATAGTAGTTAAGTCTATATTTTGTTCACTATATACGGTTGTTAATGTTAGGATCAAGTAGACTAGACTAGAAAGTAGGAGTAATTAACCTGTTTCCACCAAATTAGACATTTTATAAGTCACGCTTCTTCTTCTACGACACTCAATATCACTTGTGAACAATGAAGCAAAATAAAATGTTGTTTATTGATATGATGTTGGAATTAATTACACCCAAAATGGTTTTACTATTGTATTTGCATCGGAAAAGTTTACCATTGATTTAAGTTATCGATCCCTTTGTTCCATTAATTATTATTGTGATCAAATTTTTCTCTAGGGGTCATTAAAACGTGACGTTGAAGAAGAATAAAGGAGGAGAAGGAAATTGAAAAGCGAAGGACTTTTTGAAAGTTGAATCATCATCAGTTTGGATTGAATATTACTCGATTTGTGAGGTATTTAGTGTATAATAATCTTCGTAAAGGAGATCATGGTTTTAGTTTTGGTAGAATTAATATAGTAGTAACTTTTTTATACTTAAATTAATTAATTTTTTTTGGAGATAAAGTAAAGTTTACACTTGTTAAACCATGTTGGATGAAAACACTCAGTAATGTGATACGAGTAGGGTTCACACTAGCTAGATTTGGGGGGTTTGACATATGACTACCGGTTACATATTTTGTTGTGTAGGGAGCTAATAAGATAAGTTTGACCTAATGGATTAATTAATATGGTGGTTCAACCCACCCCACCCCACCCCACCCCACCCCACCCCACCTCACCACACCACACCACACCACACATCGCTCAGTATTAAGACTCTAGACTAGGGGTGGCAAAACGGGTTCGCGGGTCAACCCAAACCCGACCCGTTTATTAAACGGGTTAACCCGATCCAACCCGTTTAATTAATCGTGTCAAAATATGAAACCCAAACCCGACCGTTTATTAAACGGGTTGACCGGGTTATCAAACGGGTTGACCCGTCTGACCCAATTAACTAATTATGTTCAAATTTAACACTCAAATCCGCATATATTTAACTCAAACCTAACATGTTTAGTTATATAAAGAAAATAATTTGATTAATTAACATTAGATTTGTCATTCTATGATATTATTAACTTTAATTTAGTTAATACTTAATTTTAATATTTATATACTTTTTATATTAAAATTTGATAATAAAAAATGAATAATCTATAATTTATAATATATATTTATTTAATATAAATTACTTAAACGGGTTAGCGGGTTACATACCTTAAACCCAAACCCGGCACGGTTATTAAACGAGTCGTGTTCGGGTTGACCCGTTTATTTAATCGTGTCAAATTTTAAAACCCAAACCCGCTAACTTCGTGCCGGGTTCGTGTTGGTCAAACGGGTCGTGTTGAAATTGCCACCCCTACTCTAGACCCAGTGTGTTTCTTCCTCCTTCTTCCTTTCCAACCTCCACCACTCTACTACACTCACTATCACCAACCAAGAAGAGAGAGCAATATAACTTTCTCTCACTACGCACCAACAATATACAACAAATACTAGTATTATATACTACTTGCTTTATTTTATTGTGGTTCTAAACTAAAACTAAACTAATTATCTACCCAACGATATCCTTATCCAATCAGGCCCCTCCAACGTCCTTTGTTTGCTACCTTCCAGAAAGAAACTCGTTCCTTTTAGGGAATTAAGTGACCCACCAAACCAAGTATATATACTACTACAAGGAAGGCAGGCAGGCAGCCAGCTCATCGTCTACCACACCTCATTTTGCTTCCGTCCATCAAATTACTCTCCTCACAGAATCTGCCACGTCCCAACTCTCTGCTTGTAAGATTTCTCTTCCTTCCCACTTCACACATCTAATTCTAAAGGAAAATACCCACCCGTTTAAACTACTTCTACGACTTGCGTCTTTTCTGCTGTAGTAATTAATTTATAAAGAGACACGTAGTAGCACACACCCAACCAATCAAACGATACCTCATTACCACCACGAGTGCACACATACATATATAATACCATTATTACACGACAGACAGACAGAGTGACGTACCAGAAACACAATTTCCCTTTGATATTTCTTCTCTAAACCAACCTATTCGATCATTCCTTCTACCACAAGAACAAAGCAAAAATTGACATTCACAACCCAAAATGGAGACCTACACCAGAGGCCGACTCATCGGCCGTGGCTCCTCTGCTACCGTCTCTCTAGCAACTTCCTCAACCGGAGAACTCTTCGCTATCAAATCAGCTGCCACTCATCATCCCAATACCCACCACTTACAAACAGAGCAAACAATCCTATCCTCTATCCCACCAAGCCCATACATCATCACATACAAAGGTCACCACCACACCACCACCACATCTCCCTCAACAACCTTCAACATCTTCATGGAGTATCTTCCCCACGGTTCTTTATCTGATGAAATCACCCGACGTGGAAAAACTCTCGTTGATCATTCATTTACTCTTCTTCAGCTATACACTTGGCGTATACTCAAGGGTTTACATCATCTACACACCACAGCTGGCATTATACATTGTGATATTAAACCAACCAATATCCTTATCGGTAAATCAGGACCTAAGATTGCTGATTTCGGTTGCGCAAGATCAATTACCGATGTATCATTAAAAACTACTCGGTTTTCTGGTACACCGGTTTACATGGCACCTGAAGTAGCGCGTGGGGAGAATCAAGGACCGTATAGTGATATATGGTCTTTTGGGTGTACCGTTGTTGAGATGGTTACGGGAAGACCACCATGGAAGGTTACTGATGATGGTGGTGATGTGATGAGTTTTTTGTACAGAGTTGGGTATGGATTGATGGGAGAGAGACCGGAATTACCGGAATTGTTGTCAGAAGAAGGTAGGGATTTCATTGATAAGTGTTTAAGAAGACGGCCGGAGGAGAGATGGACGACAACCATGCTGTTACAGCATCCGTTTGTGAGAGGATTTGAGGGGAGATTGGATGGAATTGAATTGAATGGAGAAGAAGATGGAATTGAGATTGACAAGTGTGAGATTAATTGTTGTTCTAGTTCACCGACAAGTGTGTTGCAGCAACAGGGGACGTGGAGCTCTGAATGTGAATTGGATGATGAACCAGGTCGGCAGACGGTGGAGGATAGGATTAGAGGGTTGTTGGTGGAAGCATCATCTTCATCTCTGGTAGTGGAGATGTGGGAATCGGAGGATGAGGATTGGATTACTGTTAGGGGAATTGGTCAGAATTAATGTAGATGATGATAAACTTGTATAGAATTTGTTAAGGAATTTTTTTAAAAAAAATAAAATCATGAATTTTGTGGGTGGGGACTGGGGACTGGGGACTGGGGAAGAAGAATTGAGTGAGTTTTTGATAGAGATGGATAGTTTTGGCGTCGAGTGGTAGGTAGGTAGATTCGTAAATACTAGTACTATAATAGGTAAGTGGTGGGTGAACTGCAGTTAGCATGCGGTGTAAGTTCTACAAGTTAAATTTCTTCTCCGCCGGGCTGGGGATTGATTCGGTAGTGTACAGATTGTGTCGAATGAATGTTGGTACTTACATTTTTGCAGCATGTTGATATTATTTTAGGCAAGTGAGAAGTCAATCCGGATATTATAAAATCACGGTTGACTCTCGGTCGACGCTACATTTCATGTGCGCAATTAAGGAATTGACTACCTAAAACCAGCGTCGTCCGCGACGACAAACACACACGGGGTGTTTCGTGTTTCACCTTCTTTTTTTCTTTTCATATCAAACTTGTGACTAAAAGGGTAATCTTACAATGTCAATTGGTACATCATTAAACCAACAAAGCTCTGCATTTCTCTCCTACCAAAACCAGCAAATATATGCTCCAAAATTTTCATCCCTTATTGTAATACTCCGTATTTTCGTTTTTCAGATTTCGTGACATAACATCTCGGTTAATGTTATTAATTAAAGTTATGTTATGTAGTGCTTTGTTTAACTGATGGGCTGATGGGACGTCGGAGTCTTTAAGTTAAAAGGCGAGGGACAAGGAGGTCTTATCCCCTCTCTTTTATTTTGGTAAGCTTCTTTAAGTAATTGATTGGGCAGTTTTCTTATTTTTTTAATCACGATCAGTTCTCAAGTCCCGCTCATCCTCTCGACAGTTTTTGCGCTCTCTTATTGTCTTCTCCATTGGTGTGCTTCTGAATTCCTGGTGCGTTGCTGGTGCGTTTGGGATCGAATTCCGGTTTTGTGTGTTTGCGCTTCCTCTGCTATGATTCAGGTTTGGTTTCCCTTTCGATTTTGGTGGGGTTCGCTTCTGTTTTGAGAGAGAGACAGTTTTCTGATTGTTGGATGGTTTGCTGGCTGAATTCAGTGTCGTTTGGTGCATCCCCTCTGCTGCGTTCTGTTCGCTGAGTTGCTAGGGACGTCTGGTCGGATTCTACGCTTCGAATTCATGTAAGTGGGGGATGGAATCGGGGTAGTTTGCTCACCCTCGGGGACTGCTTTTAATATCTGTTTTTCATATCTGATTTGTGTGTTGCTTGTGTGAATTCTCCGCGTTTTGTGTTGTTAATTGATTGGATAAACCCCCGAGGGTACTGATTTACCATTCTGTGAGTTTTGTGTGAGTTTGGTATGTTTGTGGATGATCTTCTGCGCGTCTGTTCTTTCTGGAATTCGACAGTTTTGCGCTGTCCGAACTTCTGTCCGAAACATGCAAGTTCGGACAGTTCATCGGGGCGTTTTGTTTTTCAGGATTTTGAAGTGTCCGAACGTCGGTCCGAACTTGTAAGTTCAGACCGACGCGAGAGGATGATTTTCGTGTGAGTTTCGACATCTGTCCGAACTTGCAAGGTCGGACGCAAGTTCGGACATGATGGGAGTTTTGGTTTCTGACTTTCGACTTACGTCCGAACTTCGAAGGTCGGACGTAAGTTCGGACATCGACGTTTTCTCAACCTCTGATTCTCGGCCTATGTCCGAATTGCAAGGTCGGACGCAAGTTCGACATGCCACTGTTTGAGCATAACTTCTCTGTTTTAGCTCCGTTTTGAGTTCCGTTTGCGGGGTTGGATTCCCCTATCTGTGTACAAGCTTCTTATGCTGTTTATATGCATTTTATGCACTTAAGATCTGTTTTGTGAGCTTTTGGTTTTGGGACCTAGTTACTTTGCTTCTGAGCCTTGGATAGTCGGGTCGGGCTGTCCCGTAGCATGCTGCGCAGGAATTCCTTCTGTTTATACTCCTTAGGGTCTCCCTTAGGACGTTATTTGACCGACGGGTCTGTTAGCTGTCTCTACGGTTTCTGTTGTGGGATCTTTGGATCCATAGGACCTTACGTGAGTCCTTCTGTTGTGTTAGCTTGTTTCTAGTGTCCCACTTCTGTATCCGTTTCTGAAAGTCCGACTATGATTTTGAAGTGACGTTCTGCTCTGCTTCTGTTTTGTGCTTCCTTTCTGTCTGATTATATTGACTCCGCCTTCTTCTCTGTTTATAAACTATTCTCTACTTCTGTTTTGAGTGGGCTTCCTTGAGGAAGTCTTCTGCTTGCTGGGCTGTTTAGCTCACCCCTTTACTTTGTTGCAGATTGAGCTCATGGGATCTTCTCTCTCTTGTCCCTTGCTGGAGCATCGTTTGTTTATGTTTTGTTGACTTTGTTTACTTTGCGCGTTGGACGCTTTAGAGTTTGTGTAGCCTTCGGGCCTCTCTTTGTATTTGACTTATAAGTATTTAGATCTTGTAAACTCTTTTGGTAGTTATACAAGTTTGTTATTTGGTTTTGGGATTCGTTTTGCTTAGAGCCTTGCGACGTTAGGTAGTAGACTCGCGGCGTGTAACGGCCCTAACTCCTAGGCCGGTTTTGGGGTCGTTACACTTATTGGTACATACAAAAAACACACTTCTTCAAAATCACCTACCATTAAACATAAACTATTTAACACCAACCGCACACTACCATGCACTAAACTAACTCCATTAAGGTAGTCAATATTAGGATTACCATCTGAAATAAAACAAACTATTGTCCACCCTTCTCGCCTTGTAAAATTAATGCCAAATTCAAGAGCCCTTGCTTCCACCTCTCTTAGCGAATCGGCAACTAAACCCCCCTTCACTGCTGCCCCAACCGCAACACCAGATCCATCCTTGTAGCAAACTCCCCACCCTGAAGAGATATACGTGCAACTACCATCCACAAAAACATGGATACTCATCTATAATGCTCCTCGCTCTCTGCTACCATGCGAGTTCATTCGAGCAACATCCATGAAATTATGCACCTGATGAAAACCCCATTCCATAGTTCTCACCTTCCCTTGTGATACACTACAAGAAAAATGCTAGTTTGCTAGCGACACTGTCTGCTACCGATTTTGTTCACTTACTACCGGAGTTTGACGAAATTGATTTTCACATGCACAAATCAAGGATCAAACCCGCGATGTATGGGTATAAACAAACCCCATACCAATGACACAATTAATTCAGACTAGTGTGCCTAAAATGTGCAGGAGTGTATTTGGTATGTATGTGTAATGTGTAATGTATTACTAATGTGTATGTACGATGTGTAATGTGTATTGTGAAATGATGTGTATGGAAATGGTGCATTGTGTATGTGAATTTCGTATGATACTTGATTCGTGTATGTTTGCAATGTGGAAGAAGTAAACACCTCATAGGTGGTAGTAAGACACATTATGGCAATTGGTTTGCCTAATGAGTAGAATTATTAAACTAGTAACCTTGAGCAACTTTGAGGGCAAAGTTCCTTAAGGGGGTAGATTGAAATACCCCGTAATTAAAAATAGTGATTAATTAGGCTAATAAGTATTTTAGAAGCTTAATTATGTCTATATAATCACGAGGGAACAAATCCTGAAGAAAACGGATCCTTAAAACAGATTGAAAACACAAACAAACCTTAAAGCGCGTTTTTCGAGGAAACCGGGAAAACGTGACTTTAAGCGGGTCAAATAGACTCGTAACAATTTTGGTCAACCAAATAGTCATTAATAAACATTAGAGAAGGTCTAGAACCAATAAAATCAATAAAACGAGAAAATAGTAAAATCTGTCAAAAACAGGAAGTTGTGGGGTGAGAGTGCAAATAAACCAAACTAGTGTGTCCACTATTACAAATAAAATTTTAAAACCTCATGTGAGGCTGTGTGTGAGCCGGCCGATTTTGTGCCCCTCTCTCCCTCACACTCTCTTATTTAATTGTTGCTTATGTACTAGAGGACAAAACAAATAAAAAGTAAATAAGCTACTTTAGTAATTCTCTCTCCTATCTCCTCACATCCCCACCGTACTCACCTCCCTCTCTTTCTCTAATTTTCTCTTCTTCCTCTTTGATGCCCCTTCAATGGCGATTTTCTCACCACCACACCAACCTCAACTTCTCTCCTCTTGTTAACTACTCAAATCTTCTCCAAAAATTACAAAACTTGTATCATTAGAATCCTCTCATCAAGGAGAACACATCCCTCCTTTCAAAATCTGAAAACACCCATTTCATCTCCATGGGAGTGCTGCATTTGGAGCTTGAAGACCACCATTAGAAGCACCTTCGTCTCCTTGTCATTTTGAGGTAAAAATAATCTTGAAAACTTACCTTTTTCTAGCCCTTGTTGGCAAAACGAAATTCAAACTAAACCCTTGTTTGGTGCCTTGTGTTCTAGCCGATTTTGGCATCCTTGGAGGAGTAGAAATCTTGTTCTTGAGCTATCCTAAACTCCATCTCATCACTTGCAAGGTAATATATTCCTAAACCCTAAAAACTTACCTTAAGGCTTTAAAGATGGTTTAAGGGTTAGTTGTATTGAAATGGTGGTGTATGTTAATGGGCTGTAGCTTTAGAGATTGAATATCCATAACCGGTGGGAAGAGAGGAAGGGAAAAGGAAGAGGAAAGAAAGAAGAAAGAAGAAGGAAGGAAGAACTAGTAAGAGAACAAGGTAAATTGCATTCTCTTGTGTAGGTTATAATGTATTGTGTAACAGATTTTGAGTAGCTTTAAATGTGTATTGAAAATAGTATTGAGTAGTAGTGTAATGTATAAGAGAATCTAAATGTTTTAAAGCTTCAAAAGTTGATTAAAACTTGTATAAACCTTAAGGAAGGAAATGTGAGTGTGCAGGAATTTAATGAGTGTTAATGTTTAGTATTTACGTTGGAGAGTTATATGTTGTTGTTATTGATAAACAGGTGAAATGGGTAGTGCTATGTGCATAAAACATGTGGTGAGAATGTAAGAATTTAGGGGAGGTTATGTCAAATTTTACCTAGGAACTAGAACACTTAAGAGTTTAACTAGGTAGAAAATGTACCTTGAAACAAATTTTGAGTGGAGCTAGTTAGTGGGTAAGTTAGGAGAGGTGTATAATGCATTATAAGCTTTAGGAATGACAATAGAAGAGGGAGCTATAAATGGCGGAAGTGAGAATCAAAAATCTGTAGCGTAACTATGCTAGGAAGAAACAATGTAAGTGCTGAAATGAAATTTAGGAAAACAAGTGTGTAAATTAGTATAGAAATGAGTAATGAGTTAATGGATGAACTAAGGTGGATTATAAGGTTTAATTGGTGTTAAAACATGTGGGATTAAGTGTAGGAACAATGGGGAAGTAATGGGTAGAAGGAAGAACTGAAAACAGGAATAAAAATGAAACCACTGGACTGGACCGACCTTGGGACCAGACTTGCAAGGTCGGTCGAGCCCAGATTTGCAAAGACGGAAGTCTACTGGAATGGACCGACCTTGGGACCGGACTTGCAAGGTCGGTCGGCCTAAAATTTTCCCGTAATGTAACCCACTGGAATGGACCGACCTTGGGACCGACCTTGTCCATGGTCGGTCGAGTCCAGAATGTCGAACCCAGAACACACTGGAACGGACCAACCTTGGGACCGGACTTGCAAGGTCAGTCGGGCCTGAATTTTTTCAGCGTATTACCTTACTAACTTCGACCGACCTTGGGTCCCACCCTAGGTAAGGTCGGTCGAGTCATATAAAAAAAATAATAATAATAACATATATATATATATATATATATATATATATATATATATGTATACACACACACACACACACACACACACACACACACCATATATATATATATGAAGAAGTACAACCTTGTTGCGTAAGGAAATAAACTTAAAGTATGAAAAGAGTTCATAACCACTTAGGACTCGTAAGAACTAGTAAGTATGTCTAGGGAAATGTAATGGAGTAAGAGTTAAATAAATAATAAGTCATTAACCATACAACTTCATGTATGTTATAGGGCTTGAGTTGTGAACACCAAAGGAAAGTCAGTTCGAGTACAACGGTGAACGGTATGAACTTCTCATGTCCCGTATGCTAGCTTGGTTACTCTGATTTGTGTGTTGTGTGCTAATTGATCACCAAATAAGATAAATGCATGAATCGGATTTATTATGCTTACTTGTGATTACATGATGTGTTCCTTGTTGGATATTATCTTTAAATCTTAGTTTGTATAATTCATGAAATGTATGGATGATGATGAGCATGTGTATGCTTGATGTATATTGTAGTGACCGAATACAATTGTGATGGACTTCTAACTAATTCCTAACAAGCTAACCAATCTAACATAATAAATTGGTAAATTGGAATGAGTAGAAGTCCGATATAGTTTCGGCCACGCGTGAGGAGACCGAGACACAAGAGGTTGGATCCAATTCCTGGCTTTCAATCTTTTCCACGGCCCAAACCCCTTAAATGGGTAGCATCCTGGATTAGTGAGCCACCTAAAGCCTGGTGGTGGGATGGTGTAGTCCCTGCCCAGAGGTCATACCGACTTGACATGAGTAATAGTAAGTAAGTAAGAGTGAGTAAGTAAGTATGGAAAAATAAGTAAGTATTGTATGAGTATGAATGTGTAAGTAATATGTGCCGAGTAAAAGAGTAAAGAACCTCCATTCTAGCCTGGCGGGGTAATTTGGCTAACAGTGATTGTAGTATGGATTGTGGAGTGTACCAATGTAATGTTTGGCTTGTGTATTACCTTCAGTTGTGTATATTGCATCTTGTATGAATGTATTGTATATATAAAAGCATGTACGTATGTTTAAAACGAACCGCATGTACAGTCGACCAAAAATAGTCGGCGTGCCCTTGTTAGCATGCGGTATATGCGAAGTTTATATGCAGTTTTTTGTTGAGCCCCTTGGGGCACCATTTTTAATATTTTCAGGTACTCGTGAAGGGTGAAGATGGTCATGAAATAGAGATGATTCTTTTTTGTTGTAATTAATGGATTGTGAAAGGTGTACCAAGTTGTACATGGCTATAGGCCTTTTTGTTTAGCCGGTGTACCATGGGGTGCCCTTTTGGATATTGTGGGATTAGGAATTGGTATAGATGAGTAGCTTGTGGAAACTCATTATTTTTGGTAAACTTAAGAAAGGATGTAATTGAATGTACTTGGATACTCGGTAATCACTATTGTAAGCATATGTTGTTTTGTATTTGTTAAGTGATGTAGTAGCTCAGTATTCCTAGACATCAGACCGTCACTGTATTGAAGTGTAAGCCTTGCTAGCCGTATATGGGCGGTTAGCTGCGTTGTATCACCCGCCGTAGTAGTAGTATTTCCGCAGCGAGTACTAGGATGAACGGGATGATTAGACGGTAAGTAAGGGATTAGCGGTAGGGGTGTTACAAAAAGTGGTATCAGAGCGTAGTTACGCTCTGATATCCTAAGGTACCGAGCATAGGGATTACCGAGTTAGGATTTCAACCATTCTAAAACGGATACTTAGAAACCTAACTAGGAATTACCGTTGTTAACAACGGATACCCTTGACGTCCTTATGGACGATACCTTGCTTAAATTCAAGACCCATTGGTCACATGTTACAAAGCCTAATGCGAATGTTAAATGTTCAGATGTCAGGACGAGGTCGAGGCCGACCTAGGGGAGATA
The DNA here is from genome assembly GCA_023374045.1 of Limonium bicolor. Lineage (NCBI taxonomy): Eukaryota > Viridiplantae > Streptophyta > Magnoliopsida > Caryophyllales > Plumbaginaceae > Limonium > Limonium bicolor. The sequence continues at coordinate 443,785,618 of CM041777.1, forward strand.
CTTCTGATGGACCAGGCGCGTAGATGATAGCAGAGATCGTCGCCGCCACGGTAGCACAGATGCTACCCCAAGTAATCACGGCAATGCAACAAACCCAACAACACCAACAAACTCAAACGGGACCAATCCCCCCTCCACCCAGAGAAGTAAACTGGGTAAAAGCTATCGCAGATCTCTGACCTCCGTCCTTTAGAGGCGAGAGCGACCCTGCTAAGCTAGAAGCCTACATCTTCGAAATGGAGACAGCCTTTGAAACCCTCGAAGCTCCTGCTGGAGTTCGAGTTAGAGTAGCATCTTACTACCTCAAAGACGCTGCCATGGATTGGTGGAAGTTAATCAAGAACGAGCATGTCAACGACCCCACATTCGACTGGGAATCCTTCACATCCCTCCTCCGATCCAAGTACTATCCAGAACATGTCAAAACTAAGAAAAGATTAGAGCTTGACGCCTTGAGAATGACAGACAAGATGTCTGTGGATGAGTGATACCGCACTTTTACTTCTATCCTCAGTCTTCTACCCGACCTTGGGTACACCGGCCAGGTGTTGGTCGATCGCTTCTATGGCGGTCTGAGCCATCGCCTTCGGTACGGCATGGGCTACACTAGATTTACCTCCCTTCAGGTAAACACAGGGTTCACCCTTAGTACCATTATAATTCTTTAAATCTTTATCTTCTTAATAAAAATCCCATATAATACCTGAAACTTCAGGAGTGCTATCACGCGGCATCTCGCGTTGAGATCACTTGCCAATTAAGGGATGAGGAAACGACGCTTAAGCGCAAGGCCAACAGCAAAAACACTAGTGCCGCGGAGCAGAACCAAGGCAAGAGCTGGAAAAAGAAGAAGGGGAAGTTCTTTCAGCAGAACCAAAAGAACACCCCTAGTGAGAGCAGTGCCCATGCTGCGAAGGGCAACCCAGTTGAGCTTCTTTAGCTAGGTTCTTCTGCGCCGGTGGCTGCGAAGCCACTGAGATCACACCCACCTAAGGGTAAACTTCTAATCTAAACTTGTATTCGTATCATTATCATAGCTAGTGTTCCCGCACCAATATGCTAACCGTCTAAGCCTCAGGTTCTGGCTCCGGTTACAATAAGAGCTACTCCGACGGCCGCAACTATGTATGTAGAAGATGCAACCAAGACCATCCCGACAAGGATTGCCAAGGGAGAGAAATCCGGTGCTACAACTGTCAGAAGCCCGGACATCGAGCCAACATGTGCCCAGAAAATGCCAAGCCCAAAGGGAACTTCCAGAGCTACAAATAGAGGGAAGGTAAGGAGGTTGCATCTGGCGATGCACCAGCCCAGCAGGCGCCGCAGGGACAGGGATCCAGAGGTCCTCAGAGGGGCGCACCTCAAAGGCAGCCTGCCTTGCATATTATTGACCGTGACGGGTCCGGTTCTAAGTCCGGCCTAGGTAATTAATCTAAACCTTGAATCCTGTGAAGCATGTCTAAGTATTGGAGTAATTGTCTGAGTGAATGCATGAGTAAATGAATTGGAGTATGTATTGAGCATGAAATGAAGTAGTTGAGACTAGTACTCACCGTAGATGAAATTTACAACCATAGGTAGTTTTAATATCTGCTACCCGATACCTTCAAACCCAAATCAAGAAGAGACCGACATCACCAATTACCACTACTCCAACTAGCAGTGTCAGGTCATCCGACCAGGTATGATTTTATTAAAGGGATACCTGACACCTGAAGCACAAATTTCAATCATCCGACAATGCAACGAACTAGGAGCGGGTCCAGGAGGATTTTACACACCCGAATTCCCCGGTGGAGCGAAGATGAAGCTGAAGATGATGTGCTTGGGAAAGGATTGGAATCCTTATACCAAGACATACCAAGAGACACGAACACAAGACGAAGCGACGCGACCGACAATACCCCCAGAATTTCAGACGCTTGTTACACAAGCTGTAGAACTTGCACAACAGTGTGAAGATGATCCGATCCCCGCAATTGAGGCGGACCTATGTATCGTCAACTTCTATGAGAAAGAAGGACGACTTGGGTTACACCAAGACAAGGACAAGACAGCGGAATCTCTTGAACAAGGAGTGCCCGTAGTGTCATGGTCCATTGGTGATGACGCCATATTCTTGTATAGCGAGCAGAAGCGTGTGGACCTCACAGAGAAATTGGTATTGAGATCAGGAGATGTCCTAATCATGGGTGGAAAATCTAGGATGCTGTATCATAGGATCAACAAGATCAAGTTGAATACGGCACCACCGGCAATAATCAGTGCCACACACATGAAACCATGACGCCTGAACCTTACCTTTAGAAAGTATTAAATTCATAGTATCATGTAATGTATCAGTAACGTGTATTAGAGCACGGTATGCATGATGGTTGGTTTATCTATAAAAAGCAGTGTTGATTTAAATTCCACTTGTGTCCACCATCATTACTCATAAACTTGTGAATCCAATAGGTTGTGGACTCGATACCGAAGGTAACCTGAGTATCCTCACCGAAGCACAAGTCGGTAAAAGCGGCACCATCTTAACGGGAACCTTCCCAGTGAACGGCATTGAAGCCTCAGTATTATTCAACTCCGGCGCCTCTCAGACCTTCATTTCGCCATCTCTTGCAAGGAAGTTGGGGCTAGATGCGGACGAGCTACCGAACTTCATGGTTACTCTCCCATCGAAGGAGCGAATACAGTGTACAAAGTATTACAAATCAGCCACGATCCAAATCAAAGGCGAAACGTTTCCCATCTCCTTCATCGAGTTTAATGGATTGGGATTCGACTTGATAATCGGAATGAACTGGTTGGAGCGGCACAAGGGGCGAATCCTCTACGCCGCATAGGTTGCTGCTCAAGAGTCCTTCTGGGGTTACTGTATCTTACCGCCAGAGACTGAGGGAGCATTCGACCACAGTCATCTCCGCTATGGCTATGTACCGGAGCTCAGAAAAGGCAAAGAAGTGTATTTGTGTTATGTACAAGACCTGGAGAGAGATCCAGAGATCAACCCGGATGTACCGATTGTATCTGAATTCCCTAACGTATTCCTAAGGAGCTGCCTGGTATGCCACCTCAGAGAGCAGTAGAATTTGAGATTGATCTCCTGCCTGGTACCGGTCCCATTGCTAGGGCACCGTACCGCATGGCACCTGCTGAAATGAAAGAGCTGAAAGAGCAGTTGCACGATTTACTTGACAAAGGGTTCATACGCCCAAGCGTATCACCCTGGGGAGCACCGGTCCTCTTTGTGAAGAATAAGGACAATAGTCTCCGACTTTGTATTGACTACCGCGAGCTGAATGCGGTCACAGTAAAAAATAAATACCCATTACCATGCATCGATGACCTATTCGACCAGCTGAAAGGAGCCTCAGTCTTCTCCAAGATCGACCTCCGTTCTGGGTATCATCAGATTGCTATTAGAGAGCAAGACATAGAGAAGATGACATTCCATACTAGATATGGCCACTACGAGTTCACCGTCATGCCATTCGGTCTGTCAAACGCTGAAATACCCCTAACATTTAAATAATTAAATATAAGTAAATAAATATTATTTGGGGGTTTATTAAACCCTAAGAAAGCATATAAACACTTGGGCGTTAAAAAACGCACCTAAACTCCTTAAGGTTAAAAACGTGCGTTAAAGCCCGACCTTAAGATAAACAAGTTATTTAAGCTCTAAAACTCATATGAAGTTAACCAAGGATCATTTTATGACCTTTAAAACACAAGTCCTCAGTTAGAACTGAGTAAAAATACAATATGCCCGGGAGTTCCCTTAAGGGCCCCTTAAGACCCGAAAGTCCCGGAAATACCTTATAAAATAAAGTAAAGCATTACACGTCATTCTAAATGCACAATAACACTTTAATAAACATTTAAGATGAAGTTCTCAAGCTAAATTCTCAGTTAAACGCAAAGTGCTAAGAGATGCCTTATGGGGGTCCCATAAACCCTCGGGAATGCCCAGGAGGTGTGCCGAGGTGGCACGAACTCCTATAAAATTAATTCTTAGAGTTCCTAACACCATTATTCAACATTCTAAAGAGAATGCACAAGCTACTGCCTCAAAAAAATAAACAAAGTGCTCGGACGAATTTCTTAACGCTCCTTTTTGCCCGGTTAGGCCGGGAGTTGTGTTTAGAGTTGATATAACCCCATATAATTCAATGTAACACCTTAAAATATTATTATTGACTATATACAATGTCAATAAACACTTGGAACTCATAGCGACTAATTATTTCTCAGGAAATCCTTAAAGCACAAAAACGCACCTTCGGGTGTCACAAAAATGCGTTTTACGCAATTGCCTTCAAGTTTTTGAGGAGCCACGAGTTGATAATCTTAAAATGGGATAAAATGACCATCTAAATCAATTAATTCCAGTACTAAACTCATAGTACATATAGGGGCTATTTTTGGGTCAAAAAGATACCTAAAATCAGCATTTTTACCTTACAACTTTCATCTTTTACCATGATATAAATGTACCAATTAAATGCTGGAACCTATTACACATATTAGTATGGTCTTGATACAATATATTATACCAAAAATTAAGTTAAAAATCAACTCCAGCTGATCTCCAATGCATGCGATAATAAGAATCAATTTTGGCCAGTTTAGTTTATAAATTGTGTCGATTGAATGATGAATCAGCTCATCTTGTATAATATGTTAAAGTATCACATGATTTGAATTAAATGGAGCTCTCCACCGTATACCTGCAGGAGATAAGCAAGGAGGATTAGTATATGACAATGAATGAAATTAAAAATGCTAAAAGTAAAGTTAGGTTACAATAATGTAAAGATGGTGACTAGATAAGAAAACACCCATGTGCTGTCTCCTATGCAGCCGATTATGAGCAATAAAGGAGGGGGATTATTGTTGTCTATCTAGCTAATAATACACCACCTAACTAACATGATCTATTGTCTAACATTAATCAAAAATCAATTGTCTTATATATACTACCAGTGTCCGATTTCAACAAGAAAAAGGGGGCTGGATTGCTTATTAAAAATCAAGCTAGATTATCTACTAACCTAGCCATGTTCCTATGTTATTAATTGTCAAAAAAATCTGATGCCATACTAACCATTACATTACCGTAAGTGCAAGAGGGAATCAAGGGAGAAACAACACTTAAATTGCTAAATTATTACCTTGGTCACCTTGTCTTGTCTTCTAGTTTCAAGTGGCCAACAAAGCTCCATTATTTCCCTTGTAATCAACCGATTTCTTGCAATCAATTAAGGGGCTTTCTTGAGCCAATCAATCAAGTAATTAACAAAGAAAAAGCTAGACAATTATTGACATTAAACTAGCAAAAGAAATTGATTCATTCAATTGCCTTTCTTTTCTTACCTTAAGACTTATGTGAGTCTCATTTCTTTCCTTGCCTTCCATGGCCGATTGGGAAGCAACCCTTTGTTCTCCCTTTTCTACTTCCTTTGTTAGTTCATTCTTTAGAGCTTCAAAGCTCCATTAATGGTGATCTAAGCTCTAACACCATTTCTATGTAAATTCCTAGTTAAATCTTCTAAATCTTGAAGCAAGAAAACATCCTAGCAAACCTACAATTTTCGCCAAGCATTAGATGTTCCAAGGAGGTTCCTAAATTCAACAACAACACAAGGAACAACAAGATCAAGTTAAGGTATATTTTCATGTTGAAAAATCCTAAGCAATTATCTAAATCATTTTCGAAAATTATAAACATCTAAATCCATGTTCTCTTCATTATTTCATGAAGGAAATTTAGATCTACAACCATCACAAGGTCTACCGAAAATTCCTTGAAAAATTCCTAAGGTAAACTCTTGTAAAACTACTCCAAATCTTATTTATAATTTTTGTTAGAAGTCTAACAAATAGATCTCCTAAATATATTTAAGGAGCCGAAAATTATTCATCAAGATAACATTTGGAGAGCTTGGAATTCAAGGAGAAATCAAGTACAAGAATTGTCTTGATTTAAGGGTAAGTTTATATAAGTAGGGTTTATTAAGTTTAAGTTTGGTTTAAGCTTAAAACTTTGGTATAAAAATTTTTTATAACCTCTAAACAATTAAGGCCGAAAATACTATAGGTTATATTGTCAAGAAAATAATTTATAACATATAAGGTAAGATTATTACCTTAAGATATAAATATGTGTCACAAAAATTAATTAAGATGCATATATATAAACTGAAATATCTAAGGATAAAAGGTTCTATTTTGAGTTTATAATCATTCTAAGTCATTAGCATAATTTTTAGAAGTGTTATATGGCTTGTATACATTTATATGTATTTATTATAAGGTTTAAATCAAGTTTTAAAACTATATGGTAAAGGAATATTAAAACCGAGAGCAAAGTATTGCATTTGATGATTTTTGAGATATATATAAGTGTATTAACTCATATTATAAATTTTGGGAATATTAAAAATAGCTACAAGTATTTAAATGGCTAGTTTATAAAGTTATGTGGTTAAAATGTAAAATTTTGAAAAGTTTGGTGTATTAAATGGGATTGCCGAGAGTTAAGGAGTATATTGGTATATTTATGATATAATATAAGGCAAGAACTAATATTATGAATTTTGGTGAATTTAAATAAGCATTTAAGGGTTAAAATAACAATTTATAAAGTTTTGGGACTATTTTGTAATTATTGGGAAGATTGGAGTATGGCCGAGAATTACTTATGGTTTTATGGGTATATTAAAGTATTAATTGTGAAAATAAGTCTTGGTCAAAGTGTTGACCAAAATGAAATACCCCAAACCTTAGTATGTTGTTTAAACATTTAAATATGGTATATTAAGACTAAAAAGAGTCTTAGAAACATTAGTAAACAATTTAAACCGTAGGAAACACAATAAATACCTTAAGGTCAATAAAGGCTAAAATGTGCTCTAAGCTTGGCATAAGCTTGGTTAAGACCTAGTGAGCTTACCAAGACCTTATTTATATATTAATGAACATATTAAACCAATTACCAAAGAAAACCAAGCTTGAAAACAAGTTAAAACACAAAATGTGCTTTAAGGAGTCTTAAAGCACGTTTTTGAAAAATTGTCTTGTAAATGAGTTTTGAATGGCTAAATGTCCATCATTACTCTTTAATTAACATGTGTACTACTTAGTATCACATTAGGAAGTCTAAATCAATGGGAAATCAAAAATTTCACAACTATGTGCCTTGTTTTTGTGAATAGTAACTAAATAAGCTAGTTTATAACATATGTCATTATAAGTGTGACAATTGGTCAACAAAGACTAAAATACCCCTTAGTATAATATGGGGGCCGGTTTTCTTGGTGACTCACCACACTTAAACAAAAAATAAGCTAATTAAAGTAATAAAGTAGAAAACACTATTTACTTTACTACTTAAGTATCAAAACTAGTTAAGTCTTCTTCATTCTCTCATTTCCCTTGTTCCCACCGTCTTCTACCTTCCTTCTTTCTCTCATTTCCATTTTTGCAACAGCACAACCACCATCATTCTTCATCTTCAATCACTTGTAATTCCTAGCTCACTTTGCCAAATCAAAAACTAAGACCACCATTCTCCTTGTCTTGCCAAGCTCTTCAACTTCATCCTTTCAAAATTCCAAGAGCTCCATTTTGGTGCCAAGAGGAATCTCCATGGGAGGAGCTTGAGCTCACCTTTTTACATTTTATTGTTCTCCTTTGCTTCAAGGTAAGGAAACTCAAATAAAAACTCTATTTCCTTCATGTTTGTATGTTGTCCGAGAAACACCATTAATGGTGCTTTTACCTTGCTTGTTCTAGCTTCATTTGAATCTTCTAAGGGCTTGGTGGAGTCCTCTCTTGCTACATATCCAAACTCTCCTTTATATCCAAGGTAAAACAATCACCTAAATGTTCTAAGACAATATATGTATTTAGGGTTTACAATGAGATGAAGCTTAAAGCTTGAATACTCATTATATTGTTTGTATATTGTTTAGAAGTTGACAAGCAAATCAAACATCCTTACCGATTTTAATCAAGGAAACAAGAAAGAAGTTTGTGAGGAAAAGAGGTAAATGTGCTAACCTAATGTAGTTTAATGTCTTAGGATAAATGAGCTTATATTGCTTATGAAAACTACCTAAGGAGCCAATGGTGAATGACTTAGTAAAATGTCCTCAAGGAGACTATTAAAAAGGCATATGTGTTGTTGTGTGTATTTGCAGGTCAAAGGCAAATATATTGTGGGAAATTCAGTGCTTATGATTTATGCATCTTAAGGGCCTAAGTGCCATGCAATTTAAATTATGCACTATATTGTGATGTAGTGTTAAATGAGTGAAGTTTTGTGTACAAGAATGTTCTTGATGGATTTTAGTGTTCTTGGATGTTTAATGGTGAAAACAATGTGTTTTGGCTTGGTAATGTTCTAGGAGAACCCATGTCAAAATTTAGATAATGTATAAGAAGTTTTAGGTGTTTAAAATGAGTTTTGGGGAGTAAGGAAGTGTTTTGAAAGGTTAAGTGTTCTACTAGTGAAAGAAACATGCATTAAGGTATTCTAAGATGTAAAAAGGACTTAGGCAATGTTCTAGAGGATTTAGAATGCAAATGAATGTTTTGGGATACTTCAAGATCATGGTGAGATTGTGTTTAGGACTTGTGCAATGTTGGTGAATAAGGAAGAAGTGATTTGTTGCATGGAGGAGCTATAAACTTGTAGAGATATTCAAGGAGTTTGGTTAGGAAGAAAAGATGCTTGGGAGATGATGTTATAGTGGTGAGAAAACATTTGGGAATAGTGGAAGTTATAGGTATGAAACACCACATAGAAACTTAGTGAAAAACATTACAAGTGTAAATCTTTTTATAAGAATTTGTGTAATGCTTGAGGAGGATTTTGATGAATGATTTAAGGAGTTTAATGGAGGTCTTAAGGTGTGTTTGAAGTGCCCAAATAAGGTTAGAACATACTAGGATATATGAGGTGAAGTTTGGAGTTAAATGGGCAATTAAAAACAAGGGTCTGGAGCAGACCGACCTTGGGGACCGGACCTGCAAGGTCGGTCGAGCCCAGTTTACCCTGCGAGAAATGGTCTCTGGAATGGACCGACCTTGGGGACCGGACTTGCAAGGTCGGTCGGGCATGGATTTTTAGTACGGATTGAGTCTCTGGAATAGACCAGCCTTGGGACCGGACTTACAAGGTCGGTCATGCCTAAATCTTTGTACGTAAGTGATTCTCGGGAATCGACCGATCTTGCGACCGGACTTGCCAAGATCGGTCGGGCCTGAGTTTTCAAAGGGAAAAAACTCTCGGGAATAGACCGACCTTGTGGACCGAACTTGCAAGGTCGGTCGGAGTAGAATTTTTGACGGTAATGTGTTCTGGAATGGACCGACCTTGTGTAAGGTCGGTCGGTAAGGTCGGTCGGTAAGGTCGGTCGGACCAAAACTTGTAAAAAAAAAAACAAACTAAGAGTGGCTTAAGTAGTTAACCCTATGCGGTATAATGTAGGTAATCAAGGATAAGTTTGGGCATTAAAACATGTCATATAACCATGTTAAACACTTAGTAAATTTGAAGTTAAGTAAGTTAATTAACCGTCATTCTTAATTATGTATAGGAGTGGCCTACGGTGAAAATCAATTGAAGCAAGGACCAAGGTATGGTTTTCTTGCAGTCTGTTGCCTACCGGTTTACACCGGCTTGTGTGTTGTTTGTTTTTCTGTGTGTTTATGACCTTGTAAGACTTAAGTCATGTAACGAGTTTACAGTTGCTCATATTATTGTATTGTTGAAGTGTGACTCATACCCCATGTGTGTGACTAACAAGACTTAACCACATGTTGTGATTTGTTATTGAGTTCCAACAGTGAACTTCTAACGAGTGTTAACTGGGGGTGAGGAATCCGGTTGTCCGGTCATGCGTGTAAGTATAAGAGTAGATATTTGTTTCAGATTCGACTCTTATGATGTTAAGATTGTTCTCCTTTATTTGGCGTTCGATCTCCCGCTAGCTTCCTCCAAAGCTTACCTATTCTGACTTATGATCGGTTTAGTGGGAACATGTGTTTGTGTGGTGTGTTCGGGTCACAATATCCGAACCATCTATGACTTAAGTTACTCGTTCGGCTAACAAAACGGTAATGAGTGTGTGTAACAAGCTTAACATGAGGGTGAACCATTCTCTAGGCTTCTTATGTTGATTAACCTTCTTGGTTTGTTGTTGTGGGAAGTGTACCCACTATGTATGTGAAGTTGTGCTATGCAATATTGTTGTTATGCCATATGTATATGTTAAAATGAATGCCATGTCATCACGGCAATTAGTTGCGCGTATCCCGGTAGCCGATGGGCTGCGCGTTAACCATACCAGCCAAGGGTTGCTGACCCCCTCGGGGGCTCCATATTTTTACTACAGGATGAGGATCGAGGAAGCAGAGTGGTTGTAGATCAAGGTTACGTCATACTTTTGATTATTTTGGATGGTAGGCCCGGGATGCGCCTGTGCTCCCGTGGCGTTATATCTTGGTACCGTTTGTATTACAGTGACGGTCATTTACAGTTGACAGTGGAGTTTATGTGTACAGTTTACTGCGACGGTTTGTATTAAATACTCGGTATGTTGGTTATGTATATATGGTTGTTAGTACCTAATGCTCGAGAGTCTGATCATCAGACCGGTACACTTGTATTTATTCTGCCTTGTTAACCACGTGGGTGGTTAACGGCGTTGTAGCACCGAAACGTTTAGTTATTGTTTAGTTGTTTTTCCGCTGCGATTTCAGTTATTGTTAAGTGATTAGTAGGGGTGTTACAAAAAGTGGTATCAGAGCGAAGTATCACTCTGATGACTAGAATACCGAGCTTAGGAATATACCGAGTTAGGAAACCTAACCACAGATACCTAAGTGAGCAGTTATGTAAAGGTTAACCACTAACTAAGTGTGGAGATACCTTGTTGTCGGGAAAACGTTACAACCGTTGGAACCGATAAGTGTGTAAGCCCGATGCTAATAAATGTTCGTGTGAATCCAGATGTCAGGTAGACCACGAGGTCGAGGCCGCGGGCGCGGCATTGGTGATACTAGGAACCAGGGGGAGAACCCTACGGCGCAAGTCATGGCTGACGCTGTCGCGGCCGCCGTAGCCCTGATGGTCCCACAACTAGTAGCTGCAATTCAGCAGGGGCAACAGCCCGAAGTTCAACCACCACTGCCACCGCCACGAGAGACCAATTGGGTCAAGGCGTTGGCAGATTTGAGACCCCCGTCGTTTAATGGGGAGACCGTCCCTCGTAAGCTGGAGGCGTACATCTCTGAGTTGGAGACCGCCTACGAGACCTTGGATGTGCCTGCTGGAGCCAAGGTCCGTCTTGCCGCTTACTACCTGAAGGGTTCGGCACAAAGTTGGTGGAAGCTTGTGAGAGAGGACCGGATGGCGGATCCTCACTTTGGTTGGAGAGAGTATACGGCTCTGCTGCGAGCCAAGTATTATCCTGTGCATGTGTAAGAGGCCAAGCGCCTAGAGCTGGATAGTCTGAGGCAGGGGGATAAGATGTCGGTCGATGATTACTACACCGCTTTCACCAGCCTTATCCACCTGTTACCGGACCTGGGGTACTCGAACCGGGTGCTGGTAAACCGTTTTTACAACGGTCTCAGCCACCGTCTTCGCTATGGGATGGGGCCAGCTGAGTATACTACCTTGCAGGTAATTAGAATACAGTGTGATGTGAATAAGTGTAATCCATAAGTGAATATTAATGTGAGTTTGAGAGTATGTTTTGCGGGGCATGACTGACATCCTGAGTTCAGGAGTGCTATCATGCCGCTGCTAAGGTTGAGATTACCGTCCGTCTGAGGGACGAGGAGAATGCGCACAAGCGCAAGGTCACGAGCGAGGGCCAGAGTCCGCAGGGGTATGGGGGAGGAAATAAGAAGAAGAAGCCTTACCCCCAGCCCCTGAAGAGTCAGCACCAGGGTGACAAGGGTCAAGCCCAGACCACCACAGCTGAGGAGCTACTGAAGCTCACATACGCATATGCGGCGAAACCCCTACGCTCTTACCCGCATAAGGGTAATTATTTAATCATGTGTGTCAAGTTGAAGTGTATGTTGTTAAGTTATGAAGTAAGTATTGATTGTGTACTGTGATTGCAGCTAGCACGGGTTCTGGACCGGAGCGCCACTACTACTATAAGTGGTGTAACGGAGACCACCCCGGCAAGGACTGCAAAGGAAATGACGTGCAGTGTCACTACTGCGAGAAGTGGGGTCACCGTGACTATGAGTGTTACCGGAACCCCAACAGCAGAGTCAATAAGCCCAAGGGGCAGTGGAAGGGTAAGGCCACAGCGACCATCGATGGCCCGAAGTCGGCTAACCAGCCACCTACAGATCAGAGGAACACTGATTCCCAGAAGGGGAAAGGGTCGGGACCTAGCAAGGCCGCCCTGAATGTGGTGGACCGGTCTGAGGCGCCAGGACCCTCTTCTAGACCAGGTACCGCCTAAATTGTTGAGTGAAATAAGTGATTGCATACCGCATTTCATGCATGTGTGTTAGTGAGTCTAAGTGTGCTACCATGTGAGTAAAGAATTGAAGTACAATGTGAAAGTCACCTAAAATAGGTAATCTGGAAATCTAGGAACCTTCAATATTTGTTATCCAATCCCACCCACACCAAACCCTGAAGAAACCACTATCAGCATCACCGACTTCCCAATAGAGCAATGTCAGGTCATCCAACCAGGTATGATACTCTTAAATGGATACCTGACACCGGAAGCACAAATCCACATCGTCAGACGATGCAATGAACTGGGAGCAACACCCGGAGGATTCTACACACCCGAATACCCGAGTGGATCGAGAATGAAATTGAAGATGATGTGCATGGGTAAGGACTGGAATCCTTACACCAAGACATATCAAGAAGTGCGAGCCGAAGATGGAGCAACTGTACCGATGATACCTGAGGAGTTCCTTGCGGTCGTTAACCACGCCGTGGGAATTGCTCAGCAAGTTGAATCAGATTCAATACCAAGTGTTAAAGCGGATTTATGTATTGTGAACTTCTACCAGAAAGGTGGACGATTAGGCTTACACCAAGATAAGGACGAGTCACCCGAGTCTCTAAGTAAGGGAGTACCCGTGGTGTCTTGGTCCATTGGTGATACCGCAGTGTTTGTGTACGGCGAGCAGAAGCGTGCTGATCTCGCAAAGAAGTTAGTGTTGAAATCAGGAGATGTGCTAATCATGGGTGGGCAGTCAAGGATGCTATATCATGGCATCAGGAAGATCAAACTGAATACCGCACCATCGGCAGTGATCAATGCCACACACATGAAACCCGGACGTTTGAATTTGACCTTCAGACAGTTTTAAAGCCTTGTATAATTATGTAATGTGTTAAGCCAGTTGTATATTAAGAATGCTATATCTAGCTAAGTTTACAATGTAATCGACTTGTGATGTGAAGGGAGTGATAATCAATAAAGTGGAGTTGTTCAAAGTATATCTACCGTGTTGTTACCAAATACTTATATGTTGCCAATGAATTAGGCTGTGCACTCAGAACGAGAGGTATACTGGGTGTTTGTAATGAGGCAGAAGCCGGCAAGAGCGGCACAATCCTCACCGGTACCTTTCCAGTCAATGGCGTGGACGCTTCAATCTTGTTCGACTCCGGAGCCTCACATACATTTATCTCGCTATCGTTCGCGAGGAGGCTGGGGTTAGACGGTGAAGAGATGCCGGACTTCCTAGTCACTCTCCCGTCGAAAGAGCGGATCAGGTGTACCCACCACCACCGAGATGCTGTTGTACGAATTCAAGATGAAGAGTTTCCGATCGACTTGATAGAGTTCGACGGACTTGGTTTTGATGTGATTGTCGGGATGAACTGGTTGGAGCGGTACAAGGGCAGAATCCTGTGTGCCGAGCATCGTCTGCTTCTTCGGAGTCCGTCTGGGGTTACTATATCTTACCGCCAGAGGCCCAGGGAGCCTTCGACTCAGATCATCACCGCCATGGCCATGTATCGTGAATTACGACGAGGGATGATGTATACCTCTGCTATGTCTAGGACATAGAGAGAGACCCAGAGTTTAGCCCAAATGTGCCGGTAGTGTCGGAGTTTCCTGATGTATTTCCTAAGGAACTGCCGGGCATGCCGCCATCACGGGAAGTTGAGTTTGAGATTCATTTGGTTCCGGGCACCGGACCAATTGCGAAGGCGCCCTATCGTATGGCTCCAGCAGAGATGACAGGGCTCAAGGAGCAGCTGAGAGACCTACTCGACAAGGGATTTATCCGTCCTAGCGTTTCACCGTGGGGAGCGCCGGTCCTCTTCATGAAGAAGAAGGACGGTAGTCTCCGCCTGTGTATCGACTATCGTGAGCTGAATGCAGTTACGGTGAGGAACCGTTATCCTTTACCACGCATTGATGACCTATTTGATAAGTTGAAAGGAGCATCAGTATTCTCCAAGATAGATCTACGATCCGGATACCATCAGATTGCCATCCGTGACAGTGACATTGAGAAGACCGCATTCAGAACCAGATATGGACATTATGAGTTTACGGTTATGCCGTTTGATTAATCCAATACACCAGCTAAGTTCATGGACTTAATGAACCGCTTGTTCCAAGATCAGTTGGACAAGTCAGTGGTAGTCTTCATCGACGATATTCTTGTGTACTCCAAAATCGAGAGGTGAACATGAAAGCCACTTGAGAAATGTGTTACAAACATTGAGAAAGAATCAGTTGTATGCGAAATTTTCTAAGTGTGAGTTTTGGTTGAACCAAGTATCCTTTCTTGGTCATGTGATTTCTGAGGCCAGGATCGCTGTTAATCCGGCAAAGATTGATGCAGTGCGCACCTGGCCTAGGCCGAAGACAGTTACCGACATCCGGAGCTTCCTCGGTCTGGCAGGTTATTATAGGAGGTTTGTGAAGGACTTCTCCAGTGTCTCGAAGCCGATGACTTCCTTGATGAAGAAGGATGCTCCATTCGAGTGGACAGATGACTGCGAGAGTTCTTTTCAGAGTCTCAAGGATGCTCTGACATCTGCACCAGTCTTGACTATACCAGACGGTCCAGATGGTTTTGAGGTCTATTGCGACATCGGGCAGAGGTATGGGTTGTGTGTTGATGCAACACGGGAAGGTCGTAGCATACGCCTCCCGACAGCTGAAGAAGCATGAAGAGAACTACCCTACCCACGATTTAGAACTGGGTGCCATTGTCTTCGCATTGAAGATATGGCGACATTATTTGTATGGGGTAAGTGTGACAATTTATTCTGACCACAAAAGTTTAAAGTACTTGTTCACTCAGAAGGAGTTGAACATGAGACAAAGAAGGTGGGTCGAGTTCTTAAACGACGACATAATTACAGTATAAAGAGGGTAAGGCAAATGTGGTAGCTGACGCATTGAGTCGCCGAGCACACTCTCTCCATTCGCTAGTCTTCTATAGCTTGGTTGAAGAGGTGCGGAGTGCTCAGATGACGGATCAGTATATGTTGGAGATCAGGCAGAAGCTTATTGATGGCACATTCGAGGGTCAGAAGTACGACTTCCGACTCCACGATGATGACCTGATTAGGCTCAATGGCCGACTGTGTATTCCGAGGAGTAGCGCTGAACTGAAGGAGCGCATACTGAGTGAATCCCACTGTTCTACGACTTCGATTCACCCCGGAGCTTCAAAGATGTATAAGGGTATGAAACGTTATTTTTGGTGGACTGGAATGAAAAAGGATGTGAATGATTATGTATTGAGGTGTCTCACTTGCCAGAAGGTCAAGTTTGAGCACCGACGGCCTGGTGGTATGGTACAGCCAATGCCAGTGCCTGAGTGGAAGTTCCATGACATTTCTATGGACTTCGTAGTAGGGCTTCCGCCTACAAGGGGAGGTCTGAATATGATTTGGGTTGTTGTTGACCGACTGACCAAGGTGGCTCGATTCATACCGATGAAGGACACCTGGAAAGTGGCAAAACTAGCAGAGCTCTTCGACAGAGAGATTGTAAGACCATGGGGTACCGAAAACAATTGTGTCTGACAGGGATACCAGATTCCTCTCAAGGTATTGGAAATCCACACGGGAAGCGCTTGGTACCGAGCTGAAGCTAAGTACAGCGTTCCACCCACTGATGGTCAGAGTGAGCGCACCATCCAGACACTTGAGGATATGTTACGTGCATGTGCACTTGATTTTCAGACCAGCTGGATTGATAAGTTACATCTGATCGAGTTTAGTTACAACAACAGTTACCATGCTTCGATCAAGATGTCTCCCTTCCAGGCTTTGTACGGTAGACCATGCCGCACGCCATTATGCTGGGATGAGTCGAGTGAGACGGTCATTATAGGACCAGAGTATCTGGAACAAGTTCAAGCAGAAGTACGCCAAATCCGGGCTAACATGAAGGCAGCTCAGGATAGGCAGAAATCGTACGCCGATGTGCGCAGACGTGACCTGGAGTTCGCCGTGGGCGACCAGGTATTTCTTAGAGTATCCCCCATGAAGGGAGTTTCGTTTTGGCCAGAAAGGCAAGTTGAGCCCGAAATATGTGGGGCCTTATGTTGTGACGGAGCGGATCGGCCCGGTAGCTTACAGACTTGATTTACCCGCCGAGCTGGGCAAGGTACATGACGTATTTCATGTGTCCCAGTTGAAGAAATATATGTCTCATCCGTCTCATGTACTTCAGCCTGAAAGGCTAACCTTAGAGCCGACCATGCGATCAGTGGAGACTCCGGTACGGATTCTGGATACTAAGACTCGAGACACTCGCCATAAGTCTGTGAGACTGGTGAAGGTCTCTGGTCTAACCAGGACGTGAGGAGGCCACTTGGGAGCTGGAAGATAAGATGAAGGCGAAGTACCCGTCATTGTTTACTTCTTAGTTTGTGTATAGGGTACGGGGCGTACCCCTATTTTAAGGGGGGTAGAGCCGTTTCGGTTATGTGTGTACGACGTGTATTTAAATACATCGTCTATGTTATGTTGTTATGTTACAGACCGTTGTGTCTGAATGATGTTATGTTATTTGGACCTTGTTCCGATGTTATGTAAGTATGTTGTTAATGTTGTTATGGAAGTATTGTTTATATGTATTCCCGTGTTCTAATATTTAGGATATGTGGAAGTATGAACTTTGGGGACAAAGTTCTTTTAAGGGGGGTAGATTGAAATACCCCAAACCTTAGTATGTTGTTTAAACATTTAAATATGGTATATTAAGACTAAAAAGAGTCTTAGAAACATTAGTAAACAATTTAAACCATAGAAAACACAATAAATACCTTAAAGTCAATAGGGCTAAAATGTGCTCTAAGCTTGGGATAAGCTTGGTTAAGACCTAATGAGCTTACCAAGACCTTATTTATATATTAATGAACATATTAAACCAATTACCAAAGAAAACCAAGCTTGAAAACAAGTTAAAACACAAAATGTGCTTTAAGGAGTCTTAAAGCACGTTTTTGAAAAATTGTCTTGTAAATGAGTTTTGAATGGCTAAATGTCCATCATTACTCTTTAATTAACATGTGTACTACTTAGTATCACATTAGGAAGTCTAAATCAATGGGAAATCAAAAATTTCACAACTATGTGCCTTGTTTTGTGAATAGTAACTAAATAAGCTAGTTTATAACATATGTCATTATAAGTGTGACAATTGGTCAACAAAGACTAAAATACCCCTTAGTATAATATGGGGGCCGGTTTTCTGGTGACTCACCACACTTAAACAAAAAATAAGCTAAGTAAAGTAATAAAGTAGAAAACACTATTTACTTTACTACTTAAGTATCAAAACTAGTTAAGTCTTCTTCATTCTCTCATTTCCCTTTTCCCACCGTCTTCTACCTTCCTTCTTTCTCTCATTTCCATTTTGCAACAGCACACCACCATCATTCATCTTCAATCTTGTAATTCCTAGCTCACTTTGCCAAATCAAAAACTAAGACCACCATTCTCTTTGTCTCAAGCTCTTCAACTTCATCCTTTCAAAATTCCAAGAGCTCCATTTCGGTGCCAAGAGGAATCTCCATGGGAGGAGCTTGAGCTCACCATTTTTACATTTATTGTTCTCCTTTGCTTCAAGGTAAGGAAACTCAAATAAAAACTCCATTTCCTTCATGTTTGTATGTTGTCCGAAAACACCATTAATGGTGCTTTTACCTTTTGTTCTAGCTTCATTTGAATCTTCAAGGGCTTGGTGGAGTCCTCTCTTGCTACATATCCAAACTCTCCTTTATATCCAAGGTAAAACAATCACCTAAATGTTCTAAGACAATATATGTATTAGGGTTTACAATGAGATGAAGTAAAGCTTGAATACTCATATTGTTTGTATATTGTTTAGAAGTTGACAAGCAACAAACATCCTTACCGATTTTAATCAAGGAAACAAGAAAGAAGTTTGTGAGGAAAAGAGGTAAATGTGCTAACCTAATGTAGTTTAATGTCTTAGGAGAAATGAGCTATATTGCTTATTAAAAATCTAAGGAGCCAATGGTGAATGACTTAGTAAAATGTCTCAAGGAGACTAGTAAAAGGGCATATGTGTTGAGTGTATTTGCAGGTCAAAGGCAAATATATTGTGGGAAATTCAGTGTTTATGGTTTATGCATCTTAAGGGCCTAAGAGCCATGTTATTTAAGGGCCTAAGTGCCAAGCAATTTAAATTATGCACTATATTGTGATGTAGTGTTAAATGAGTGAAGTTTTGTGTACAAGAATGTTCTTGATGGATTTAGTGTTCTTGGATGTTTAATGGTGAAAACAATGGTTTTGGCTTGGTAATGTTCTAGGAGAACCCATGTCGAAATTTAGATAATGTATAAGAAGTTTAGGTGTTTAAAATGAGTTTTGGGGAGTAGGAAGTGTTTTGAAAGGTTAAGTGTTCTACTAGTGAAAGAAACATGCATTAAGGTATTCTAAGATGTAAAAAGGACTTAGGCAATGTTTTAGAGGATTTAGAATGCAAATGATGTTTTGGGATACTTCAAGATCATGGTGAGATTGTGTTTAGGACTTGTGCAATGTTGGTGAATAAGGAAGAAGTGATTTGTTGCATGGAGGAGCTATAAACTTGTAGAGATATTCAAGGAGTTTGGTTAGGAAGAAAAGATGCTTGGGAGATGATGTTGTAGTGGTGAGAAACATTTGGGAATAGTGGAAGTTATAGGTATGAAACACCACATAGAAACTTAGTGAAAACATTACAAGTGTAAACCTTTTTATAAGAATTTGTAATGCTTGAGGAGGATTTGATGAATGATTTAAGGAGTTTAATGGAGGTCTTAAGGTGTGTTTGAAGTGCCCAAATAAGGTTAGAACATACTAGGATATATGAGGTGAAGTTTGGAGTTAAATGGGCAATTAAAAACAAGGGTCTGGAGCAGACCGACCTTGGGGACCGGACCTGCAAGGTCGGTCGAGCCCAATTTACCCTACGAGAAATGGCCTCTGGAATGGACCGACCTTGGGGACCGGACTTGCAAGGTCGGTCGGGCATGGATTTTTAGTACGGATTGAGTCTCTGGAATAGACCGACCTTGGGACCGGACTTACAAGGTCGGTCATGCCTAAATCTTTGTACGTAAGTGATTCTCGGGAATCGACCGATCTTGCGACCGGACTTGCCAAGATCGGTCGGGCCTGAGTTTTCAAAGGGAAAAAACTCTCGGGAATAGACCGACCTTGTGGACCGAACTTGCAAGGTCGGTCGGAGTAGAATTTTTGACGGTAATGTGTTCTGGAATGGACCGACCTTGTGTAAGGTCGGTCGGTAAGGTCGGTCGGACCAAAACTTGTAAAAAAAACAAACTAAGAGTGGCTTAAGTAGTTAACCCTAGGGGGTATAATGTAGGTAATCAAGGATAAGTTTTGGCATTAAAACATGTCATATAACCATGTTAAACACTTAGTAAATTTGAAGTTAAGTAAGTTAATTAACCGACATTCTTAATTATGTATAGGAGTGGCCTACGGTGAAAATCAATCGAAGCAAGGACCAAGGTATGGTTTTCTTGCAGTCTGTTGCCTACCGGTTTACACCGGCTTGTGTGTTGTTTATTTTTCTGTGTGTTTATGACCTTGTAAGACTTAAGTCATGTAACGAGTTTACAGTTGCTCATATATTGTTGAAGTGTGACTCATACCCCATGTGTGTGACTAACAAGACTTAACCACATGTTATGATTTGTTATTGAGTTCCAACAGTGTACTTCTAACGAGTGTTAACTGGGGGTGAGGAATCCAGTTGTCCGGTCACGCGTGTAAGTATAAGAGTAGATATCTGTATCAGATTCGACTCTTATGATGTTAAGATTGTTCTCCTTTATTTGGCATTCGATCTCCCGCTAGCTTCCTCCAAGCTTACCTATTCTGACTTATGATCGGTTTAGTGAGAACATGTGTTTGTGTGGTGTGTTCGGGTCACAATATCCGAACCATCTGTGACTTAAGTTACTCGTTCGGCTAACAGAACGGTAATGAGTGTGTGTAACAAGCTTAACATGAGGGTGAACCATTCTCTAGGCTTCTTATGTTGATTAACCTTCTTGGTTTGTTGTTGTGGGAAGTGTACCCACTATGTATGTGAAGTTGTGCTATGCAATATTGTTGCTACGCCATATGTATATGTTATATGTTAAAATGAATGCCATGTCATCATGACAATTAGTTGCGTGTATCCCGGTAGCCGATGGGCTGCGCGTTAACCATATCAGCCAAGGGTTGCTGACCCCCTCGGGGGCTCCATATTTTTACTGCAGGATGAGGATCGAGGAAGCAGAGTGGTTGTAGATCAAGGTTCTGTCATACTTTTGATTATTTTGGACGGTAGGCCCAGGATGCGCCTGTGCTCCCGTGGCGTTATATCTTGGTACCGTTTGTATTACAGTGACAGTCGTTTACAGTTGACAGTGGAGTTTATGTGTACAGTTTACAGCGACGGATTGTATTAAATACTCGGTATGTTGGTTATGTATATATGGTTGTTAGTACCTAATGCTCGGGAGTCTGATCATCAGACCGGTACACTTGTATTTATTCTGCCTTGTTAACCACGTGGGTGGTTAACGGCGTTGTAGCACCGAAACGTTTAGTTATTGTTTAGTTGTTTTTCCGCTGCGATTTCAGTTATTGTTAAGTGATTAGTAGGGGTGCTACACAAAAACTTTGGGTTAAAATGATTTATGACATAAAATATTAAGTTTATAAAAGTTTTTGGGTGAATATGTAATTTATGGAAGTATATATGAAAAATAGAATTTAATATGGGCAGAAATATAAATTGAAGAAAGTTGTGGGCTATTTTGGTTATTTAAAGAAATAAAATATTTAAACTATAGTTTATAAGTTAATATGTACCTTATATAAAATTTTGGGGTTTAAAAGTGAATAAAGGAAAATATTAGTGAAAACCGAAAGTTAAGGGGTTTATTTGTAATTTATAAAAGTTGGTATAATGAGATTGTAATTTACAAAAATTAAGGTGGATATTTGGTAAATTAAAAAGGTAATGTGGTTAATTAATAATTACAAAGGTTAATGTGGGTAATTAATGAATTATAAAAGTTATAAGTTTATTTGGCAATTTATAAAAGTTAATATATTTGTTTTACAATTTCCGAAAACTAATATGGGTATTTAATAATTATAAAAGTATATGGTTATTTGGTAAGTTGTAAAAGTTAATAGAATCAATTATGAATACTGGAAATTATATGTGGTTATCTAGTAATTTATTAAGTTGTTGGGTATAATAGATAAATACCGAATTAATAAGGTTGGTTTTGTAATTTAATAAGGAAAGGAAGTAAAACTAGGCAATATAATGTATTATGGTATATTATGGAGTATAATATAAAGTTTATAAAATAATTGTGGTTATAATAAAAATGACCAAGGGATATAATATAAAGAATAAGTAGAAACAATTATTAGAGTCACTGTAAAATAACGGGGGAAATAAAAACTTACAGGATTAGTATATTACAAGTAATTAGTACTACAGTGACAGTACTGTAATGTTTAATGATTAGTTATATTAATATTACCCGGTATTGCTTGTAAATATAACAGCGTACGAGGAAGGACTGTTAAAGCGTGAATTGTCAAGCTAGCTGTTATCACGGTGAACGGTATGTTAATTGTGTGGTCTGAATGTCCTAAGGATTATCCTAAGGTCCAGACGTTATGTGCTAATTGTTTAAGAGCGATATCTGTGATTTTATGTGAATGATATTGTATACTGTATTGCTCAACTTTGTTGCGTTTTATTTATACGCGAACGTCTTATAACTAGAAGTTTATACATCTAAGCTGGAACAAGACTAACTGACCTTTAGGTATTAATGAACCTAACTGATGGTCAACTGTTATAGTCTTAACTCAAGGATTGGTTATTATGTCACTGGCAAAAAGGGCTAACTTATAAAGAGAGGAATCCATATTGTTTCGACTTTCTGGTTGCACATTGTGATCACTACGAGAGACTTCAATGGAGAGTCACTTAAAGGAAATCCATCTGCCACATTCGGGGATGGTGAAAGGCACTGCCGTTGGTGCACAGGTTCGACCGGATCGGTCAATTAACCAGGGTCATAGGGTCAGCTGGTAAACAGTTCCAATGGAACACAGGGGACATTCGTCCATTAAAAAGTTATTAAGCTTTGACTTAACATGACACTTGAGGTGGAAATTAATTGGAGAAGGTTAAATGATTGGTTTAAAGGATAAGGGTCAGGTGGCTAACTAACAAGTACAGTTTAATACGCATATCTTGTTTGGTGATCGTCAAGGATTATTAATATGTGATTATTGGTTATTGTTATGGATTATTAATGTGTGACTATTGGTTATTTCTATGAGTTATTGTTGTGTGGTTATTGGTGTCGTGTACTATTGTACACTGGTGTTTACAGGTGAATTGCTATGTGATCGTTAAATGTTTACAGTTATTACTGTTATCATTGTAAACCGGTATTTTATGTAATGAATCTAATATCAAGATGGCTAAAACGACTTAAGGAATCCAAATGATTTAAGACTACATTTAGCATACCAGCATTTCGATTGCTGAGCCCTTCAATGGGCCAAACATTCCAGGTTATTGAAGAAGACTCAAGCCGGAGTGCGGGACACGGGGGCTGAAGTGTTTTCAACAAACACCGTTGGTTTTATTATGTATTGTATTAAGAAGGTTGTTGTATTCAGTTAGTTGCTCATTTAGTTGGATTTGGGTTGTAATAATTAGAGTGCTCAGTATCTGTTCATCACAGCGTGAGGAGTTGTATTGTTGGAAAGAGTAAGGTTGCCTTGTTGCTCACAAGGGTGAGTGACGGCGTGTAACACCAAGGTAGATAGTTTTATTTTCCGCTGCGATTTGTTATTCATTATGCTACGACTTGCGACGTTATTACAGGTTTAGGATTAGGGGTGTTACAAAAAGTGGTATCAGAGCGGAGTACCGCTCTGATGAAAAGATACTGAGTCTAGGACAATGAGCATAGGAATATTGGGATACGGGAAACGTCCGTGAGGATACATGACCTAGAAAAACCCTAGGGATATTTTATTGCTAGTAGTTAGCTTACTTACATGACCGTGATTGTGTATGACGGTGTAACAACCGAGTATAAATAATAATATACTGTCTTAGATGTCGACAAGAGAAAGACCAAGTGGAGGCAGTAGAGAACGCAGTGCGAACACCGCGGATGTTCCAGAGGTACCAGACCTAGCAGCAGCCATGCAACTTTCGCGCAGCACTAGGAGTCAATTTACGGAGCCATACCCCACCCGCCGCGGCCCAGAGAAACCACTGGTTGAAGCAGTTGTGCAGACGCGAGAGTACCAACTTATTCAGGGCGAACTAGACCCCGCCGCACTGGAGTAAGTTCTTGCAGACACTAAAGACAGAAGGCGTTCAAGGCATGAGTTATCTAGTTCCAGAAGACACCAGCCGGTCGACATCGCCGCATACAACCTGAAGGACGACAGCTGACGTTTGGTGCGGTCTGTAGAGGCCACCGTAGAGCTACACGGACTTTGGATGACACGTTTGTAGAAGTGTTGCGGGAGAGAAATTCTACCCCGAACACCTAAAGTAGAGGAAAAGGTAGAAGATCGAGACCTTAATCCAAGGGAGTTAAACAGTTGACCAGTACTACGCTCGGATCACCAGTTTGTTGGACTATATACCAGGAGTCGACTATTCCGACGCAGGAAGAAAGAAAAGGAAGAGTACTGAAGGAGATGATGATGCAGTAACCTCTGGTGGATTCTGCAAGAAGGGGAAGAAATTCTTTGAAAAGAAGAAGGGGCGGAAGGATTTCCATGGTCAGAAGACGAAGGAGCAGGTCCCTCGTCTAACCGGCCCAGCTATTGATGCTCAGCCACTAAGAACAGCACCACCTAGAGGCAATGAGTCAACCCGACGTCACTATTACTGTAAACGCTATGGAAATGATCACCCAGGCGTAGATTGCACAGGAAGGAAGGTGGAGTGCCGTTATTGCAAAAAGGAAGGTCACAGAGAGTACGAATGCTTTTCCAATCCAGGGAGCCGAGTATACAAGGGAGCTAGAGGTTCACTGAGAACACCAGCTATTGAGGCGGGCAGACCTAGAGGAGGCCAGGCGCCGCAGAACAACACTTATACTAGAGGACCGGCAGGACAACTATCCTCATCCGGGAGTCGGAAAGGAAAGGAGATAGTTCCATGAAGAAATACCCTGTACACAGTGGGAACTTCAGGCGCTGAGGCTAGCGCTCAGCGCGAAACCGGTAAGCCTAGAACTTAAACCTAATGCATGATGCATGAATATGTGTTTATATTTATCTGTCGATGAGACTTATATGTGATTAGTAAGTATCAAAATTTAGAGAGACCTAACTTAGGTAACCTCTCACCTAATAGGATACTTCGATATTTGTTTTTGCTTACTTAAGAGACCGTGGTCACCTGAGCCTGTGAGCGAAGGTCGGGAATACCCAAAGGCATAATGCCTAGTACTTTGACCCGGCATGGTCTTACTCAAGAAATACTTCACTATAAATGAACGAATAGTTATTATAAATGAATGTAGAACTTGGGAATAAACCTTGGAGGATTTTATATTCCAGGAAGTGGGTGTGGGTCAAAACTTAAAATTGTATATGATATGTATGGGTAAGGATTGGGATACTAGTTGTATAAATGCTGAATTTTTATACGGTGATTATAAGAGGATAATGAGGCGAACAAGATTGTTTTAAAGTCAGGAGACGCGTTAAGATTTAGTGGAGAATAGCCTCGGGATAGGTGGTGTGAGATAGTACAGTGAGGAATAGTAAGTTAATTTTGCTTGGACCGCTAAAGGGCGTTATCAATTGTCCAAACTTACAGTAACTACAAATTATGACCTGCCTAAATGACGAGCAGATGTCGTGAAGAGGAATACATTAATTAATATGAAATACTTAAGACTACAAAAAAATAGTCAAAAAGGTTTGATGAAAACCTGCACCAGAAGAACAAACAGTAAATTTCATGGGATACCCAGGCACTGAGCTTACCGCCCAGTGCGGGACTGGAAAATCTTATAATTCCTTATTAACTTCTCGGGAAAATAGTGCGAAACCTTAAAACATGACAATAGAAAAATAGAATCTCACAATATATAACTAAACATCCATCATGGATAGGCGCGGGTTTTAAATACCTGAGCAAATACCAAGGGTCTCAGCTAGTACCAGTATATAACAGTGCTGAACTCCTAATTAATGAAGGGGAGAGAACAACTTTGAACTTATATTTTCTGAAGTCGGGAGAACTATCTAATTAGCAATACTAAATGCTACACATATACATATAATTTGGAGGTTGTAAACCTAAAACGTCAAGGAGTATTGATACATTTCAGAGAGCTAAGTACCATTAAATATACCTACCCTATTTTGGAGGCATATGTCATACACTATTCTTATGGTTCTATACGAGCATATGTCTTCTATGACAGCTCAAGATACGAATACGAATAAAGGGCGCAAGAAAACAAATAAGGTCAACCCCCTATGTAATATAAATTGTAATATAAACATGATAATGAATAACTCTTCTTAACACTTACAGTGAAGATAGTATAAGTTACATTAAGAGTTTGAATTAATATATACACTAAAAGTGAGAGGAAATTAAATTTAGAGGTAGGAAAACATACCCCTTGGCTTGTAACAACTGTTTTACACGTAAATTTCCTAACATTATATGCTAACCCTTGTGATTCTAAATTCTTTATTTGATACACCTAATTGACCTATTTTTGGAAGCCATTGAGTTGTGGATTAACCACGTTTCTAAGAGATAGAAACAAACAATAAGCTTTGATTGTTCGTTACCAAACCGAAAGATTCAAACTAGAAACCCTTAGTTAAGATGGTACTAATATTAAGAGATACTTAACTTAGGCTGAACATATGGTTCACCTGATTTATGGAGTTTAGATGAAATAAGGGAAGCCAAGCTTTAAGGTGGAGGAAATAGTACTGTATGGAACTGTAACTGTGGATGGAGTTATGAAAACTTTTCCTTGAAGTCTAACTGTGACTGTCTTTGCTCCAAGTGATGATAATCAAAGTATAGGCAATAATCAAGCCCTGATAAGTGAAATAGTAGATAAGCCTTTTAAAGAGAAGAGAGTATTCTATGGTATGCAAGTCCATGACGGAACTTATTACTTGTATGATGGATTTAAGAGTTGAAATGATTGATGGATATAATTATTAGACAATATGGGCCTAGATGTGTTAATAAGAATTTACCTTTTATGCCAAGAGGAAAAACTGGCTTCCCCGCTTGATGATTTGATCAAGGGAATATGGTACCGGGGATTTGGGAAATACACTAGATTCGAGTATAGGTTATAACAGATATTGGATTAATAGTATAGTGGTCAAGAGAAAATGTAGTACTCACCATCACAAAGTTTGATAAGATAAAATTTGGAAATGATAATTATGTGGTTGTTTGAATTTTGACGTGGGAGGTCGAACTTGATCCTGGTCAGATCAAGGGAAAACCAAACACAAAATGGTGTGGAAGGATAGTTCAAATGTTTCTGAGACTCCTTACAAGTGGTCACAAATGTTTTTGTGATACGTAAGTATTTATTCTTTAACCTAAGATAAAATTTGACTAATAAGTACATGAGATGTGGAAGGTGTAAATTAAGAGTTAAGTTGTCCAGGTTACCCCGAGAAGATTAAATAGCTAAAACAACTCCGCATATGTCGGAAAAATAGTCAGTTGTGAGGGAAATACTAACTATTATTATTCCATGAACCATGTTAATAAATAAATATGAGATCAAGAGAAAATTACCTATAATAACAGTATTCTCAAGCTACCTCCTAAATTATGGCCAAATTGCCATCTGGAAGGAAAGATCGACTTCCATGTCTTTCCTTATGAATTCAAACCCAATATATTAAAATGGAAACCTACCTATAAACATGGTAGAATATAAAGAGTAGAAACATTAAACTAATACTCACATGAGTTGATTCGAACCGCAGGAACATGTTTAATTAGGAGGAAACTATACCTTGTTAGAAACCTTAACAGGAACCCTACTGTGGTATACCTGATGAACAGACAATAATAATCGTGTATATACTACCGATAATTGGTGAATCAATAATATCAAGAAATATTTCTATAATATACATAAGATGCACAGCTCAACCGTAGCTCATACTTTACATTGAAAATGAAAGCCGTATATGGCGACAGTAAACTAAAATACCAGAATCACAAGATGATGACCTAAAGATAGGAAGAGACCTCGGATTCCCAGTAGGCGGTCGAGTATTCCTTAGCATTTAACCTATGAAGAGAATTTTTAGATTAGGGCAGAAGAACAAGCTTAGCCGAAGTATGTAGGACCGTACCTTATTACGGAGCGAGTGGGCCCATTAGCTTACAGATTAGATTTACCTGTTGAGCTTGGGAGAGTGCACAATGTGTTTCACATTTCACAGCTAAAGCAGTATGTGCCTCACCCATCACTTATCTTAGAGCCCGAGACACTCGAGCTAGACCCTACAATTAGATATGAGGAGACCCCAGTTCACATATTACAATCCAAGACTAGGGAAACAAGGAACAAGACCTTTAGAATGGTCAAGGTTCTGTGGTCAAACCACGACACTGAGGAGGCGACATGAGAGTTAGAAGACTCCATGCGAGACAAGTATTCAGCACCTTTCTCTTAGTTTTCTGTATACTTGTAGGGGTACGTGGGCGTAACCCTTTTTAAGCGGGGTAGAGCACCACATGCGACTTGCATATCTGCAGTCTATATTGGTTTTATATTTGGTTGTTTGTGTTTGATTGTTGCGCATGTGTGCAATTGGTTGGATGTTTACAGTATCTACCAAGTTATTTGTGTTACGATTATATTGAAGGTCATGAGTAAGGATATGTATATGTATGAATTGCATACACTCGGATTACAGATGGAATGTAGAGGTGTCACTATAGTATTGACACCCAGGAATTATAAGCATACAGGGAATAGATACGAGGAACTTGAATCCGTAGGATATGTAAGTATAAGTTATGACTTCGGGACGAAGTCCTTTTAAGGGGGGTAGACTGAAATACCCCTAACATTTAAATAATTAAATATAAGTAAATAAATATTATTTGGGGGTTTATTAAACCCTAAGAAAGCATATAAACACTTGGGCGTTAAAAAAACGCATCTAAACTCCTTAAGGTTAAAAACGTGCGTTAAAGCCCGACCTTAAGAAAACAAGTTATTTAAGCTCTAAAACTCATATGAAGTTAACCAAGGATCATTTTATGACCTTTAAAACACAAGTCCTCAGTTAGAACTGAGTAAAAATACAATATGCCCGGGAGTTCCCTTAAGGGCCCCTTAAGGCCCGAAAGTCCCGGAAATACCTTATAAAATAAAGTAAAGCATTACACGTCATTCTAAATGCACAATAACACTTTAATAAACATTTAAGATGAAGTTCTCAAGCTAAATTCTCAGTTAAACGCAAAGTGCAAAGAGATGCCTTATGGGGGTCCCATAAACCCTCCGGAATGCCCAGGAGGTGTGCCGAGGTGGCACGAACTCCTATAAAATTAATTCTTAGAGTTCCTAACACCATTATTCAACATTATAAAGAGAATGCACGAGCTACTTCCTCAAAAAAATAAACAAAGTGCTCGGACGAATTTCTTAACGCTCCTTTTTGCCCGGTTAGGCCGGGAGTTGTGTTTAGAGTTGATATAACCCCATATAATTCAATGTAACGCCTTAAAATATTATTATTGACTATAAAAAATGTCAATAAACACTTGGAACTCATAGCAACTAATTATTTCTCAGGAAATCCTTAAAGCACAAAAACGCACCTTCGGGTGTCACAAAAATGCGTTTTACGCAATTGCCTTGAAGTTTTTGAGGAGCCACGAGTTGATAATATTAAAAGGGGATAAAATGAACATCTAAATCAATTAATTCCGGTACTAAACTCATAGTACAAATAGGGGCGATTTTTGGGTCAAAAAGATACCTAAAATCAGCATTTTTACCATAAAACTTTCATCTTTTACCATGATATAAATGTACCAATTAAATGCTGGAGCCTATTACACATATTAGTATGGTCATGATACAATATAGTGTACCAAAAATCAAGTTAAAAATCAACTCCATCTGATCTCCAATGCATGCGACAATAAGAGTCAATTTTGGCTAGTTTAGTTTATAAATTGTGTCGATTGAATGATGAATCAGCTCATCTTGTATAATATGTTAAAGTATCACATGATTTGAATTAAATGGAGCTCTCCACCGTATACCTACAGGAGATAAGCAAGGAGGATTAGTATATGACAATGAATGAAATTAAAAATGCTAAAAGTAAAGTTAGGTTACAATAATGTAAAGATGGTGACTAGATAAGCAAACACCCATGTGCTGTCTCCTATGCAGCCGATTATGAGCAATAAAGGAGGGGGATTATTGTTGTCTATCTAGCTAATAATACACCACCTAACTAACATGATCTATTGTCTAACATTAATCAAAAATCAATTGTCTTATATATACTACTAGTGTCCGATTTCAACAAGAAAAAGGGGGCTGGTTTGCTTATTAAAAATCAAGCTAGATTATCTACTAACCTAGCCATGTTCCTATGTTATTAATTGTCAAAAAAATCTGATGCCATACTAACCATTACATTACCGTAAGTGCAAGAGGGAATCAAGGGAGAAACAACACTTAAATTGCTAAATTATTACCTTGGTCACCTTGTCTTGTCTTCTAGTTTCAAGTGGCCAACAAAGCTCCATTATTTCCCTTGTAATCAACTGATTTCTTGCAATCAATTAAGGGGCTTTCTTGAGCCAATCAATCAAGTAATTAACAAAGAAAAAGCTAGACAATTATTGACATTAAACTAGCAAAAGAAATTGATTCATTCAATTGCCTTTCTTTTCTTACCTTAAAACTTACGTGAGTCTCATTTCTTTCCTTGCCTTCCATGGCCGATTGGTAAGCAACCCTTTGTTCTCTCTTTTCTTCTTCCTTTGTTAGTTCATTCTTTAGAGCTTCAAAGCTCCATTAATGGTGATCTAAGCTCTAACACCATTTCTATGTAAATTCCTAGTTAAATCTTCTAAATCTTGAAGCAAGAAAACATCCTAGCAAACCTACAAATTTCGCCAAGAATTAGATGTTCCAAGGAGGTTCCTAAATTCAACAACAACACAAGGAACAACAAGATCAAGTTAAGGTATATTTTCATGTTGAAAAATCCTAAGCAATTACCTAAATCATTTTCGAAAATTATAAACCTCTAAATCCATGTTCTCTTCATTATTTCATGAAGGAAATTTAGAACTACAACCATCACAAGGTCTACCGAAAATTCCTTGAAAAATTCCTAAGGTAAACTCTTGTAAAACTACTCCAAATCTTATTTATAATTTTTGTTAGAAGTCTAACAAATAGATCTCCTAAATATATTTAAGGAGCCGAAAATTATTCATCAAGATAACATTTGGAGAGCTTGGAATTCAAGGAGAAATCAAGTACAAGAATTGTCTTGATTTAAGGGTAAGTTTATATAAGTAAGGTTTATTAAGTTTAAGTTTGGTTTAAGATTAAAACTTTGGTATAAAAATTTTGTATAACCTCTAAACAATTAAGGCCGAAAATACTATAGGTTATATTGTCAAGAAAATAATTTATAACATATAAGGTAAGATTATTACCTTAAGGTATAAATATGTGTCACAAAAATTAATTAAGATGCATATATATATAAACCGAAATATCTAAGGATAAACGGTTCTATTTTGAGTTTATAATCATTCTAAGTCATTAGCATAATTTTTAGAAGTGTTATATGGCTTGTATACATTTACATGTATTTATTATAAGGTTTAAATCAAGTTTTAAAACTATATGGTAAAGGAATATTGAAACCGAGAGCAAAGTATTGCATTTGATGATTTTTGAGATATATATAAGTGTATTAACTCATATTATAAATTTTGGGAATATTAAAAATAGCTACAAGTATTTAAATGGCTAGTTTATAAAGTTATGTGGTTAAAATGTGAAATTCTGAAAAGTTTGGTGTATTAAATGGGATTGCCGAGAGTTAAGGAGTATAATGGTATATTTATGATATAATATAAGGCAAGAACTAATATTATGAATTTTGGTGAATTTAAATAAGTGTTTAAGTGTTAAAATAACAATTTATTAAGTTTTGGGACTATTTTGTAATTATTGGGAAGATTGGAGTATGGCCGAGAATTACTTATGATTTTATGGGTATATTAAAGTATTAATTGTGAAAATAAGTCTTGGTCAAAGTGTTGACCAAAAACTTTGGGTTAAAATGATTTATGACATAAAATATTAAGTTTACAAAAGTTTTTGGGTGAATATGTAATTTATGGAAGTATATATGAAAAATAGAATTTAATATGGGCAGAAATATAAATTGAAGAAAGTTGTGGGCTGTTTTGGTTATTTAAAGAAATAAAATATTTAAACTATAGTTTATAAGTTAATATGTAAACTTATATAAAATTTTGGGGTTTAAAAGTGAATAAAGGAAAATATTAGTGAAAACCGAAAGTTAAGGGGTTTATTTGTAATTTATAAAAGTTGGTATAATGAGATTGTAATTTACGAAAATTAAGGTGGATATTTGGTAAATTAAAAAGGTAATGTGGTTAATTAATAATTACAAAGGTTAATGTGGGTAATTAGTGAATTATAAAAGTTATAAGTTTATTTGGCAATTTATAAAAGTTAATATATTTGTTTTACAATTTCCGAAAACTAATATGGGTATTTAATAAATTATAAAAGAATATGGTTATTTGGTAAGTTGTAAAAGTTAATGGAATCAATTATGAATACCGGAAATTATATGTGGTTATCTAGTAATTTATTAAGTTGTTGGGTATAATAGATAAATACCGAATTAATAAGGTTGGTTTTGTAATTTAATAAGGAAAGGAAGTAAAACTAGGCAATATAATGTATTATGGTATATTATGGAGTATAATATAAAGTTTATAAAATAATTGTGGTTATAATAAAAATGACCAAGGGATATAATATAAAGAATAAGTAGAAACAATTATGAGTATATAATTAAGGAAGTAGAAATATAGTACAAGGTGGAAATTCATTATCACATGTGAGCATCACATAAAATAATGAACTAATGAACTATCTAGAGTCACTGTAAAATAACAGGGGGAAATAAAGAACTTACAGGATTAGTATATTACAAGTAATTAGTACTACAGTGACAGTACTGTAATGTTTAATGAATAGTTATATTAATATTACCCGGTATTGCTTGTAAATATAACAGCGTACGGGGAAGGATTGTTAAAGCGTGAATTGTCAAGCTAGTTGTTATCACGGTGAACGGTATTGTGTGGTCTGAATGTCCTAAGGATTATCCTAAGGTCCAGACGTTATGTGCTAATTGTTTAAGAGCGATATCTGTGATTTTATGTGAATGATATTGTATACTGTATTGCTCAACTTTGTTGCGTTTTATTTATACGCGAACGTCTTATGACTGGAAGTTTATACATCTAAGCTGGAACAAGACTAACTGACCTTTAGGTATTGATGAACCTAACTGATGGTCAACTGTTATAGTCTTAACTCAAGGATTGGTTATTATGTCACTCGCAAAAAGGGCTAACTTATAAAGAGAGGAATCCAGATTGTTTTGACTTTCTGGTTGCGCATTGTGATCACTACGAGAGACTTCAATGTAGAGTCACTCAAAGGAAATCCATCAGCCACATTCGGGGATGGCGGAAGGCACTGCCGTTGGTGCACAGGTTCGACCGGATCGGTCAATTAACCAGGGCCATAGGGTCAGCTGGTAAACAGTTCCAATGGAACACAGGGGACATTTGTCCATTAAAAAGTTATTAAGGTTTGACTTAACATGACACTTGAGGTGGAAATTAATTGGAGAAGGTTAAATGATTGGTTTAAAGGATAAGGGTTAGGTGGCTAACTAACAAGTACAGTTTAATGCGCGTATCTTGTTTGGTGATCGTCACGGATTATTAATATGTGATTATTGGTTATTGTTATGGATTATTAATGTGTGACTATTGGTTATTTCTATGAGTTATTGTTGTGTGGTTATTGGTGTCGTGTACTATTGTACACTGGTGTTTACAGGTGAATTGCTATGTGATCGTTAAATGTTTACAGTTATTACTGTTATCATTGTAAACCGGTATTTTATGTAATGAATCTAATATCAAGATGGCTAAAACGACTTAAGGAATCCAAATGATTTAAGACTACATTTAGCATACCAGCATTTCGATTGTTGAGCCCTTCAATGGGCCAAACATTCCAGGTTATTGAAGAAGACTCAAGCCGGAGTGCGGGACACGGGGGTAGCTGAAGTGTTTTCAACAAACACCGTTGGTTTTATTATGTATTGTATTAAGAAGGTTGTTGTATTTAGTTAGTTGCTCATTTAGTTGGATTTGGGTTGTAATAATTAGAGTGCTCAGTATCTGTTCATCACAGCGTGAGGAGTTGTATTGTTGGAAAGAGTAAGGTTGCCTTGTTGCTCACAAGGGTGAGTGACGGCGTGTAACACCAAGGTAGATAGTTTTATTTTCCGCTGCGATTTGTTATTCATTATGCTACGACTTGCAACGTTATTACAGGTTTAGGATTAGGGGTGTTACAAACGCACCAACAAAATTCTTGGATTTAATGAATCGACTATTCAGTGAGCAGTTAGACACTTCAGTTGTTGTCTTCATCGACGACATCAGTGTGTACTCAAAGTCAGCAGAAGAGCATGCAATTCATTTGAGGAAAGTACTTGAGACACTACGCGAGAACCAGCTGTATGCGAAGTTCTGGCTAGATCAGGTATCATTCCTTGGTCATGTCATCTCGAGCGCAGGCATTTCAGTTGACCCTCCAAAGATAGAAGCTGTACGATCATGGCCTAGACCCAAGACGGTTACCGACATCCGGAGCTTTCTTGGTCTAGCCGGTTACTACCGGAGATTTGTAAAGGACTTCTTGAAAGTTGCTATGCCCATGACTACACTGATGAAGAAGTATGCACTGTTTGTATGGACAGACGAGTGCGAAGAATCATTCCAGAGCCTAAAGGACTCATTAACCTCAGCGCCCATCCTTACTCTTCCAGAGGGCACAGAGGGATTTGAGGTGTATTGTGATGCATCCGGCAAGGGAATGGGATGCGTACTCATGCAGCATGGCAAGGTTGTAGCCTATGCCTCCCGCCAGCTGAAAAAACATGAGGAGAATTACCCGACACACGACTTAGAGTTAGGAGCCATTGTCTTCGCCTTGAAGATATGTCGACACTATCTCTATGGGGTAAGCATCACCATCTACTCCGACCACAAGAGCTTACAGTATGTATTCACGCAGAAAGAATTGAACTTAAGACAGAGAAGGTGGATGGAGTTTCTTTCAGACTATGACATCGACCTACAGTATAAGGAAGGGAAGGCAAACATTGTATCCGACGCCTTGAGTCGTCGAGCACACTCACTCCATTCGCTACTCGCTTCTTCTAGCTTGGTTGATGAGGTGCGAGACGCTCAGTTGAGCGACCCTTACCTGACTGAAATCAGACAGAAGATCACAGAGGGTACATTTGAGAAGAAGAAATACGATTTTAAGTTGCATGAAGATGGTCTGATTCGACTGAATGGCAGGCTATGCGTCCCCCGAAGCAATGCTGAGCTAAGGGATCGCATCCTGTGAGAGTCACACAGTTCTACACTATCCGTCCATCCAGGAGCCTCCAAGATGTACAAAGACATGAAGAGGTACTTCTAGTGGTCCG
The DNA here is from genome assembly GCA_023374045.1 of Limonium bicolor. Lineage (NCBI taxonomy): Eukaryota > Viridiplantae > Streptophyta > Magnoliopsida > Caryophyllales > Plumbaginaceae > Limonium > Limonium bicolor. Next base: position 443,821,049 of record CM041777.1, read on the forward strand.
GAATGAAATCAGATGTGACAGAATATGTATTGAGATGCTTGACATGCCAAAAGGTGAAGTTTGAACATCGTAGACCGGGCGGAATGGTACAATGGATGCCAGTTCCGGAGTGAAAATTTCACGATATCTCCATGGATTTTGTTGTTGGACTCCCACCTGCTAGGGGAGGACTCAACATGATCTGGGTTGTAATTGATCGCCTCACCAAGGTTGCCCAATTCATACCGATGAAGGTCACCTGGAAGGTAGTGAAGCTTGCAGAGCTATTCGACAAGGAGATTATCAAACACCACGGAGTCCCGAAGACTATAGTATCTGACCGTGACACCAGATTTCTTTCGAGATACTGGAGAGCTACACGAGAAGCGCTGGGTACAGAATTGAAACTGAGTACCGCCTTCCATCCACAGACCGACGGTCAGACAGAAAGGACCATCCAGACACTGGAGGACATGCTTAGAGCATGCGCCTTAGACTTTCAGGGGAGTTGGTTAGATAAGCTTCATCTTATCGAGTTTTCATACAATAATAGCTATCATGCTTCGATTAAGATGTGCCTTTCCAAGCTCTATACGGTAGACCTTGTCATACACCCTTGTGTTGGGATGAGTCAAGTGAAGCGGTCATCATAGGACCGGAGTACCTGGAACAAGTGAAAGCTGAAGTTCAGCAGATTCGAGCCAACTTGAAAGCAGGCCAAGATATACAGAAATCCTATGCGGACGTGCGACGACGCGACCTTGAGTTCGCCGTGGGCGACCAAGTGTTCTTGCGTGTTCCACCTATGAAGGGCGTATTCCGTTTTGGCCAGAAGGGCAAGCTAAGCCCGAAATTTGTAGGGCCGTACACTATCACCGAGAGAGTTGGATCTGTAGCCTATAGGTTAGCATTACCTGAGGACTTAGGGCGTGTCCATGATGTTTTTCATGTGTCACAACTCAAGAAGTACATTGCCGATCCTTCTCATGTCCTAGAGCCCGAGCGACTATCCATTGAGCCGACCATGAGATATGTCGAGACCCCTGTGAGAATCCTTGATAGGAAGACTAGAGACACTCGCCATAAGTCGATATGAATGGTGAAGGTCCTATGGTCAAACCATGATGTCGAAGAAGCGACATGGGAGTTGGAAGACGCCATGAAGGTGAAGTACCCACAATTATTCATAGACTAGATAGTCTAGTATTCATTGGGTACGGGTACGGGGCGTACCCCTTTTAAGGGGGTAGAGCCTTTTTACTTTTGCATTGCTTCGGGTCAGCATTGCATAGTGTGTAGGTACTGTTGTATGTTTTGATGGCACATGTAGTGCGGAGTGTATTTGGTAAGTATGTGTAATGTGTAATGTATTGATGTGTATGTACGATGTGAAATGTGTATTGTGAAATGATGTGTATGGAAATGGTGCATTGTGTATGTGAATTTCGTATGATGCTTGATTCATGTATGTTTGCAATGTGGAAGAAGTAAACACCTCATAGGTGGTAGTAAGACACATTATGGCAATTGGTTTGCCTAATGAGTAGAATTATTAAACTAGTAACCTTGAGCAACTTTGAGGGCAAAGTTCCTTAAGGGGGTAGATCGAAATACCCCATAATTAAAAATAGTGATTAATTCGGCTAATAAGTATTTTAGAAGCTTAATTATGTCTAAATAATCATGAGGGAACAAATCCTGAAGAAAACGGATACTTAAAACGGATTGAAAACACAAACAAACCTTAAAGCGTGTTTTTCGAGGAAACCGGGAAAACATGACTTTAAGCGGGTCAAATAGACTCGTAACAATTTTGGTCAACCAAATAATCATTAATAAACATTAGAGAAGGTCTAGAACCAATAAAATCAATAAAACGAGAAAATAGTAAAATCTGTCAAAAACGGGAAGTTGTGGGGTGAGAGTGCAAATAAACCAAACTAGTGTGTCCACTATTACAAATAAAATTTTAAAACCTCATGTGAGGATGTGTGTGAGCCGGCTGATTTTGTGCCCCTCTCTCCCTCACACTCTCTTATTTAATTGTTGCTTATGTACTAGAGGACAAAACAAATAAAAAGTAAATAAGCTACTTTAGTAATTCTCTCTCCTATCTCCTCACATCCCCACCGTACTCACCTCCCTCTCTTTCTCTAATTTTCTCTTCTTCCTCTTTGAAGCCCCTTCAATGGTTCTCTCCTCTTGTTAACTACTCAAATCTTCTCCAAAAATTACAAAACTTGTACCATTAGAATCCTCTCATCAAGGAGAACACATCCCTCCTTTCAAAATCCGAAAACACCCATTTTCATCTCCATGGGAGTGCTGCATTTGGAGCTTGAAGACCACCATTAGAAGCACCTTCATCTCCTTGTCATTTTGAGGTAAAAATAATCTTGAAAACTTACCTTTTTCTAGCCCTTGTTGGCAAAACGAAATTCAAACTAAACCCTTGTTTGGTGCCTTGTGTTCTAGCCGATTTTGGCTTCCTTGGAGGAGTAGAAATCTTGTTCTCGAGCTATCCTAAACTCCATCTCATTACTTGCAAGGTAATATATTCCTAAACCCTAAAAACTTACCTTAAGGCTTTAAAGATCGTTTAAGGGTTAGTTGTATTGTAACGGTGGTGTATGTTAATGGGCTGTAGCTTTAGAGATTGAATATCCATAACCGGTGGGAAAAGAGGAAGGGAAAAGGAAGAGGAAAGAAAGAAGAAAGAAGAAGGAAGGAAGAACTAGTAAGAGAACAAGGTAAATTGCATTCTCTTGTGTAGGTTATAATGTATTGTGTAACAGATTTTGAGTAGCTTTAAATGTGTATTGAAAATAGTATTGAGTAGTAGTGTAATGTATAAGAGAACCTAAATGTTTTAAAGCTTCAAAAGTTGATTAAAAACTTGTATAAACCTTAAGGAAGGAAATGTGAGTGTGCAGGAATTTAATGAGTGTTAATGTTTAGTATTTGCATTGGAGAGTTATATATTGTTGTTATTGATAAACAGGTGAAATGGGTAGTGCTATGTGCATAAAACATGTGGTGATAATGTAAGAATTTAGGGGAGGTTATGTCAAATTTTACCTAGGAACTAGAACACTTAATAGTTTAACTAGGTAGAAAATGTACCTTGAAACAGATTTTGAGTGGACCTAGTTAGTGGGTAAGTTAGGAGAGGTGTATAATGCATTATAAGCTTTAGGAATGAAAATAGAAGAGTGAGCTATAGATGGAGGAAGTGAGAATCAAAATTTGTAGCATAACTATGCTAGGAAGAAACAATGTAAGTGCTGAAATGAAATTTAGGAAAACAAGTGTGTAAATTAGTATAGAAATGAGTAATGTGTTAATGGATGAACTAAGGTGGATTAGAAGGTTTAATTGGTGTTAAAACATGTGGGATTAAGTGTAGGAACAATGGGGAAGTAATGGGTAGAAGGAAGAACTGAAAACAGGAATAAAAATGAAACCACTGGACTGGACCGACCTTGGGACCGGACTTGCAAGGTCGGTCGAGCCTAGATTTGCAAAGACGGAAGTCTACTGGAATGGACCGACCTTGGGACCGGACTTGCAAGGTCGGTCGGCCTAAAATTTTCCCGTAATGTAACCCACTAGAATGGACCGTCCTTGGGACCGACCTTGTCCATTGTCGGTCGAGTCCAAAATGTCGAACCCAGAACACACTGGAACGGACCGACCTTGGGACCGGACTTGAAAAGTCGGTCAGGCCTGAATTTTCCAGCGTATTACCTTACTGACTTCGACCGACCTTGGGTCCGACCCTGGGTAAGGTCGGTCGAGTCATATATAAATAATAATAATAATAATAATAATTATAACAACATATATACACACACACACACACACACACACACACATATATATATATATATATATGAAGAAGTACAACCTTGTTGTGTAAGGAAATAAACTTAAAGTATGAAAAGAGTTCATAACCACTTAGGACTCGTAAGAACTAATAAGTATGTCTTGGGAAAGGTAATGGAGTAAGAGTTAAATAAATAATAAGTCATTAACCATACAACTTCAAGTATGTTATAGGATTTGATTTGTGAACACCGAAGGAAAGTCGGTTCGAGTACAACGGTGAACGGTATGAACTTCTTATGCCCCGTATGCTAGCTTGGTTACTCTGATTTGTGTGTTGTGTGCTAATTGATCACCAAATAAGATAAATGCACGAATCGGATTTATTATGCTTACTTGTGATTGCATGATGTGTTCCTTGTTTGATATTATCTTTAAATCTTAGTTTGTATAATTCATGAAATGTATGGATGATGATGAGCGTGTGTATGCTTGATGTATATTGTAGTGACCGAATACAATTGTGATGGACTTCTTACTAATTCCTAACAAGCTAACCAATCTAACATAATAAATTGGTAAATTGGAATGAGTAGAAGTCCGATATAGTTTCGGCCACGCGTGAGGAGGCGAAGACACAAGAGGTTGGATCCAATTCCTGGCTTTTAATCTTTTCCACGCCCAAACTCCTTAAATGGGTAGCATCCTGGATTAGTGAGCCACCTAAAGCCTGGTGGTGGGACGGTGTAGTCCCTGCCCAGAGGTCATACCGACTTAACATGAGTAATAGTAAGTAAGTATGGAAAAGTAAGTAAGTATTGTATGAGTATGAATGTGTAAGTAATATGTGTCGAGTAAAAGAGTAAAGAACCTCCATTCTAACTTGGAGGGGTAATTTGGCTAACAGTGATTGTAGTATGGATTGTGGAGTGTACCAATGTAATGTTTGGCTTGTGTATTGCCTTCAGTTGTGTATATTGCATCTTGTATGAATGTATTGTATATAGAAAAGCATGTATGTATGTTTAAAACGAACCGCATGTACAGTCGACCAAAAATAGTCGGTGTGCCCTTGTTAGCACGCGGTATATGCGAAGTTTATATGCAGCTTTTTACTGAGCCCCTTGGGGCACCATTTTTAATATTTCCAGGTACTCGTGAAGGGTGAAGATGGTCATGAAATAGAGATGATTCTTTTTTGTTGTAATTAATGGATTGTGAAAGGTGTACCTAGTTGTGTACATGGCTATAGGCCTTTTTGTTTAGCCGGTGTACCATGGGGTACACCCTTTTAGATATTGTGGGATTAGGAATTGGTATAGATAGCTTGTGGAAACTCATTATTTTTGGTAAACTTAAGAAAGGATGTAATTGAATGTACTTGGATACTCGGTAATCATTATTGTAAGCATATGTTGTTTTGTATTTGTTAAGTGATGTAGTAGCTCGGTATTCCTAGACATCAGACCGTCACTGTATTGAAGTGTAAGCCTTGCTAGCCGTATGGGTGGTTAGCGGCATTGTATCACCCGCCGTAGTAGTAGTATTTCCGCTGCGAGTACTAGGATGAACGGGACGATTAGATAGTAAGTATGGAATTAGCGGTAGGGGTGTTACATAAATGATGATTAAAACATATAATAATGATATAATAAGGCTAAAATGTACCTTAACATTATTGGGGAACAATTCAAGATCATAAACATGCGAAAATATGCTTTAAGATCACTTAGGGCAAAAATGTGCTCTAAGAAACCTAGGAGATTGTATAACCTCAATTAGGATCCAAAGTGGATTCCTAAACCTTATATATAAGTTAAAAACAAGATAAAACCATTACCAAAGAAAACCAAACTCACAAATGAGTTAACACAAAATGGAGTCTTAAAACTCCTTAAGACACTCTAGAAATTGATTTTGGATGGTTAATTAGGCCTGTATACATCATATCTAACTTGTATACTATATGGTATCACATTAGGAAGCCTAATTCAAAGAAATAAAAAAATCAGAAATGTGGCACCAATTTGTGAATAGTACCCAAATAGTGTCAAACAAGGCCTTAATCTCTTTAGTATGGCCAATAAAATATCTAAATGAGGTGGCAGCCTCTTTGATGAGTCACCTTGCAAAGTCATGAATTCTCCTTAGATAAGATTAAAATAAGTAAAAAGCATTCATTACATTACTTAGAACTTAAGCTTTCATCTTTTTGCTCCCTTCTCTCTCCAAGCTGTCGAGCACCTTCACCCTCTTCATCTTCTTCTTCCTTAACTTTTTCTTGAGCTGAAGAACACCAAAAACACCCATGGTTAGTTGAACCCACACACCAAATTCCTTCCAAATCTTCTCCTTTCTACATTAAATCAACAAGAAGATCATTACAAACACTTTCCCTCCACAACCAAGACTGAAAAACAAGAGATCTTTGGAGCTAAATTTTTGGCAATCATCAAACAATGAGCAAGGAAGATACTTTCAAGCTTAAGGTATAAAATAATGCCTTAAGGTTCATCTTTCCTTATGTTAAAAATTCAGCCAAGAATGTTTAAGTCCTTATACCTATCTTCTTCATCTTTTCATACATGAAATGAAGGGTGTTCTAGCTCCTTTGGTTGGGCAAAACTTCACCAGTAAATCAACTTCCAAGAGACTTCAAGAGTAAGTCATTTTTAAGGTTTCAAAGCACCTAAATATACCTTATATCCTTATATCTATTAGAGATCTAAATCCTAGATATATTCATCTAATTGCTGAGATTTTGAAGAAAAAATCATCCTTAGATCATCAAGGTAAACCTTATTTCCTTAAATCTTATTTCCTTAAATCTTATCTTGTTAAGTTTCTTAAAAGATCAAACTTGATCTTTTTCTTCTTTGTACAAATCATGACTGAATGGTCTTTGAAAAATCCCTAAGTTGACCGTGACCAAGGAGGAGGAAACAAGCTTGAAAAGTCAACTTTTGGAGGGTAAGTGATTTAACTAAGTCTAAAGAACTCTTTAATCAAGTTTAAGCTTATGTTTTGGGCAACAATCTAACTTAAGCCTATGGTTTATTTAGTGCCATGGATAGGTGGTGTCAAGAGATGTTTTTGGAGCCTTAAACATGTAAGTTTGGCTTAAACACATTTTTAAGCTTTAAGGCAATTTATGTTGTTCAATAAATTAAAACCGAGAAGGTTATAGGTGGAATGGGTTAATTTGTTCTAAAAATGCACTTAGGAATTATGGTGACACATTTGGCTTACCTAGGTGTTTAATGACTTAAAATGTCATAATTATAAGTTAAAGGGGTGGAAAAGCAATTAACAAAAAGTTATGGGTATAACATTTTAAAAGCCGAGACTAAATATGTTTATGAGCATTCTAATGTTATTTTTGAGGTTTGTAACAAGGCCATGTATTTAGGCCAATTTGATAAGTTATTTAAGGCTTCTATTGCACTAAAAAGCTAGGTATTTGTTTAGTATAATTGTTGGTGATAAAATATGGTGTTAAGGAGCTATTTGGTGAGTTTTAATCACCTAGGAGATTAATTACCAATGAATTAGGTAAAATTGGATTGAAGTTTAATGTTAAAAATATGCTTTAAAAGTATTTATAAACTTAAGGAGTGTTCTAGTGAACAAATGGAGATAACATAAGGGGTTAAGTGTAAATAAATAATAATTGGGGGTGTCAAAATGTAATAGCGCCACAAGTTAGGCTTTGTGTGGGATTAAAATTCAAAATATGAATTTTTGGAAAATTGAGGACTTAAATGCAAACCTTAGGAAAATATGGGTTAATTCGTAATTTGTGTAAAGTTGTGGTCAAGACAGTATTTTGGTGGTCAACCTTGACTAGACTTAGGGTGTTGACCAAGTTAGATGAGAGAAACAATTAAATTCTGAATTTAGTAAAGTTTAGGAGTTAAATGTAAGATTTACAAAACTATTGGGGTTAAAGTAAAATTTCATAAAAATGTGGGGGAACTGGAACTTAGAACAAACTAGGGTCTGTTTGGAAAACACTGGAATTTTTGGGGTTGAATTTGGAATTAAATTGATAAAATTGTATAATATATAGTTTAAGGATTAAATTGTAAAGTTTAGGAAATAATGTGGGTCAAATTGTAATTAAATAAAAGTTAGTGGTTAAGGGAATAAAACAGGACATAAATGGGGTCTGTTCGGTTATAATAAAACGTGATGGGAACCTTGGGTTAAAATTAAATAAGAGTGGAAATGTTATAAATATATGACATTTGGGGTATATATAATTGTAATATTATAAAAGTTGGTGTGGAAAGGTTGTAATTTATGGAAAAATAAGGATGACTGCGAGAAAAATGAGAGTTGGGGATGAAGTTTAGTATATGGTGGGAAATGTCATAAGTGTTACAATAAATATCAGTCTTAATATTCATTAAGGTGGAAATGAGTATAAGTTAGGAAATTTTGATAATGCACATAAAATAATGTGAGCATTTCGGAACTAGCTAGTGAAATTATAGATAATGTTGGGAACTAAATAAAGTTTAGAGTCTAATATAATATATGATATAACATTACATAACATTAAGAATATAGTCTTATTGTTGGTTTGTGAAAGATAGCACAAACAAGAATAATTAGGTGCTTCACATAAAATGATGAGAAATATCATTTATATAATGGATTTTATAATTCAAAAAGAAGAATATAAATATATGGAGTGTGAAGAATTATATAATATGATCAAGAAATCATATAAAGTAAGGTGTAGGATGATAAAAAGTGGGGAACATAATTATTATAACATTAGATATAAAGATCTAGTGTTAATGAAATACCCCTAACCTTTAAAACTTAATTAAATGATCTATTAATGATCTAAGATGATTAATAAACATCTAATTACTATTGGGGAACAATCTAAAAGATCTCAACAAGGCAAAACACGTCTTAAGATCGGTAAAGCCAAAAACGTGCTTTAAAGCACCATAAAGATTGTATGACCTCAAATAGGATCCAAAGTGGATTCCTAAGGATTATAATGAAGTAAGGAACACAACAAAACCGTTCTCAAGGAGAACTAAGCTCAGGAACACCCTGTGACACAAAAATGTGCACTAAAACACCTTAAAGCACGTTTTTGTAAGATTGCCTTCTAAATTGATTTTTAATGGGCTTAAAGGTTATAATTACCCTTAAATATGATAATATATCACATTATATCATATTAGGAATTTAATTCCAGAAATTTACAAATTTTTACAATTTAATATTAAAATATTAATAAAACCCCACAAGGGGGCCCACATGAGTCAAATTGACCAAGTTTGGTCAATGGTCAAGTAATGACCCATTTGACCCCATGGAAATCGGCTGACAAGAGGAGAGGATACAGCTTACAATCATTGTGAGACAAATTGATACCTAATACCAAATTTAGAATAGTAACCTTACCTTTTTCAATTATTTCAAACCTTTCCCATCTTTTCCTTCCTCCTTGTCTGATACCATCCATCCCAGCCGAGTTCCTCCCCTTCCTAGAAGCTCTCAAGTCTGGTTCTTGAGCATGGAAGGCAGATCTAACTCCTATGCTCTTAAGGTAAGTGTTTTAAGGTCATTTTTAGCTCTTTTTCTTCATCTCTTCACTACCTACACCTAGATTTCGTGGCTCATCAATTCCTATGGCTTATTCTCAGTGTTATAAGGTTAGAACAAGAGCTAAACTCGGCTGAACCAGGTATAGGGACCAAGGTTGTTCAAATCTACATTTTAAGGTAAAAACATACCTTAAGGATCTCCACTCTTCATCCGGTTTCTTTCTTCTGATTTTTGTGAGTTTAAACACTCATAATCTTCATATTTACATTTTCAATCAGTTGGTTAGCCATTTGGAGCAAGGGTGGCCGAGATCCAAAGGAAATACCCCCTTTTACGGCATTTTGCCAAGGTAAAATCAATTACCATAGCAGCTTGTTGTTGTCTAGCTATTTCCTATGTTGATATGGTGAAATTAACACCATTAGGTGTGCTTGGTACAGGCCGAAAACCATTGGAGCTTCCCTTGCATTTTTAAGGTGATTTTTTAAATCTTACATTAATTATTCCTTATGGTTAAGCTCAAGCTTGGAGTATAACCATATCTTGTTTTGGTGTATTAAACATGTCTAAATGAAGTGGTGAATTTTCCTACAAGTGACCGAGCTCATACAAGGAATAATCAAGGTATAAACACCTTAAACTTATGATTTTTATGATTTTTAAGCACATATATAAATTGTGCCGAGAGTGGAGAAATTAATGTGGGTTATATTGACCTAAAAATGGAAAAAAATGACTAAGATAAATTAAGCTAGTCATTTAAGTGACTTAATTAACATAATGGTCAAATTATGACATTATGTGGAAAAATATTTAAACCATGGTGAGGCCGTGAGTTAATACTATATTTTGAGACATTTAATGTGTAATTTATTTTGCAAGTTCAAGGTTGTAATAAGGCCATGTCATTAGGCCATTTTAATTTAAGTTTATAAGCTTATTTAGTTAAATTTATGCTTATATAATTAAGTTGGGGCCAAATCGTAATTACTGGAAATTATAAAGTCGTGGGCTTAATTTAGAGGAGTTTAGGGTTTTTAAATGAATTTAATAAAAATTATAACATTTTATAAAGTTTTGGGTCAAAATTGTAAAAATAGGAAAATATGGGGTATTGTTGGTGATTACCGAAAATTTGGTTCCCATTTGGTATTAGAAGTCAAAGTTGACTATATAGGAGACTTTGACCAATTTTGGAGAATTAAGAAATTAAAATACTACCTTATAAAAAGATACTTATTAAATTGTAAAAGATTTATAAGCCTTGGGGTGATATTGTGATTTTCCAAAAACTTGGGGTACTAAATGGAGTGTAGTACAAACCTTGGGTTATTAGGAATTTTTAGAAGTTGATTTGGTTAAATTTGGAATTTATATGAATTATATGAGTATAATATAAGATATTTCATAAAATAATTACAAATGGGTAACATATGTGGTGAAACCAAGATTTAGAGAAAGTATAAGGTTAATAATGATATTTATAACCTTTTGGTATAGTTTGGTAATTTTTGGAATTGTATATGAACTTTTATGAAGATATATGTATAATATATAGTTTTGGTGATATTAGAAACTATATGTTAGTAGACGGGGTTATTTGGTGAGTATAAGAAGTTAAGTGGTGGAAATTAAATTTAAATAGACTATGGGGTCTGTTCGGTTGTTTTGAGAAAATATAACCATGGGTTATAATTATATTAAGGAATAAGGATTATAATATAAGGTATATACTATAAGTATAACAAGGAAATATAATTTGGGGCTGGTTTGTAAATTATGGAAGTTTGGTGGGAATTAATTAATACCGAGAATTTTAGGTGCTGTTCGGAAATATTAACATTTTTTAATGGAATTTATAATATGGTTTTAATGTTATAGGAATTATGACATTTATAATATGAGAGGTATTCATTAAAAAGAATGAATATATTTAAGGCTTACCATATAATAAATAGTCCTATGATACATATATGAAATGAATATATGTTATGGTGTAGACAAATGTAATATAGTTCAATAACTATATATTACCATAATTGAGATGTTATGAGATAAAGGGTCTTGATTATAAACATTAGATATGGAATTCTAATGTTAGGAATATACATGAAATAACAAGGATCTATATTATTCAAGATATTTTATACACGAATTATACTCCATTAAACTCGGAAAAACAAACCTTAGAAAAATAAATACTAAGGTGAGATGCATGATACATGATAAAGAATCATACATGCAATATAGAAACAAACTATATGATGTACAAATATACATTAAGCTACATGCGATAACAAAGTTCAACATCAAGTATATTAATGTGCAATACCAGACTACGCATGTAATGTAACGTTTTTCCAAATCTCGAGTTAAACCGGAAACCTGACAAACGTTGACAGTTAGTAACGGGGGATTAACCGGGAGGTATTAGTAACGGTACGGGGTACTGTAGAGTTATGATTGTTATACGGGATGCTAATCAGTAGCGTTATGTATTGTTTAGACTGTTAGAGACGACACAAGGAGCATAGGATCTTGCTGATTCATACCCACCGTAATACAATCCGGGGTGAACGGTATGTTATTTATGTGGCTTGATTGTCTCTGAGGATTTCCTCAGTTCAGACCTTGTGTGAAAATCTGTGATAAGATTGAATGTCTGCTTGTGCGAATTAATATGCCTGAGTTGTGTACTAATGCTGCTTGGTTATTACTGTTGTACGTTAACAGTACCGTTCGTATATATGAACATATTATAAAACGAGCTAGCGGCAAAGATGCTATCTTATATGTGTAACATAAGGAACGTAAGTAAAACGTTGTAGCATCAGGATAATAAGATATATATATTACCTGAGACTTATATACGGAGCATTGGCCTCTTTAACGCCGCTCTCGTATCTAGCACCGGATCCCGAGTCGACATACTCTGGATTGGACTAACGACTTTAGTCTGATGTGTTAGGAAAAATAAAAAATGATGCGATGGTATAGATAAGTTATCAAGAGGATGTGGCTCTTGCTGTGAACTGTGATCCTTAACGATACGTAGGATACGTGTGGTAACCGTACGTATCAGGATAAATTTACAAAAACTACAGATGTTCGTAGGACGGAGACTCTGCCGCTGGAGGGCTACTGCGTGGGTGACCCGCCATAAGAGATGGGTAACTTAGTGACACGTCATTCTAACGAGACGTTGTCCTTAGACATGACTGAAACAATTACGAAGACTATATTAACTCGTAAATTAGGCGAACATTGTTTGGGCTTGCATGCCAAAGACGAAGTGATACCGTTATGATTCTCGTTTATGTCATGGTTGTGCTGTTGGTGTTCAAGCCATTGTGCTCTGTGTGTTAACAGGTTGTGTCGTACCGTGGTTGTGGTTGGGTTGAACGAGCCATTGTGCTCATATTGTGTGTTGTGAACAGGTTGTGTCGAGTCACCGTACTCTGGATTGTGGTTGGGTGTTTGGTCGAGTGAGTCGCTGAACTCAATTATGAATTATTAAGTGTTTGTAGGAATGGAGTCTCTGTACTCATATAAGCGCTGTAAACGCTTTCAGTGGTTTATTACGATACGATGTGTGAAGCCGGGGGCTTGTTTGTTATTTGAGTTTACTGCAATATATATTGTTGCTTTACAGTTTTAACATTAAACTATTTGCATGGAAATGAATTGCATGCCCTCGACCAAATAACTGAATGGTCCGAGGATGCATGACAGTCAGGTAATAACATACTCAGCAGGGGCTGATTCCATACCACAAACTACCATTTTTTTTGCAGGTATGCAACTTCCGGTGTCAGCAAAGTGAGTGACGCACTGGGTAGTTTAATTACAGTTGTTTTGATATGCACTGTTGTATTTCGATACAAACCTATAAACGTGTATAGGGTTGGGATACTTAGAATGCTCACTGTGAATGTAATTTTATATTGGTCTGGAAGGTTGGATCTATCTCTTGTTGTCACTGCGAGAAAATGTTTCGTATTTAAGAGCTTATCAGGAAGCACGTTATTACTCGTATGGGCGAGCAAGAACGGTGACACCAGTAGTCAATTGTTGAGATTACCGCTGCGATTATATTGTTAAGTAAGATGATTACACTAGTAGAAAAAGACCCTACCGCAGCGGTTGTTTTGGGTCTATCGCAGCGGTTCTAGAACCGCTGCGACGAGGTGCGCTGCGATAGGGTATCGATCTACCTCAGCGGTTATTGAACCGCTGCAGTAGGTAACCTCTGGCAGCGGTTCCTGGCTAACAACCGCTGCCATAGGTGGGTTTCAGGACAAAAAAACATACCTATTGCAGCGGTTGTTAGCTAGGAACCGCTGCCATAGGTATTTTTTTTAAAAAAAAATAGCTGTTTCATCTTCTTCCTCGCGCAGCGTTCACGAGTTCACCGAGTTCTCTTCTCAGATTCAGCAAAACGTGTTCCTTGTTCGCCAGATGAAGTTGTAAAATTACCGTGAGTATATAGTGGCCGAAAGAGGCGCACAACATGTTCTTTGTTCACCAAATCTGTTGCAAAATTACCGTGAGAAGAGAATACAAAGGCGCAACCTTTGTTCCTTGTTCACCAATCAGAGTTGCAAAATTACAGAGAAAGAGGCGCAGATATGAGAAGAGAAAGAGGCACGCAACATATATGTTCTTGTTCGCTAGTTTGGGTTGCAACATTACCGCTTGAGAATGTATAACGGAGGCGCAGAGCATCTGGTTTGCCAGTTAGGGTTGCAAAATTACCGAAGTAATAAAGATAAGTTCGAGAATATTACCATGAGGGAAGAGAAGAAGAATTAATGAGTGCAAGAAGAAGAGAGCGCAGAGCATGCGTACCTTGTTCGCCATTGACAGTGAGTGAAGAGAAGAAGAGAGCGCAGAGCCGTCTTGTTCGCCGCGACCAATTAGGGTTGCAAAATTATCAAAGGATAAACTTTTATATTAAAACAAATAGTCTATTGCAGCGGTTCCTAGTAACAACCGCTGCAATAGGCTAAAAAAACCGGGAAAGTGAAATTTTTAAAAAGAATAACCGGGAAAATTAGTCTACTGTAGCGGTTGTTATAGGAACCGCTGCGATAAATTGCTTTTTTTTTGAAAAAATTGACCTACCTACCGCAGCGGTTCCTAGCTAACAACCGTTGCGGTAGGTGATCCGAAAATTTTAAAACGTCCTATTGCAGCGGTTCCTCTTACAACCGCTGCAATAGGGGCGCCGCGGTATGTCTGTTTTGTACTAGTGTTAGGAGCCGAATAGAGTAGGGGTGTTACAGTTAAGGTTACAAAGGATAAGATAAATAATGAATTATATAATTCAAGGCATTATAATATGAATTATATAAACATGTTGAATTGGATTCATTGACCAAGTCAACCTAATTGACCAAAGAAGGTCAAGTTGACCAATTCATAAATTAAATAAGAGTTAAATACTATAAGGTCAATTGTAAAATATAGTAACAAACTATATTGACATATATATATATATAAATATATATATACTAAACCTATGGACAAATGAGATAGATTATAAGGATTAAATCATAATTGGTAAATTAATACTATATGTTATAGGTGATGATTTAACTAATCCCGTACACATTCAAATACCCGCGTAACAATAACTGTTATTCTGTTAAAGGGCACTAATAGAAAAAAAGGCAAATTCTACCCTGTGGGACAGCCGCGTAAACATACGTAGGGGATGTTGATTTGGCAGCCCCAGTCAGCTGCTGACTGGATTGTTTTGCTGACTGGGCTGCCTTTTTACTATATTAACTTTAAATGGTTGTAACTTTTAATATATAAGTCCAAAATGAAAAAAAATTATATCATTATTCACCTAAATTCAAGCTCTTCAAAACAAGACCAGACATGGATATGTTTTGACAACTTTGAAAAAATTTTATTTTTACATGTATATGATGGTACACTAAATCATAATAGGGAATTTTCACCAAATACCACTGAGTTTTTGCTTAATTCACGATATACCACTGTGTTTTTAAAATTACACAGGATAACACTAAGTTTTTACTTATTTCACCAGATAACACATTGTCTCATATTTTGTTAAATGCTCCATTAATATAGAAATACCCCGAACTTAAATATAGTGATTAAGATTATTTTAATACGTATTTAAGGGCCTAATAGTGCCTAAGTAATCTTGGTAAGGAAAAATAAATCCAAAAGAAATAAAGAAACGCTTAAAAAGTGAAAAACGCTAAATAAGCGTTAAATAACCATAGGAGGTATGAGACCTCGGTTAGCGTATCATATGAATTCCTAAGGCTTAATAAGTCCAAAATAGTACATGGGAACAACTCCCGAAGAAAACGGATCCAAATAATGTATTAAAACGCTAATAGAGCTTTAGCGCACGTTTTTCGAGAAAACCCGCAAATGTGACTTTAAGTGGTCAAACAAACCCGTAAAAATTATAAATCATTAAATAACAATAATTAAGCGTTAATGGAAGCTTAATAACCAATAAAATTGAAGAAACGAGAAAATTCCGGAAAATGGGCCCAGTTAGTGAATAGTACCAAAACCGGGTAAACTAACGAGCGTTTTCTGTAAAAGATGAAAAACTCTCCATCTTACAGATATATGTGGGGCCGGTTTTATTAAGAGGGCATCCCCCCCCCCCACACACACACACACAAAGTAAATAAAAGAAAGAAAGAAAAAGAAAGAAAGGAAGAAAAAGTACATAAAGCAAAAACCCCCTCTCTCCTCCCATTTCCCTCTTCTCTCTCTTCTTTCTTTCTTCCCCACCGTCACTTTCCTCCTCCTCTCTGGTTTTCTGGCGATTTTCTTCCCCTCCATGGCAGCTCACCTTCTCAAGCTTGCCCAAGCTTTATTAAAGCTCCAAATCAAAAACAAATTACATATTTGAACTCCCCTCATCATTCTCTACACTTCCCTCTTTTCAAAATCCCAAAATGAGGAAGTTCATCTCCATGGGTTTTCCCCATTCAAAGAGAAAATAGCATCAATGGGTAGCTTGGAGTCTCCTCTCTCCATTAAGGTACAAATCTACATGAAAAACTCATGTTTTCTCCACTTTTCTTTGTAACCGATTTTGCCCCTTTGTAATGCCCTATTTTCTCTCTCTCTCTTTTGAGCATCAACTCAACCTTGCAATGGTGGTGGAATCACCTTCTTGAACCAAGGGCTAAAACCCCTCTTAAAACACTCCAAAGGTAAACCCTAGAATTTATGTTTTAAGCATTTCAATGGATTAGTGTTAAGCTATGAGTTAGTATTTTAATTATACCTATTTTTGTGTTCATTGGGTGATGGGAATGGATTTTGGCAACTCCATTCCCCATGTGACCGATTTGTGCAAGAAAGAGAGAAGGAGAAGAATTGGAAAAAGAAAAGAAGAAATGAGAGCTTAAGGTAAGAGCTCCTTCTTATTGTTAATTTTTAATGCATTAGCGTAATGGGAATGGGTAAACTAATTAAAGAAACCCAAATATTGTATTAGTATTGTAATTATGGAAGTTTGAATATTTGTGAACTAGTATGTGGATTGTAGGCCTTAGAGCCAAATAAATTGTGTAAGTGTATTAGTATTGTGGATTGAGGAAGTATTGATGGATTAATATTGTTTTGATTGCTGGTAGGACCCTTGTATGGGTGTGGCTAGATTAGGAATGAATTTGGTGAGGAAGTATGTATGTGGAGAAGTTAGAATTGTAGGTGAACTATGGAAAAATTTTGGGTAGGAAATGTGCATTTATGGATGACTTGGTGAATGGGAAAACCAAGGTATGTATTGGATTGAGTAAGGATGTTTAGTAATCATGGAGTAGAAGTTGTAGTGTGAGAATACAAAGATGTAAAATCTGTAGCAAAAAGGTGTTGAAATGTGTTGGAGAAACTAGGAAGAATTAATGTGTAGGATTTAGTAAAATGAGTATTGTAGTGGGTAAGACTTTGGTTGAATATAATGCAAAGGAGGCAATGGAAGAGCCATAGGATTAGTGGGAAGAAGAAAGGAAAAATCTGTAGCATTTGTTGAAAGAGAAAAACTGTAAAAGTGGAGGAATTTGACAGTGGAATGCATTATGTAACAGATTTGGATAGAGATGGATTAGGCTAGTTTTGATTGCCTAATTAGGGTCAAAACACCCTAGATTATATGTAGGAATATGGGGGAAGAAGTTGGTAGAAGTTTGGAGTTGAAACATAATAAAAACACACATATTTTTCAATTACTGCAACTGGTCTGGGTCTGTAAACCAGTACAGAAACCCGGACCAGCATTAAAACGTAGCAGATTGTATTTCAGAAGGAGTGGTCCGGGTTTGTAAACTGGGACCTAAGCCCGGACCACCCCAAATTCACACCCGAGAGGATTTACAAACGCATGGTCCGGGTTTGTAAACCATGACCTAAACCCGGACCACACACAAAACGTACCCGAGACTGACCAAATGCATTGGTCCGGGTTTGTATCCCCGGACACAAACCCGGACCACCCTAAAAAGTGCCGAGAAATCATTTTAAAGTCATTCTAAGGTAGGGGCTTGATGGGTAATGATAGTATAAGGTAATTAACACTTGATTAATGTTGTTTAATGGCCATTAAGGCCATAAACAAGCTTAGAGAATAATTTTAAGTAAGTAACATAAGTAAATGTATTTAAGTAACAATGGGCTAGTAAGTATAAACTAGGAAACAGTAGGGAAAGTAATGATTAAGGTTAATTAACCACCCAACTGTATGTATGTCATAGGATTCAAATAGTTGAACACCGAAGGGAGTCGGTGAGTCCAAAGTCTACGGTGAAAGGTATGATTTCTTCATGCTCTGTATCCTAACCTGGTTACCCCGATTTGTGTGCTTATTTGATCACCTAAATAAGATAAATGCATGAATCAGACTTTAATGCACCTACTTGTGCTTGTATTATATTTTTTCTTGGATATTGCCTTGAACATTTAGTTTGTATAATTCATGAAATGATTGGATGAAGATGAAGTGTGTATGTACCTTGTAATGTACTTGTGTAATGTATTGTGCCTTGTATGTATATGTATGGGAGTATTGAGTTATTGTGTGGATTGGATGTGAATGACTTCTACTAATTCCTAACTACCTAACTCCTAACGTAAGTATTGAGTAAATTGGAATGAGTAGAAGTCCGATATAGTTTCGGCCACACGTGAGGATGAGGAGACACAAGAGGTTGGATCCGATTCCTGGTTCTTAAACTTTTCCACGGCCCAAACCCCTTAATTGGGTAGCATCCTGGATTAGTGAACCAAGTAAATCCCGGTGGTCGGACGGTGTTGAAATACCCCTAAATTAATTTAGGGGATTTCTTTTATTAAACCATAAATAATACAATTAATTAGTAAATTATGGTATGTAATTATGAATAATAAATTATTATATTATTATATGGACTTATGGGAATTAAATTAGGGGATTTCTTCTATTTAACCCTAAAGAATACTAATAAATATTAGATTACTATATATTATTATATAGTATTATGAATGTAATAATAAGATTTATAAGTCAATAAATCTTGAAAAAATTTCTAAACACTCCAAGTATATTATAAAGATTTTAGAAAGAGTTGGAACATTAATTTGAATCATAAAAGTCAATATAAAATCATGGAAACCATAAAACTTATTAAGCCTTGCTAGGGTTGACTTTTTAAGAATGGTCAAACCAGCCCATGAAACCTATACCAATAAAAAGGTTATGGAAAACCAAGAAGATTGATAAAAAGAACGTCAAAAACGGATCATCCTAGCCAAAGTTATGATAGAATGAAGTTTAGAGTCAAAAATTTGAAAACTGCCACGTGTCAAGCCTCACACAGCTCGCCGGTACTTAGCATAAAATTCGCTGAGTATTCTTGTAACACCCCTATAATAATAAAACAACAGCGGAAAATAAACTAAAGGTGCTACAGACCATCGGGCTCCAAACACCCGGTACCAACCTCACCAATTACAATCATTACAATTAACCAAGTTACGGTCTGAACTTCAAGAAAACTTAAAATACATTCACTCTCCATAAACCTAATCCCAACCCAATCACTCATGCTCTTCGTGGCCACCTGTAAATCAATTGTACCTGCAAGATGAAACCAAGCAGCCCACCCCGGGAGGGGTGAGTCAGTTCCCTGGAATGGAACTGGTACTAATCTCCAAAACAAACTTATAAAACAACTCTTAAATAAATATTAGCTTGAAAGCAATCACTTGAACCACTCAGAGGAACAAAGCATTTCACAAATCTTCACACCAAGATAACAAATTAAGAATAGAGATAAATAACAGAAAAGTAAAGTTAGTGAAACAAAACCACGTCATGTGTTAGTGAACATCCATTGCTTTAGTTAAACCCAATTCCTATTAGGAGAAGAAAGACTCAGATAGTCACAAAGGACTAGGAATGATAAGATAGATCCAAGAACCAATAACTCAAGAGTGGAATAATTCAACTAGGAGAGATGGCCCCCACCGCCAAGTACCTTTTAGGACAGGGGATATACAGCCCCTCACTGTCTACAACGTCCTCTTAGGACAAGGGATATACAACCCATTACTGTTAACATAAACGTCCGTATGGACGAGGGATATACAGCCCCCTGCTGTCAAATATTAATGTCCGTATGGACGAGGGATATACAGCCCCCTACTGTCAAATATTAATGTCCGTATGGACGAGGGATATACAGCCCCCTGCTGTCAAATATAAATGCCCCTATGGGCGAGGGATAAAACCCCCTGCTGTTACCATTGAAGACGCGCGCACGTCGAAACCTCAAGAACCAGCTCATGGATGAAACGATATCCAGAGTCAAAAGAAGAATTTACCAAAATTGACCTTTTCCAAACTCCCACCAGATCACCAACTACCCAGAGCAATACCAAAACACTCAGTCCTACAGAGTGCAGAAGCGTAAACCCTAAGCAGCCAATGTCTAATGGAACAAACCAAGAGAAGGAACCAATACCCAAGTGAGTTTCACATCCAAGGCTCAGTTAGTCACACAAGTGAGTTAGTCACACAACCATTTCCTTTTAGAAATTCCTCTTAAACTCAGTTAGCGTTTCCAAAACATTCCACAAGTCAATCAGCAAAAGTATCGGAGTACGAGAAATCGTACCTGGTCAACGCTTTGTGTAGCAGTTTAGTAACCTCGTGCAAACATTCAACAATTCTCTGAGGAACATTGAAGAAACTTACTATCAATAACCCGTACCCTAGTAAAAACTTAAATAAATTCCTCTCTCTTATTTCCAAATTCAATTATCTTATAGCCCTCGCTTAAATGTTATGTATAACCTTTGACTTATCAGTTAGAAAGTTGTATAGCCCAAGGTTGTAGGATCAAGGAATGTACTTTATTAACACCTGCTAACTGTCCATTCCTATCCACTTTATTCATATCTAACCACAATCCTCACATTCAAGACTTTTGAGACCTTTATATCATAAATGTGTTTATATTATATAATTAAATCTAAGAATTTCAATAATAATCTTAAGCTCAATACCTTTATTCTTAATTTAGAATAAACATTGTATTATGACCTATGATGGACTGATCTCAGAATACTATACTATTATCTCACAATGTAAAGATTATGTATGTAAACAATACCTACTAGATAACCCATTATGATTAAGTCTTTCCCTTAACTTAATTAAGATCTACATCTTGTATATCGGAATCGTAGTGTTGTAGGCGCGTTTTATTATAACTTAATTGAACTGCTAAACTCAATTATCTCATCTTTAGTTCAGAATGACTTTTAATTACAACCATCTAATAAACTTGTCATAAGATGTTAAATTGCTGCTCATCCTGAATAACTATACTATAGTTAACTTAGATTTAATGAATTAATCTTACATTTAGTATTCACAAGGTATATCATATGTTTTATTATTACCTATACAATAAGGTGTTTAGTATAACCTTTTATGTATCCTTACCCACATTTAATTTCCTAAATGTTTTATTTTACACACATTCTCTCTATAGACTATGTATAATCCTTTGTACTAAATTTCATTAAACTTAAGCCTTAAATACGTTTTAAATTATTTTACAAAACCTAAGGTTTCAAAGGAATAACCTAATAAATAAATTTTCTTTATTGTATTTAGGATGGACAATATATCTACATAGAGTAGAATTTATCCAAGAATTAAATTCTGGTTCGTAAGTGAAATTGTTAATTATTTAATAAGATAATCTATTATGAAAATTCCCATATTTTATATTCAAATAACCTAACATTATTCCCCATTACCGCAAAGTATATCAATATAATATCTTATGCAACTTAGTTTTATCTAATAAAAGGTTCAAAGGTTTTAAGTATCAAATTCTCATTTATAAACCTTCCCATAAGTTCTCACTACTAAATACCTCACTTAATTGTAAACTCACATCCTGAATATTGGTAATAAATGTATTTTATATGGCTTATCTAATTCTAAGAAACTTAAGGATAATTATTTAGATAAATTTCCAAATCACCGTTTAATATAGATTATATCATAATCCTTCTAATGATTCAATCTTAAAACATTAAGTTATATTTCACTACCATAAATGTTAAGAAATGATTAAATCTAGACTTACTAATCCACCTCACATTTAGATGTAAAAGTATTTTACTTATTTTATTATGGTTTATATATTAAGAACATTTAGATGTAAACGTATTACATTTGTTTATCATTAATTATAGAATAAGATCTATTTGTACAACATTTTATGTAATCACAATTTTTTCCTAAGTTTTAACTTATTAATTACTTAATCCCAATTTTAGATTTACATTCTGATCATTGACAAATATTACTATACATGTATGTTAATATGGTTTACATATAAACCCTAGAAATTCAAAGGTAACTCTTTAAGCCTAATACATAACTATAATTTAATACCACCTCATATAATATTCTTCTATTAGTATTATGTAGAGGTTTAGTTTAACTTATTAATTCCTTCGTATTATATTTCCTATAAGGTATCTAATTTTATTTATGTTTAATGTGTATATATTTATATATACTAGGATTTGTTCAAAACATTATTTATGTAGTTTTATTGTATTTACTTATGTTTAATAACTTTTAGGCATAACTACAACCGATATACGGTTTATAAAATAAAGTGTTTCCCTTTATTTATTTAATACATATATACGTATACCTGTATTAGAATTTAATTAAGACATCCCCTATGTAACCCATTATATTTAAACTATCTTATTACTACAACCTTTAACTGTATTCCAAGTATGTTTCATAAAGTATTTCTTTTACTATATCTTAGGATTCTAGCTCTTATAATATTTAGTTATTATAAATGTTAATTTATTAGCTCCCTGTTTTACCCTAAGTTACTACTTTACTCCCTTATATATATATGTAAATATATATATATATTCATATTTTCCTTAGTTTTAATTAAAAACATTAACTCCCATATAATATAATAAGTAAAACGTAAAATAATTAGATTCCTTGATTTAACATAAGTTTCTACTTAAATAAGTATATATACATATATGTAAATAATTTCACTTCTCTTAAAGCTAATACCAAAACATTTATAAACTTACTGTTATAAAATGTTAATTTAGTTTCCCTTATTTTTCCAAGCTTAAAAAGTTTAGTAACAAACCATACTTTAATTTTGGTTACATTAAAAACCTTATATTATAAGTTATTCTTATGAAAAACTCATAAACACAATTTTTAAAACCTTTTACCATTGCCCAAAAATTCCCAAATTTAATATACAGTAACTATAACATTTTAGACATATTATAAAATTTTTATTTCATAAAAATATCTTTTTAATTTAGCCAAATAATTCCAGAAAACCCGTAACTTGAAAAAATCATAACTTATGTTTAAAAACTCCAAATCCATAATAATTTACATCAAAATAAACTAGATTAAATAAGGAATCTATGGTTAATATTTCAAGTCAAAATACATTGGGGAAGGTATTTAAATTAACTCAACAAGTTAGGGTTATTTACTAGGATTTATTAAAACTTAATCTGAAACGTTTTAATCTCAGCCGTCCAAATCTCTTAACTAACATCGGACGGCTGACATGCAGCGAGTTCATCAGCGAAAGACAAATCGAACCCGAGTACTAAATCTTCAATATCTCCCAATCTACAGAACGAAATCGAGTGATTCTTGTTTCTATGGTTTCGAAATCAAATTCCGGTTCTAATGACACTGATTTCCCCAATTATAATGCAGTATTAACTGGTTTTCGAATTCGATTTCGAGGTTAGGGTTCATGCGGGTTTCTGAATCTTAATTTGCCAAATTATCTTAGTATAATGCATAATAATTGAAATTGATACATGGGTTAGACCGGTAATGCAATTTCGATTAGCAACATAGGAATAATTTGAAGAAAAGCTCACCGGAATTGCACAAACGAGGAGATTCAAGTTCGGGTTCTGGAAAAAAATATTCGAACCTTGCCTGTTCGAGTAGCCAACTTCGAAGCACTATAAGTTTCAGTACAGATCGAGTTAGGCTTTGTTATTGGGCTTAATCTAAAGAAGAAACTTAGCTCTACATATTGATAACAAGAACTAATCCTAACTCGCAACACACAGAAAGAAATCGAAGCTAGAAGTTGTGAGTTTACCTTGCGTTTTCTGGAAAGAAAACTGTGATTTTATGTGGTGGCGAAACCGAAACTTTTGACACCTTGTTCTTCCAAACGGTTGGGAATTGGCTTAGGTCATCAACATGAAAGTTTTAGAGGGATTAGAGCTCTTCAAAACGAGCTAAAGAACATGAAATTTAGCTGAGAAACGAAGAAGTTATGGCTAGACGAAGTTACCTGATTCGAAGGGAAAAACTGGAAACTGCAGTTACGGTTTTGCAGGGTGGCTACTTTGATTCGATTTTCCAGTTGATTTAGGATGAGTTAGGGTTAGTGTGAGTTATGGTTGTTTAGAGGAAATGTAGGAGAAGGCAACAAAGAAGACGGCATTGAAAAATATTGAAAGATGAGTGAGATATAGCCATCTAAAGTTAGGGCAAAATACTGAAATCTGTTACCGAAATTCAAGGGATAAAATCGGCTAAGTGTTAGGCGACCCGTGACAGTGTGACACGTGGCATATTTCAAATTTTTGACTCTAAACTTCAATCTAGCATAACTTTGGCTAGGGTGATCCGTTTTTGACGTTCTTTTTATCGATCTTCATGGTTTTCTATAACCTATTTATTGGGATAGGTTTCATGGCCTGGTTTGACCATTCTCAAAAAGTCAACCCTAGCAAGGCTTAAAAGGCTTTAGGGTTTCTAGAATTTTATAATGACTTTTATGTTTCAAAACAATGTTCCAACACTTCCTAAAATCTTTATAACATAGTTGGAGTGTTTATCAATTTTCCCAAGATTTATTGACTTATAAATCTTATTATTAAATTCATAATACTATATAATATATATATAATAATTAAATATTGTATTCCTTAGAGTTAAATAGGAGGAATCCCCTAAATTAATTTCCATAATTCCATATAATATTAATACTCATAATTCCATACAATAATTTAATATTCATAATTCCTTATACTAATTTAATATTCATAATTCCATATAATAATTTAATACTTAATAGTATTATTAAAGGTTTAATAAAAGAAATCCCCTAAATTAATTTAAATTAATTTAGGGGTATTTCAACCTCCATCAGTGTTTTTGCCCTAACTTTAAACACCGATATCTCACTCGTCCTTTCGAATTTTCCAGTGTCGTCTTCTTCATTCTCTTCTCCTTAATCTCCTCTTTACAACCATAGCTCACACATAACCTAACCCTTCCTACATCCACCGAAAAGTTGATCCAAAGTTGCCTCCTTGCAAAGCTGTAACCCAGATTCGCAGAAAACCGTTATCAGTAAGGCACTTTCGTTCGATCATAACTTCTTCGTCTCTCATCCAAAATTTGATTACTTTAGCTCGTTGTGTAGATCTCTAACCCGACTACAATTCTTATGTTTACAACTAAGGCTAAATCCCAACCATTTGGAAGAACGAGGCGTCTAAAGTTACTGCCTTGTCACGTACATAAAATCATACAGAAACCGCAGGTAATAAACTCGTAACTTTCGGGTTGAATTTCTTGCTGTATAATGCAAGTTATATTAGGTTCTTGCTATCAATTTGTAGATCTATAATTCCTCTTTCGAGTAAGCCCACACACGTATTCTAATTCGATCTAGAACTTATTCTATAGATCCACGAAGTTAGCTACTCGAACAGCTCAAAGTTCGAACTTTTTTTCCTAGAAACAGAACCCGATTCTTCTCGTTCACGCAATTCCGGTGAGTTTTCCGTTCAATTCATTATCGGTCATACCCCTCTATCAATTTAACATATAACGCATTACATTGAGAGAATTTGGTGAAATTCAATTCGTAACCCATATGAACCCTATTCGAATTACCCAGAATCGAAATCTATAATACTTGCATTATAGCTAGCGAAATTGGTACCATTGTGACCGCAATTGAATTTCGAATCCAAAGAAACAAGAATCAGTCGATTTGGTTCTGTGAGTTGAGCGAGTTTCAGCAGCCATCCGATCGTGACTTAAAGAGACGGACGGCCGAGATTAAAACAGAGAAATTTAAGTTGTTTTAAGTTTTATAATATTCTAGAATTAAACCCTAACTTGTTGAATTTATTTAAATACCTTCCCGGATGTATTTTGACTTGAAATTTTAACCATAGATTCCTTATAAAATCTAGTTTATTTTGATGTAAATTAATATGGTTTTGAAGTTTGTAAACGTAAGTTATGAGTTTTTCAAGTTACGGGTATTATGGAATTATTTGGTTAAATAAAAAATATATTTTTATGAAAAAAAATTATAATATGTCTAAAATGTTATAGCTACTATATATTTAATTTGGGAATTTTTGGACAATGGTAAATGGGTTTAAAAATTGTGTTTATGAACTTTTCATAAGAATAACTTATAATATATGGTTTTTAATGTAACAAAAATTAAAGTATAGTTTATTAATAAACTTGTTAGGTTGGGAAATAATGAAAAGATTAAACTAACATTTAGTAACAGTATGTTTATAAATATCTTGGAAATTAACCTTTAAGTGAAGTAAAAAATTATTTACATATATATAATTATATATATACTTATATGAGAGAAATAAAAATAGAAATTGTTGTTAAACCAAGGAACTAAACTAATCTACCTTTAATTATTATATAATATTGAAGTTAACATTCTTAATTAAAACTAAGGAAAAATATATGTATTTACACATATATAAAAGGGAATAAAATAGTAACTTAGGTTAAAAACAAGGAGCTAAATAAATCAACACTTATATTAACTAAATACTATAGAAGCTAATATTCTAAGATGTAGCAAAAGAAATACTTTATAAAACATACATGGAATGCAGATAAATGTTGAAATTAATAAAGATAGTTTAAATACAATAAGCTACATAAGGGAGGACTTAAATAAATTCTAATACAGGTACATGCATATATATATTAAATAAATAAAGGAAAATACTTTATTTTATAAACCATATATCGGTTGTGGATATGCCTAAAAGTTATTAAACATAATTAAATACAATAAAAAATTCCTTAAAATGTTCTGGATAAATTTTAATACATAAAGATATATATATATATATATATAAATACATTAAAATAGATGAAGGAAATAACATCCCTTGTGGGAGATATAATAAGAAGAATATGTACATTAAACTTTAGGATTTTAATCATTGTGTAATAAAATAGTCAACGATAACTTAAGGATTTAATTACACAACGTAAGCGTAACACGGTCTTGGGCTAACCTATTGAGCCCAAGTCTATGAACTCCAAAAGCCTACTTAAACAATTCAAAGAGAGTTTGGGCCGCTCTCAGGGATAAATCCTAAATCATTCCAATTTAAACGAAATGGGCCTAACAAAGGATTTAGTTAACAAAACCTAGCCCAAATCCTTGTGAGAGAATAATGGTAAACCTAGAACTATAAATCAGTAAGAATAGAAGGTTGTTTGGTTTATAAGTTCCTTAACTAATCGACACTTGGAACACCTTAATTATATGTTACTATTGGGGGATCACTCATTCGAGTTAATTATTGTTCTTCACATACCAGGTACGATTTCTCGTACTCCGATACTCTTACTGACTGACTTATGAGACGTTTTCGAAAAACGCTAACTGAGTTTAAAGGAATTTCAAAAGGAAACTGTTGTGTTGCTAATTCAGCTTGATGTGACTAATTGAGCCTTGAATGTGAAACTTTTGTGGTTATGGGTTCCTTCTATTTGGTTGTTTCATTAGACATTAACTGCCTAGGGTTTACGCTTCTGCACTCTGTAGGACTGAGTGTTTTCGTATTGCTCTGGTGTAGTTAATGATCTAGTGGAAATATGGAAAAGGACAATCTTGGTAATTCTTCCTTTGACTTTGGATATTGTTTCATCCATGAGCTGAGTCTTTTGTTGTGACGTGCGCGCGTCTTCATTGGTAACAGCAAGGGGCAGTATATCCCTCGTCCACAAGGACATTTATACTTGACAGCAGGGGGCTGTATATATGAAATACCCCTAAATTAATTTAAATTAATTTAGGGGATTTCTTTTATTTAAACCGTAAATAATACCATTAATTATTATATTATAGTATGGAATTATGAAAATTAAATCATGGGATTTCTCCCATTTAATCCTAAAGAATACTATTAAATATTGGATTACTATATATTATTATATAGTATTATGAATTTAATAATAAGATTTATAAGTCAATAAATCTTGGAAAAATTTTCTAACACTCCAAGTATATTATAAAGATTTTAGAAAGAGTTGGAACATTGTTTTGAAGCATAAAAGTCAATATAAAATCCTAGAAACCCTAAAGCTTCTCAAGCCTTGCTAGGGTTGACTTTTTGAGAATGGTCAAACCAGCTCACGAAACCTATACCAATAAATAGGTTATGGAAAACCATGAAGATCGATAAAAAGAACGTCAAAAACGGATCATCCTAGCCAAAGTTATGATGGAATGAAGTTTAGAGTCAAAATTTTGAAACCTGCCACGTGTCAATCGGTCACAGGCCACCCACATTTAGCTTAAATATCGGAACAGACTTATGCGATTTTGCCCTAACTTTAGACGGCTATATCTCACTCATCTTTGAGAGTTTTTGAGTGTCGTCTTCTTTGTTGTCTTCTCCTACACTGCCTCTTTACAACCATAACTCACACTAAACCTAGATCATCCTACATCAACCGAAAATTCGTTCCAAAGTAGCCACCCTGCGAAACCGAAAACGCAGATTTCCAGTTTCCTTCGATTTCAGGTAAAATTCGTCTTGCCATAACTTCCTCATCTTTCAACCAAAATTCGATTTCTATAGCTCGTTGTGTAGATCTCTAATCCTTCTACAACTTTCGTGTTGATGACCAAGGCTGATTCATAACCGATTGGGATAGCGGGACGTCTAAAGATCTCAATTCACCATTGCATAAAATCATACAGAAACCGCAGGTATAGACTCGTAACTTTCGGGTTAGATTTCTCCTTGTGTGTTGCAAGTTAGAGTGAGTTCTTGTTATCAATATGTAGAGCTAAGTTTCCTCTTTTGATTGAGCCAAATAACAAAGCCTAACTCGAACTGTACTGTAAATTATAGATCCGCAAAGTTGGCACCGCAAACAGACAAGTTTGAAACTTTTCCAGAAAACTGAAATCGATTTCTTCTCGTTTGTGCAGTTCTGGTGAGTTGTTATTCAAATTCTTCCGATGTTGTTAACCTATTCCTTATTGTCGACCAAACCCACGTATCAATTTCATCTATTGTGCTTTATACTGAGAGAATTTGACAGATTAAAATTCGAAACCGACTGAAACCCTAAGTCGACTTACCCAAAATCGAATTCATTGAATACTGCATTATAGGTGGTTAAATCGGTGTCAATGGATGCGTTTTTTAATTTCGAATCCAATGGAACAAGAATCAACGAATTTGGTTCTGTGAGTTGAGAGAAATCGAGAGATTAGTACTCGGGTATCGAATTGTATACACTGATGAACTCGGCGATTTTCGGCCGTTCGATCATAAGTTTTAGGAACGGACGCCCGTGATTAGATCGTGAGGTTTTAAGTTATTTTAGGTTTTTATAATATTTCCAAAATTAAACCCTAACTTGTTGAATTAATTTAAATGCCTTCCCGAATGTATTTTGACTTGAAATTTTAACCATAGATTCCTTATAAAATCTAGTTTATTTTGATGTAAATTAATATGGTATTGGAGTTTTTAAACGTAAGTTATGATTTTTGCAAGTTACGGGTATTATGGAATTATTTGGTTAAATAAAAAAGATATTTTTATGAAATAAAAATTTTATAATATGTCTAAAATGTTATAGCTACTATATATTTAATTTGGGAATTTTTGGATAATGGTAAATGGGTTTAAAAATTGTTTATGAATTTTTCTTAAGAATAACTTATAATATAAGGTTTTTAATGTAACAAAAATTAAAGTATGGTTTGTTAATAAACTTTTTAAGCTGGGAAAAATAGGGAAAACTAAATTAACATTTTATAACAGTATGTTTATAAATGTTTTGGGTATTAGCTTTTAAGAGAAGTGAAATTATTTACATATATGTATATATACTTATATGGGAGAATTAAAATAGAAACTTATGTTAAATCAAGGAATTTAATTATTCTACATCTTATTTATTATATTATATGGGAGTTAATATTCTTAATTAAAACTAAGGAAAAATATATATGTTTACACATATTTAAAAAGGGAATAAAATAGGAACTTAGGGTAAAACAGGGAGCTAAATAAAACAACACTTATATTAACTTAATACTATAGAAGTTAATATCCTAAGGTGTAGTAAAAGAAATACCTTATAAAACATACATGGAATGCGCAGCTAAATGTTGAAGTATTAAAGATAATTTAAATACAATAAGCTACATAGGGGATGTCTTAAATAAATTCTAATACAGGTACGTACGTATAAATATTAAATAAATAAGGGAAAATACTTTATTTAATAAACCATATACCGGTTGGGGATATGCCTAAAAGTTATTAAACACAATTAAATCATTAAACTTTCTTAAGAATGTTATGGATAGATCTTAATACGTAAAGATATATATATATATATATATATATATATATATAAATACATTAAAATAGATGAAGGAAATAACATTCCTTGTGACAAATATAATAAGAAGAATATATGTATTAAGCCTTAGGATTTTAATCGGGTGTAATTAATTAGTCATTAATAACTTAAGGGTTTAATTACACAACATAAACGTAACATGGTCTTGGGTTAACTTACTAAGCCCAAGTCTATGAACTCCAAAAGCCCACTTAAACAATTCAAGAGAGGTTGGGCCACTCTCAGGGTTAAGTCCTAAATCGTTCCAGTTTAAACGAGATGGGCCTAACAAAAGATTTAATTAACGAAACCTAGCCCAAATCCTTGTGAGAGAATAATGGTAAACCTAGAACTATAAATCAGTAAGAATAGAAGGTTGTTTAGTTTATAAGTCCCTTAACTAATCAACACTTGGAACACCTTAATTATAGGTTATTATTGGGGAATCACTCATTCAACTTAATTACTGTTCTTCACATACCAGGTACGATTTCTCGTACTCCGATACTTTTGCTGATTGACTTATGAGACGTTTCGAAAAACGCTAACTGAGTTTAAAGGAATTTCAAAAGGAAACTGTTGTGTGGCTAACTCAGCTTGATGTGACTAACTGAGCCTTGAATGTGAAACGTTCGTGGTTATGGGTTCCTTCTGTTTAGTTGTTTCATTAGACATTAACTGCCTAGGGTTTACGCTTCTGCACTCTGTAGGACTGAGTGTTTTGGTATTGCTCTGGGTAGTTAGTGATCTAGTGGAAATATGGAAAAGGACAACTTGGTAATTCTTCCTTTGTCTCTGGATATTGTTTCATCCATGAGTTGAGTCTTTTGTTGTGACGTGCGTGCGTCTTCATTGGTAACAGCAGAGGGCTGTATATCCCTCGTCCACAAGGACATTTATATTTGACAGTAGGGGGTTGTATATCCCTCATCCACCAGGACATTTAAATCTGACAGCAGGGGGTTGTATATCCCTCGTCCATACGGACATTTATATCTGGCGGTGGGGGTCATCTCTCCCAATTGGTTTTATTCCACTCTTGAGTTATTGGTTCTTGGATCTATCTTTTCATTCCTAGTCCTTTGTGACTATCTGAGTCTTTCTCTTCTTAACTGGAATTGGTTCTAACTAAAGCTTTGGATGTTCACTAACTCATGGTGTGACTTTTGATTGACTAACTTTACTTTTCTGTTATTTACCTCTAACCTTATCCTGTTATCTTTGATTTGGTGATTTTTAAGTGCCTTACTCCTCTGTTTTGTTTTAAGTTGTTTGTTTTCAAGTTATTGCTTATTTAAGAGGTATGTTTATAGGTTTTGTTTTGGAGAATCGTACCAGTTCCATTCCAGGGAACTGACTCACCCCTCCCGGGGTGGGCTGCTTGGTTTTATCTTGCAGGTACGAATTATTATACAGGTGGCCACGAAGAGAACGAGTGATTGGGATGGGTTTAGGTTGTGTGGAGAGTTAATGTATTTTACTGCTGTTATATTTATATTAAGTTTTCTTGAGGTTCACACCGTGACTGTTGTAATCTTTTAAGTTGTAATTGGTGAGGTTTGGTACCGGGTGTTTGGAACCTGATGGTCTGTTTCGCCTTTAGTATTTTAATTCCGCTATAAATATGTTAAATAGGGGCGTTACAATATCCCTCGTCCACCAGGACATTTAAATCTGACAGCAGGGGGCTGTATATCCCTTGTCCATATGGACATTATTATCTGGCGGTGGGGGCCATCTCTCCCAATTGGTTTTATTCCACTCTTGAGTTGTTGGTTCTTGGATCTCTTCTTTCATTCCTAGTCCTTTTGACTATTCGAGATTTTCTACTCCTGACTGGAACTGGTTCTAACATAAGCAATGGATGTTCGCTAACTCATGGTGTGACTTTTGGTTGACTAACCTTTCTGTTATTTACCTCTAACCTTATCCTGGTATATTTGACTTGGTGATTTTTAATTGCTTTATTCCTCTGTTTTGTTTTAAGCTGTTTGACTTCAAGTTATTGCTTATTTAAGAGATATGTTTAAAGGTTTTGTTTTGGAGAATCGTACCAGTTCCATTCCAGGGAACTGACTCACCCCTCTCGGGGTGGGCTGCTTGGTTTTATCTTGCAGGTACGAATTATTATACAGGTGGCCACGAAGAGAACGAGTGATTGGGATGGGATTAGGTTTTGTGGAGAGTTAACGCATTTTATTACTGTTATGTTTATATTAAGTTTTCTTGAGGTTCAGACCGTGACTGTTGTAATCTTTTGAAGTTGTAATTGGTGAGGTTTGGTGCCGGGTGTTTGGAACCCGATGGTCTGTTACGCCTTTAGTATTTTATTTCCGCTATAAATATGTTAAATAGGGGTGTTACAGTTAATTCCCAAGATATTTATAAACATACTGTTACTAAATGTTAGTTTAATCTTTTCATTATTTCCCAACCTAAAAAGTTTATTATTAAACTATACTTTAATTTTTGTTACATTAAAAGCCATATATTATAAGTTATTCTTATGAAAAATTCATAAACACAATTTTTAAACCCATTTACCATTGTCCAAAAATTCCCAAATTAAATATATAGTAGCTATAACATTTTAGACATATTATAAAAAATTTGTTTCATAAAAATATCTTTTAAAATTATCTAAATAATTCCATAATACTCATAACTTGCAAAAATCATAACTTACGTTCAAAAACTCAAAACCGATATTAATTTACATCATAATAAACTACATTTTATAAGGAATCTATGGTTAAAATTTCAAGTCAAAATACATTCGGGAAGGTATTTAAATTAATTCAACAAGTTAGGGTTTAATTCTGGAATTAATAAAACTCGAAACAACTAAATCTATCCACGTTTTAATCTCGGCCGTCCGTTTCTAAAACCTACGATTGGACGGCCACTAAACTCGAGTTCTTTAGCAAACTGAATTCGAATGCCGAGTACTAATTCGGTGATTTCTATCGTTGTTACATACATATACCTTTATGCAACTATTTCATCTTGTCACGTTATTAATTATACCTATATATATGTACGACTATTTTATTTGTCGTGTTTTAGTTATACATGTATATATATGCCTAATATATATTTACGCGACTGTTGTATTACATCACGTTATTACTTGTGCACGTAACGTGGTGATATTATAACGTTGGTTGTATGTATATATATACGGGTGACTATATCGACGTTTCCATGTTTGCGTCGCTTTATTAATCATAACATCTTCGGTTTAGAGATGTGTATACGTATGAGTTTACGTTTACAATTACAATTCGTCCAAGGTATATAGGACGCTCATACAATTTATTGGGCGCACTAGTGGTATTTATTTTACGCACCGATATGTACATGCGATATAAGCATCCGTTTGGATCTGTATTTTAAATACCATAATGTTTCATGGTAATCATTGCACATAATTTAATTTAAACTTCACTAATTTAAAGTGGTAATTACTCGGGGTATTTCAGTCTACCCCCCTTAAAAGAACGTCGTCTCGAAGTTGTCTCAATTGAATATGTACCTAACCACCCAACGAATCTCAAGGTTCTAATCCATTCAATCCTATCAATTCTAAAGTTCCAACATTTTCTTAACCTTCCATTCTACCACTAGTTTTCCAATCCAACCCAATCACACATACATGTATATATCACAAGTCCCAAAAGGACATACATACACACAATTCCGCACAATTCATACACACAGACCTACCCACCCACGTGTGGTAGTAGGGTTACACATAATGAAAGGATCAAGTCTCTAATTCGTTCTCTCTAACTAAGGGATCATGTCCCGCAGATTCCATAGTTCTATTTCACCATTTGTGCATATAAGCACCACGCCACATCTGTGGCTTGACCAAGTTCTCAATAATATTGCAATGTACCAAAAAATTTCATGTACTGCACTCATAGCAACCAGATGAACAAGTCATTCATTCATAACTACCATGCATTCAAACTAATCCACACACAAGTTCACAACGTAACATCCAAAAACAACACCTCGAACGTGCAATAACACAGCAAAAACGCAACGCGCCTACCCCCCTTAAAAATGGATTACGCCCACGTAATCCTTGTTATATCATCCTAGAGCCTTGGTTCAAGATATTTAATTATCCTGGGCATTCCAGTTTCTATGCAATTTAGCTCACCTCCTAATCTTATCGAATGCCTTGACCATGTTAATGGCTTAGCTTCTGCCACAAGGATTCTTATCGGTTTCCATACCGATCTATAAACGGATTCGGGTTTACCCTCTCCGGGTCTAAGGTATTGGTCGATATGTCACTTGTTATTTAACAGGAAAATGGGAGATACGGTCCACCAGCTTCTACTGTGCGACTCTGATTACCTTCGAGTTTAGGTTTCCCTCACTATGCCTTTCAAGGTAGTGCATGGCTTAATTGTTCTTCCGCCTAGTCTCTTGGCTGACATGGGGTATTTAAATTTGTATACAGTCTCGGTGGGTTGTAGATTGTCTACCCTTTTACTTTGGAGGTCGGAATATTCCTGCTTTTGGTGTGCTTTTAAGCATCTGAATTGTTGTTTTTGGCTGACCCTTTGGGGCTTTAATGATTTAGTTCTTAGTATTTGAATGTTATCGACGTGTCATTGTTACCACGATTTGTTTAGTTTCTATTACCGCTCATATTTATGTGTAGCTAGCTAGTTTACTTTCCTAGCATTACTACCTTCTTTTATCCTTTAATGTGTACAACCAAATTAGATGTTTTTCGTCTCTAAGTATCTTTATTTTTCAGCCCAATTATGGCCTTGACACTGCTGGTTGACTTCAATTGGTTTCAGTCAAAAGGTTACCCAATTATATATATATATATATATTAGAAGTTTCTGTGGTTGTAACCTCTAAATTTCGATATCGCATCCTTCGTACTTTGTAGTTCATGTGTCCACTTGTAGGAGGTTTCGAGAGTTATCCAACCCTTACGTGGTCAGCGTAAGTGTTAACTATCCTTCCACCCCAATTTGTGCTCAGTATCACTTGACCTGACCAGGGTTAAGTTCAACCTTGCACGTCCAACAACAAACAACCAATTTAATTATTACCCTCCATGCTTCTAGTCATCTGGCCATCAATTCTTGAATTAACCCTTTAAATTTTCCAACTATGTATACATCTAAATGTGTACAAATATACATTCGCTCATTCTTGTATCCATAATATATATACTTATGTGTTATAAGTTACAAGGTCGTATTTGTATTGCAATACCCTTTTGTTTTATATATGGTTGTTTCCATAAATTTAATGTATATTGGTACATACTTTCGTATCCTCCTGATATTATGAGTTCTTTTCTTCCTCCTGATATTATGAGTTCTTTTCATTCCAAGTTTCATATTATTCAGTGGACTTGTTTCAGTCATCCACTCTTTTGTGATCACAATGCGTAACCAGGCTTTCCTGGATACCGGAATTCACCGGCTCAGATCTATAAATCTTGAGCCTAGTATGGATTTAGGTGATC
Source organism: Limonium bicolor (assembly GCA_023374045.1). Lineage (NCBI taxonomy): Eukaryota > Viridiplantae > Streptophyta > Magnoliopsida > Caryophyllales > Plumbaginaceae > Limonium > Limonium bicolor. The sequence continues at coordinate 443,857,207 of CM041777.1, forward strand.
CGTCCACACCGTATTTAGAGATATAGTATGGATATAGGTGATCCATCCGCACCGTATTCATAGATATGGATATAGGTGATCCATCCGCACCGTATTCATGGATATAGTATGGATATAGGTGATCCATCCGCACCGTATTCACAGATATGGATATAGGTGATCCATCCGCACCGTATTCATAGATATAGTATGGATATAGGTGATCCATCCGCACCGTATTCACAGATATGGATATAGGTGATCCATCCGCACCGTATTTAATGTCTTTCCATAAGATTAAGTTCTCTTAATCTTCTTGCCTAAGGTTCCACCCTAGGTGTTATAGTGTATAATTTGTCAAGTGTATACCAGCCTTTAGGTCTTAGTGTATGCCTAGAATTTATCTAGGACATCGCATGTTCGAATATACTTGTATTGGAGAACCGTATTACCGTTACTTTACCTAAGGTATCTCCTAGGTTACTTAGGATAATAAAGCCCACATCATTGCCCTTTTACGAGTAATATTTTCTTAGCGCTACTTATATCTTAATCCAAGATTTATATTCGGTAATTGCCCCCCCCCTTTTTTTCTTGTCATGGTTGTTATTTATTTGTTGTAGGGAGAGAGATTGTTATTTTAGAACTTTGTGGTAATCTTACCGAGGTTATAGTATCTTAGACTAACAACCCATTGAACGGTCGTGTATTGGATTGTTGTTAGATTCACAGGTGCAAAAGATTATAAGTCGACCGGGTGTGAGTCTCCCGGGACGAGTTTTATGCATGTTTTAACACTTAGTTAGACCTCACATGAATATGGCAGTAGGTGCTCTTTGGTATGTATATCTTGTGAGCATAACCTTTATTGGTACTGGAGTTTTCATTGTATTAATTAGTGAGGCTCTATATCATTTCCTTCATAACCATAGTTAATGATATACACATGATCCAAAGGGTTTATCTTTTTATAACATTGAATTCAACAGTTACCCGTTGCATTGCTTGTGGGTGTTTTAACAGTTCCTCTTTCGGAATTTGTTCCTCCATGATTGGAACTTAATTCTCTATTGTACACAACTCCTTTTATTTGGTCTCCTTGAACAAAATATTCGATAGATGTTTGAACATAGTGGCGGATTCATTGCCATTTTTCTTATTTGCTTTGTGTTGGGGTGGGTAACCAGTGCCTCATGGTAATGACTATTTACAAGGTTCGAGAGTTCTTTTTATGATCCTTATACCAATGTGTTTTTCTTAGGGAACTACAATTATTGTCTAAGAAAATTCGTTATGTCAGAGAATAAAGAGAAATGTGAGAGGGAGCAGGGAATTTATTGAATTCCGTAATATTATACTTTACTGTGTAAAATTGTGTCATGCTTCCTTAAGCATTATAGATTGTACCAATTTTATGGTGTAATTTCGTCTCCAACTATATCCTCTCATTTCATGGTTCTACGAGGAGTTTACTAAAATTAACCTCTCAAGTGTACGAATTGAAGAATTTATCTCAATCCCATCCTTGGCTTAATTGATTGCTTATTTAAACTTTATTTATTTCATAATTTTTTTAGGGTGTTCTGGTCTTCTTCGCTTGTGAGGTAGGGTCTTGTCGACTGCTAAGCATGTCGACCCAAGTTGCCTCTAAAATTGGTCCCTCAATGGGTATTATTCTTTTGGCGACGTCTTTGAACTTCACACTCTAGTCAGAGCTTCGAGTCTTGGGCTATTGTATAATATAGTTTTTCTTCACGGGTTAATTGCATAGCATTAAGTAGATGCCAGATCGGGTTTCCCCGAGTAAGAGGAGGTTCTACCTCTCTGGCGTTCTTTCCCTGAACTTAACTAGGGATGTGGAGGTCGGGTATAGGTGTATGTAGGTATTCAGTAAACACTAGCGAAAACCCTAACTAACGCGCCTCACGTGCTACCCTAACCCTTAACTCACTGTCAGAATTTCTAATCTCGGTATTTCCTGCTCCAGTCATCAGAGCGTAACTACGCTCTGATACCACTTTCTGTAACACCCCCAAATAAACATCCAATAGTACGAACAAAGCTCCTAGCCGTATTACAAGATAATTATGCAGCGGATTCTCAACATCATCCGGGTGCTACAGAAGCCAACCACCCACGTGGTTGACAGACCACATTACCAACACCAAGTTATGGTCTGCATGACTGGAAACAGCCCTCAACCAAAACTCATATACAATATAAGACACAATTCCAAATACCGAGTGTCTACAACAAACTTACCAAATCATAAACTGAAAATTACATCCCGGGTTTAGTATCAACTGATACATTAAACATACTACTGCATACTAAAAAATTATGCCCTGATGGACTACCCCCATGGTAGCCATCCCGCCTACGCTCCATTATCGTCCGGCTCAATACCTGTAAAAATTGGGTTGTAAAGGACTCAGCAAACTACGCTGAGTATGAATATGTGTAGCCCGTATGTTGCCGGGCTACACGACTACTTGGTCGAATATTATTAAGTCCAATTACATGCTATTATAAAGCAGTAAAGCACACCACAACACATCATGATGTCATACACACTTAAAGGTAGCAAGCATTAGCAACAAGCAACCAAGCAGAACATGCTGGCATCGTAGCAATATCAAACACGCAACCAAGCACAATAAGCTGCTAGCATAGCAACAGCAATCATGTAAATAATATAACATGTGCATAGGTATGTTATACCAATGATCCTCACTATGGGATCGTTCGCGCGTTGTGTGTTTCATTTCTTTTCCCTTGTTCCCATAATGTGTATTTTCTTTCTCTTTCCTTGCACCAGGTCTGGGGATATAGTTTAAATCCCGTGACCATATCGTGTAGGTGTCAATCTTTCCTTGATTCTTTAAGGGTTATTTGTGAATTCTCTTATCACCACAAGTTGAAGAGCGTCTTCTCCATAGCTAATCCTCCATTTCCGACGTCATGCGTCGAGAAAGCGGGGTCATCTCTAGACCCTAGGATGTGTTCCGCCAACTAGTATTTTACTTTTCATTATCATTATAAGTTCGACACCATAGTGGGTGTCATTAGGGGTCCTCTATAGTTTAAGAGGAGTGTTCCCTTTATATAGTTCCTTTGTTTTGTTTACGTAGTTCGTTGTGTTTCATCTCAAGGTTTCATCAACGAGAAGGGACTACACTACTGTGTGCGCGCAAGCAATATGCAACAATAATAGCATAGGCATATAATCAAGTTAAAACAAGCAATCCAATTTCATGCTTTAGTCTTGTGGTCATTGTCAAGCAAGGCACACAGCAAACAAGCCGTGTAACACGGCAACATACGAACCACACATATCCATACCTGGATCAGAAGCAAGTGTCGTCTCTCACACGGGTTCCTGGTTGGTGTTCGTTACGACCCTAACGTTGATTAAAAATAACGTGTCAGTTCATGATTTCATGTGACGACACTTTTCTAGTTTATCTCATTTATACTGGGTGTTATTCCCTAGGTGAACTTTTGGTAGTTCAACTTATATTATCCCTTAGAAATTTTCCAAGTAATAACCTTAGGCTTTATCTCACTCCTAGGACATTTACATAGTCAATTCACAAGTTAACTAAGTCCATCCTCTAGCTAACGTATTAAGGTATTCTAAGCACTAACAGGTAATAAGCTTATCTGAGGTGGACTTTTATTCCCTTAAAATGTATTTCTTCCTTATATCAATAAGTTAGCAATGTGTTTAATCCATTATCACCGAAATAAATTCTTTAAAATACTCCTAAAGCTCATTTATACAGAAGCCCAAAGTTTAGAAAACTAAAACACACTTTCGGTGTTTAACCTTAACTAACCCCACATTTAGGGTATCACTGAGGTTTAAATCTTCCCAAAATGTTTCACCAACTTGGTTAGATGCATTAGTACTGTATTGGGTTCATTATTAAACCAATTCCACACTTTTAACAACTCTGAACATTGACCAAACAGAGACACAAGTTCCAGTAGACTGAAACATCCAATCTGTGCAAACTCCCACTAAACCTCTCCTTTTAATGCGTTAAACTGCTTTCTACTTCCTCCCAAATTGTTTACTCTCTTAGGTAGTTATATCAGCAAGGTCATAAGTTCATTTCCAGACCTATACAACCCTCTTATACTCACTGTATTACAGTTATACAGAAATAGCAAGATTCTGGAAAAAACTGAAAACCAAAATCTGTACATCACCTCTTCCTCTTGCTTTTAGTTCATTAATCAGTTTCCAAATCTTCCCAAAGTGTTTACACCACTAGTTAATTGTATTAGGAAGGATTTTAGATTAAAAAAAATTCAAAACAACACTGATTACACCTCTGGAAGTTCACTATACAGAAACACAATTTTCAGGAAAGAAATTGAGAACACAGTTGCATGTCTCTACTTCAAGCTTTCTTTTAGTTCCTTAATCTGTTTCTAAATCCACCCAAAACTTTCACCCAACTAGGTAAGTGTATTAGGGAGGTTTTAAACTCAAAACTAATTCAAAATAATACCGTTATCACTTCTGAAAAGTCATTTTACAGAAACTGCTATACTGCAGGAAACTGAAAAAACAGTTTATGTATCTCTTCTTTAAGTTTTCCCTTTTTGGTAGTTAATCACTCTCCATTCCACCCAAAGTTTTCTACCCACTTAGTCAGGTGTTATAGGAAGGTTTTAAACCTAAAAACGACTTAAATTAAAGCTGTTAACAACTCTGTAACTCAGCTATACAGAAAACTAGTAAACTGAAACACTGAAACACCAATCTAATATCCCCACTCCTATTCCTTTTCTTTGCTCACGAATTTTGACTTCCAATTTTCCCCACAATGTTAACACATTTAGTTAAACGTATTAGCAAGGCTTTAAGCTCATAACCAATGCAAAACAGTACTGATAGCACTTCTGAGATGCTTTTATACAGAAACAAATTTGTTGAAACTACAACCAAGATCCTGTGTGACTCTTCTTCCATCTGTTTGTTTGGTTTGTTAATTTGTCTTCTAATCTCTCCCAACACTTACCCATTTAGTTAAGTGTTCAAGCAACATTTTAAACTCACAAAACAACCTAGACAACCCTGTTAATCCCACTGGTGTATTTCATATACTGAAACAGAAACTGTAACTAACTGATATAACCTCTTTGACTTCTTTCTGTTTATTCACAATTCAGTCTTTCAATTTTCCCTCAACCTGATTGCCCACCTAGCCAGGTGTATTATCAAGTTTCTAAACTTAAAACAGACTCAAAGTCACCTAGATAGCACCTCTGATAAGTCATTACCCAAATCTGAAAACTGAGAAAACAGAGATCCTGAGCTGTTGTATTTCTTTTCTGCTCAATAACCTGATCTCTAATTCATCCCAAAATCATATAGTCACTTAGTTAAGCGTCTTAGTACGGTTTTCTTAAACCTAAAACGACCTACAACACCCTAATAGTCCTACTGGAAATCCCTTGTACAGAAAACAGAATCTGTAGAACTGAAATTATGAAACTGATGTATTTCTGTTCTTTTAAACTGTCCCAAAGCACTCCCCTACTCATTAAAGTGTCTTGTCGAGATTTTAAACTCCAAGCAAACCCTTATAAACTCTCTGTAACAGGGTTACACAGAGAACATGAGCTGCAGAAAAAGAAACAGAAACTAATGCACTAGAATTGGTATTTTCTTCCTCTTTTTTTTTACTTCTCATTCATTGTTCTGGTTTCTTTTTTTTCCCAAATGCTTACTCATTTAGTTAAGTGATTTAGCAAGATTCTAAACTCAGAAACCACCCAAAACCACACTGATAATTTTGCTAAAAACCTTCTTAATCAGAAACATAAAACTGCAGTAAACTGAAATATAAACCTGTGTACTTCTACTTGAATCTTCCCTTTTTGTTCCTTAATATGTTTTCTAATTCCACCCAAAGTTTTTTACAGATTTAATTAGGTGCATTATCTAGGTTTTGGGTTCATTAGCAAGCTAACATAACACTCTTATACCACTTGTATTCCAGTTATACAGAGGCAATGATTGTAGAAGAAATCTGAAACAGAAACTGTGCACTTCTGCGTGCTTCTTGCTTGTGGTTAGTTAAACTGACCTCACCTTTTTCCCTGGGTATTTATAAACTTGCCCAAGAGTGTTAGAGATGATTTTGATTCATTAGCAGCCCACAACCATATCATTAACACCACTAAAAATCCTTTATACAGAAACTGCATTGTTGCAGAAACAGAAAAATACAAAAACTGTTATAGCTTATTCTTTCTCTTATCTCTGTCCATGAATTTGACTTTCAATTCATCCCAAAGTACTCACTTGCTTAACTAAGTGTTCTAGCAGAGTTTTAGGTTCATTCATAAACCAATACAACACTCATATCCCACCTGTAGGTCATTTTAACAGAAGTCCAGTGACAGAAAGCTGGAACACCACATCCTGTGTTCCACATCAGACAGTTTCAGTTTCACTTCTCTTAACAGATTTCAAATCCTCCGATGTATATGCTCTCTTTGTTAAGTGCTCTATTAAGTTTTGTTTTTAATTTAGGACAACCTAATCATACTGACCACTCTACTGAACTCACTTATACAGAATTAGAAAAAAACTGAAAAGAACTGAAACACCAAACTGGTACTTCCTCTTCTATTATTCTCTTTATTCACCAATCGGACTTACAATTCTTCCCATCTTATTTACTCCTGTAGTCAAGTGTTTTATTAGGACTTTAGCCCCCAAACAGATCCCAAAACAACATTATTAATACTACTGAAACATGCCGGCACCAACTACAAACTGAAACAGAAAACAGAAACTGGTGTAACCTCTTTACCTCATTTCTTGTTTGCAACTTGACTTCCAATCCTTCCCAACTGTTTTAGTTTCTTAGTTGAGTGTTTTGATAACGTTTTAACTTTGAAATAACCCAAGGCAATAGGGACTACTCTGTTGAAAGCCATTTGCACAGAATCTGTAAAACTGCAGAACTGGAAAAATAACTTCAGCTTGTTCCTCCACTCTTAGTGCATCAGGTGGGTTCTTCTTCTCTTATTGAACACCCCAACGTATTGCTAACTTATACAGGTGCACCGACAATGTTTTAAGTACATTATTAAGCCAATACCATTCTCATACTGCTTCTAAGAAGTTAGTATACAGACACACAAAATTTCTGAAATTGAATTAGCACCTGTCTACTCTTTCTTCTTATTTCACGGTTAATGCACCAGGTTGAGTTTCTTTAACTCTCCCAAAGTGTTTGTAACCTAATTAGGTGTATTAATAATGTGTTAGGTTCATCATTATACCAGTAGAATCCTTATAACTCCTCTGGAACTTAGTTTTACATAAACAAAAGTTACAGAGTTGGTTTTAGATTTCCGCACACTGTTTCTTTCTATTTTTTTTTTTTCAACATTCTCACGAGTCTACTGGGTTATTAAAGGGTTTTATCTTGGCTTTATACCTATTATTGACCTAACACTACATCTATATCATATCTAGGAAATTAGTAGACAGAGGAAGAAACACTGTAGAACTGTTGTTAAAAACCAGTTTTCAAGGGTCTCACCTTTAGGAGTTCTTGGAGAGGATTTATCTCAAAATTTCCAGAGCTCTACCCTTAGTTAGCATGCAGAGTTCTTGCGAGATAAAAACAGGAATTTAGAGGGGCAGAACAGGAAGCAAGGAAGAGATGTAAGGGAGATGGGTTGTGTTCTTACCGTGAAGTGGGTTTTAATTCACCAGAATGTTCTAGTTTTCCTTAGCATGTCTCTGCACACCTTGTGAAGATATTTCCAAGGCATTCGCGCATGCACACAGAAGTGAAAAAAGGGGTCAAATGCAAGAACTTTTTGGACACAACAAAACAGAAGAGATGGGATGAGTAGTGCTGGCATTATCGGGCACAAGAGACTGATGCAACAGGTCTTTGAGAAACTGGTGGGGAGTTGACCTTGGCCTGTCGTTTTGAAACAGAAATGGTTGTTCTTCCTGGAGAGCTTGGCACTCTTCGTGGGTTGGTTTTACAGGCAAGGTCTCACATATAATAAGCAGGAACGAGTCAGGCAGAAGGGAAATGGTCTCGGCATAAAAACAGAAGAGAATGAAAAGGATTAAGCAACTGATATCTACCTTGTTAGGCCAGGAAACTGGTTTATCTGTTCTAGGAATTCTTCCAGAGTTGGTACTAGCGGGTCTTGCTGTCTGTTAGTGAGAAAATCAGAGTATGGAGAAGAATGATGGAGCAAGGGTATTAATCAGAGAGCAGAGACAAGAGATGTCAGGTTGCAAAGCTACTTAGTTGTTAATGGGTGGAAGTTTCAATAAGACGTTTATGAGAGTTTAGAGCACTAATGCTGATGCGCCAGCCATGTCCCCTTGGTTATTTTAACCGACAGTAGGAGCAACTCAGGTTATGTTTGTGGTCTCCAGGTTTCAAGAGAGTATGGGCATGGATGGGGGCTTAAACACCACGATCTGCAATCTGCAGAGATGATAGCAGTCTGATTCTTTTTTTTTGAAGTCCACCAACTGAAGAGTTGGTCTGTTGTGTTTTTTTTCCTTGCTGTTATGAAATGCCTTTGAGTGCGTGAGTTTTCCCCTCTATTTTTTTTGTAGTTACAGTGGTAGTCGAGTTACTAGTTTGGTTAGGCTCGTTATTTGTACTGAATTCGAGCACAGCTCAATCAGTTAAGGCATTCAAAGATTGTACGAGGGGTTCTGGGTTCGAATCCCAGCTAGAGCATATCTGCTCTATTTTTTGTAGAAGGGTATATTCATGCTTATTTCTATCGTTGTTACATACATATACCTTTATGCAACTATTTTATCTTGTCACGTTATTAATTATACCTATATATATACAACGACTATTTTATTTGTCGCGTTTTAGTTATACATATATATGCCTATATATATTTACACGACTGTTGTATTATGTCACGTTATTACTTGTGCACGTAACGTGGTGATATTATAACATTGGTTGTACGTATATATACGGGTGACTATATCGACGTTTCCATGTTTGCGTCGCATTATTAATCATAACATCTTCGGTTTAGAGATGTGTATACGTATGAGTTTACGTTTACCATTACAATTCGTCCAAGGTATATAGGACGTTCATACAATTTATTGGGCGCACTAGTGGTATTTATTTTACGCACCGATATGTACATGCGATATAAGCATCCGTTTGGATCTGTATTTTAAATACCATAATGTTTCATGGTAATTATTGCACATAATTTAATTTAAACTTCACTAATTTAAAGTGGTAATTACTCGGGGTATTTCAGTAATGGTCTTGGCTGGTGTAAGTCATTGACCCAGAGAAAAAGAGTAAAGAGCACCCATTTCTAACCTGGGTGCGTAATGAAGCTAACAAGTATTGTGTATGTATTGTGTATGTGTATGTTGGTGAAGGTAAGTATGTATTGGTTGACTTGTATTGTCTTCCTTGTATGTATTGGAGTGTATGTATGTATTGTGTAGCATTGTAGTAGTATGAATGAAGGCATGTATGAATGAAAGTATTTGTAAAATGAGTTGCATGTATTCGACCAAGTGGTCGGCGTACCCTCACTAGTACACGGGGTATGCGGAAGTCATATGCAGCGAAAGCTGAGCCCCTAGGGGCAACGTTTTTAGTGTGCAGGTACCCGAAGCGGACATGAACACAGTAAGAAACCGACAGCCAAGTTTGGATAGCTAGGAGTGAAATGTAGATAGTAGTTGAGAAGGGCAAGAATGTGACGAAGACAAAAAGGTCAAAGCAGTCCAGACCTTAGACCCCGGCCCAGATCCTGAGCCTCCTTCAGGACCCTGTTCGGGCTCCAATTTGGGCACCAGGCATCAATCCGGGTCCTAGGCCCCATGACCGGGTCCTATATTCCGGCCCCGCACTCTATGACCGGGTCCCGCATTCCGGCCCCGCACCCCATGACTGGTCCCATATTCCGGCCCCGTGCTCCATGACCGGATCCCGCATCCCACACTTTGGGACCGGAAGGCTTTACAAGGAGAAAAGTGCCAAAAATAGGAGGGTTGCTCCAATAAAGTAATACCACGTGTGCAAGGATTAAGAGATAGACTTCACCCTCGAAGGTCTATAAATAGAGATGAGAGGCTCATTTGTAAAGGGACACAAGATTAGAAGAGAAAGGAAACACTAGAAAGCTCTCTAAAGTTGTAATACCAAAGAAAGGAATAAAGATATTGTCAAGAAGTGGATGTAGGCCGGATTATTGGCCGGACCACTATAACTCTCGGTGTTCTACTCGTTTGTAAGATATGAGGGACCAAATTATACGTTTTCATTGGCACCGTCTGTGGGAAACAAACTATAAGAAAGCAACCACAATCCAATCAAGCCACGGTTTCGATTCATGATTCTGTTCATTGCTTCGGAGTAGAGAAAGCTACGATGAATTCGGCGTGACGAAAGCCACGAAGGGATATCACAAGCAGGTCAAGAAATAGGGGAAATGCGTGAGAAGATGGAACGGAAACAATCACACCGAACTGGCGTACGAGCAAAATGGGAATTCTATCCAAATCGGCCATCCTCAACAGCAGAATCTAAGCGTTCAATTCTCCTGACGATCGGCGTGATACCGGCCTCAATCGGACGCCAGTACTCGATTAGGTCCAAAATCGTCAAACGTTATGAATTATTCTCCAGTTAATTATGGAAGTAAGAGCCTCAAATCCGATTCCAACGGCGAGTTAGACTTCGGCTTTGGCTCAACCCGAGGGAAAGGGATGAAGATTTTCGGTTGAATCAAGAACTGAAGAAGTAACAGGAAGTAGAAGGAATCGAGAGCATAAATGTAGCGAAATAATCTTCAGCCGCTAAGGCTTCGAAGAGATGTTTCAGCTCATTAGTGAAGAATGGATCTAGATCCTGAAATCAGCCTCAGATGAATTTCAAAGATGGAACAAGTAGTAGAAATTCCACCAAAAAGTGAAGTCGGAATCCAGATTGGAAACCTATATCGAGAATCACAGACTGCCAGCGGAAGAAGAGAATCGTGCCAGATAGGGAAAACCTCAATCCCGAGCAGAGAAGGAACATAAGGAAGAGTCTCAGGCGTATCAGAATCAAGCAGGCCCGAAGAACATCGTCGACTCTAATAAAGTCCTATCTACATGAAGATTAGGTTTTCGCATCTAAAGAAATTAAATCGGGCGCTAAAACTCTAAAAAACTCTCTGCCCTTCTTTACGAACATTATATCTTGAATATTCTTTGCTCAAATCTTTAAGTCATCTCTTGCTAATACTTCAATCAGATTCTCAAATCAAGTTCCAGCAGAAGTGTAAAGAGGCAATAAACGAGAAACAGGGAAGATTGTCTAGAGCCAAGTAAATCAAAGTTAAGAGGCCATAGCTTAGCCAAAGCAATACTCAACAAATTGCACAGAAAGCCCCCTGTGCTTCGACGGTTTTGAAGAAGGAGAGTGGACGCCGGTAGAATTCAAGCTTTAAGTCAAACAAATGAGATCGGAACAAATTCCGGTCGAGGTTACAGACCAACGAATGCGCAATGCTTCGAAGATCAGCTGTGACTCCGGCAAATCAATCGATGTTGGTGCAGGCGATGTTTCAACCCCCAGTGACTCCGATAATTCAATCCATGTTGATGCGGGCAATGTTTCAACCCCCAGTAACTCCGGCAATTCAATCCAGAAGCAACGGACGACGTTCCCTGTGTAGAAGGAACTTTCTCACTCAAATCAGAGCCAGGCGCCTTTCCCCATTCAAGTTCGGGCGAGCAAATTCTTCAAAGTGTAGTTATCAGCGTCGAACCGGGCGTCAAACGTTCAGATCCAGAAGCCAAGCAACAATGGCCGGAAACTCGGGCCAGGAGCAACGCTGGATGCAACATTGACCGGAACGCACCTCTTTCAATAACCGGAAGACAGTTCGACGTCCATGACCGGAACGCACCTCTGTCTATGACCAGAAGACAGTTCGACGTCCGTGACCGGAACACCTCAGTTCATAACCGGAAGACATCTTCTTGTCCAAAAGTTCAGATACACGATTCGTTAGCTTTACAACAGCGGAGCCTGAGAGATCTTCATCAGCCGGATGATGGCTAGGCGACCAGGCGGTGTGACAAGCAACGCCACAAAGAAAGAACCAGCCAAGAAATTTTCAGAGTTCACTCCTTACAAGTGACACAAGTAAAAGTTACGAGTGCAACCAATCAAAGCATAATTGCAAGGAGCATAGTCACTGTACTAAAGCTCAGTCCGTAATCAAATTCAGACACCAGGCATCGAACGAATAAAGAAAGGAAGAGGACCGCATCTCGTTGGCCGGGCTTCCTCGACCACATCTCAGTGGCCGGACTCCCTTGACCGCATCCTCAAAATACAAGACCGGATGATATCCTTGACTCAAAGCCAACGATATTTTCCTTCGAGACCAACCTGAGATCTCAGATTTAGGCTCAAGACTCTAGCAATCGATGAAGGACACGAATCCCCTAAAACAGAAGTTGAGATCAAATAGCAACGACGACAAAACCAAAAGAAGGAGCATCCGAGACTAATTGCTAAAGACTCAAGACCGGATGACAACGGCCGGAAACTCCCTGACCGGAAGCCGGATGACAACAACCGGAAGCTCCTTGACCAGGCATAATTCCAGGCGGTGGCGCTGTTAACCAGGCATGTCAAAGCGACCAGTCGACAACCTTCAAAAGAAAGATACGAGGAGTTCCAGAATTTTCATGGAGAGTAAACTCGGAGCAGGTTCATCCCGCTGTCCTTTTCTTTCAAAAATCCTTTCTTCTCAAGAAACAAGGTAACAATTCTGAACTTGGTTTCTGTTTATAACATAGATTGCAATTTCCTCTGCGATTAAAGCATAGTGACTTGTCTTATTGTCTCAGCCTCTTATATAACCGTTTGAAAACTCTCCAGCATTCTCTGAAAATATTCATGTATGCACTATCTGGCATAAGAAATCACATATGTGCACTTTAGTCTTAAAACTGTTTAATCTGCCGCATAGTTTAGATTGTCGATGGGGTCGAGCAGTTAATAGCCTAAATGTCCTATGATGCTGTTACTGATAAGGATACACAAGCGGCTATCATTTGATTTTCTGTTGGAGCTTTTTGTGTGAATTTGGTCACTGAATTTGCTGGCTATTTTGAAACCTTTTAATATCGCATTGCCATATTTCAAAGCAATTCACAAACAACTCTACAAATCCATTTACCACTGTTTAAGCAAGCAAACGTAAAAGCCTTTTTGATTTGGATTTCATCCAGATATTGAACCTCGAAGCTTTCTGTTACAATAGTTTTGAAAGTAGAGGATTCAATAGCCTCAGTAAGCACAGCTTGAATGTTTTGAAATCTAAAAACTAATGTCTTTTTAAGCAAAATATTGTTCATACTACTTAAGGTGTACATTCTAACATTATGAGATTCAGAAAAATGCCTTATTACCCATATCTACTCTTGTCACCGTCAATTTGGCTGAATCAAAAATGCGTTTGGAGCTTACAGAAAACTATTGTAGACATCTTATTCTGTTTTTAATACTTGTTGTGTAATTTGGTATTCTGTCTCAACTGTGATCTGAATTTCAGACTTCACACAATTCTTTACTGACAAATAACGACAGATGATCATTCTACTGCTGTTTGCACTATCATTATAAATTTTGCTCAGTACATATACAACCGCGATATTATTTGCTTCTCTAAAAATTTGAACATCATTGCTGCAGGGTTGTTAGAACTTATTTCAAACAAGCTTTTCATCCCCTGAACTAAGCAGTTCTGCTTCTAATTCTTATTATCGATTAAATATACTTTTCTCAAATATCTTTTCTGCCAAAATATGCGTCTACCTGTCACAAATAAGATTTAATTATGCTAAGATAGCTCTAAGATTCGCACCTACAGGTACCTTTTGAATAAGTTTTTTCCTGAAAATGTCTTTGCTTAAAATTGCGCATCTATTTCACAAGCATTTCCGGCAACATCCTTTAAAGACTGTCCCGTTTTACTTTAGATCTTTGTTGTTAATGCTTCTTTAGATATTACCAAGGTTAGCTACTATTTAATGCTTGCACTTTATTCAGTCTAAACCAAGGAAACAGATCTAGATCTTGCAAAGAATTATGTACTACTTCTAGTTATCTCGTTAAGCTCATTCTTCTCTAGTATCTGCAAGCTCTAGTAAAAACTTTTGTCACCGTTTACACTACTACTGCGTTCAGATTTTAACCATTCTTTAAAGCCTGGTAGGTGCAGTACGTTCTCAGCCTGAAATGGATTTTATCTCAGTTTTTTCCCTTTCTGTGTGTTACTACTTTTACGGTCAAAGATTAATATGCGGTATTTGAAGGACCCTTTAAAAGCCGTAAGTTCCATGCCATTTCTTGAAAAAAGGGGGGGATGTGTATCTAGGCAGTTTACCAGAGGCCATAATCGATCTTTGAAAAATTGTATATTTCTTGGTTCTGCCGCTTCTGTATTATACCCTCTAGATGGTGCTTATTTTTTAGCAGGGATAAAAATAATACATAGGCACGTGCCACAACTGCTTTTGATTGTTGAAAGATGAAGAACAATAAACCAACGAGCAGATTAACGCATTTGCTTTACCAAATTTTTACTTCTTTGATAAACTTTGCTTTGGCGGTCTTCCAACTTCAGCAAACTCTTTGTTACTTCTGATTGTTTCTTTGACAAATCCTAAGTTTTAAAAGAATTCTGGCATCTGCTGGTGGATGTTTGTACATAGAGCGAAACATCATTTTGAAAATTCTGAATCTTTTTGTTTTGCTAATATGATTCAAAGTTTTTTGTGCTACTTAAGTGCATTTATTACCCTATTGCCTTACTGTTTCTGTCTCTAGTGTTGCTGTTGTTAACATATTACATTCTGGAACAATATTACACTACACCTGCACTTCTTATAAGAAGAATTCCTCTTACCAAAACTGTCTCAAGCTTCAAAACACCTTTACAACTTGAGTTATGCCATTCGTATTCTCCTTATTTTGAATAAAACCATATATCAATGTGCGTAGAAAGCAATTTGCCAAAGTATTTTATGATTTAACAACATACCTTTGTACTTATGAGCTGATGCAGAGTCATTTAGAACTCCTTAAAAAACTTAACTGCTGCTACCCCAGTTGTACTTTTTATAATTTTGTTTACATCTGCATTGAAACAAGGAAAGGAGCACAGATGCTGTTTAAAAAAAAAAAAGACTTCACTCAGAACTTCACTCTTTTCGTATTCATACTCCATCATCCTTGATCATTTCTACTGCACTAAATAAAACTTGTATATGTCTTTGTTTCAGCTTCTGCACAAAACAAATATTGCTCGTTTACTTACCTTTTTGTGCTACGAAACTGTTGCACCAGTTCCCCTTTTTTTATCTTTAACCTTTTAAAGATACTTAAAACAACGTGTTGTACAAAACTGATTTTGAGGGGGAAATCTTAAAATCTGTCATGGATTGTACACAGATAAGCTTGCTCAGTTTTTTCTCAAATTCTATGGAAGAATTCACTTCTGTTGTATGGTCGAACAGACTTCTACTTAATATTTTCAGTTTCAAGTTGATATGTCGGAGTATATGCCTCCCATTCTGGCTTTTGATTTAACTCTTCTATCCATGTTTAGATTACGTATTTGTGCACTATTTTAAATTTTTGCTCCTGTTTGGAGCCGCAATTCTGTTTAGAAGAACCACGTGTGCTCCCATCAAATGAACAGATAAACTAGTAGAAATCATTATTTGCATCGTTATTACTAGTTGTCGGCAGCCTTTAAAGTTCTCAAGTGCACTTCATTTCTTCTGTATTCACTGCTATTTTGCGGCATTCAACTAATTTGTGTTATAGCAGTTTTTGCCTTACGACCAATGCTCATTTCCTATCTTTTGCTGATTTCTGTTGCTTCCACCCTGAAATGATGACTACGAGCTCGGACCTGCACGACAGGAAATAAAAAGAGGAGCCCTGACGGAAATAATGTGAAGGCCTTAGAAGCACTAGCGTATGGTAGTTATGGTGGGTCAAGATCAGCACAAATAAGGGTCATAGTGGCTAATGTCTCCCGAAACGGTATGGCGAGCCTGGCGAAAGCGCCATATTATAACATAGCGATAGTACACATGTCAGTATAAGATTGGAGAAAAAAAAGATAGAAAAATATAACAGACACTAGTGCAATCGCTACGTCTCCTTTTTTTTTTAAATACTCCCTCTGCAACGTATAAGAGAAAGATAAGTTAGGAGAGAGAAATAACTTTTTAAAATGTTATAACTTATAAAATATAAGTGCAAAAATAAAAAAAATTATATCATTGTTCATCATTTTTCGTGCTCTTCAAAACAAGATGTATCATGGATATGTTTTGACAAACTTAAAATTTTATATTTTGAGAATGAGTATATATTAGGTATTTTTAAAGTGAATCTTATTCATTAGCAAAATGAATCTTCTTTAATAATAAAATGAACCTTATTCATTAACAAAAAGAATCTTACCGCAAACACTCTAAAAACCGTCATAGTAAAGTTAGACCCTAAACCTCTACACTACAAACCATAAAAAACTGTCGAGTGGTGATGATAATATAAAAATGTAGAACTAATGTCAAAAAGATTACACTACCCCCAAACAACCTATAAACCACCCTCGCATAAGTTTGTGGTAGAATTAACTTTTACTAGTAAAACAAAATATTCACTTTTCTTAAACCTTTGATTCACCTTTAAAAAACATTTGATTCATTTTTCTTAAACCTCTGGTTCACTTTTGTTAAAACTTCTTATTCATTTTAGTTAAAACAATCTTTATTTACGAGAATAACTTTTCTTAAACCTCTTATTCACTTTTCTTAAACGCATGATTCACTTTATAAAAACCTTGATTCACATTTCTTAAACCTCTTAATCACTTAGTTAAACAATCTATGGTTACGAGATTCACTCTTATTACCCTGATTCACTTTGTAACAACTTGTGATTCACTTTTAACAACCTTTGATTCACTTTTCTAAAACTTCTAATTCACACTAGTCAAACAATCATAACCACTTTAGTTAAACAATCTCTATTTATGAGATTCACTTTTTTTAAACCTCTTATTCACTTTTAAGCAACTCTTTGATTCACTTTATAAACCTTTGATTCACTGTATAACAACCTTTGATTCACTTTTCTTAAACTTAAGATTCACATAATCTTAAAAAATATGTACATACAAAAAATAAAAAATTTGTCAAAACATATTTATTTGGTCTTATTTTGAAGAGCTCGAATTATGATAAATAATGATATAAAATTTTTGTTATTTGGACTTATATCTAATAAACTATAATATTTTAAAGTTTTACAAAAGCATATAACACAAAAGGATAAAAAAGATGACAAATGACTAAAATAGCCATCACCACCTTACTGTATGGCGCTAGCGCCAGCTTCTAATTCGCGCTCCCGAAATACATAAAGGCACGCGCAACACATAAAGTGCGACTTACTCGAAAAAGAGCAGCTAGTCTACATGGTAATTAGAAAAGAAGTGTTAACCGCGCCAGTACTATTCCAAAAAATAAACTACTTGGAAACACTTCGACTGTTTTCGATGCTCCTGGGGCTGAGGAATCTTTTAGGCTAAAAGAAACAATTAACAGAAGAAGGATGAGAATCTGTTTTCTACCGGTCAACTTATTTCTACTTAGGAGGAGAGATACATGATGGAAGAAGAAATACTCAGGAGCAACATGAAAGTGATACTTGGAATTTCCTCTCCAGATAATAAAATTACTGGTACACAGGATGATGCTTCCTTCGTTGGCCGGGCATCTTTCCCTTTGCCGATTGGTCAAGACTCAGCATAGGGGTATTATGATCCGATGGACTCGAAATCAAGGACAACCTAATATTTGGGGCAATTCAAAGCGGTCCAACCTATACACTATTTACACCAAAAAAATTTTTTTTCAAAAAATCCATGGCGCTTTCATAGGCCCTCTGATGAAAAGTATCACCTGCAGGCTATATGCCTTGAAAGAAAGCACCGGCCTACGAAGCCGCAGACTATATGCCTTGAAAGAAAGCACCGGCCTACGAAGCCGCAGGCTATATGCCTTGAAAGAAAGCACCGGCCTACGAAGCCGCAGGCTATATGCCTTAAAAGAAAGCACCGGCCTGCGAAGCCGCAGGCTATATGCCTTGAAAGAAAGCACCGGCCAACGAGCCGCAGGCTATATGCCTTGAAAGAAAGCACCGGCCAACGAGCCGCAGGCACTCGTGCCTTGAAAAGTAACACTTTGGGTTGAAATGAAACCCGGCCATCGACCCAACAAAAAAAACCCCATCTCTGGCCCCATTAGGAGCTCTGGTTGCCTGTAATGGGTGAATTGTTAGGTGTGGGACGCCACACCATACTTGAATCACAAGTACCATCCTTTGGCTAGCATAAGCAAAGTTGGGAAAATATATTATCTTTGTTCTCCCTTTAAGGGAATTACCATCCTTTGGCTAGTATAAGTAACGGCTTGATCATCATATTATTTCACCCTTTCAAAAAGGGAATGGTTTTTATTAAAAGAACCATTGGTCTTCTTTATGAAGATCTTATTATGCACTTTTGGATTTCTGGCCTTCTTAAATATTATATATCAGAACATCAGGGGATTCATCCATCAAGATATTGTGGGATTTATCCATCAAGATATATTATCTCAAAGATTCATGTCCTAGAATTTCCAATTTGTCACATTCAGAAGAAAAACACTTGTGGGACTTTTGGTTGTACTAATTGTACCGACTTCTTGTAAGGTCATGTTTCTTTGTAAAAGATAAAGAAAAAGAACTTGTGGGACTAGGAGATAGGAGAAAGGAAAAAAGAATGTAAATTTCTATCTCTCTTTTTTGTAAGTTCCACTTTTTTAAGTACCAAAAAGTAGAACTTGTGGGACTGATGAGAAGGGCAAGAATGTGACGAAGACAAAAAGGTCAAAGCAGTACAACCTTAGACCCCGGCCCAGATCCTGAGCCTCCTTCAGGACCCTGTTCGGGCTCCGATTTGGGCACCAGGCATCAATCCGGGTCCTAGGCCCCATGATCGGGTCCTATATTCCGGCCCCGCACTCTATGACCGGGTCCCGTATCCCGGCCCCGCACCCCATGACTGGTCCCATATTCCGGCCCCGTGCTCCATGACCGGATCCCGCATCCCACACTTTGGGACCGGAAGGCTTTACAAGGAGAAAAGTGCCAAAAATAGGAGGGTTGCTCCAATAAAGTAATACCACATGTACAAGGATTAAGAGATAGACTTCACCCTCGAAGGTCTATAAATAGAGATGAGAGGCTCATTTGTAAAGGGACACAAGATTAGAAGAGAAAGGAAACACTAGAAAGCTCTCTAAAGTTGTAATACCAAAGAAAAGAATAAAGATATTGTCAAGAAGTGGATGTAGGCCGGATTATTGGCCGAACCACTATAACTCTCGGTGTTCTACTCGTTTGTAAGATATGAGGGACCAAATTATACGTTTTCAGTAGTGAATTGTATAAGGCTTATAGCCTTGTTGTAGAATTGTACCAAGGGGTATACCTTGTACTTAGAAAGTAAGTAGCTTGTGAGGAATGGGTAGATGTTAGACTCCTAACGAGTAAGTATGAAACTGAAAGAGGTATTGTATTCGTATAAGGATCTTAGTAAACTCGGTGTACTACATTGTATTGAACTTATGGAGTATTGTATGAATGGGAAGTGAAGTTGTAGTACTTGGTTGTAATTGTAGTAAGGATTGTATTTGTGTAGCACTCGAATATTCCGGTCCATCAGACCGATGTTGTATGTAGTAGTAGTAGCCTCGTTAGTCACGTGGGTGGCTAACGGCATTGTATCACCCACCGTTGTGTAAGTAAGTATCCGCTGTGAAGGTATGTAAGTACGTTGTGAATGGACGATAATGACGATATTAGCGGTAGGGGTGTTACAATTATTCCTAGAAAAAAGACTAAACTACCCATATAAATAGTTAAACAAAAGTGTTGTCTTATGAAATCTATCAGTATGACAAATCACTTTCAAGTTGTTAATTAATAACAGGGGTAGTTTATCATTTTCCTAGAATATTAACGTAACATTTAACAAAATATGAGATAGAGTGTTATCTGATGAAATAAGTAAAAACTTAGTGTTATCCTGTGTAATTTTAAAAACACAGTGGTATATCGTGAATTAAGCAAAAACTCAGTGGTATTTGGTGAAATTTCCCATCATAATATAATTCATTAATTTTGATATTATGATTCATTAAAATTGATATTATGATTCATTAACTGATAAATGGTGAATTAGATAACAAACTTCGGAACTAATAAAATCATTTTTATTTTGTAATGTATTATTATTGTTGTATGGTGTATTTTAAACCTTATATGATGAATCGTGTATTTTTCTTACATACCAAATATTGTATTGTTTTGTATTATTGTTTAAATTTTTTATTTTATGTGTTACTGATGATACACTAAAATGATGTTATGATTCATTAAATTTGATATTATGATTCATTGAAATTGGTAATATGATTCATTAACTAATAAGTAGTGAATTAAATAATAAACTTCAGAACAAATACTGAATCATTATTATTTTGTGGTGTATTATTAATATTATATGGTGTATTTTAAACTGTATGTGGTGAATCATAAGTGTCATTGATATATGTTGATAATACATGTAATTAACATAAAATTTTAAACTTCTTAAAACATATTCATGTTGATTTGTTTTGAAAGTTTGAATTTAGATGAACAATGGTGCAAATTTTTTTTATTTTGGACTTATATTTTAAAAGATACAATAATCTAAAGTTAATATATCAAAAAACAATCCAGTCAACAGCTGACTGAACTACTGACTGGACTACCACCTCACATATCCGGACGTTTGTTAAGCGCGACCGGCTTGCACCGTCTGCCGCCTGTAAAAAAAACACATTTGAAGCGCTTCCAAATTATAACTACCACAAAAAACAAATGTATATGATATTTTAAGGCGTTTGTTTTTTCAAACCGCCTCACAACATGTAAAATTAATTTAGGAAGCGGTTACGGGGTGACAACCGCCTCAAAAAATAGAAGTCTAAATTACATTAACAGCGTTTTATTTAGTGCCGCTTTAAAAACATGGATAAAAAAAAACAATATGGCTCGCGATTAACTCTTTCATTCTAAAGTAACTAGCTCAAAAAATCGCGAAAAGCTCTCTGTGAACAGTGGTATCGTCCTCCTTAGGAGGCGATTTTTGAGGCGCTGTCGTCGGCCTCCTTTCTCTTCTGTTCCAACAGAGAGATTGGGCTCCTCTTCCAGAGGTAGTCCCTTACCCAGTCGTCGGCTCCATTGCTGTTCGAGTTGGTATCTATCAGTCCTCTCTTCTTCGGGCGTGGGACTTGATTTTAGATTGGAAGTTTTCTAGGTCAATTTGGTTGTCTTTTGGGGTTCCGGAGTCTATTTCCTCGGTTTTCTCTGTGTGCGCATAGGCGGGTGATAAGGTTAAGCCTGGTTTCTGTGGCCAGTTGCAGCGTTTGATCTGGAGGTGAGGTGGTCCCGTAGTCGGTGGTGGCCGTGAATCTAGCAGGTTGCTTCGACAAGGTAGGAGCGGTCCAGTTCTGTGTATTTGGGGGAAGCTCCAGTTCGGTGCTCTAGCCCCTTCTGGGTTAGGAATTCTCCAGTCTGTTATTTCCTGTGCTGCGGGCAGGTTCAAGGGTGAGTGGAGCCACGACATCGTCTTCCCCAGTGCCGGCGTTTTTCTGGTGGTTCAAGGGTGAGTGGAGCCACGACATCATCCGTACTATCCCTTCTTCGTCGTTCCAGTTAGGTGTCGTCCCCTTGATGTTGTGCAGTGTTAGTCTTTGATTCGTTTTTTGTGGAGGTAATCAGACCAGTTTGTGGATTTTATGTGGATTTCTGTTAGCCGATTTGCTTTGTTTAATTTTGTGAATCTGGTCTTGAGCTGATGGGCTTTTGTTGGTCAAGTTGGATTGATGAAGATTTCAGTTTTGGGATTTTTCCCAAGTTCCAAGATCGAAATGTGGAGTGGTGCAGGTGCACACGAGTAGTATTGGTTCTTTTATGGAGTATTTACTTCTTCTGGGTCTTTGGAGTATTACTCTATTCTGATTTGGTAGATGATCTTGAGTTTCAAGATGCTATAAGAATCAAATCGAGTTTCAAACAGGGTGGCTGGGAGGAGTATGATGGTCGAGCTGAGTGGCCTAATCATCCTCTAATTGTGGGAAGCTTATGTTGCAATGGGTTATTTCTTTTGTTCAATAGAGATTTAATCTGGAAGGAAAATTGTGGTGATAGTGATAAGCAAGTGAGTGTTCTCTGGAGGAAAGAGACGCACTATGATCAGGGTGTGGGGAACAAGGTTTCCTCCAAGGATGGAGCTTCTCATGCGCAGAAGTATCTGAATCTGAAGTCCAAAAGTTTCTTCTCAAGCACAACTATGGTGCAATTGGTTAGTTTTATAACAAATCAAAAAGCTTTGGAGCTTGTCCTAGTGGCGGGTAGCCTCAGCTATTGTTATAATCTGACATTTGGGTCAATCAGGAAGACTGTGGATTGGGATATCAAACGTTTTGGAATCTCCAAGTTCCTTGTTAGCAACAAGTGTCATGAGCGTAACATTCGTCAAACTGCAGTGGAGCTTGCCTCTCTGGTGGATATCCACAACATGTGGTATGGTCTAGATCACAAGTCCTTCAGGATGGCTCTAGTCGGCAAGTTGAATCACAAACGAAGGGTCAGGAAGGGGGTGACTACTAGTTCGTTTGATGTGGAAGTCCTATCTTGTAGGGTTTACAACAATCTCAATCTCAGCACTATCAATGTGCGTTTAGCTATTTTCATAACATGTTCAATTGCTTTGGAGCTTGCTTTTCATGTGGGTAGCCATAGCATGTGTTATGAAGTAGTTTTTGAGTTGGCTAAGAAGACTCTGGTTGATGATGGCAATCGCAAAGAAAGAGCTATGGTGATGGAAATAAGTAGTTTGCTAGATCCTAAGCTTAGGTCTAGCCTTATTTACTCTTTTTATGTATTTAAGTATGTCTCTCGTATGAGTAGCTATGTTCGAACTCTTAGTCAGGGAGTTGGTGGTTTTTGTCAAAGGAGGAATTGGGAGCTTGTTTCCATCCTCATCAAACTACTCTACACTCAAATGATAGGGATCTTCTATTCCCTTAATTTGAGTGTTTTTTATTTTATTGTATGAATGAATATCTCAAGTTTACTCAAAAAAAAAAAACTCTTTCATTCTAAACCAGGTAGAGCAAAAGGTCGATAAAGTCCAACATCCGTAGCCAGTGCGAGACTTGAGGTTAACGCCTCCATACAAATGATGAATAAAATAGGTGACAGCGGGTCCCCTAGTCGAAGACCCCGGGTAGGTTGAAAAACTGCCCTGGATACCCATTAACAACAACAGCCGGCCGTACAGTGGTTATACACTGGTGGATATCTTGGAGGATTTCAAAATGGCCTCAGGCCAATGTATTAATGCCAACAAGTCGGCAGTGATGTTCTCCTTCGGTCTGCACCGGCACCTTAAGGAGGCAGTTGCTGCACAGTTACAAGCGCATCATACACAGGATCTGGGCATTTATCTTGGTTTTCCAAGTACAATTGGTAAGAGTAAGAGCTCCGTCTTCAGTTATATTAAGGATCGGGTTGCTAAGCGTATACAGAGCTGGTCACATAAGACATCTCAGGCGGGGAGAACTTTGTTAGTACAAGCAGTTTTGCAGGCCATTCCATCCTATGCCATGTCCATCATTCAGCTTCCTTGTACTATCCTTAAACAGATACAGCAGATGATAAATCGTTTTTGGTGGGGAGGCACTAAAAACACACATGCAATTCATTGGACAAAGTGGTCTTCCATGTGTCAACATCGTCGGGATGGGGGCATGGGCTTTCGGGATCTCCGTAGTTTCAATCAAGCCCTCTTAGCAAAGCAGTTATGGCGGATTTTGACAGAACCAACCACTCTCCTGTCTCGGTTTTATCATGCCAAATATCTGCATGCTTCTCCTTGGCAGGATGTACAATCAGATTCATCATCGAGTCCTGTTTGACGAGCCCTTCTTAATGTCCAAAGTTTACTGCTCTTTGGGGGCCGACGTGCAATTGTCACAGGCACTGACACAAGGATCACTGACAGGTGGCTACCGACTAAACCGGGGGGCAAGCTCTT
Source organism: Limonium bicolor (assembly GCA_023374045.1). Taxonomy (NCBI): domain Eukaryota; kingdom Viridiplantae; phylum Streptophyta; class Magnoliopsida; order Caryophyllales; family Plumbaginaceae; genus Limonium; species Limonium bicolor. The sequence continues at coordinate 443,881,468 of CM041777.1, forward strand.
CCCATGGCATATCCCCCCTTTGGTTCAGAAGTATGCTTCAGTGGCAACTCTCATCACTGTCGATGGCAGATGGAATACAGATTTGTTGGCATCCTGGTGTGATGCATCAGATATTTCACATGTATTGGCTACGCCTATTGGCCCATCTCCCTCTGCGTTAGCGACCTCTGACCTCTGGTATTGGGGTCTCACAAAATCCGGTGCATACACTGTTTCGTCGGCATATTTTGCAGCTTTGACTCTCAAGCAAGTTAATCTCCCATCTTCCTCCAGTCCTGCGCCTAAGGATAAAGTCTATCGCATGTTATGGGGGCTTCATGTCCCGCCTCGCATTAAGCTGTTTGCATGGAAATTTATAACGTCGAGATCCCTTGCAAAACGGTCATTAAAGATCGAATTCGAATTGCTATGGACACCACATGTATTCTATGCAACGCGCAGGAAACTATGCTGCATGCTTTTTATGCATGTCCTGATGTACAACCTCTCTGGTCCGGGTTTGGGTTTCATTTGCCATCTTATATAGATACTGATCAAGGACTACAAAATTGGTTGTTTCAATTTATATTGAGCAGTTCACGGTCAGAGGTGACGAAATATGTTTGTTTTCTCTGGCAACTTTGGTATGCACGATGTCAAGTTTCGCATGGCCGGGTAAAACATTTTGGGCATGGATGGAGTCAAGCTGTCAGTTTTCTCCATCAATCCTTATCCACTGACCAGGCCAGTACTCAGGTCCTTCAGCAGCATCGATCTGACTACCCTATGTGGCCAGAGTTTTTTACCGACGCCAGCTTAGATTCCAATAACCGAGTGGGTGTCGCATGGGTGGGGTGGCAACGGTCATAGTTGTTCTCAGCGGGAAGTAGGTTTTTTCGAGGAGCACTGAGTGTGGCTGATGCGGAAGCTAAGGCAATTGAGGAGATGTTGCATACAGCCAAGGCTTTACGGGTTGCAACCATAAGGATATTGTCGGACTGTAAACCGATCATCCAGTACTTGCAATCAGGCACAAACACAGCACTTCTGCCGTCAACAACTAACATTTTGGATCGCATTTTGGGAGAGATAGGAGGTTTTAATGATGTTTTATGGTTTCATATTCCTAGGGAGGATAATCTTTTAGCGCATAATTTAGCTAACCATATCCGTAGTACACAGCTATTGGGTTCATGGACACCGGAGAACATTCCGCAGATTGTACGAAACTTGTTATCTTAATCTAATCTCTATTTTCAAAAAAAACTCTTTCATTCTGAATTGCTCCAAATTATTTACTGATAAACCACCGTGCGCGCTAAACCTTGCGAAGTAAACCCCACCATCCGCCATAGCCAAATTGCAAATTATACCTGCTAGCTAGCTTCTTTCTCCAACAGCTAGCAATTAAGTCTCTTATTCCAGATCCCGCGCACCATCACAAAATGCCGCGAACTCTATTCTGCGCCAAATTTAGCGCTTCATGTTCAATGCTCGATCGTCATCCCCGTTTGCTCAGGGCCAGTTCATTCGAGGTCACCACCAACATCACTCTGGTTTTTTCGTCGTCGCCGTGCACCTTCTCAGCCATAACCACCAAATTCGCGCTAATCGTTAAATCTCATCGCCCGCCCACGCCTGCTGCTATGCCAGTTCGTTCGAGGTCACCATCAACATCGCTCCACTTCTTTCGTCATCGCCGTGCGCCTAGCTGTACTGACTTTGCTTGTTAGTACCCTAATTAATACGCACGTAGGTTGTTTGCAACCCTTAAATTTATTCCGGTTTGTGCTCTTGTGATATCTCTTCTTGTTCTGCGCTTTACTCCCAAATTTGAGCTGTCTGTCTCTGTGATTGCATTATGGGTTTTTGTCATCCAAAAGCACTCAATTGAGCGTCTAACTATCTCCCTGTTTTTTGTGTATTCTGATCAGTAAACGCTGGAAAAATCCTATACAAACTCCCCTAATCCTATAGTTCCAATGAACCTTAGCTGGACAATAGAACCTAGTAGATTTTTTTAGTTAAATTGACATTGATCGGTTACACCAATTGCAAAGAATGTGCAGACATACCCAGGGATTTTTTCTTTCAATTACAAGCTTTCTGATTTCAGCTCCACCGTTGATGCTGTTGTATTGGGGGAATTCATCATAGGGATTATAGGAGGATTGGCTTTATCAGAGACATTTTCTACATATCATTATCTAGACTCGTTTGACATGGTGATCAAATGTTCAATTTTTTTTAAGAGAGGATTACTATTATGTTTCCGAAAACCATCATATTGTTTGAGAAACATATGTGTGCAGATTATGACATGGAATTTCTTTAGCTTCAGCAAGTGGTCAAAAGATTTGGGTTGAATTTTGAACATAGCATTAGCATTACCTGAAAAAGAAGATTGAGAGCTATAGTGAAGATGTTTTGTGCAAATTGATTTTAGGGTTTGGGTTTTGAGTGGGGAAGAGTACAAGATAGCTATTGCTTGAACCAGGTACCACAAATTGATTGCATCTTTCAAAAACTTGATCACATTGACACGCCCTTCACTCGTGTTGTTATAAACTAAAATTTCCCAAACTCTTGCTATAACAAACTTAGTGCTATCGTCCTGAGTGGTAGACGATAGGTAATTGTTTTAGAAATGAAATTTATTAATATTGTTAGGCATGATTCAAACTAACTGCTGTCGGTTTATTTTAGTAATTGTTTTCCCGAATATGTAGGTTTAGATTGGTAAATCTTTTCACGGATACCATAACCCAACTCGTGAAAGAATATTACCACTTAAAATTGAAATGAAGAATTGAATCTTGTGGGATTAGCTATGGTCGGCAATAGTACTACCTGATTTTCTATATTTATGGAGTAGTCCCTCTTGTGGGATCATGAGATTGTATGTATTTGTTATTTTAGGTGTGCGGATTTGATTTCTTTGTTAAAATTGATCACATGACAGATAGATATTTATGGTAACTTATTGACTTTACTTCCACATTGAAGTATCATTAGCCTAGTTGTCTTTTTTTTTTTTTTTTTTTTTTTTTGCATTCTTGGTTTGGTTACCCTTTCTTATGGTTGTATGTGCATGATCAGGCATCTTTGACCAAGTTGTGTGCTTTTTTTTTTTTTTATGTATTATTCGGTTTGGTTATTATTATATGAGATATTTATTTAGTTTGATTGGTCAGCAGCTTCACGAGAATTCACAACAAAGGTTGCAAGTTTTTTTTATAAATCCCAAGCAATCAAGTTTTAGTGACTATTGTTTATACTCTCGGTGCAAGAATCTCAATAAAATGCTTTATCTAATTCTCTACTTGCTTTAATTGTGGCCTTTAATAGGAATGTATTATTGTCATAGTGCTAATGGAGTCAACTATTTGGGTTAGACGGTAGTTACTTGATCTCAATTAAGACTCTTTCTTTTCCATGCAGAAACTTCTGTATTCGGAGAAACTTCATCTCAAATCCTGATGCATTGAAGAAAATACTGTTGGTGGTTGGGGTTGTGAATAGACCTGGCAAAGGTGACCTGTAACGCCTTTATTAACCAAAAATGTTACGGAAAATAAAATACTATGGCGTTTACAGATCATCGGGTTCCAAACACCTGGTACCAAATCTCACCAATTACAACTTATAAAGTTACAAAAGCTACGGTCTGAACTCGAGAAAACGTAACATAAACATAATAGTAATAAAATACATTAACTATCCACAAAACCTAATCCCATCCCAATTACTCATTCTCTTCGTGGCCACCTGTATATCAACTCGTACCTGCAAGATACCAAACAGTCCACCCCGAGAGGGGTGGGTCAGTTCCCTGGAATGAAACTGGTACGATTCTCCAAAACAAACACATAAACATAACTCTTTAATAAATAATAACTTGAAGATAAACACTTAAAACAACACGAGGAAACAAGGCACTTTAAAAACACCAAGTCAAGATAACAAGTTAAGAAAAGAGATAAATAACCGAAAGTTAAAGTTAGCCAATTAAAAGAAATCACACCACCAGTTAGTGAACATCCATTGCTTGTGTTAGATTCAGTTCCAGTTAGGAGTAGAAAGACCCAAGTAGTCACAAGGACTAGGAATGAAAAATATCCAAGAACCAACAACTCAAGAGTGGAATAAAACCACTGGGAGAGATGGCCCCCACCGCCAACTACGTCTTTTAGGACAGAGGATATACAACCCCTCACTGTTTACTACGTCCTTATAGGACAGGGGATATACAACCCCTCACTGTTTACACGTCCTTTTTGGACAATGGATATACGGCCCCTCACTGTTTACCACTGAAGACGCGCGCACGTCACAATAAGAGACTCAGCTCATGGATGAAATGATATCCAGATTCAAAGGAAGAATTTACCAAGATTGACATATCCCCATATTTCCACTAGATTATTAACTGCACAAGTGCAATACCAAAACACTCAGTCCTACAGAGTGTAGAGGCGTAAACCCTTGACAGTTAATATCTAATGAAACAACCAGATAGAGGAACCAATAACCAAGGAAGTTGCACATTGAAGGCTCAGTTAGTCACATCAAGCTGAGTTAGTCACACAAACAATTCCCATTTGAAATCTATTCAAGATCAGTTGGCGTTTTCCAAAACATTCCATAAAGCCCATTAGCAAAAGTATCTGAGTACGAGAAATCGTACCTGGTTAATGTTGTAGCAGTTCTAGTAGACTCGTGCAAACATTCAACAATACTCTGAGGAATAATAAAGATAATCTATTATCAATAACTTATATCCTAAGTTAAACTTAATAAATGCCTCACTCTTATTTCTAAATCTCGATTATCTTTTAAGCCCTCACTTAAATGTTATGTGTAACCTTTGACTTATCTTAGAATGTTGTATAACTCAAGGTTGTAAGACCAAAGAATGTATTTTATTAACACTTATTAATTGTTCCACTCTTATCCACTACTCATACTTAACCATAATTCTCAATTCAAGACTTTTGAGACCCTTATGTCATAAATGCATTTTATGTATTTCAATAAATCTTAGAATTTCAATAACAATTCTTAAGCTCAATACTTTTATTCTTAATTTAGAATAAACATCGTATTATGACCTATGATAGGTTTATCTTAGAATACTATACTATTATTTCACAATGTAATGATTATGTATTTTTATCAATATTACTAAATATCCATATGATTAAGTTTTCCCCTTAATTAAGATCTACATCTTGTATACTGGAATCATAGTGTTGTAGACACATTTTAGTATAACTTAATTGAGCCACTAAACTCAATTAACATATCCCTAGTCTAGAATGACTTTTTATTATAACCATCTAATAATCTTGTCATAAGATGTTGAATTACTTCTCATATTGAATTGACTATATTATAATTATCTTAGATTCATCGAACTCTTACATTTAGTATTCACAAGGTATATTATTTACTTTATTATTAATTATATAATAAGGTGTTTTAAGATAACCTTTTATATATCGTTACTTACATTTAATTTCCTAACTGTTTTATTTTTACACACATTCCCGTTACAGACTAGGTATAATTCTTTTATTCTAAATTTTAATACACTTATGTCTTAAATACATTTTTCAGATTGTTTACAACACCTAAGGATTCAAAGGAATAACTTAATAAATTACTCCCCTTTATTATGTTTTGGATAAGCATTACATCTTAACATAAGGTAGAATTTATCTAAGAATTAAATTCTGATTCATAAGTGAAATTGTTAATTATTTAATAAGATAATCTATTCTGAAAAATCCCCATACCTTATATTCAAATGACACATTAATATTTCCAGTGTCAAAAGGTAAATCAATACAATCTCTTATGTAACTTAGTTTCCTCTAAATAAAGGTTCAAAGGTTTTAAGTATCTAATTCCTATTTATAAACCTTTTTATAACTTCTAACTGCTGAATACATTACTTAATTATAAACTCACATCCTAAATATTGACAATAAATGTATTTTATGTGGCTTAACTAATTCTAAGAAACTTAAGGATTATTATTTAGATTAATTTCCTAATCATAGTTTAATATCATAATCCTTTTAATGACTTTATCTTAAAACACTAAGTTATTGTTCAATACTATAACTGTTACGGAATGATTAAATCTAGACTTACTAATCCACTTCACATCTAGATGTAAAAGTATTTCATTTACTTATTATTAATTATATAATAAGATCTATTTGTGTAACATTTTATGTAACCTAATTACAAAATTCCCTAGTCCTAACTTATTAATTACTTAACCAAATTATAGATTTACATCCTGGTCGTTGGCAAATAATATGTACATGTATTTTAATATGGTATATAAATCTTAGAAGTTCAAAGATAACTCTTTAAGTTTAATTTCATAATCATAATTTAATACCACCATCACAATATTCTTTTAATAGTATTATGTATAGGTTTAGTTTAACTTATTAATTCCTTCTTATTCTATTTCCTATAAGGTATTTTATTCCTTTTATTTATTTATTGAATATACATACTAGGATTGATTCAAGACATTCTTTATGTAGTTTTATTGTATTTAATTATTTTTATTAACTCTTACACATATCTACATCCAATATGGTTTATAAAATAAAGTATTTTCCTTAGTTCAATTAAGTATATTAACTTTTATATTCTATAATTAATATAAATGTAGATTAATTTAATTCCTTGATTTAACCTAAGTTACTATTTTATTATATATATATATATACTATATATATTTTTTACTTCACTTAAAAGTTGATACCTAAAGATATTTATTAACATTCTGTATTAAATGTTATTTTAGACTTATTATATTATTTCCAACCTATAAAGTTTATTTTGCAACCATACTTTAATTTTGGGTTACATTAAAAACCATATATTATAAGATAACTTATGAAAAATTCATAAACACAAATTTTTAAACCCATTTTCACTTGTCTAAATATTCCCAAATTTAATATATAGTAACTATGATATTTTATACATATTATAAATTTTTATTTCATAAAAATATCTTTTAAAATTATCTAAATCATTCCATAATACTCAAAATTTACAAAACTTATAAATTACGCTTAAAAACTCAAAACCCATATTAATTTACATCAAAATGAACTAGAATTTATAAGGAATCTATGGTTAAAATTTCGTGTCAAAATACATTCGGGAAGACCATTAAATAAATTCAACAAGTTAGGGTTTTATTCTGGAATTTACAAAACTTAAACTTCTACGTTTTAATCTCGACCGTCCGTTTCTCTTAACTACGATTGGACGGTCTATAACACGCGAGTTCTTCAGCGAATCCAAACCGATACCCGAGTACTAATCCTTCAATATCTCTCAATCTACAGAACGAAATTTGATGATTCTTGTTTCATTGGATTCGAAATTGAATTCCGGTTCTAATGGTACCAAATTTAGGATCTATGGTTCACGATACAGAGAAATCGATTCTGGGTTCGTCGAGTTAGGGTTCTTGTCGTTTCCGATTGAATTTCTACAAATTCTCTCAATGTATTGCGTAATTGGTTAAATTGATAGAGGGGAATGAACGGGAATGCAAAAACGAACATCATAGATGGTGGAATTTGGTCGGAATCATACCGGAGATGCGCTGGTGAGGGAAAACGAAATCGAATTTCCGGAAAATCGTTATTTCATGTGCAGTTCGAGTAGCCTACTTCATGGACCAACTCGCGCTAATTGAGAAAGATTAAATCCACGAAACCTACGTCATTTTAAAGTAGACATGTAACTCTAAACATTGGTGGAATAATAATTGAAAACGAAGAACTAGGGAGAGAGTTACAGATCCACAAAGATCTGAGTTTACCATGTCGTTTCTGGAAAAATTCTGGACAAAACCTGACGTGATCGAGTTGGGATCTTTAAACGCTTCAATTTTCCACACGATTAAGAATCAGCCTTGGGTATAAACATGAAAGTTATAGAGGAATTAGAGATCTACACAACAAGATAAAGAACTCGAATTTTGACTGAGAAACGAAGAAGTTATGACGAGACGAAGTTACCAGATTAATCACGTTTTTCTGGAAATCTGGGTTGACAGTTTCAGGAAGGCTACTTCAGATCGAATTTTCCGTTGATGTAGAAGGATTTAGGTTGTGTATGAGTTATGGTTGGAAAGAGGAATTGTAGGAGAAGAGAATGGAGAAGACGGAACTCAAAGATTCTTAAAGACGAGAGAGATATCGCTGTCACAAGTTAGGGCAATCTGCACAGGGTGGTTACGATACTTAGCAAGATTTCTGGAAAAATTCGGCCAACTGACGTGGCACGACTCACGAGGCGCGCACGCTGAGTCAGCAACCATGCCACATCAGCATTTTTTTTAAAATTTTGGCTCTAAACTTCATTTTATCATAACTTTGGCTAGGATGATCCGTTTTTGACGTTATTTTTATCAATCTTCTTGATTTTCCATAACCTTTTTATTGGTATAGGTTTCAAGGGCTGGTTTGACCATTATCAAAAAGTCAACCCTAGCAAGGCTTAAGAAGCTTTATGGTTTCCATGATTTTATATTAGCTTTTGATTCAAATTATTTCTAAAATCTTTATAATATACTTGGAGTGTTTAGAAATTTTTCCAAGATTTATTGACTTATAAATCGTATTATTAAATCCATAATACTATTTAATAATATATAGTAATCTAATATTTAATAGTATTCTTTAGAATTAAATAGAAGAAATCCCCCAATTTAATTTTCATAATTCCATGTAATAATTTAATATTCACAATCCATACAATCATTTAATATTTAATAGTATATTTATGGTTTAATAAAAGAAATCCCCTAAATTAATTTAAATTAATTGAGGGGTATTTCATGACCCGAACCTGAAAAACCAACCCAATCCAACCCGATCTGAATCGGAATTTAAACCAAATGATGTGACCCGAAATGTGATGCGCAAATCCGAACCGAAACAAACCAAAACCGAATCAAACCGAAATTTGATATACCCAAACCGAATTCACCCGAATCGAATTGACCAGAACCGAATTCACCCAAACCACACATGAAACTAGAAAAACTTCCATTATTCTTCTGTTTATTATTGGCATGTACGAACATAATTTCCATGAACTGAGACTAAAATAAGGAATGTTTTCATTCCATTTTTACAATTTTTGCCATCTTTTGCCGTGTCCAAGGAAATTGGTTCAACCTCTTGCAAATCAACAACTCACAAAAAGCATATTATATTTATAACCGACTATGTTCATACTACCAACTATAATATATCACCAATTTTATCACCAATAGCTTAGTGTTCATACTACCAACTATAGATGTTTTGTTTTAAAATGTTTTATAATACAAACAAATGTGTATCTTTACTATTTTATAATACTCTATTAATTTAGATTTTTAATAAACTTAGGTTTCTTTATATTTAGGACATGAGACTTCAGAATGGTTTAAATGTTCATGAAGTTTAATTATAAAACCTAAACTTTTCTGCTGAGACATATACTAACCAAGATCGATGAGTATATGCCTAAAGAAAATGGCGCAATAAAATGAGAAAAATAAGTATTCTAAATGGTAGATTATTGTGTGTCATTATTATTTTATAATACTTTATATTTTTATAAACTTATGTTTCTAATAGTTTGAAATATACTAACCACGATTGGTGTGTAGATGTTGAAGAATAAAGATTACAATACTTACATCTTACTTAAATAAAGATTACAAAACCATACTTAGGAATGGTTTGAACGTGTATGTATAATATATCATCACATCACTTTAGGTTTCTTATTAATATCACAAAAGAATAAAGATTACAAAACTTACATCTCACTTAAATATATTTGTATGTATAATTAAATTAAATTAGGGTTAAAAAATGATAAAATAAGAAGATAAAGGGACAACTCCTGCCTGGGAGTGATAAGCTACTAGAGGATGCTCGCACGAGGCGCGCACGCGACACGGTGATAGGCGGTGCACACACAACATGAAGTCACGGGCGCAAGGTGATGATGGGCGTTAAGGGCATAGACGCAGGTGGTGATGGATTGGCATGGGCGTGACGCTCGCTCGAGATGACGGGCACTGACGTAGGACGCACGCGGGATGTGACGGGTGCGGGATGGCGGGAGGCATATGCACAACGTCGGGCATGGGGGGAGGGATAGACTGGGCGTCGAGTGCCGAATATTGACTACTGATTCACCAAATTTTAAATTTATACTTGATCGATACAATTAATAGATCTATAGTTAACAATTAATATTAAAATATCGTCATCCAATTTGTTATGTATAACCAACCAATACACAATAGCAATCTTCATCAAGATAATACTATATTAAGAGAATTTGGATCCAAATATGAAAATCAATACAAGTTACAACAGTTGCTTATATTTATACTTTAAAATTTTTGTCAATTAAGCATAACGCGGTAAGTCACCCAAATTTGACTCATAACCTGAAAAACTGATAAATGCAGAGGCTAACCCGAACCAAAAGCACCCGGACCCGAAATCAACCAAACCGAGTCACCTGAATCTAATTTTAACCAGATAACCCGACCCAATCCGAACCGAACCGAACCGAATAGTGAATATCTACAAATTGACCCGAACCGAACCGGACCGAACCCGAACCGAATGACCCGAATTGTCAGGTCTAATTGTGATGCTTTTTTTCTCTCTATTCTTGGTCATATTTGTTAGTATATATATCTTTTTCTAAGACATGTTGAGCAATTCTATAAGCATCCTACTTCAGTATCATCTCGTTTTTTTTGATAATGGCTGGTTGCCCAGCTTATATAGTAGTACTGAGGCATGATGCCTTTCCCGCTTAAGGATACACCGACTCACACTCTTACATAACCATTTTACGTAGATGGTGAAATTTGTCATGATGGGTTCTCCGGGAGCTCATTGAGGTAAAAATATTATGTACCTTTTTCTATTTAGGGTGAACATTTCATATTTGTTGGCTTCTTTTTTCTTCAAATGATAGGTTTATGCTGCAATGTACGCAGATTTAAGTTGTTGATCCAACTATGTTTATGCTTTCCAAGTTGATCACTTATTCAAGCATTGTATTAACAGCAGTGCTATACATGCCTCTAATTATTTGAAGCAATTTCCATCCGATCCTCAGCATCATAGCCAAACTTATATCTTTCATATATGGTAGTTTCTCAGCTGTCTTAATAATTATTGCTCTGTTGGATGAGTCTCTGCTCGAGGGTCATGTATGCATCTTATGTCTGTCTGATTATACGATTTTCACTTGGCAAGGGTATATTTGCCTGATTATTTTGTGTTGTTGTTTATTATAATACTTTGGTGCAGAAATATGGTCGTAATTTATGGTGGTACGCAAGCTATGTTTGGAACTATAACAGCCATAAGTCGAGCAGCTGTAACTGATGAAGGATGTGTGTTGGTTCTATATGTGATTAAGGCTATTCGAAATTAATAACAGTAGGTTTTTGTTGTTTAGTGTTGAAACAGCATATTTGGTGTTGGTACAAACGTAAGATTTTGGAAATTTTGTACATGTTTCTAAGGCGTTTGTACATAATAATCGTCTTAATACATGTGTAATTATTAAATATTTGAGGAGTTTGCTGAACTATCGCCTAAGTAGATTGGTTTGTTTAGGCGCTTCCATTCAAGAACCGCCTCCAAAGATTAAGATTTTGAGATTTTTACGACACTCTCAATAAACCGTCTAAAAAAAATTGTACCTTTTTGCATCGGTTTCATGTGAGATGGTCAACAAGTGCCTTAAAAAGGCAAAAACAACCGCCTTAAAACCGTTTTTTCTACTAGTGGGAGTTAATTACCGGGGAAATTAGTGTTTATTTGGGAATACCAAATTAAGATGAGATCATAGGAATTATACTTAGTTATACATATATTTCATATCTTAGTGCGTAGAGAGCGGGCCCGGGATTCGGACTTCTGCTCTCCTTACCGATGGTGTACAGTATGTTACTCTGTGGTTTGAACGTCTGAGGGTTTCCTTGGGTTCAGTTATTGTGTGTTTAAGAGCGAATATGTGATATATGCATATGATATGTGTTTATTTTGCTCGACTATCACGTGTTATTAACTGTACGCGGATGTATTTTGGACTGTAATACTAATTGTAATTCGAATTAAGTTCCAAGCAAGATTAGGAGGATCATTCTAAAGTTCAATGAATACCATATTATTCCTAATCAACCTCAATAAAAGACTTAGGAAAAAGATTCGGTAATACCTATCTCTAGAGCTTTGTACTCGAACATGAATATGACCTAGATGACTTTTAGGTGAATGTGTAAGACATTGATGACAACTATAATAAAATGTATCTCTATAACCTAAGAGTAGATCTTAGGTAATTGATTAAGTTACTTAATCACACGACAAGAATTAGTGTATGATGAGGAGGTTAAATACCACGGTAGTCTTTGGCCTAACTGGTTGCTCAGAGTGATCACTTGGGGAACCTCCAAAATAGATCCACTCAAATGGAAATCTGATGAGTCACATTTGATCGTTGGTCAAAGGGCACTGTTGATGGTGCATGGCTGCAGCCACATGAGCGCCTTATTAGGCAAAGAGGAAGTCCACACATCTTCGGATCGTTGGCCGGAGGGCATACGTTGGTCTACACAGGACGACTGTCCAAATTAAATAAACATGGTGAATATAAAGGGGTTCTCCTAACATGACACCCACCATAAAATAAGAGTAAAAATAAAACGATTAAGTCTACGAGTATCAGATATACCGTAGTACGAGATTTCAATATCCCTTGTAACATGGATAACGAACAATGGGCCTTGAAGGCCGAGTAACGAGAACCGTTCACAAGAAAACGACCCTCGTATTATTATTGTATTTACTCATTTATTGTTTTGATATTGAATCTATGAACGATGATTATATTGATTGAACTGTTAAGTGTTTACTTACAACATTTATAGTATATTATATACTTGTAAAACGGAAATGCATGAAAATGAACCGCATGTTAAGATGACTAATTGATTTAAGGAATCTAAAGGATTCTATAATCATACTTTAGCATATTCATCATTGTGCCGAGCCTATACGATAACATATTTTTTTTGATAATTTTTGGCTTAAAGTTTATTAATAATACTTTCCTGGTAGACCAGGTGGATGAGTGTCACTAGTACAAAAAACGTCTATTTCGGCGCCCCTATTTCGGCGGTTGTAGATAAAACCGCCGAATAGAGGCCCGAGATGTTAACAGTATGTAAAGAAGGGGTCTATTTCGGCGGTTCCTAGATATGAACGCCGAAATAGGCCCTTTTAATAATAAAAAAAATTAAATAGACCTATTTCGGCGGTTCCTTACACGAAACCGCCGAAATAGGTGTTTCTATTTTCTTTTTTTTTAAATTTAATCATCTATTTCGGCGGTTCTTTGTTAGGAACCGCCGAAATAGGTCTATTTAATTATTTAATAATAAAAAGGGCCTATTTCGGCGGTTCCTAACAAAGAACCGCCGAAATAGGCCTTTTTAATTAGCCCCCCAGCCCGATTCGAAACAATTACGATCATTAGGGCTAATTAACCCCCTCTTTCCTCTCTCTGTTCCGCGGCGATTTCGAACAAACCACCGCCACCACAGCCGTCGACCGCCGCCTCCTCCTCCCCTTGCTGTCGCCGGTGTCGCGCCGTCGGTGTGGTCTTCGGTTGGTGTCGCCAGCCTCATCCGCCACTAACAGAGGTCGAACAGAGGTGAGAGCAACCCTAAACTTTTGGGTTCGACTTTGTTTAGTTAATTGTTAATTTGTTGTTAAAATTGATAGATTGTTGTCACATTGTGATTGTGGATGATGATATTTATTGTGTGTGTGAAATCTTTGCAAGATTTGGTTGTTAAACTATTAAATTTATGTATGCACACAAGGTGTTCGATGAAATGTCCGAGTGAATTTTGTGCTGTTTGGCCTTCTTTAAGATAGTAGGTAGCTTATTTGGGCTAGATTTAAAGCTAAAACGTATGAATGAGTGTTATAATGTGCAATAAATATAATTATAGTGATTGCGAGTAAAAGATATGTGTTAATTAAGATGAGCATTAATGAGTAGTTTGTTCTGATATATTTAAAAGTATTGCGTGTGGAGAATTAGAGAAAGTGTTAGAAAGTTATGTACATGCAATGAAAACATGATATTAAATTAGCAACGCGTAATGATTATAGATGTGTCGCGTGTTAGTATGTAATGTTGGTTGTGTCATAGTTATTTCATCCTTTGGTTTTTTCGTTTATAAGAGGCAAAAAGTGAACCAATTTCTTCTTAATATGCCCATAAAACAAATCCATCTCAACATGTGTTGACCAACTTTTGAGATTTGATCATCGAGTGTTACGGTATATTATAAATTTAATAAACATTTTACGAGATCTAATAAAGATTCATGTTGGATTGGTAGACATTATTACACCTAGTACTACTTATTAAAACATAAAAGGTTTTGATAGTAGATAAGTACATAGATGTTTATCCAGACCAAATAAAATTATAACTATACACAGAATCTTTATAAACTATCACTCGATTGTACTAGACTATATTCTACTATCAAAATTGTAAGAACGTTAAATAGACCAATGACATAAAATAGATTTTTCGTCTATTTTTGTAAGATAGAAGAAGAAAAGTAAAAGTATTCGATTTGGTTTTCCAAACTTCCTTTCTTCAGATTGCTACTCCTGCTTTTTATTAAAATTAAAAGCAAATCTAATTTAGTTTAAAGACGATTAATTATAGGACTAAACGTGACCCTGCTCAATGTACAATGCTTTCTTAAAATTAGAATAGCCAATCCAAGTTAATTATTTGGCTACGGCAGAGAAAATCCAGACCCAGTGCAAAATGTAGCTGGTGAATTTGAATTTATAAATAGGCCTATTTTTTTCTTATTATTTTTTTGGGCGAGAGGTAATGAAATTTAAACCCCAAATAACAAGTCACACCCGATAACTAATTAATATACAAGAAGTGGGTAACCCTAGAGATTCTCTTAACACGTGAATTTATGTTTCGCTCCCACGGCTCGAAGTCCCTATTAATATTTAAGTTTGATATATATAGATATGTTCACTAAAACAATTCATAATAATAACGTCAGCTGCGACAGCCGATACAACCTCACAAAATGTCAAAGTAATCATCTTTCCAAATCTTTATAGTAATACGAAAAACATTTAAAGGATGTGCAGCACATGAAAGATGTAATGTAAGTGTAGAAAAAGAGTAGAACGTTTCGTAGTGTATAATTGAATAAGAGCGTGAACAAGCAGTCATAGTAGAAAAATATTGTAGTAGGTGAGGTATTAGCCGTTTTAGTAGCGGTTTGAAGTAGAGGTGTGAGAATGTATTATATATATATATATATATATGAGTATTGTATAGTCGTTAAGTTTAATATAAAATTATTCTAATTGATCTGAATGTTGTTCAATCTTTATGCGTTGCCTCTGTAGAGATTGGTGTTGCTACACAAGTCTCGCACGCCCGATTGAGAAGAGGGGCTGAAAACAATTCATTTATGAACCGGTATTTTTTTTTAATTTAACTCTTCATTCTCTTCACTCACTGTAATATAATCTAACTTATCATTTTTCTCTTTTGTGTCTCTACAGATAAATACTTAAGGAGCTTCTTTACCATTTGATGGTAGATTGAAAGCGGAGCGGAGAGCAATTCATTTTCGAACCGGTAATATAATCTAACGTATCATTTTTCTCTTTTGTACTTTGTATTTGATTTCCACAAATTATTGGAATTTCGTTTGATGAATGAATTTGGTATATATAGTTTGGTTTATGATTGAAATTTGTGTTGTTGAATAATTGGTGAATGCTTAATAATAGGCATAGTTGTGTCTTTTTTTTACTTTGTATTTGATTTCCACAAATTATTAAAATTTGGTTTGATGGATAAGTTGGTATTAGTTTGATTTGTGATGGAAATTTGTGTTGATGAATGGTTGGTGAATGCTTAATAATAAGCATGGGATAGGTAAAATTATGCAAAAGTCATGCCGTTTTTTTTTTAAAATCTCTTCGTAATTATATTGTTTGATGTATGTGTATATGTCTAACAATATCTAATTTTTTTTATCAGGTCCGTGAATCACCTCTCTTGTTTCCCGCCTTCTTCCATTACTTTTCCTCTTTCCTCCTCTGTGCACAAGTAAGTAACTAAACCTTATTTTTTGTTTAATAAATGCAATTATGTATTTAAATATAAGTGCTAGTACATAATTTAGCTTCATTCCCTATTTGTTGATACATTTCTTTTTTAATTTATTTTTTGTTACTCCGTTGCAGAGACATATCAGAAGTGGTATTGCTGCATCTCTCGCACAGAAGCCTACCTCTCAGGCACCAGTCTCCCCTGTCCATAAATCCTTAAAAAAAAGTACGTATTCTAACTCTCGATTCTTTGTTAATCTGTAAACCGGTTTGAACTTATACAGTGGAGAATTGAAAGCGTTGATTTGATGATCTGAATTTGCAATTGGTTTTCAGTTAGCTAGTAAAGAATTGATTTATTTTAATTGTTGGTTGCTGCCATTGTTGGAATGTTTGTGGTTGTGATGACTTTGGTGAGTGCTGAATAATAAGCACGGGATGTGTACAATTATGCAAAGGTCATGCCAAATTTTTTGTAGAAGTGCAACAATTTCTTAAATTTAAAATGGTAGTTTATTTTGTGTTTGCAACCTTAGAGTTAGGCTAGACTAATTGTCAATCATCCCAGTCATGCTCCATTAGGAAATAAACATGTGCAACTTAATATAGGCCATATTCTACAAAGGATCTAACTCACACCTGTGATATGTTGCACATGTAGTATGGAGCGTGACTGGATGTATGGTGATAGAGGCGAACATTTTGACAAAATGCTGAAAGAGTTTTGCAAAGCTGCAGTGCAACACAAGGACAGGACAAAGGCGGAGAAAATTCCATGTCCTTGTTGATTGTGGTGCAACACAAGGACAGCCGAATAGACCAATAAGCGGGTCACGAGAGGAGGAAAGAAGAAGAGGACCAGGTAGCAGTACACGAGACTGAGGCTGGCCCTTCACAGCAGACCGAAAGGAGTCGGTTGTGCCACCAGAGGCGAAGAAGCAGAAAAAAGAGGTGCAACACGTGGGCTGAAGGCTAACAAGGGCCCTCCTACAAAACCGGTCGACTTCAATCAATTCAACCAGCCCCATGGAAATTGGAAGAATGACTTCACCGCTTACGTAGCCATTTGGTGAAGTCATATTGCGACATAAACCACACCTGGAAGCAAGTGCCTCAATCATTGAAGGATACTATGTTTCAGCGTCTTCAGGTAAATCTCTACATTATTACTATGATCTTTTGTGAAATAATAGAACATTTATGTTTACTTTACTAACTGAATGATCATGTACGTAGTCTCGTTTCTCCGTGGATCCCGCACTTAAAAACGATGTGCTATCAGCGATGTCGAAACAGTTCCGGGACCACAAGAATAAGTTGGCTGACAAGTACATCTACAAGATGCCTACTCCAGAAGATCCAGATGAGCCAGATCATGGTGGAGACGGTGTGAGACCACCATGGGAGGTTTACGAGGGCATAACAGAAGAGCAATGGCTACAATTTGTTGAGAGGCGTCACACACCTGAGTTCCAGGTGCACTTTATTGTCATACATACATAAATTAATCTTAATTTCTTATGTTTTTTTGTGTTCAATTTCACTTAACATGATCCCATTAATTTATGCAGGCTCTCCGTGCGAAACAACAAGCAAATGCTAAGAAGAATCTGTACCCTCACCACTTAGGTGGAAAAAGTATTGCTCAAAGGGTACCAGAATGGGAGCAAAAGGGATATCTGCCCACGGATGGCTCATTGGATGCCAGTGGCAGAAGAATGAAAGTGTGGGAGTTAAGCCACATTCCGAAGAACTCTACTCCCGAAAATCCTCAATATGATGAAGCCACGAGAGCAGTTATTGCTCAAATGGTAAGTGATATCATTTCATTTTCAGTCAAACTGTTCATTTCCTTTGTATATGAACTTATGTTAAACTAATAACTGTATTTGTGTGTTATATTAGGGTGAATTAAGCTCTCAGCTCACCCAGGGCACCTGGACCTCACAGAGGAATGATGATCCTCTTACACGCGCTCTTGGTAAGAAGGATCATCCAGGTCGTGCCATTGGGTTTGGTGGGCACGTTGGTATCCGCCAGGCATTTGGCGCACCCGGGTCCAGAATCAGCCGGGGACAGTCGATTAGCTACGAGGAGCACCTGAGAGCGATGGCTGAGATGGAGCAGAGGATTACTCAGAACGTCGACGAGAGGATCGCTCAGGCTATATCAAGGATTCAGCCACAGCAGCATGAAAGCCAAGAGGTTTCTCGACCACCAGTTGATCAGTCACCCATTCAGCAGCAGAATGCACCGGTAGTGAGAAGTAGTGTCCACTCGGCTGATCCGTTTCCCTATGCATCTCTACAGGTTAGACTTACATTTCAATTGAGTACATGACGATTATGATTTTTAACTTGATCACTAATATCATCATAGAAGAATTCTCAATTTTTATCTAAACAAGTTCCACATAACACTCAGGCACCCACTGAGTGCCATCTGTTTTTACAAATTGGAGTAGAAGAGGTCATGGTTGCATGGGGAAAACTTTTCCCCTCTCGTCCAAGTGATATTGTGCACGGTGAACCACTCCGACATTACCATGCACGAGTGCTTGTAGACGAATTTGTTGCAGAGCATGCTGACGTCGGTTTACCGGTGCCGGTCCCACAAAGACCTACCGTGCGTTCTGCACAAACTGCGACAGTGCAGTGGCCTGCACGATTGGTCAGACTCCCTGGGCAGGTATTACTCTTAACCGTTGCTATAAAACTATTGGTGTACCACCTTGCATCCATATACTTAATTAGACTAATATCATAGGATATGACCCCACCGAAGACTGATAAGGGCAAAGGAAAAAGAATTGCCACACCTGTGCAATCAAAGGCATCCACAAATTTTGTGCTTAGACCTGCTTTGGTGGAGAAGAGAATATTGGCCGGCTTGTCGACCAATATGCAGATTCTGCATTCCTCGTTGTTGGTGCTACCACCGGATAGTGATTCCCTCATTGTGGAAGATCCCGAGCGGATATTTCACTATATAGTTCAAGGAGAAGATATACATCGATTTGAGATGTATATGTCCGACTTCGAGGAGTGCTTCAGGAGGGATTGGTTGAATGTGTCGATTATCAAGTCGGCCGCCATGTGAGTGACTTCTACCTTTTATATTTTGAATTCATTAATTGGTGATGAATTAGATGTTTGAATATAAAGTTAATGACTAATGATATTGCCTCATAGGTGGGTGCATGATAAGGCGATCAATGTCTATCAAGATCAAAGATTTGGATTCCTGTGTCCTGCTATGTGCAATGAAGTCCAGATGACAAGTGATCCGCAAGGCCTTATGCAATATATGACGAATGCCCTCTATGAATGTTCGAAAAAGTCATTTATTATGCTGCCATATCATTCAGGGTATGATATTTGACTATTTCTATTAGTATTATCTAAAACATATAGTTTGTGTTAGTTGCTTAATGATTTCAACACATTGTGTAATTTGTGGACAGTCGACATTGGTCATTGCTTGTGCTGGTGATGGGGAAGCACCCACGAATCTTGCAATTTGACTCACTTGGTGCGGGTGCCAAGAGACCGAAGATCGCCACCGCAATACTGGGGTAATTATTTTGTTATCGTAAACAACAATTATTTTACATAACATTAACTGTTTCATAATTTGCTACTGATGCTTAAAACTATATATATTGCTGATGTATATAGTTCCATGAAAGCTGCATTAAGACTCCAGGGTATAACAATGAAGAATAACATCCCTTGGAACACTGTCAAGGTACTCTATTAATTGATAAATTTGTGTGATAATGTTTAAACTTGTTTATAACTGTCAATATGTGTGTTTGTATAGTGTCCGATGCAGCCTGGGGGGTCAGAATGTGGATACTATGTCATGAGATTCATGAGTGACATAGTAGGAGCGGCGAACCTTTTACCAGAGCACTCGTTAGACATGGTAACATTCTTTGAAAGTTTCAGTTATGCTCTTTACATGTTGTTAGACTTGTACGTTTTAGATTAATGTTCATTTTTTTTCAAGGCTTACGAACAAGTGTTCAAAGATGGTCAGTATGATGATGCTCAAATTGTTGAGATGCTTGAGGAATGGTCGGAGTTCGTCTGCACAAGTTTAATGAATTGATGATCATGAAGATGTTTTGCTAACTTTTTCGAGTATGTAAATATAACTCTGTACACTTGTGGATGGTGTAATGGTAGATTTGAATTGTAATGGTGTTTTTTATTTGTATTGAAAGTGTGAAAGTAAGTGTAATTGCATTGGTTTTGTTAACTCTCAAATTGTGGTGCGTCGTTGGTATTAATTGGGAGCTTTTATAACTTTTTAAATGTGTGCTGGAGCTCCCTGTATGGATGAAGCATTATTACAGGTCTGATTGAATCAAATGTGGTGAATATATATATATATATAAGCTGGGATGGAAAAAAAAATATACCTATCTCGGCGGTTCTTAGAGAACAACCGCCGAGATAGGCCCCTGGGATTGACCGTGTGTGAGATTGACCATGGGTCTATCTCGGCGGTTGTTCTCTAAGAACCGCCGAGATAGACTCATGGTCAATCTCACACACGGTCAATCCCAGGGGCCTATCTCGGCGGTTGTTCTCTAAGAACCGCCGAGATAGGTACATCTAGTTCGGCGGTGCTCATTTCGGCGGTTCACAACCGCCGAAATAGGCCCATTGGAACCGCCGAAATAGGCCTTTTTTCTACTAGTGTGTGGAGTGCGCCTCATTAAAACACCCTTAGGAAAAACCCCTATACGACAACATATTACAGGAGTATGATTGAGACTTGAAGCCGGAGTGCGGGACTTTTGGGTAGATATTGTTTGTTTTTTATTATCGCACTTCTAGACTTGTGTTGTATATAAACTATGGTCGTATAACGGTTGGGATTACTTAGTTGCTCACTTGTTTAAGAATTTGGTTTGATGATGTATATATTGGTGGTGAACTATCTATAGTCATCACAACGGTTATAAGTTATGTTATGTGGTAAGTGGACGCTTGTAACACCCCTCTATTAATCCTAATCCTTGCTGTAATTACCATCGAATCGCAACATTAAATAAAGACGTTTCAATCGCAGCGGAACTACTAACTATCTAGGTGGGTGTCACAACCATCCATCCAACTACTTAACCATCCATCCGCAGTGATGACGAGATTAACACCACTCACAACACTTATCAACTGTATCACAAACCATCCAACCCATAAATCAATTCACATCGTCCTAAGAACTAGTGAGCAACTATTAAGATTCGTAATATAACACAACCACCACTTGGCACATTTAATACAATGCCATAATCCGGAAGACTCCTACACATTCCGTCTAATCAAAATCAAGACCATACCCAATCCCGCACTCCGGCGTCAATCATCGTACACCTGCAAAAATGTGGTTGCAAAAAAGGCTCAGCACGAGACTGAGTATGTTGAACTATATGATCCTAGGCCCCATTAGGCCATATGAGTTGATTAACCGTCTTAACATGCTATCCAATTTTCATGTTGTTACGGTTTACAAGTATATACATAAAGCTGTAAATACGAAAAGTAAACAATTAGCAGTTCACGCATATCATCAACATAATCATCCAGTCAAGCACACCATATACAGGCAAATCATCCATTTAATCTTTAAAGGAATATAATAACAACATCGAAAGTCGTACTCTCATGTTCATTTACCATCACTTGAAGCCCCGCTTCCACCATCACTCGTATTATCTTATGGGTGTCATGTTAAAGGACAATTCCCCATTAATACTCACCATGTTTAATTAAATTTTGGACAGTGGTTCTCAATGCCAATGATCAAAGATCATTGGACATCCTGAGTCTCGTGAGAGATGTCCATATGGCCGTAGCCGTGTGCCAGACAGCAGCACCCTCTGCCAACCGATCCAAGGCGATCAATTGGATTCCATAACAAGAGGTTCCATACTTGGATCCTCTCTGGTGATCACACTGCGCAACCCGCTGGAATATATGCAGTCCAGGATTTCCCGTACATATACCACACCGCCATACCATCCACCGTTTCTCCATAGTTAAGCGTTTAACCAACTCGTTTGTTATAGTTTTTGAGTTCATATGGAGAATTCATTTTATTTGATGCCTTGGTAGGTCTAACTCATACCTAGGAGTCATCTAGGTTATAATCGCGATGTAAAAATCAAGTAGTCCAAAGGAAGTCACACACAATATAAAAAGAACGCTTGCTTGTCGAGCATACAATATCATATAATCACATGCAATAATTCACACATATCTTCTTGAGCAATTAGCACACAAATGTCTGAACCCAAAGAATCCATCAGGGGTTCAGACCATAGAATCTAACCTACCGTACACCAGTAGTCGCTAGCTCCGAGAAGTAGACGCCGGCCCTGCGACCGTCCATCCCGCTACTCCTGCTGATCCTCTATCTCAATGTACTATGGAATAGGTAACTCTACGTGTTAATACTTGTGTATTGAGTCCTACTACATGTTCCCGATTAATTCCAATCCCTTCCCGAAGTTTAGCCCCATAGTCGGTTAATTTGTTCGGGTTCTCATTAAACTAGGATTTAATTCAAAACTATACTCTATACGTTTATAGGAGTATTAGTGTGATACTCATTCACCACTTTAGGATTTTAATCCACTTTTCATTACCTATTTTATTAGCTCATAGGTAGAATACACTTATACATAACTATAAGTACATTATTTATATACTCTTTTATCATTGTCGTATGTGTTTATTTATCACCATGTAATTCAACCTTGATTCCTCCATAACTTTTTCCTTAGTCCTTTATTCCATTTCCACCCTACAACATAGTACCTTCAGAGTCCCATGTGATTATGTAATCGCTTCCACTTAACCTTATACATTCATATTAGTGAAGTTTAAATTAAAATTAAGCTTGTGAGCAACAATGATGAGTAAACTCCAAAAGAAAATAATAGTAAATAATAGAAATAGTAATAATAACGTCGCACGTATCGGTACGTAATACGCAAACATAAACTCATTATATGAACGCACATCTCTAAGCCAAAACGTTATAAGTAACAATGAGACACATTTATATGGTCGTATGTATATATATATACGTACAACCGACGTTACAATATCACAACGTGACATGTATAAGTAATAACGTGACAACATGAAAATAGCCGCATACATATATATATATATAAATATATATATATCTATATATATATATATATATATATATGCATATATGGCCAAAACACGACAAAATAAAATAGTCATAGATATATATACATATATATACCTAATCACGTGACGAAATAAAACAGTCGCGTATATAACTGATAACACGACATATTAACATAGTGGCACATATGTATATATATTTAGCTGATACAAAAAAAAGAGAGCGAAATATGCTCCTGCCGGGATTCAACCCCAATACCATTGGTATCGCTAGTAAATATCTTGACCAGTTGAGCTGTGCTCATATTTAGTAACAATCCCATTTCTGGACTCAAAAGTAACAATGAGCCACTAGACTAACTATACTGATAATTCTCCTACAACTGTAACTAACTACCGAAAAGTACTACAGTAGTCACGCCTTCTGTTTCCATTACCGACATGTGCACAGCAGCACCATAATCCTTTGTTCTCGTTCAAGCAAATACACAGCACAGTGATGCCCATCCTTCTCGTGCTCTCCATTCTCAACCCGCTTCACCCCATTCTGTTGCGGTCTCCAAGTCCACTCCAGCAACCCACCGTCAGTCAAGCCATGCTCCAATACCGATTTTAATGCTGGGAAAAGAGACAAGAAGACAGTCACTCACCTGGAAGTTTGGGCACGCCAGACTTTCACAATTCCCATTAGAAATCATACCCTCACTCCCGTGCTGCCTGGTGATTGGAAGTTAAAAAAAATAACGGATAGTTTTCACAGTTCTTGAAGTCGAACTCCATAAACTTCATGTTTTAAGTTTAGACCATCAAAGTCCACATGGATGTCTGAGGAGCAAATTAGCATTTCCTCCATTGCGTCTTCCCCTTCTGTTTCCTGGTGCAAGTGGGTCTTCAACTCTCTCTGGCATCCCTGTACGATACTGATTAAACTCTTGCGAATCTGAGACAACTCGAGTCTAGCTAGCAAGGTAAAGTGGTACATTAATCATTCCTTTATTACCCACCTACTGATATTTGCAAATCCTGATATGCAACACTCTTACCTGCACAATCTGTCTATTTGGGCTTAAATCGGCTATGCTTCTTATTGCAAGATTGAAACTGGCCGGGTGTTTCAAATCCTGAAAACAACGAGAAACCTCCTCCATTCTCCTCAGTTTTCCTCACGACAGCTGACCAGGCTCCTGTAATCCTGGAACAAACCCAGCCAGAGGAAAAAAAAGAAGGAAGCTAGCAAGGTAAAACGGTAACATAACGTTTCTCCTCCTCTGGTTCATATCTGTCTGAGAGGGCAGGAATGTAACTTTCAACCTCCCTCATTGCCCACTTATGGAACATGCATGCAACTCCTCTCTTTCAGGGTATCGAAGGTCTCTTGGCACTCTACAGTATTTACCTTCAAAAAATAAAACTGACAAGTGTTTGCACCAAGACCTTCCAAGAACTCACCCCAACTTGACTTGAATTCGGATGCAAGGTGAGGCCACGAAACAGTCATATTCTTACTGTACTTTCCTACTCTTGCCTTCTGTTTTAGTGCTACTAGGGACTTCAGATTACTCACCCAACCTTCCTCTTGTTCTGCTGTTGCATAATCCAAAATGTAAAGGAAAAATAATAATGACAACCTGATGCAGAAAGAAAGTTCATTATACAGCAGATTCATTGAGAATCGGATGATGCTCAAATTCAATGGGGGGCTTAGACATGTCCAAGCCTAAGCTTAGCCTGCTGCATTAACTAAGTGTCAACTGCTATAGGGTTAAACAACCTGTTAACTAGGCTCAGAAAAATTATGTACAAACAACTAGGGAAGACTAGCGCAGGAGTTAGCCAGATCTGCAACTTATGTCTTGGTGAAACCGATTCTTAGAATTAATTCTTAGGTGTTGTTAGCTGAAGTTTAAGCCTAATAACCCACTAACATATTAGACCAAGGGTAACTAAACTGAGAGGGCTAGAGAAAACAAGTTAACCATTATTAGAATGGGTAATAGAAGAACTGGACTGCGAAAGCTTAATCTAGCCTCGGTTTGATAGTTTTCATAGTTCCTTGAGGAGAACTAGTAGACATATTGAAGGAACTAAAAGAAAAAAATTAAATAGAGGTACACAGATTTATGATTTCAGTTTTACAAGGCTTCAGTTCTATTTCTGTAACATTACAGTTTTGTATAATGAAACTTCAGAAGCTTTCACAATGCTGGGGTGGATCTGCTTTGAACTTGGAACTACATTGAAAAGACAACAAGGTAGTCAGTTAACGAGGGAGTGTTTTACAGGAAAAGAAAAGAAAACTAACCTGCTGCACCAAGTGTAGAAGAATAAACTGAGGTATTTCAGTTTTATTTTCAGTACAACAGGCTGGTGTAAAGAAGTTTAGAGTTGCATACAGTAGTGTCTGGGGCCTGTTGGAGCTTAAAGGCTATCACACACTGCAATACTTAAGCTGGTAATTAGAGAAAACTGAAACGCAATTCATGAACCAACAGAAAATGAAGGTGAAGTTATCAGTTTATAGATTCAGGTTTCAGTTGAGTTCAGTTCTATACAGAGGTTAGGTGAGTATTTATTGGACTAGTTTTGAATTTTAAACGTGGCTGGAGCACTGGACTAAGCAAGTAATTGCTCAGAGATAGATATAAAGACAGATTCATAGCAAACAGAAAAGGAAACAGAAGAGGGAAGGGATGTCAGTTTCTAAAACTCTGATGCTCTGTACACTAATTTTCCCGAAGCAATCTGGAAGAGTGTGTCACCTGATAACTGATCCAAGAGCTTACTGCAGCGTGAGGCTAAGGATAAACCAATTGAGAGGCCAGAGAGAAACAACTAGCAGTGAAAAAGGATAGAAAAGAAATGCTTCAGTTCATGGAATATGTTTCTGTTTCCAGTTTCAGTTTTCAACTCCTGGAGTTTATTGTCTCAGTAGAAGTATGTTTTCTGTAAGATTAACGAGTTGTTTTGGGTTGGTTTGAGACAAAGATTAAATCAAATACTTAACTAGGAAGCTAAAGCCAAACGAGAGAACTGAAAATCAACCTGTAAACCAAGAAAGGAGATGGAAGATAAGGAAGCGGCTTTCTGTTTCAGTTTCTTTCAGGTTGCTGTGGAGGGATTTATTTCAGGAACGATGTCCACGTGGTTGTGTCTTGTTGTGGGTTTAGAATCTCTATTAAACACTGACTGAGTGGGCAAAACAAATTGGAGAGAAAGTTGTAGGTCAGTTTAGGAAACAGACAGAGAACAAATAAGGAAAACATATCAGGTTTCTGTTCAATTTTTGTTGGTGCTGTTCTCTGTGTAAACGATTTACAGAGGAGTTAAAGAGGTGGTGTGTGGCGTTGAAACTAATCCAAGACATTGCTAAAGGGGTGAAGTAAGCTAGTATACTCATTTGGGAAGCTATGGATCAATTAACTACTGACAAAAGGAAGGAATGAGGAAGAGTTAATGCAGATTTCGGTTTCAGGTTTTTGGATAGTTGCTGTTTCAGTATAAATGGGTTTCAGATATGTTAAGAGTGAGGAGGTGGTTTAACAAGGAACCCAAAACATTTCTAAACGAGTAAACTGAGTTGATATATACATTTAGAGGACTAGAAGTTTGTTTAAGCTATAAAAAAGGGGAGTGGAAGAAGTTTTGCACAGATTTTATCTTCAGTTTTCTGAGTTTGATCGCCTCTGAATAACGGTAATACAGTTGGGTTATGAGTGTTGTATTGGCTTGTTAATGAACTTAAAACCTAGCTAATGCACCTACCTAAGGGTGTAAACACTTTGGGGAAAAATTAGGAAGCAATTTAAAACATTGACAAGAGCAACTAAATAAGGTATGCATAGAGTTGGTGTTTCAGTTTTCTGAACTTGTGCTTCAGTATGGTCAACTTCCAGGGGTGGTCTAAGTGGGGTTCTGGTGATATAATGAACCCAAATCATGGATAAAACCATTAATTAGGTTAGTGCAACATGTTGAGAAGGTTACCCATCAGTTTGCTACATCAAAGGTGAAGTTAGACAAGGTAACACATGGGGATTGTGTTTCAGATTTGGAAACCTTTGGGAGTTCTGTATAAATAGGTTTTAGGGGTATATTAAGGACTATATTATTATGATAATAGGCTTAAAACATTGCTAACCTATCTAGCTGAGGAGGGAATACATCTTAGGCAATTAAAAATCCTTCCTAGATAAACTTGTCACAAGTTGGTGCTTAAAATACTCTAAAGTATTGGTTAGAGAAAGAATTTAGTTAACGTGTAAAGCGTCGATGTAAATGCCCTAGGAGTAAGCTAAAGTTTAGGGTTAATATTTGGAGAATTCTAAGGGCTAATATCAGCTGAACATTCAACAAAGAATTCACCTAGGGAGCAACCCCGATAAAATGAACTAAACTAGGAAAATGTCAAAAGGGTCGTCACATGAAATCATGAACTGACACATTATTTTTAATCAACGTTAGGGCCGTAACGAACGTCAACCGGGACCCCGTGTGTGAGACGACACTTGCTTCTGAATAAGGTATGGATATGTGTGGTCCGTATGTTGCCGTGTTACACGGCTTGTTTGCTGTGTGCCTTGTTTGACAATGACCACAAGACTAATGCATGAAAACGGATTGTTTGTTTTACCGTGCTTATTTGTCTGCTGTGAGCTTGTGTAAAGCATGTGAATGGATTGCTTATTTATCTTACTTATTCGCTTGCTATATTCTTGTTATACCTTGCTTGCGCACACACAGTAACTTAGTCACTTCTCGGTTACAAAGGACTACGTGACAAAACTCATTGAATATCACAAACAAACATGGAAAATACTTAAGTAATGGAAACTCCTCTTAACTATAGAGGACTACTAATGACACCCACTATGGTGTCAAGCTATCAATGATAATGATAAGCCAATACCAATAACTAATAGAAATAAATAGGGAGACAGACCCTTTGTATCCGGGGCAGAGGCCAGTAACATTTAAGAGCAATAGGGAGAGCTATCCCGGGGTCTAGAGATGACTCCACTTTCTCGACGCACGTGGCTATGGAGAAGATGTTCTCCAAATTGTGGCGATAAGAGAATTCACAAATAATCCTTAAAGGCACAAGGAAAGATTGGCACCTACATGATAAGATCACGGGAACTAAAACTTATCCCCAGACCTGGTGCAAGGAGAGAGAAAGAAAATACACACTATGGAAACAAGGGAAAAGAAATGAAAACACACAACGCTTGAATGATTCCACGGTGAGGATCATCATCACTTATATTCTCTGGCATGCTCTGGTTGTATGCATGTTTGACGTGCTTGTTTCTAACCCTGTGCTTAACATGCTATGAGTTGATATATTGATATTGCATGTTGTGCGTTACTGCTTTATTATAGCATGTAAACTGGACTTAATAATATTCGACGAAGTGGTCGTGTAGCCCAACAACATGCGAGCTACACATATTCATACTCAGCATAGTTTTGCTGAGTCCTTTATTTTTATAGGTGATCATCCGGAACGTGACGGAGCGTAGGTGGGATGACTACCATGGGGGTAGTCCATCTGGGCAAGACTTCTGAGTAGTACATTTAGTGTATGGGTTGTTACTATGTAAAACTAAACCTGGGGTGTACTTTTGTGTTGTTAAGACTTGGTAGCTATGTTGTATACACTCGGTATTTGGAATGGTATTTTACGTTGTGTATGAGTTTTGGTTGAGGGATGTTTCCAGTCATGCAGACCGTAACTTGGTGTTGAAAATGTGGTCTGTCAACCACGTGGGTGGTTGGCGTCTGTGGCACCCGGATGATGTTGATAATCCGCTGCATAGTTAATTTGTAATATGGCTAGGAGCTTTGTTCGTACTATTGGATGTTTACTAGGGGGTGTTACAGAAAGTGGTATCAGAGCGTAGTTACACTCTAATGACTGGAACAGAGAAGTACCGAGTATAGGAAAACCTGAATTCGGGGAAACGGGGTTAAAGGTTAGTATGTGAGGCGCGTTAGTTAGGGTTCTTCCCCAGTAATTATTGGATACCTGATAGACACCTACACCCAACCTCCACGTCCCGGGGGTCCATTTCAATTCATAGAAAGAACGCCGGAGGGGTAGAAAGCCTCCTCACACTCGGGAAAACCCGATCCGGCAATAATTTAATGTTATTAACCCGTGAAGAAAAGACTATATCATACAACAGTCTCAAGATTTGAAGCTCTGACTAGAGTGTGAAGTTCAAAGACATCGCCAAAGGAATAATACCCATTGAGGGACCAATTTTAGCGACAACTTAGGTCGACATGCTTAGCAGTCGATAGACCCTACCTCACAAGCAAAGAGGATCGAAATACCCTAAAATTTATGAAATAAATAAAGCTTACATAAGCAATTAATTAAGCCAAAAAGAGGGACTAAAAATATCCCTAAAAATAAAGAAGTAAATGAGGCTTGACTAAGGAATTAATTAAGGGGAAATGGTGAAGTATGGATAAGAGAGCTATGGAAACAAATTATGCAATCCATATACTAGGGGGGATTAATGCCAGTAAACCTCCCCTGAAATAACAAAATAAAGGAACATGATCCGAAATAACAGTAATCAAGTAGAGAAAGTTGGTACAAAAAAATTAGCGTACCAGCTGCTCCAATACACGGTATTACCGTACTCTCCAACATCACCCCAGAAATGTGATCTCCCTTGTAAATATCTAAATAACATTGTGTAATGCCGCTATTACGAGATCATCCTTCAAAACACACTCCATTCAAAGGACAAAAGTTCCTAAATAGATTCTGAAGAGCGGCCTCCTTAATTTAGGAAAGGCTATAACAGTCACAATTATAATCCAAGGACCAAAGAGGAACACCTAGTAAGACTAATGGGTCTTCGACTAAGAAGTAAGTCTTGAATAAATGAGCACGAGGAACTTTAAACAGAATTTATCATATTATATATATACAAATGTTCATACATACATATCAAGAAAGGCAAGACATCAATAAAACTTGAGGAGAAAATGAGGTGCAACTAAAGAAGGTCAAGTGACACTGTGTACAAATTGGGTTTCGAGAATCAGATACTTTTGCTGACAGACTTATGAGACGTTTTTGGAAAAACACAAAAAGGAATTTCAAAAAAGGAGAACTGCTTGTGTCAATCTTCGTAAATTCTTTCCTTGACTCTGGATATTGCTTCATCCATGAGCTGAGTCTTTGTTGTGACGTGAGCGCGTCTACATTGTAAACAGTGAGGGGCTGTATATCCCCTGTCCATAGAGGACATTGTAAACAGTGAGTGGCTGTATATCCCCTGTCCAGAGCGGACATTGTAAACAGTGAGGGGCTGTATATCCCCTGTCCAGAGAGGACATTGTAAACAGTGAGGGGCTGTATATCCCCTGTCCAGAGAGGACATTGTAAACAGTGAGGGGCTGTATATCCCCTGTCCAGAGAGGACATTGTAAACAGTGAGGGGCTGTATATCCCCTGTCCAGAGAGGACATTGTGAACAGTGAGGGGCTGTATATCCCCTGTCCAGAGAGGACATTGTGAACAGTGAGGGGCTGTATATCCCCTGTCCAGAGAGGACATTGTGAACAATTGGTTTTCTTCACTCTTGAGTTGTTGATTCTTGGATTTCTCTCATTCATTCCTAGTCCTTGTGACTACTCGAGTCTTTCTACTCCTAAGTGGAACTGAATCCAGCCTGAGCATTGGATGATTCTCGAAACCCCCTTCAAATGGACACATAAACCACAAATAGGTGAAAGTTTATAAGTTGGATAAGTAAAAATGCGAAAGAAGCAGTGTTGATACTAGAGGATGAAACCACATAAATACATTGGCACATGGTTCGAAACTCAGAGATTACAGACATGTGAAGACTTGAAATGATGTGATGTTACTAGCAACCTAATGGTTACTACATAAAATATATACTATTGCAGTCAAATGCAATATGTAACCAATAGTAGTCAAATACTTTAGTTCCTGGCGGAACGTAGGAACAATGAGGATGATAAGGAAACTAAATATCCTATGTTACACATAATTATGAACAGTAATACAAACTAAACATGTCGTTATAACAATGACACGTTGGTAACATTTCAAATACCAAGAACTAAATCTACAGAGAATATATGAATATAAGCCAAAAGGTCAGCAACAAAGAATAATTCAGGCGCTTATAGGCGCACCAAAAGTATGGACTTCCGACCTTGAGAGAAAATGGATAGACAAGTTACAACCCACTAGGACCAGGTATAAATTAAAATACCCCACGGTAGTCAAGAGACTTTTACCCCAATACAATTAAACCATGCACTGCCTTGACGTGCATAGTGAGGGAAACCTAACACTGAACGAAATCTGAGTCGCACAGCAGAAGCTGGTGGACCATATCTCACACTTCCCAGTTGATAGATCAATATGGATACTGATAAGAATCCTGGAGACATAAACTAAGCCATTAACATAGTCAAGACATTTGATAGGATTATAAGGTGAGCTACATTGCATAGGAACAATAAAGCCCCATGAGACTTAAACATCTTGAACCAAGGTTCAAGGATGACATAACAAGGATTACGTGGGCGTAATCCATTTTTAAGGGGGGTAGGCGCGTTGCGTTTTTACTGGGTTATTACCGGTTTTTGGTGTTGTTTTGAATACTATGTGTGTGAATTGGGTGTGTATTGTATTGGGTGTACACTGTGCCATGAATGAATGTTGTATGTTGATTTTTATGGTGTGACATGTTGATTGTTGCATTGGTGTGCTTTAAACACTTGAGATGTATTTGGTGATGTATACGAGGACTATCGTGTTTGTATGTGATTGGTTTGGATTGGAAAACTAGTGGTGGAATGGAAGGTTAGGAAAATGTTGGAATTTTAGAATTGATAGGATTGAATGGATTAGAACCCTGAGATTCGTTGGGTGGTTAGATACATATTCGATTGAGACAACTTCGGGACGAAGTTCTTTTAAGGGGGGTAGACTGAAATACCCCGAGTGATTATCACTTCAAATTAGTGAAGTTTAAATTAAAATTAAGCTTGTGAGCAACAATGATGAGTAAACTCCAAAAGAAAATAATAGTAAATAATAGAAATAGTAATAATAATAACGTCGCACGTATCGGTACGTAATACGCAAACATAAACTCATATATATGAACGCACATCTCTAAACCAAAAACGTTATAAGTAACAATGCGACACATTTATATGGTCGTATGTATATATATACGTACAACCGACGTTACAATATCACAACGTGACATGTATAAGTAATAACGTGACAACATAAAAATAGCCGCATACATATATATATATATATATATGGCCAAAACACGACAATATAAAATAGTCATAGATATATATACATATATATATACCTAATCACGTGACGAAATAAAACAGTCGCGTATATAACTGATAACGCGACATATTAACATAGTGGCACATATGTATATATATTTAGCTGATACAAAAAAAAAAAAGAGAGCGAAATATGCTCTTGCCGGGATTCGACCCCAGTACCATTGGTATCACTAGTAAATATCTTGACCGGTTGAGCTGTGCTCATATTCAGTAACAATCCCATTTCTGGACTCAAAAGTAACAATGAGCCACTAGACTAACTATACTGATAATTCTCCTACAACTGTAAACTACCGAAAAGTACTGCAGTAGTCACGCCTTCTGTTTCCATTACCGACATGTGCACAGCAGCACCATAATCCTTTGTTCTCATTCAAGCAAATACACAGCACAGTGATGCCCATCCTTCTCGTGCTCCCCATTCTCAACCCGCTTCACCCCATTCTGTTGCGGTCTCCAAGTCCACTCCAGCAACCCATCGTCAGTCAAGCCATGCTCCAATACCGATTTTAATGCTAGGAAAAGAGACAAGAAGACAGTCACTCACCTGGAAGTTTGGGCACGCCAGACTTTCACAATTCCCATTGGAAATCATACCCTCACTCCTGTGCTGCCTTGTGATTGGAAGTTAAAAAAAATAACGGACAATTTTCACAGTTCTTGAAGTCGAACTCCATAAACTTCATGTTTTAAGTTTAGACCATCAAAGTCCACATGGATGTCTGAGGAGCAAATTAGCATTTCCTCCATTGCGTCTTCCCCTTCTGTTTCCTGGCGCAAGTGGGTCTTCAACTCTCTCTGGCATCCCTGTACGATACTGATTAAACTCTTGCGAATCTGAGACAACTCGAGTCTAGCTAGCAAGGTAAAGTGGTACATTAATCATTCCTTCATTACCCACCTACTGATATTTGCAAATCCTGATATGCAACACTCTTACCTGCACAATCTGTCTATTTGGGCTTAAATCGGCTATGCTTCTTATTGCAAGATTGAAACTGGCCGGGTGTTTCAAATCCTGAAAACAGCGAGAAACCTCCTCCATTCTCCTCTGTCTTCCTCACGACAGCTGACCAGGCTCCTGTAATCCTGGAACAAACCCAGCCAGAGGAAAAAAAAAGGAAGCTAGCAAGGTAAAACGGTAACATAACGTTTCTCCTCCTCTGGTTCACATCTGTCTGAGAGGGCAGGAATGTAACTTTTAACCTCCCTCGTTGCCCACTTATGGAACATGCATGCAACTCCTCTCTTTCAGGGTATCGAAGGTCTCTTGGCACTCTACTGTATTTACCTCAAAAAATAATACTGACAAGTGTTTGCACCAAGACCTTCCAGGAACTCACCCCAACTTGACTTGAATTCGGATGCAAGGTGAGGCCACGAAACAGTCCTATTCTTACTGTACTTTCCTACTCTTGCCTTCTGTTTTAGTGCTACTAGGGACTTCAGATTACTCACCCAACCTTCCTCTTGTTCTGCTGTTGCATAATCCAAAATGTAAAGGAAAAAATAATAATGACAACCTGATGCAAAAAGAAAGTTCATTATACGGCAGATTCATTGAGAATCGGATGATGCTCAAATTCAATGGGGGGCTTAGACATGTCCAAGCCTAAGCTTAGGCTGCTGCATTAACTAAGTGTCAACTGCTATAGGGTTAAACAACCTGTTAACTAGGCTCAGAAAAATTCTGTACAAACAGCCAGGGAAGACTAGCGCAGGAGTTAGCCAGATCTGCAACTTATGTCTTGGTGAAACCGATTCTTAGAATTAATTCTTAGGTGTTGTTAGCTGAAGTTTAAGCCTAATAACCCACTAACATATTAGACCAAGGGTAACTAAACTGAGAGGGCTAGAGAAAACAAGTTAACACATTAGAATGGGTAATAGAAGAACTGGAATGCGAAAGCTTAATCTAGCCTCAGTTTGACAGTTTTCATTTTTAGGAGAAGGAAAGATTCAGTGGCATTAGCAATGCTGTCTTGGGTGAGTTTTTTTGAATTCTAAATATTGCTAAAACATTTAACGAAGTGGGTAGTTCCTTGAGGGGAACTAGTAGACAGATTTAAGGAACTAAAAGAAAAAAATTAAATAGAGGTACACAGATTTATGATTTCAGTTTTACAAGGCTTCAGTCCTGTTTCTGTAACCTTACAGTTTAGTATAACGAAACTTCAGAAGCTTCCACAATGCTGGGGTGGATCTGCTTTGAACTTGGAACTACATTAAAAAGACAACAAGGTAGTCAGTTAACGAGGGAGTGTTTTACAGGAAAAGAAAAGAAAACTAACTTGCTGCACCAAGTGTAGAAGAATAAACTGAGGTATTTCAGTTTTATTTTCAGTACAACAGGCTGGTGTAAAGAAATTTAGAGTTGCAGACAGTAGTGTCTGGGGCCTGTTGGAGCTTAAAGGCTATCACACACTGCAATAATTAAGCTGGTAATTAGAGAAAACTGAAACGCAATTCATGAACCAACAGAAAATGAAGGTGAAGTTATCAGTTTATAGATTCAGGTTTCAGTTGAGTTTCAGTTCTGTACAGAGGTTAGGTGAGTATTTATTGGCTAGTTTTTGAATTTAAAACGTGGCTGGAACACTGGACTAAGCAAGTAATTGCTCAGAGATAGATATAAAACAATCATAGCAAACAGAAAAAGAACAGAAGAGGGAAGGGATGTCAGTTTCTAAAACTACTGATGCTCTGTACACTAATTTTCCCGACACTCTGGAAGAGTGTGTCACCTGATAACTGATCCAAGAGCTTAATGCAGCGTGAGGCTAAGGATAAACCAACTGAGAGGCCAGAGAGAAACAACTAGCAGCGAAAAAGGATAGAAAAGAAATGCTTCAGTTCATGGAATATGTTTCTGTTTCCAGTTTCAGTTTTCAATTCCTGGAGTTTATTGTCTCAGTAGAAGTATGTTTTCTGTAAGATTAACGAGTTGTTTTGGGTTGGTTTGAGACGAAGATTAAATCAAATACTTAACTAGGAAGCTAAAGCCAAACGAGAGAACTGAAAATCAACCTGTAAACCAAGAAAGGAGATGGAAGATAAGGAAACGGCTTTCTGTTTCAGTTTCTTTCAGGTTGCTGTGGAGGGATTTATTTCAGGAACGATGTCCATGTGGTTGTGTCTTGTTGTGGGTTTAGAATCTCTATTAAACACTGACTGAGTGGGCAAAACAAATTGGAGAGAGAGTTGTAGGTCAGTTTAGGAAACAGACAGAGAACAAATAAGGAAAACATATCAGGTTTCTGTCAGTTTTTGTTGGTGTTGTTCTCTGTGTAAACGATATACAGAGGGGTTAAAGAGGTGGTAGTGGCGTTGAAACTAATCCAATACATTGCTAAAGGGGTGAAGTAAGCTAGTATACTCATTTGGGAAGCTATGGATCAATTAACTACTGAAAAGGAAGGAATGAGGAAGAGTTAATGCAGATTTCGGTTTCAGGTTTTTGGATAGTTGTTGTTTCAGTATAAATGGGTTTCTGATATGTTAAGAGTGAGGTGGTGGTTTAACAAGGAACCCAAAACATTGCTAAACGAGTGAACTAAGTTGATATATACATTTAGAGGACTAGAAGTTTGTTTAAGCTATAAAAAAAAGGGGGGTGGAAGTAGTTTTGCACAGATTTTATCTTCAGTTTTCTGAGTTTGATCGCCTCTGAATAACGGTAATACAGTTGGGTTATGAGTGTTGTATTGGCTTGTTAATGAACTTAAAATCTTGCTAATGCACCTACCTAAGGGTGTAAACACGTTGAGGAAAATTAGGAAGCAATTTAAAACATTGACAAGAGCAACTAAATAAGGTATGCATAGAGTGGGTGTTTCAGTTTTCTGAACTTGTGCTTCAGTATGGTTAACTTCCAAGGGTGGTCTAAGTGGGGTGCTGGTGATATAATGAACCCAAATCATGGATAAAACCTTTAGTTAGGTTAGTGCAACATGTTGAGAAGGTTACCCATCAGTTTTGAAATACCCCAAACCTAAGTATGCTAAGTAAACATCAAATTATGATGTGTTAAGGCTAAAATATGCCTTATAAAGATTGGTAGACAATTTAAACCAAGGAAAACACAAGAAAACACCTTAAGGGCAATTTAGGCAAAAATGTGCTTTAAGCTTGGAGTGACTTTGATTAGCACCCAAATACCATTATAATACTTTAGTAATATGCTAATGGACATTTTAAATCAATTACCAAGGAAAACCAAGCTCAAAAACAAGCTTAAACACAAAATGTGCTTTAAGACTCCTTAAAGCACCTTTTTGAGAAATTGTCTTAGAAATGAGTTTTGAGTGGCTAAATGCCCATGATTACACCTTAATCAACATGTGTACTAATTAGTATCACATTAGGAAGCCTAAATCAATGGGAAACCAAAAATTTCACGAATATGTGCACTGATTAGTGAATAGTGCTCAAATAGTGCTAGTTTTGACTTAAGTCAACCTTAATTAGTTAAATGGCCAAACAAGGCCTTATGTATGTTAATTAGTAAGGGGGGGGGGACGGTTTTAAGGGGATGAGTCACCATAGACTTCATCAAATAAGGAAATAAGAAGAGATAAAGTAAAGAAAGTTACTATTTGCTTTTATAAAGCAAAATATCCTTTATTAGCCTACCTCTCTCCTCTCTTCTTCATTTGTCTTCTTCACCAACGAGTTCCTCTTCTTCTTCTCTGTTCTAAACCGTTCCCAAACAGCACCATTGTTGCCTAACCTTGCTTTGCCCACCAAATCTTCATTTTAGCTCCAAATCAAAAACTAAACACATAATTCTTAGTTAGCTCAAGATCTAGCTTCCTATCTTTTCAAAATTGGGAAAGCTTCATTTTGGAGCCATGGAAAAACTCCATTGATGGAGGAAAATCAAGTTTGAAGAGCCCATTTGGTTCTCCATTCATTCAAGGTGAGAAAAATGTAAGAAAAATCATCTTTCCATCACTTCTTCACATGTCCGAAAATTACACTCATGGGGCTTCATTTTTATACCTTGTTCTAGCTTGTTTTATTCACCAAGGACTAGTGGAGGTCCTATTTCATTCAATGCCCAAGTCTACCTTGAGACTTCAAAGGTAATCATCCACTTTTATACCTTAGAACACATTTTTAACCTAGGTTTCATTCCTTAAGGTTAGTGTATTGTTTAGCACTCATGTGAGTCATTGAATATTGATTAGAACATTGGCAAAGGAAATTTAATGGGTGGCCGAGATTCATTCAAGAAGAAGGTCTAAGGAGGAAGTTAAGATAAGCTTGGAAAAAACAAGGTAAATTGCTTACCTAATGGTGGTTTAAGGTTTAAGGGGTGGTATTTAGATAAGTACTAATGTAGCTTAAAGCTTACATTGTGTAATGGGTTATATAACCTAGGAAAAAGGAATTTAACCAAGCTTTTGAACTTGTGACTAAGGAGCCAAAGGAAATGAGTTATTAAGATAAGTTTAAGGTGGGTTTTAAGAGCATTATAACTACTATGAGATTGATGGGTGTATTTGCAGGTTGAAAGCTTTTATATGTGGGAAATTCAGTGTTTAAATTCATGTCCTTTAAGGGCCTAAGAGCCATGTCATTTAA
This sequence comes from Limonium bicolor, assembly GCA_023374045.1. Classification (NCBI taxonomy): domain Eukaryota; kingdom Viridiplantae; phylum Streptophyta; class Magnoliopsida; order Caryophyllales; family Plumbaginaceae; genus Limonium; species Limonium bicolor. The sequence goes on from CM041777.1 coordinate 443,919,845, forward strand.
GGGCCTAAGAGCCATGTCATTTAAGAGCCTTAGTGCTATGCAATTTAAGATTATTGCACTATATTGAGTTTATTATGAATGAGTTGATTTGTGTGAGAAAATATGATGAGAAAGGACTTGATGTGTGTGAGATGGTTGAAAGAGGAAAACAATGCATTTGGGCATGATAATATACTAGAGAAACTATGGCGAAATTTGAGTAGGAAACTAAGTGTTTAAGGTGTTCTAAGGAGATTTTATGACTAAGGATGTTCTAGTGATCACTAAGGGTTATTTTGGTGAAAATGGATAAACCATGGAGTTCTTGAGTACTAGGAAGACCTAGGAATGTATAAGAGGGACTAGGGGTTATAATGGTGAGTTTTATGCACCAAAACCATGGTTAAGGAAGTTAGGAAACTTGTACAAAGTTTGAAGGAAAAAAATAAGGTATAATGACTTATAAGGATGTAAGCATGTGCTAGATTATATATGGCTTTGAGAAGTTTGAGTAAAGCAAATGGGTGTGAAAAATGATGCTTGAGGAGTAGTTAAGATGGTGGTGAAGAAACATAATGATTAGTTGAGGTCTTAGGCAAAGTCACAAGAGGGAAGTGTAAGGAATCAAGTGTTAAGTGTAAGAATTTTGTAAGAAATTGAGTGTCAAGTTTGGTGATTTTTGAGGAAGGTTTAGTACATGTTTTAAGGTGTTTAAACATGTGGAAAGATTGTGGAATGAGTGGGAAAAGATTGGGGTGAATTTGGAGTTCAAAATGAGGAGAAAAGCACTTTGGAAAATAGGTTCTGCTGTGGACCGCCCCTAGGGACCGCCCCTGTGGGGAGGTCCAGGCAAATCGTGCAGGAAATTAGCTTCTGGTTGGGACCGCCCCTGGGGACCGCCCCAGTGCAGAGAAAAAGAAAAAAATTTGTTTTGGCTTCTAATGATGGGGGATTGAATGGTAATGGTTTTAGATGATGTTTAGGTCTTGTTTGGTGACATGTAAAGGCCTTAAGAGGTGTAAACAAGTGTTACGAATTCCTGGTAAGAATTGAGAAAGTAGCTAAGGAGTTTTTAGTGGATGTTTAAAGGTGAGTTTAAGTGCCTAAATGGTATTAGGACACATGGGGGAACTTGTGGTGAAGTTTGGGCTGAATTTAACACTTAGAAATAAGTTTTTGGAGCCGACCTACCTTAGGACCGACCTTGGAAAGGTCGGTCGGGCTCAAAATACACTAGCAGAAGAATGTTCTAGAATGGACCGACCTTGGGGACCGGACTTGCAAGGTCGGTCGGGCCTAAACTTTCAACGGGGAAGAACTCTTGGGAATGGACCGACCTTGGGGACCGGACTTGCAAGGTCGGTCAGGGTAAAATTTTCAAACGGTGATATGTTCTGGAATGGACCGACCTTGGGTAAGGTCGGTCGTCGGTAAGGTCGGTCGACCCTAAAGAAAAGAAAAAAAAAAGTAACCCTAAGGAAGTTTAGTGGTATTAATGGTACCCCATTAAGAGGGCATTGATGATTAGAGGTATAAAGACCTAAGGGATTAAGTTAAGTATAAATTTAAAAGTTTAAGGTTAATTTGTAAGAATAAGTTGTAAAACTTAAGAGGTCTTAGGTGGGGGAACATTATGGGTTGAGTAAGTTAAAGTTGAAGTTAAGTTAAGTGATTAACAACTTAAAACTGAATCAATTTTAGGACTTGAGAGTTTGGACTCCGGAGGAGAGTAAGCAACCAAACGACCAACGGTGAACGGTACAGTTTTCTTTGTGACTGCTTGCTAACAAGGTGTCCCTCGGCTTGTGTGCTATTGTTTATGTGTGCCGACTAAACAAGATAAAGCATGCAACCGGAACATTATGTTTATTGCATTGTTGTGTGATGTTTGGAAACTAACACAACTTACCGTGAGAACTTACTAACCAACGTTTAGTAAGGAATTGAGTAAGACTAAGGATCGCTCCCTAATATTAGTTTGTTAATAACCGAAAGAGGTTTAACCAACAAACATTGTCTTGAGACTTCTACTAACTGGAATTTAAGGGGGGAGTGAGGAACCCGGGACTGACTCCGGTCATGCATGCTAAGGAAAAAGGGGGTCGGTATCTATAGCAGATCCGACTTCCGCTTAAGGACTTGTCTTCAGACTTGTTGCCTAGGGTCGGTTGCCGGCTCAGCTACATTGGACATACAGTCCAAGGTAGGAGGCATTAAGATGGTGCGGTAGGATCACTTAAATCCTAAATTATAAGATAAGTTGTTTATTCAACCAGTGGAGTTAATAGCTCATTGGCTAGGGTCGCTTTTGACCCGACAAAAATAAACATTGAGATAGATACAATCATTTCTATTTAAAGAGTGGTTTGTATTCTAAGATTAAGATTAGGTTTGAGATGAGTTGCAACCATTCCTTTTTAAAGGATGGTTTGTATTATAAGACTAAGATAAGCTACATCCATTCCTTTTTAAAGGATGGTTGTTTTTAAGACTAAGATAAGACTAAGATTGAGGTAAGATAAGGATGGACTAAGATTAAGAGGAAACATAACTTAAGGAGTTAAATAATTAACTCTCTAATTAAGGGAACGCATTTAAGTCGTTCATTTTGTTTGAACTTTGATTGTTCATATTTGGATTGTTGTTTACTGCACTTTTTATTATGTTGTGCATCTAATCAACCTCCATGCTATCGACAATTAGTCGTTGTAGCCACGTTAGCTTGGGGGCCATGAGAGGATCGTACCAGCATTCGTGCTGACCCCCTTTGGGGGCTGTTTTTACTACACAGGTGAACGTCAGGAGGCGGCCGTCGCGAGAGTAAGAAGGGGTACAAGCGTTACAGGTTAAGTGTGGCCTACGAGTTGTGCGTGTACACTCGTATGGCAATTTGAGTTAGTAAGATGTATAGGATGTGAGGGGATTGTAAGAGGGATATGTATTTGGTTAAGATTTGTATGTACTAATGTTCGGTATATTCTGTCAATCAGACCGTGGCAAGGTCCTGGAGTGTATTGAATTCCGCTGTGACATTTATATATATGTTGTTAAGTTGCGAAACCACATTTGGATTGAGATGGGGTGTTACAAGTTTGCTACATCAAAGGTGAAGTTAGACAAGGTAACACATGGGGATTGTGTTTCAAATTTGGAAACCTTTGGGAGTTCTGTATAAATAGGTTTTAGGGGTATATTAAGGACTATATTACTATGATAATAGGTTTGAAACATTGCTAACCCATCTAGCTAAGGAGGGAATACATCTTAGGCAATTAAAAATCCTTCCTAGATAAACTTGTCACAAGTTGGTGCTTAAAATACTCTAAAGTATTGGTTAGAGAAAGAATTTAGTTAACGTGTAAAGCGTCGATGTAAATGCCCTAGGAGTAAGCTAAAGTTTAGGGTTAATATTTGGAGAATTCTAAGGGCTAATATCAGCTGAACATTCAACAAAGATGAAATACCCCTGAATATTGAACGCATAAAATCATAACGCGTTTCATAATACGGACATAAAATAACGTACGAAAATTAAATCTAGTAGATATATATATATATGTGTGTGTGTTCGAATACGAAAACACACGTACGTAGCGTTATGATATTGTAACGTTGTAAATAAGTGACAATAACATCGCATAACTTCATTACAGGAAATATATAATAACACGATATAATATAAAGTCGTACCTATGTCGTGACGTTGTAAATAAGTGACAATGTCGTCACATAACTTCGTAACAAAAGGAAATAATAATAATAATAATAATAATAATAAACATGATATAATGTATAGTCACATAAATATAAAAATAAACATGTGTATTGATTTTAACCATGTGCCTCCCGTACATCCCCCAAGTGCTTAACCATGTGAGCTGCGCTCAAATTCAGCAACTTATGCACACAAATTAAAACTAGTATTGAAACTAATCGGGTACTACAAAAAAAAAACACCCAAACACACCTCAGTATAGCATTGTTCTTCCTTTTCCTCGGTGCAGTTATCGAACAAACAAAAAAAAAAACAGAACCCTGAAAGATCCCTCACCCTCTTATTCCTACTCTCAGGCGACAGCACCTCTCTTTTCTTCATACGCCCATACTCTCTTGTAACTTGAGACTCCAAGCAGAGCCTGTTCCCCCTTTGATCTCAGTGAAAGCAGTCCAGCACTTCAGACACGGTCTTCCCCTTCCAAACTCCCACGACCATGGGAATCAGTAGTAACCAACACTTGCATTAATAGCCCACGCTCTGTAGTCCCTCCCTGTCTGTAGACCGTGGCTCCAGTTCTGAAAACTTGAACCAAAGAGCAAGGTAAGCTGCGATCAACTTCTCCATCTTCTTCCTTCACTACTTCGGTTAAGAAAAAAACAACCATGCTCTTGACTTTCTGTTTCCTTCCTTCATGCATGGAAGCTACTGGGAATGGCCTTATAAGTGGTGCTGGGACTTGCTGAGGAAAAGCCCCGCAACATCCTGAAGAGAAAAATTCTTGCACGGTAAGAATCTGAGCCATTCTCTTCCTCTGGTTTCTGTTTCCATTCCTGTCTTTCTGTTCTTCTGTTTTTCTTCTCTGACTTCTTTTCTCGAGCTAATGCTCTACCGTGCCAGTGTAACAAGCCCCTCCTAGCCACTACATCTTCATCCCAATGACAAGCTTAATACAGAACCTGTTCTGACTGGGTAACAAGCTTCAGGTAAAACCAGAAACAAAACCCAACTCTAACTCATCGTGTTTTTCTTTCTGATTTGTCAAAGAGTAACATCTGAGTAATCATCCCAGTGAGGTCGAGAATTCAAGGGCCAGGGAGCTCACACTGTGCCAAGGAACTACAAGGAGAGACAACTAAGATAAGAAGGTGAGCCACTCAGTAACAAACGCTATAACCAGAAACAAAACATGCGAATCTGTGCCAAGCCCCCGTGGCTTGGTCGGTAGTGAAGTGGTATCCTTGACCAAAGGTCCTGGGTTCAAAACTTACTACTACCGTATTGCGAGAAAGGTTCATTTAGAACCTCAGTATCGCTCTTAAGCTGAACTTTCAGCCACTTATCAAAAAAAAAAAAACATGCGAATCTGTAACTGTTTTTGCTTCTGTATAATAACTTTCCCGAGGTTGAGTTATTACTGTTTTGAGTGGTTTAGAGTTCCAGCTTGAGTTGGGAATACTTAAACACGTGGTTAGACAACCTAAAGGAAACTAAAAACCAGGAACCAGGTTTGATAACCGAGGCAAATTAACTGAAGAAGAAGATATCATATCAGTCCTACATTTTCAGTTTATAGTTTCTACTGGAAACTTAGGTTATGTATGATCCTGTTACAAGGAACTATAGAAAACTGTGTTGAGTAGTTAATAAGTCTAAAACATTCTAATGCTCTTAAGCAAACCTGTAGGCACCATGGGAAAAAAAGAAAGACAAGTAACAGAAAAGAAGTGTAACAGTCCATGGGTTCTGTTTCATTCAGTTCAATGTTATGTTGCAGTGTTTCAGTTTCATTCCAGGATTCGAGTGCTATCGAATTGCCAGTCTAAGTCTGAATAATGAAGTGGGTGTGGTGTTATTAATGAGAGTAAAACACAACTTGGGAAGAAGGGCGAAGCAAACCGTGAACAAAGAACATAAATAAAATAGAGGAAACAGCAGTCTAGCGTTTCAGTGTTATAAGTTTTGTTTTCTGTAAAGAATATTCAGAGGTGTTACCTATGAGATCTTGGGTCTGTTTAAGTTTAAAACTACTGATAAGATACTAACCCAAGTGGGTAAGTGATGGGGGAAGTCAGAGATCAAATCAAACAGAACAGCAAGGAAAAAAAACCGATAGCAACTACAGATTTTAGTACTTTTAATTCTGGCCAATCTCAGTGTTGAGTCATATCACTAATGTAAAACCAGTGGTGGTGGGTTACCTTCAGTTAGAATCTTTATTGAACCCTTAACTAACTGTGGCAGCAGTTCGGGAAAATTGAAAATCGGGCATGTGAACAAACAGAAGAAAATAACAGAAGAATACACAGATTTCTTGGTTTTCAGATTTCCAATGCTTGACTGTTCTGTATAACCGGTTTACAAGGGTTTTTTTTACAGTGTTGAATTGGTTTAATAAAATACCCAAATCATGGCTAATACCTCTATCTAGACTGGTGAAACATATTGGGAGGACTAGGAGGCAGTTTAAGAAAATAAAAGAAGAAATGCAGAAGAATACTATAGATGTTGTTTACTGATTTTCGATTGTGGACAGGTTCAGTATGATGGAGTTACAGGAGTAATGTGAGTGCTGTATTGGTTTAAAAAGGAACGTGGAGCCTTACTAATTCGTCTAATTAAGGTGGGAGAAAATGGAGATCAAATTATGAATAAAAGAAAGAGACAGAGGAGGGTATATCTTTTCACACTTCAGTCTTTCCTGTAACACTTTTTTTCAGTCTTTCCTTAAACTATTGTCTTCTATATAACTAGGTGACGGTGGGTCGTTTGGGGTATTTTTGAGTGTAGACAAATGGGAGGGGCGGTAGGTCAGTTTAGAGTGCAGAAAGAAAAAAAAAACATACGAGAGAACACATCAGTGCAGATTCCAGTTTCTACAATCTCAGCCTTTCTGTATATTAATCTTCCAGAAGCTTAGGAAATGTTGTAGTGAATCTGTTTTAAAGTGAAACCTGAATTAAACACTTAACGAAATGGGTAAGAATTTTGGGAGAAATTAAAGGTCAGGCTAAAGAACAGAAGGCAAGCAACCGAAAAGAAATGCCTCAGTTAGGTGTTTCAGTTTTGTTTTCAGCTGATGGAATTGTCTTGTTTCAGTACTAGGACATGCCGGTAGGGTTATCAGGGTTATGTTGGTTTTGCTTTGAGATTAAAACTCCAACTAAGACTCGTAATTCAGTAAATAAACACCTGGGGAAAAACCTGAAATCAGTTTCAAGAGCAAAGAGAGAACAGATTACATCAGCTTAGTAGTCTTAGTTTTCAGTTTTCTTTTCTTCTCCAGTTCTGTATAACCTTGCACAGAAATATCTGAAGGAGTTGTGTTGGGCTAGATTAGAGTTTAAGACCATATTAAGACATTTAACTAGAAGACAAATAACTTGGGGAGTGAGAAAGCAACCAGATCAAGGAATGCAAAACAAGATAGAGGAGAGGTTATCAGTTTCAGTTTCAGGTGTCAAGTTTAGTGTAAAGGACTTCTGTGTGTCTTGCTCTTTGGGTGAGCCTTGGGTTTTAAAACCTTGTCAACACATAAGCCTAAGTGTAGCTAAGTTGGGGGAAACAAAAAAAAAGACCAGTTAGGAGACATCCGTTAAACTAAAGAATTACAAGAAACAAGAAAAAATATCTAGAGTTGTAGTTTCATTTTCACTAATATTATAGTTTCTGTATAACTAAATAGAGAGGGGATGTTAGCTTTATAATGGACCCAAACCTGTGCTAATGTACCTAGTTAGTTGATGAAACATTTTGGGATAAAGTTAGCCACCATCAATACATTAAATGAGAGGTTAAGTGTGATTCAAAACCGAAACTATGTGATTGTTTCTTGAACTTGGGACTTCTGTATAAAGGGGTTGTGGGTGTATTCTATGACCTATATTATCATTATACAAGGGTTAAAATATTACTCACCTATTTATCTAAGGAGGGAATACACATTAGACAAGTTATACCTATGTTATACAAACTCGTTACATAACTAGCGTTTAAAACGCTCCATAACATTAACTAAGGAAAAAGGACTTGGTTAACGTGTAAAACGAAGATATGAATATCCTGGGAGTAAGATAAGCCTAGAATTAATGCATGTGAAGTTCTAGGACTCAATGTAAACTAAGCATCGAACAACATACCAAGGGAAAAATGTACGATATAAAGTGTCGTCACATAAAATAATAAACTGACCCATTGTTTTAATTAACGCTAGGGCCGTAGCGAACTCCGATCGGGACTTCGAGTGTAAGACGACTCGTGCTTCGAATAAGGTATGGACATGTGTGGTTCGTATGTTGCCGTGTTACACGGCTTGTGTGCTGTGTGCTTTGTTTGACAATGACTATAAGACTATAGCATGAAATTGGATTGCTTCTTGTGGCTTGCTTATATGCTTGTTATATATCCTTGTGGCATATTACTTGCGCGCACACAGTAGTTTAGTCCCTTTCTCGTTTATGGAACTCGAGATGAACCACAACGAACTATGAAAACAAAGAAAACTCTATAAGGGGAACTCCTCTCTAAACCATTGAGGACGTACCATGACACCCACTCTGGTGTCTATTCATTAATGATAATGAAGAGCAAATCTCAACTGGTGGGACATGACGAACCACGTGGACTAACAAAAGAACTATACATAGAGGAAACTCCTCTCTAACTATAGAGGACCGCTAATGACACCCACTATGGTGTCGAGATTATAATGATAATGAAACGAAAAGTACCAACTGGTGAAACACGAGAACAACCCGGGAAGACAACAGCTCGGGCCGCGCGGTATGGATGATCGGGAGTTGGTATCTGTATCAGATCCTTCGACCGTCTATGGTGGAATATATTTTGGGGATCCCTAGGTGATCCCACTTTCTCAGCATATCCTAGAGTCTAGAGGTGACTCCGCTTTCTCGACCCTGGGTGTCGGGAATGGGGGAGTGACAAATTGGTGGAGCTTATCCTAGATTCTAGAGGTGACTCCACTTTCTCGACCCTGGGTGTCGGGAATGGGGGAGTGATAAATTGGTGGAGCTTATCCTGGAGTCTAGAGGTGACTCCGCTTTCTCGACCCTGGGTGTCGGGAATGGGGGACTAGCTATGGAGGAGACGTCCTCCAACGTGCGGTGATAAAAGAATTCCCAGACAATCCTTAAAGGAACAAGGAATGAATAGCACCTACATAGTAAAGTCTTGGGATCTAATCTATATCCCCTGACTCGGTGCCAGAGAATAAAGGAAAACTTGTGTAATGAGACCAAGCAAATAAGAAAAATTCACAAATGTGATCCTTTAAGGAACAAGGAATGAATAGCACCTACATAGTAAAGTCTTGGGATCTAACCTATATCCCCTGACTCGGTGCAAGAGAAGGAAGGAAGAACATGTGTAATGAGAACAAGAAAACAATACGTAATCTCTTGAATGATCCCATAGTGAGGATCGACGGTATAATATACCTACGCACACGTCCTATGAATTACTTGGTTGTTGTTGCTACTTTGGCGGCTTATTGTGCTGGGTTGCGTGTTTGACATTGCTACTTACAAGTTGTGCTTGGTTGCTTTTGATATTGCTATGCTACCGATGAGTGTGTATGGTATCTTGATGTGTTGACGTGTGCTTTACTGCTTTACTATAGCATGTAAATTGACTTAATAATATTCGACCAAGTAGTCGTGTGGCCCAGTAACATGCGGGCTTCACACGCTCATACTCGGCATAGTTTTACTGAGTCCTTTATTTTTACAGGTATGAAACGGGAAACAGACGGAGAGTAGGCAAGGGCGACTACCATAGGGGTAGTCCGTACGGGCAAGACTTTTGTGTAGTATGTTAATGTAGGTGTTGTGACTATGTAGCAATAAACCCTTGTTGTATGTTTCAGTTGTGTAACTTAAGTAAGAACTTATGATGTAGACTCTCGGTACTGGGCTTGTATTTTTCCGTTGTACTTGGATTTAGTTATGGTTCTAATTCCAGTCATTCAGACCGTAACTTGGTGTTGGAAGAGTGGTCGTGTCAACCACGTGGGTGGTTGGCGTCTGTGACACCCGGATGGAGGTTATACCGCTACAAGCTAGTTACGTTATCGACGGGCGTTTCATTTATTCTGGGGATGTTTTATTCAGGGGTGTTACAGAAAGTGGTATCAGAGCGTAGTTGCGCTCTGATGACTGGAGCAGAGAAGTACCGAGAATAGGAAAGTCTAAATTTGGGAAACAGGGTTAAGGGTTAGTAATGTGAGGCACGACTTTACTGATCTAAACCACTTGCAAGGGCGATAATAACTTGTAGTAAGTTCTTGTGATTGTTTTAGACTAATAAATAACATTCTCAGATGTCCGGGCGACGAGGTCGAGGACGAGGCCAAATGGAGCAAGATAACGTAGCTGCAGGGCAGACCATAGCTGAGATAGTAGCCGCAGCCCTATGTCACATGGGTTTCCAGCCAGGAGCCCAGCAGGCACCACCGCCACCACAACCTCACCCACCCAGGGGGACAAACTGGGTGAAGAGCTTAGCAGACCTTCGACCAGCTGAGTTCCGAGGAGAGACGGACCCCACCTACCTAGAGAACTACATCAGCCTCCTAAAGACCGCCTTTGAGACTTTGAATGTTCCAGCAGAGGCTAAGGTCAAACTCGCAGCCTATTACCTACGAGAGTCAGCGAGCGATTGGTGGAAGCTTGTGAAGGATGCTTACCTAGCCGACCCCACATTTGGATGGAGTGCTTACACTGAGTTGCTGAGGGCTAAGTACTACCCCGCCCACCTCCGGACCAAGAAGCGAGTTGAGCTAGACACCCTGAGGCAGACCGAGGGGATGACCGTAGACAAATACTACTCGACGTTCACTGCTCTACTTCGTGTACTTCCAGGCTTGGGATATTCAGATGAGATCTTAGTGGAGCGTTTCTATGATGGACTGAATCACCGCATCAGATATGGCATGGGGCCCAGTCGTTACGCCACGATCCAGGTTGAACTTGAACTATGAATTTGAATTAACTACTATATTGTGAAGAGTTTCACTAAACCCTAGTATGCACAGGACTGCTATCATGCAGCATCCCAGGTCGAGATCACCGTTCAGATGCGGGATGAGGAATTCGCTAAGAAAAGGAAGGCGAAAGACGATGACTCGGAGGACCGTAAACAGAAGAGTGCGGACAAGAGTAAGCGCTACCCGAACAGGAAACGGGGGAGATACCATGGGAACAAGCCTACGGAGGCACTTCAGCTGAGCCACCCGGCGAATTCGGCTAAGCCGCTACGCTCCTACCCACCTAAGGGTAAACTAAACCCAACTCTAATGCTTAAGTACCGTTACAGTTGTCATGACCAGTTGTTGACTAACCAAATCACATATTCAGGGTCTGAAGCCGGCCCGAACAAAGGGTCCAAACACCGATTTAAATGTAGACGATGCTCGAAGAACCACCCCGGAGTTGATTGCCAGGGCGAACCGGTAGAGTGCTTTTACTGCAAAAAGACCGGGCACAGGGCCTTTGAGTGCTTCGCGAACCCCGAGAGCAAGAGTTACAGACCCGGCTATAGTGCGGGAGGCTAGTCCTAGAAGCCACATGAGAATTAGAGGATAAAAGGAAAACTATGTACCCTTATCTTTTCATAGATGTTTCGACCTAGTGTAGGGTACGGGGGTGTACCCCTCTTTTAAGGGGGGGTAAGCGTGTTTTGTTTTGGATGTGTGTTGATTTAGTATGATGTATTCCCACAACCACTCGTGGTTGGTTGGTAGGTTTGTGTGTTTGGATTGCGTGTGAAAATGTTATGTACGCTATGTATGAATGAATGTTGTGTGCCATGGTTTGCACTTTAGCGTATTATACACTATGTATGAATGAATGTTGTGTGCCTTGACTTTCACTTTAACATGATATGCACATTACTAGCTCCTTGGTGTACTACGAGAACTTGTGCGAAGCCACTGAGGTGGCATGGTGCCTAGAAGCACTGAGAATTTTAATTATGAACTTAATCCTTTGGGTATCGTGAATGAATGCGGGACTGGATCCCTGAGATTACCAGGAGTGGAAAAATATGAGTTAAGGAAGTAAGACTTCGGGACGAAGTCTCTTTTAAGGGGGGTAAGCTGAAATACCCCTGAATATTGAACGCATAAAATCATAACGCGTTTCATAATACGGACATAAAATAACGTACGAAAATTAAATCTAGTAGATATATATATATATGTGTTCGAATACGAAAACACACGTACGTAGCGTTATGATATTGTAATGTTGTAAATAAGTGACAATAACGTCGCATTACTTCATTACAGGAAATATATAATAACACGATATAATATAAAGTCGTACCTATATCGTGACGTTGTAAATAAGTGACAATGTCGTCACATAACTTCGTAACAAAAGGAAATAATAATAATAATAATAATATGATATAATGTATAGTCACATAAATATAAAAATAAACATGTGTATTGATTTTAAGAAAAAAAAGGGGGGCAACAAAGACGCTCCCGCTGAGTTTCAAACCCGAGACCTCCCGTACTTCCCCCAAGTGCTTAACCATGTGAGCTGCGCTCAAATTCAGCAACTTATGCACACAAATTGAAACTAGTATTGAAACTAATCAGGTACTACAAAAAAACACCCAAACACACCTCAATATAGCATTGTTCTTCCTTTTCCTCGGTGCAGTTATCGAACAAAAAAAAAAAACAGAACCCTGAAAGATCCCTCACCCTCTTATTCCTACTCTCAGGCGACAGAACCTCTCTTTTCTTCATACGCCCATACTCTCTTGTAACTTGAGACTCCAGGCAGAGCCTGTTCCCCCTTTGATCTCAGTGAAAGCAGTCCAGCACTTCAGACACGGTCTTCCCCTTCCAAACTCCCACGACCATGGGAATCAGTAGTAACCAACACTTGCATTAATAGCCCACGCTCCGTAGTCCCTCCCTGTCTGTAGACCGTGGCTCCAGTTCTGAAAACTTGAACCAAAGAGCAAGGTAAGCTGCGATCAACTTCTCCATCTTCTTCCTTCACTACTTCGGTTAAGAAAAAAACAACCATGGCTCTTGACTTTTCTGTTTCCTTCCTTCATGCATGGAAGCTACTGGGAATGGCCTTATAAGTGGTGCTGGGACTTGCTGAGGAAAAGCCCCGCAACATCCTGAAGAGAAAAATTCTTGCACGGTGAGAATCTGAGCCATTCTCTTCCTCTGGTTTCTGTTTCCATTCCTGTCTTTCTGTTCTTCTGTTTTTTCTTCTCCTGACTTCTTCCCTTCTCGAGCTAATGCTCTACCGTGCCAGTGTAACAAGCCCCCTCCTAGCCACTACATCTTCATCCCAACGACAAGCTTAATACAGAACCAACACTCTGACTGGGTAACAAGCTTCAGGTAAAACCAGAAACAAAACCCAACTCTAACTCATCGTGTTTTTCTTTCTGATTTGTCAAAGAGTAACATCTGAGTAATCATCCCAGTGAGGTCGAGAATTCAAGGGCCAGGGAGCTCACACTGTGCCAAGGAACTACAAGGAGAGACAACTAAGATAAGAAGGTGAGCCACTCAGTAACAAACGCTATAACCAGAAACAAAACATGCGAATCTGTAACTGTTTTTGCTTCTGTATAATAACTTTCCCGAGGTTGAGTTATTACTGTTTTGAGTGGTTTAGAGTTCCAGCTTGAGTTGGGAATACTTAAACACGTGGTTAGACAACCTAAAGGAAACTAAAAACCAGGAACCAGGTTAGATAACCGAGGCAAATTAACTGAAGAAGAAGATATCATATCAGTCCTACATTTTCAGTTTATAGTTTCTACTGGAAACTTAGGTTATGTATGATCCTGTTACAAGGAACTATGGAAAACTGTGTTGAGTAGTTAATAAGTCTAAAACATTCTAATGCTCTTAAGCAAACCTGTAGGCACCGTGGGAAAAATAGAAAGACAAGTAACAGAAAAGAAGTGTAACAGTCCATGGGTTCTGTTTCATTCAGTTCAATGTTATGTTGTAGTGTTTCAGTTTCATTCCAGGATTCGAGTGCTATCGAATTGCCAGTCTAAGCCTGAATAATGAAGTGGGTGTGGTGTTATTAATGAGAGTAAAACACAACTTGGGAAGAAGGGAGAAGCAAACCGTGAACAAAGAACATAAATAAAATAGAGGAAACAGCAGTCTAGCGTTTCAGTGTTATAAGTTTTGTTTTCTGTAAAGAATATTCAGAGGTGTTACCCATGAGATCTTGGGTCTGTTTAAGTTTAAAACTACTGATAAGATACTAACCCAAGTGGGTAAGTGATGGGGGGAAGTTAGAGATCAAATCAAACAGAACAGCAAGGAAAAAAAAACCGATAGCAACTACAGATTTTAGTACTTTTAATTCTGGCCAATCTCAGTGTTGAGTCATATCACTAACGTAAAACCAGTGGTGGTGGGTTACCTTCAGTTAGAATCTTTATTGAACCCTTAACTAACTGTGGCAGCAGTTCGGGAAAATTGAAAATCGGGCATGTGAACAAACAGAAGAAAATAACAGAAGAATACACAGATTTCTTGGTTTTCAGATTTCCAATGCTTGACTGTTCTGTATAACCGGTTTACAAGGGTTTTTTTTACAGTGTTGAATTGGTTTAATAAAATACCCAAATCATGGCTAATACCTCTATCTAGACTGGTGAAACATATTGGGAGGACTAGGAGGCAGTTTAAGAAAATAAAAGAAGTAATGCAGAAATATACTATAGATGCTGTTTACAGATTTTAGATTGTGGACAGGTTCAGTATGATGGAGTTACAGGAGTAATGTGAGTGCTGTATTGGTTTAAAAAGGAACATGAAGCCTTACTAATTCGTCTAATTAAGGTGGGAGAAAATGGAGATCAAATTATGAATAAAAGAAAGAGACAGAGGAGGGTATATCTTTTCACACTTCAGTCTTTCCTGTAACACTTTTTTTCAGTCTTTCCTGAAACTATTGTCTTCTGTATAACTAGGTGACAGTGGGTCGTTTGGGGTATTTTTGAGTGTAGACAAATGGGAGGGGCGGTAGGTCAGTTTAGAGTGCAGAAAGAAAAAAAAAACATACGAGAGAACACATCAGTGCAGATTCCAGTTTCTACAATCTCAGCCTTTCTGTATATTAATCTTCCAGAAGCTTAGGAAATGTTGTAGTGAATCTGTTTTAAAGTGAAACCTGAATTAAACACTTAACAAAATGGGTAAGAATTTTGGGAGAAATTAAAGGTCAGGCTAAAGAACAGAAGGCAAGCAACCGAAAAGAAATGCCTCAGTTAGGTGTTTCAGTTTTGTTTTCAGCTGATGGAATTGTCTTGTTTCAGTACTAGGACATGCCGGTAGGGTTATCAGGGTTATGTTGGTTTTGCTTTGAGATTAAAACTCCAAATAAGACTCGTAATTCAGTAGCTAAACACCTGGGGAAAAACCTGAAATCAGTTTCAAGAGCAAAGAGAGAACAGATTACATCAGCTTAGTAGTCTTAGTTTTCAGTTTTCTTTTCTTCTCCAGTTCTGTATAACCTTGCACAGAAATATCTGAAGGAGTTGTGTTGGGCTAGATTAGAGCTTAAGACCATATTAAGACATTTAACTAGAAGACAAATAACTTGGGGAGTGAGAAAGCAACCAGATCAAGGAATGCAAAACAAGATAGAGGAGAGGTTATCAGTTTCAGTTTCAGGTGTCAAGTTTAGTGTAAAGGACTTCTGTGTGTCTTGCTCTTTGGGTGAGCCTTGGGTTTTAAAACCTTGTCAACACATAAGCCTAAGTGTAGCTAAGTTGGGGGAAACAAAAAAAAAGACCAGTTAGGAGACATCGTTAAACTAAAGAATTACAAGAAACAAGAAAAAATATCTAGAGTTGTAGTTTCATTTTCACTAATATTATAGTTTCTGTATAACTAAATTCCAGAGGTACTAGAGAGGGGATGTTAGCTTTATAATGGACCCAAACCTGTGCTAATGTACCTAGTTAGTTGATGAAACATTTTGGGATAAAGTTAGCCACCATCAATACATTAAATGAGAGGTTAAGTGTGATTCAAAACCGAAACTATGTGATTGTTTCATGAACTTGGGACTTCTGTATAAAGGGGTTGTGGGGGTATTCTATGACCTATATTATCATTATACAAGGGTTAAAATATTACTCACCTATTTATCTAAGGAGGGAATACACATTAGACAAGTTATACCTATGTTATACAAACTCGTTACATAACTAGCGTTTAAAACGCTCCATAACATTAACTAAGGAAAAAGGACTTGGTTAACGTGTAAAACGAAGATATGAATATCCTGGGAGTAAGATAAGCCTAGAATTAATGCATGTGAAGTTCTAGGACTTAATGTAAACTAAGCATCTAACAACATACCAAGGGAAAAACGTACGATATAAAGTGTCGTCACATAAAATAATAAACTGACCCATTGTTTTAATTAACGCTAGGGCCGTAGCGAACTCCGATCGGGACTTCGAGTGTAAGACGACTCGTGCTTCGAATAAGGTATGGACATGTGTCGTATGTTGCCGTGTTACACGGCTTGTGTGCTGTGTGCTTTGTTTGACAATGACTATAAGACTATAGCATGAAATTGGATTGCTTCTTGTGGCTTGCTTATATGCTTGTTATATATCCTTGTGGCATATTACTTGCACGCACACAGTAGTTTAGGCCCTTTCTCGTTTATGGAACTCGAGATGAACCACAACGAACTATGAAAACAAAGAAAACTCTATAAGGGGAACTCCTCTCTAAACCATTGAGGACGTACCATGACACCCACTCTGGTGTCTATTCATTAATGATAATGAAGAGCAAATCTCAACTGGTGGGACATGACGAACCACGTGGACTAACAAAAGAACTATACATAGAGGAAACTCCTCTCTAACTATAGAGGACCGCTAATGACACCCACTATGGTGTCAAGATTATAATGATAATGAAACGAAAAGTACCAACTGGTGAAACACGAGAACAACCTGGGAAGACAACAGCTCGGGCCGCACGGTATGGATGATCGGGAGTTGGTATCTGTATCAGATCCTTAGACCGTCTATGGTGGAATATATTTTGGGGATCCCTGGGTGACCCCACTTTCTCAGCTATCCTGGAGTCTAGAGGTGGCTCCGCTTTCTCGACCCTGGGTGTCGGGAATGGGGGAGTGACAAATTGGTGGAGCTTATCCTGGAGTCTAGAGGTGACTCCGCTTTCTCGACCCTGGGTGTCGGGAATGGGGGAGTGACAAATTGGTGGAGCTTATCTTGGTGTCTAGAGGTGACTCCGCTTTCTCGACCCTGGGTGTCGGGAATGGGGGACTAGCTATGGAGGTCTCCTCCAACATGCGGTGATAAAAGAATTCCCAGACAATCCTTAAAGGAACAAGGAATGAATAGCACCTACATAGTAAAGTCTCGGGATCTAATCTATATCCCCTGACTCGGTGCCAGAGAATAAAGGAAAACTTGTGTAATGAGACCAAGCAAATAAGAAAAATTCACAAATGTGATCCTTTAAGGAACAAGGAATGAATAGCACCTACATAGTAAAGTCTTGGGATCTAACCTATATCCCCTGACTCGGTGCAAGAGAAGGAAGGAAGAACATGTGTAATGAGAACAAGAAAACAATACGTAATCTCTTGAATGATCCCATAGTGAGGATCGACGGTATAATATACCTACGCACACGTCCTATGAATTACTTGGTTGTTGTTGCTACTTTGGCAGCTTATTGTGCTGGGTTGCGTGTTTGACATTGCTACTTGCAAGTTGTGCTTGGTTGCTTTTGATATTGTTATGCTACCGATGAGTGTGTATGGTATCTTGATGTGTTGACGTGTGCTTTACTGCTTTACTATAGCATGTAAATTGACTTAATAATATTCGACCAAGTAGTCGTGTGGCCCGGTAACATGCGGGCTTCACACGTTCATACTCGGCATAGTTTTGCTGAGTCCTTTATTTTTACAGGTATGAAACGGGAAACAGACAGAGAGTAGGCAAGGGCGACTACCATAGGGGTAGTCCGTACGGGCAAGACTTTTGTGTATGTTAATGTAGGTGTTGTGACTATGTAGCAATAAACCCTTGTTGTATGTTTCGGTTGTGTAACTTAAGTAAGAACTTATGATGTAGACTCTCGGTACTGGGCTTGTATTTTTCCGTTGTAGTTGGATTTAGTTATGGTTCTAATTCCAGTCATTCAGACCGTAACTTGGTGTTGGAAGAGTGGTCGTGTCAACCACGTGGGTGGTTGACGTCTGTGACACCCGGATGGAGGTTATACCGCTGCAAGCTAGTTACGTTATCGATGGGCGTTTCATTTATTATGGGGATGTTTTATTCAGGGGTGTTACAAAAGAATTCACCTAGGGAGCAACCCCGTTAAAATGAACTAAACTAGGAAAATGTCACAAGGGTCGTCACATGAAATCATGAACTGACACATTATTTTTAATCAACGTTAGGGCCGTAACGAATGTCAACTGGGACCCCGTGTGTGAGACGA
Organism: Limonium bicolor; assembly: GCA_023374045.1. NCBI lineage: Eukaryota > Viridiplantae > Streptophyta > Magnoliopsida > Caryophyllales > Plumbaginaceae > Limonium > Limonium bicolor. Next base: position 443,938,066 of record CM041777.1, read on the forward strand.
CACTTGCTTCTGAATAAGGTATGGATATGTGTGGTCCGTATGTTGCCGTGTTACACGGCTTGTTTGCTGTGTGCCTTGTTTGAGAATGACCACAAGACTAATACATGAAAACGGATTGTTTGTTTTACCGTGCTTATTTGTCTGCTGTGAGCTTGTGTAAAGCATGTGAATGGATTGCTTATTTATCTTACTTATTCGCTTGCTATATTCTTGTTATACCTTGCTTGCGCGCACACAGTAACTTAGTCACTTCTCGGTTACAAAGGACTACGTGACGAAACTCATTGAATATCACAAACAAACAAGGAAAATACTTAAGTAATGGAAACTCCTCTTAACTATAGAGGACTACTAATGACACCCACTATGGTGTCAAGCTATCAATGATAATGATAAGCCAATACCAATAACTAATAGAAATAAATAGGGAGACGGACCCTTTGTATCCGGGGCAGAGGCCAGTAACATTTAAGAGCAATAGGGAGAGCTATCCCGGGGTCTAGAGATGACTCCACTTTCTCGACGCACGTGGCTATGGAGAAGACGTTCTCCAAATTGTGGCGATAAGAGAATTCACAAATAATCCTTAAAGGCACAAGGAAAGATTGGCACCTACATGATAAGATCACGGGAACTAAAACTTTATCCCCAGACCTGGTGCAAGGAGAGAGAAAGAAAATACACACTATGGAAACAAGGGAAAAGAAATGAAAACACACAACGCTTGAATGATTCCACGATGAGGATCATCATCACTTATATTCTCTGGCACGCTCTGGTTGTATGCATGTTTGACGTGCTTGTTTCTAACCCTGTGCTCAACATGTTCTGAGTTGATATATTGATATTGCATGTTGTGCGTTGCTGCTTTATTATAGCATGTAAACTGGACTTAATAATATTCGACCAAGTAGTCGTGTAGCCCGGCAACATGCGGGCTACACATATTCATACTCAGCATAGTTTTGCTAAGTCCTTTATTTTTACAGGTGATCATCCGGAACGTGACGGAGCGTAGGTGGGATGACTACCATGGGGGTAGTCCATCTGGGCAAGACTTCTGAGTAGTACATTTAGTGTATGGGTTGTTACTATGTAAAACTAAACCTCGGGTGTACTTTTTGTGTTGTTAAGACTTGGTAGCTATGTTGTATACACTCGGTATTTGGAATGGTATTTTACGTTGTGTATGAGTTTTGGTTGAGGGATGTTTCCAGTCGTGCAGACCGTAACTTGGTGTTGAAAATGTGGTCTGTCAACCACGTGGGTGGTTGGCGTCTGTGGCACCCGGATGATGTTGATAATCCGCTGCATAGTTAATTTGTAATATGGCTAGGAGCTTTGTTCGTACTATTGGATGTTTACTCGGGGGTGTTACACTATCCCATCATTTCATGTGAGAGTACTTTAACATTTATAAGTGTTATTCCTCACACTTTATTTACTAAGGATATAATCTTAGTATATGATAATGTCACTTATAATGTTTTAAGTGCATTATATCTTTTTCCTCAATTTTATAAGATTTCCAACCTTACATTATAACTCTTGTAATTATATAAAATCTCATTATTTTATGTGAGTAATTATCTTCCCATTCTTACAACAATTCCTTCACTAATCCCAACAACTCTTAATCTTGATAATATTTATTTGTCACAATGACATTGTATTATCCTTTAGGTTATAAGGTTATAACTCTATATTATAACCTTTATTTAATGACCCTCATATTTCCAAGTAGTTCATTTTCTCCATGTAACTACTAATACTCATGAAATTCCTTATTAATCTCCATTTAATTTCCAACCATACACCAATGTCACCTCATGACATCTTTCAACCTTATATTATAAATCAACCCCTAACTTCATAATATTCTCGTCTATACCCTATACCTCCCATTAGTTATTTTCTTACCACATCAACTTTCCAAATATTACAAAACCATCCTAATATCATATATTGTGATATTTATTCTTTTAACCTATAGTTTTCTATTATTTCATTTAATTGCCGAACAGCCCTTAAACTTTTCCCCTTTTTATTTCTTTCACCCACAACTTCCTTTATTTACACTTTAACCCACCTTAATTTCATAAACTTACAATTTAATCTTAAACTTTATATTATACAATCTAATTATCTAAAATACCAAACCAACCCCTAAAATCCTCATAATTTGCGAACAACCCCTATAGGTATCATAAATTCATTTTGCATCCCCTAACTTTCAGTTATTTGCACATTAACCCCTAAAGTTTTGTAAATGTTACATTATAACATTTAAACTATATATTATACTCTTTAATTTATTTAATCACCAAAACTAACCCATAATTTCTCTAAAATTCCAAAGTAGCCCCTAAGGCTTTTTAAATTCCATTTTGCCCCCAAACTTTTGGTAATTTCAATTCTTACCCCATAAATTTTATAAATGTTATATATTAACATTTAAACTATATATTATACTCCTTAACTCATTAAATCACAAAACCTATCCAATAGTGTTTCTAAAATTCATAACAACCCCTAAGGCCTTAATAATTGTATTCTAACCTAAAAAGTTTCGGTAATTACCAAGTTACCCCATATACTTTCATAAAATTTCATTTTAACTTAATACTTCATTAAATTTCCAAACTAATTAATCTCATCAAGTAATCTTGGTCAAACCTCACCTATGGTCAAGGTTGACCACTCGAATACTCCCTTTGACCCATAACTTTTATTATTTACGGTAAACACTCCTAACTTCCACCATATTTACATTTTAATCCTTTAATCTTATAAAATTCATATTTAACATTATAAATTTTTCTAAACCTTAACTTTCGGCCTTAATACCATTTGGCACCCCTATTTTATTTTAATTGCACTTTGGCCCCAATGAAACATTTACAAGGTTTATAATGTATTTATATTATATTCCTGATCTTGTATTCAATCTATATAACATCTAAATTCACCAATAATCATACTAAATGTTCTTAGGTGAATATTTCCCTTAAATTCACCCCTTTGCACCAATAATTTCCATAAATCACATTATCACCCCAAAACTTTATGATTAACATTTAAAGCCTTAAATAACTATAATTAAATAACCTAGATGCATATCCTCATTCATTACATATCCTAAATCATCGAATGACATTAAAAATGTCTCAAAATTCACATATGTTCACGGCATTGTGCAGATTTTTTGCACAATTCAACTTAAATTAATTTCCTTCCATATTTAACTTATAAACATAGTTTTATAAGTTATTTATACTTAGATATATTAACTAAACATATCACCATAATTAATTATACATAATTAGGGCTAACTTACCCATAAACCACATTAAGCTCTCATTTTTTGTACCAGAATTTATAATCACTTCTCTAAATCATTTTCTTCCACTTCCCTTCATTAATCACCTATAAAATCAACTTAAATAAGCCCTTAGCCTTTAGCCTCACTAATCAATATTTAGTTCTTGATTTTCTGCACATTTTAAGGATTAAAATAACACATACATAATCAACTATCCTCTTGGTTTGCACCAATTATAATTAGTTTTCTTAAACCATTTTTCTTCTATTAATATGTTGTAAAATATACGTTAATAGCCACTAACACTTTATCTCACTAATCAAATACTCACCCCTTAATTTTCTACACATATTTAGGATCTAAACAACCTATACATACACATATTTAGCACTTATACCCTCACATTTTTATAGATTTAATATCTAATGCCATTAAATCCTTTCCTTTCATTATTAGCCTATAATGTTGACTTTTAACAAGTCATTAGCACTTGAGTTTAGTTATCAAGCGCATAATTTTTTTTTCTCCCCACTTGATTTAGATTTAAATGCTTACCTAACATACACCCATTTTTTGTTTTATAATTTTTCAAGATATTACTCATTAAGGTAGAAAAGGTAATAAGCCTTATTACCTTAATTTATTGACCAGAAATCTCCCACCAGCTCTACACCTTCACGCTGTTTATATATATACAAGATAGGTTAGATTTTTTTTGTACCCCAAACAGCTTCCTTAATTCACTAATATAGCACTTAGATGGAGGGGTCTTTACCTCAGTTTTTGACGGCTTCATACAGCAGTTTATGGTAGCTAAGCACAAGAAGAATAGGCTCAGTTTATATAGAAGGAAATGAGGGAGAATAAGGCTATACATCCATGGCAGATTTTCGGTTTTGTTTTACCTTAGGTAAGAGCTCTCCCGTGGCGAGTTCTTGGAGCACTTTTGGCTTGATGGAGGGGACTGAAAACAGTCTCATGCGTGAGCAGTCAAAGGTAAAAGAAGAGAAGTTAAGAACCAGCATTTTCGGACATAATAACATGGAAGGTTAAGGTGATGTCTTGAAGTGGATTTCCTTACCTTTAGAGATTCAAGTTGGCTCTTGTGCCTTGGACCCTTTTCAGCCGGTTTTTGGAGCTTGAAGATGGGGTTCCATGCTATGCAACCATGGAAGAAAAGCAGCTGGCAAGATAGGCTGAAAACCGAGAAAGGGGAAGGGCAGAGTGAGTTACTTTATTCTTTTTTTTTTGTTGATCCAGCTGTTTGATACCAAGAATGAGATGGGATTTATGTGTTGTTTTTACTGCAAAAAGAGAAGGGGAATGGCTGGAATGAAGCAGGAACAGAAGGGAGGAAAACGTGAGAAGATACGGGAGAAGAAGGTGGAGTTTACCAGTTGTTGTTCTCGTTCCCCTCTGCTGCTGTACCGGGTTGAGCAAGGGAAAGAAAAAGGGGTTTACTACTGCAGTTGTAGGAGGAAAGGAAAAGAAGAGTGAGATGATATAGGAGTGTGAGTGTCTAGGATGGAATGACATGAAGAGGATGGAGAGAAGAAGTGCAGGAGGGAGATGGGAGGTCTGTTGAGAATAGTCAGGCTGAGGGAGTGGGTTTGATTTTTGTTTAACAGGTAAGTAGTACTTAAAGTACAAGGTGGACTAAAATAAGGAATAGCTTGTACTTTCTCCCTAAACTCTCTCCTCTTCCTTTCTACTTTCCCTCACTTTTCTTCTTCTAATTTTTTTCCACTTCAAAAACGGCAGCCGTTCGACCATGGCATTAATCCACAGGTTTTTTAAAGCTATCAATACCTGCGTTTCAAAATTAATTCGTCTGTGAGAGGAAGGCTGGGTCCCAATGAAAAAAACAAGAGAAAACCCCAATAGAGTAATGACAAGTGTCCACATTAAGGTAAATTAATGTTGTCAAAATATTAAGGTGCTGATCGAACGTGCTACCGTTTTTTTTTGTACAATATTATGTTACTTGTTACATTTATGTATTAATGTGTCCAAGGTGGTGAACTAACATGTCTTATGTGATATAACATGTCATTTAATGTTATTTTGTCCTTAAACAATGTTTATAATCATCTCTATGCATTTTATAAATATTTGCTATACTTACTATTCATTGTAAGTAGTTAAATGCATTTTATGATCTTAGTGCATGTATTTGTGTGCTACATGTTAGATCACCTCGTTAAATGATTTAATCCTTATAATAGAATCTCATTAGTCCATAGTTTAATATTAGGATTTACTAATATCATTTAGGCACTTAATTGTGCTTTTAAGGCATATCTTAGCCTTAAGTAGTTTTAAAGCATATTTTTGCTTTAGTCATTTGTAATTGATCTCCATTGAGTTTAGAGGTATTCTTTAACCTCTCTTAGTGATCTTTAGGCATTTTATTGGTTTAATGCCTTTACAATAATTCCTTGGGAATTCTTAAGGCACATTTTGCCTTTATTTTTCCACATTTGGTTTATAAGATTTTAAGGTATGTATTTACCTTGCCTTAATTGGTTTTAATCAATCTTAATTGTATTTAATTAGATTAATTAAGTTTGGGGTATTTCAACGCTTCATTACTCACATAGGTGAGTAATGGCGATAGCACCCGAGTGAGAACGATTGGCTTTTATATTGCGCTGCGACTCGAACAGTCTTTAATTATGCTACAACTTTAATTAGCACGAGAAAAAGAGTAGGGGTGTTACAATGATAGTTACTGGCGACATATATACATACTACATGTATATATTGAATGTTTGATACTCTAAATATAAATGAATTTTTTTGCCAAGATGTGATCGAACATTGGATATGTAAAAATTAATAAAATAGATGTAGGTCTGACTAAGCCACATTGATATTTTAATTTACATAATACTACAAAATTAATTTTGTATGGTCAAAATAATAAAAATAAAAGTATATGTGGACCTAAAATTGTATAAAAGTTAAAAAAATAAACACACACACACACACATATATATATATATCATTTACAAAAACTTTAAACATTTATAAATTTTATATATATAGTTTGTATTTATTTTGCAAATTTTAACCAACACGTCAACTAATTTAAATTGTTAGTATTTATTGTATTTTTATATTTTAAAAATTTATGTGATTTTTGTAAATTAGGAGAATTATATAGTAAAATGTATAAAACTGCACAAAATTTAAAATTTATATACATACATATCATTAACTAATTTAATATATTTAGAAAATTAATTTATATTAATTTTTTAAATTTTAACCAACATATGTACTAGTTTAAATTATTATTACATGTACTTTATTTTATAAATTATTAATACGTGTGATACTTTGTAAATTAAAAATATTATAAGTATCAAAAATATATTATGTTACGTATATCTTATATGACAAATAAATTCTTGTACTGGTGTGTACTTTTAATTAATTTTCACAAGTTAGACCATTTTTGTTTACTTAAAGTTCTTTTTTAAAATTTTGATAGCTAAGAGGTAAGAAGTAAAATATACTAAAGGTACTATATTGAAAAAAACTACAAAAAATAAAATATTTATATAAGAAGATAATATATCCACTATGGCAGCAGCAATATAGGTTAGTATTCTAAATTATGTGGTAATTATACGTTTTAAGTTATAAGACAATAATAATTTTATTAACACTTACGAATATTAGCTATCATTTCTTGTATTCTAGCACAATATCAATTGAAATTTCATTAGCATTATTAGTCGGAAGCAATTAGTAGACATTTAGCTACTTGTTAAAAATAGTTGTTATCCTAGCCAAAATAGTAGCACAATAGCTACTGTAATCAAGTGTTAGTAGCAATTTCATAATTTCACTTATCTACAAGGTCGTAACAACTTTTAAGATACTAGCTAGTTAGCTATTTATTAGAATCTATTTGCTATCGTTGCTCAAATAGTAACATAATAGCTACCATGATTGAATTAGCCTCAACCAAGTAGTAGCAATTCATTTATTTAGCTACATATATTGGTAACAAAATTACTTTTACTAAAACTACCGGATTGAAACATAAAATAGCTACTATTGATGGTTGCAATCTTGTAAGGCGGTAGACATTTAGCTACTGGCTAAAAGTTTAGCTACCGTTGTCGTTATGGTAGCACAAAAGCAACCACTTTGCTAATAATATCAAACATCAGTAGCAATTTCCCAATTTAAATACCAATATATGTGTAACAATTCATCGGTAGCCATAAGATGGTAGTAGCCATAAGATGGTGCAGCCATAACATGGTAGAACAATTGCAACCAAGAATTTATTAGCATACAAAATTAGTAGCGTTTTGGTAAAATTAGTAGCGTTTTGGTTAAATAACTACCGATTTAAGTACGGTAGCAATTTTGCTTACAGGCTGATAGTAGCGCAATGGCAACCACGTTTGGATTAGTATCAACTGTCAGTAGAAGTGGGAGACCAGCTGGTTTGCTTCAGCCTCTACCCGTTCCGGAGTGGAAGTGGGAGAGCGTCGGTATGGACTTCGTTATGGGACTGCCTAAGACTCCGAGGGGTTTTGATGCAGTTTGGGTGATAGTGGACAGACTCACGAAGAGCGCTCATTTCTTGCCTGCCAGGAAGGCTTTCAGTTTGCATCGCTTGGCTCAGTTGTATATGGATGAGATCGTACGCCTTCATGGAGTTCCTACTTCTATTGTGTCTGACAGAGACCCGCGCTTCGTATCCAAATTCTGGCAGAGTTTGCATTAGGCTTTGGGGACGAAGTTGTCGTTCAGTTCAGCATACCATCCTCAGTCGGATGGGCAGACAGAGAGGACGAATCAGGTCCTTGAGGACATGCTCAGAGCATGCGTGCTTGACTTTGGAGGCAGCTGGGACCAGTACGTTGCGTTGATAGAGTTCGCATATAATAACAGCTTTCAGACTAGCATCGGGATAGCCCCGTTTGAGGCTTTGTATGGCAGGAGGTGCAGATCACCCATTTGTTGGGATGATCTGAAGGAGAGAGCAGTTGTTGGGCCGGATTTGGTTGAAGATGCTGTAGCTAAGATTCTGTCTATCAGAGAGCGCTTGCTCGTGGCTCAGAGTCGTCAGAAGAGCTACGCCGATCAGAGGAGACGACCTCTAGAGTTTGAGGTGGGCGACCATGTGTATCTGAAGGTGTCTCCAGTTCGAGGAGTCATTCGGTTTGGGAAGAGAGGCAAGCTTAGCCCTCGCTTTGTGGGTCTTTTTGAGATCCTGGAGAGGATCGGACCGGTTGCCTACCGTTTAGCTTTGCCACCATCGTTGGTGGGAGTTCACAGTGTGTTCCATGTTTCCATGCTGAGGAAATATGTTCCAGACCCGTCGCATGTGATTGACTTCAGTCTGCTTCAGTTGAGGGAGGACTTCACGTTCGAGGCAGTTCCTTCGAGGATTTTAGCCCGGGATGTTCGCAAGCTCAGGAGTAAGACCATGCCCTTGGTGAAGGTGCAGTGGTCGGGTCAGTCGGAGGAAGAGGCGACCTGGGAGGTCGAAAGTGAAGTGCGTTCTAAGTTTCCCACCCTTTTCGAGCAGTAGGTACGTTTTAATTTCGAGGACGAAATTCTTTTAAGGGGGAGGTGATGTTATAACCCAAGATTTGGTTATAATTTATTTCATCACAATCTTATTTTAAGTTGGCTTATTTCTAATTCAGGACATGGAGGCCCTTTGGATTAATGCCAAGGACGAGGAGGTCATTCGTATTATTTATTAAATGGTAAGGGATTTATTTATAAGTTAAGGGTTATAAATAATTCCCTAAATACAACGCTAATCAGAATTACATTCATGATCAGTCGCTCAAGCTCTCAGACGTTCTCCTTCTTCTCTCTCAAGCTCTCTTCTCTGTTGATCGATCTACTACGCTGCTGGCCGGGGAATTTGAGATAGTTTCTGCTGCTGCGTTGCTGTCCTCTTCGCAATCAGGTTGGTGTATCATTTATTGGTATTGCAATTCAGTTGGAGAACAACTTCTTCAATCCCTAATTCTTTCCCTCTGCGATCTGATTGTAATCAGTGAATTTCCCGACGTCTTTGTCGATCTTCTCTGCCGTGGACTGCTGCTTCAGTCTCGCTGTCGAATTCAGGTGAGCGTTTGTTGGGTTCTCCGTTTCCGTTTCAGATTTTGGGTTGTGGACAGTTTCTGATTTAGGGTTGTACTTCTCTGCTTTGTTAAGGATTTTCAGTGGCTGTTTGATTTAGGGGTGGCAATTCGGGTTAATGGGTTGGGTTGAGGCTCACCCATACCCGACCCGATTAAAATTGTATTGACCCATACCCGACCCAATAATAATCGGGTTACAAATTATCAACCCATACCCGACCCATATAAAATGATTAAACCCATACCCGACCCGTTTTACCCAACATAATTAGGCTATACAAAATTTAAAAGACCTAGAATTAAATTTTTTATATGATTGCTCAAACGGAGTTACAAATGAATGAAATCATACATTCAATATGGTAGATATTCCAGAGTTTTCATTATCCTCCGTCTTTTTTCTTTTTACACATACATGTCGTGCTCAGTAGCACTTAACAGAAGAAGGTGACGTGTACGCGCCTAGGCCAAATATAACTGTATTTTCTCATTCAGAATATAGAATCAAAACATAGACAAAAATCTTCAGAGTACAAAAGAGATAAGACCACAGTAGGAGCTGTGGAGGAGAGCAACACACTGTCTTTTGACAATCCACATAACGAATACTCTTGTTTTTGCTTTATAAAGAAATACAACAAAGTAGTATTATCAAATAAACAACCTCTCATAAAAAAGATACTTCATAATCTGTATTATACTAATAGTAGGTTAGCACTTACTTAGTAATATATTTATATTTTTATATAATTATTTATTTATTATTTTTTTAATAAAATAAAATAAACGGGCCAGGTTTACTATGGGTTAGGACTTTGAACCCATACCCAACCCAAAAATTTAATAGGTAACCCATACCCGACCCAATAATTAAATGGGTCAATAATCGTGACCCAAACCCGCTATTTTCGGGTTGGGTATGGGTCGGGTTATCGGGTTGGGTAAAAATTGCCACCCCTAGTTTGATTGCATTTTTGGGTCTGCGTACTGCTGTGTTTGCGTTGGACCGATCACTGTTCAGATTCGAAGAGACTTCTCTGCTGTAATTGAGGTAGGTGGCTGATGGATTCAATTAGTGTGTTCAGCCTTGGGGAGTTTCGTCCGGTTCTGATTTGGAATGTGATCTGTCTTGGAATTGTGATTGTGACTGTCTATTTAATGTCTTTTTTTAACGCCTACAAACCCCCAAGGTTGTTTTTCTGCAAACTCATAGTGTTTTGACATTGTTTTGGGTGCTTTCGTTTTGTGTGAAATCGCCTCTGTTTTCTGAGTTTTTTCGGCGCGTCCGAACTTCCGTCTGACCTTGGAAGTTCATACATGCCCTTCTTCTGCGCTTTGAATTTTTCTGAAGATTTGATGTGTCCGCACTTCCGTTCGAGCTTTGATGTTCGTACGGGGTGCGAGGACGAGTCCGACTTACAAGTCTCAAATGGTGTCCAAACTTGTAAGTCCGGACAGAAGTTCGGACACACCCATCTCATTCTTCTGTTTTTGCTTCGACTTGTGTCCGAACGTTGTCATTCGGACACATGTTCGGACACTAACACTACATATTGATTTCCGAAGAACGTCGAACATCCGTCCGAGGTTTGATGTTCGGACACCTCTGTCGTTGCTTTTGTTTTAAGGTTCGACTGTGACCGTCCGAACATTGATGTCCGGACACATGTTCGACTTGGCTCTGTTTTGACCATAACTTTCTCATTTGAGCTCCGTTTTGACTTCCGTATGTGGGGTTTGGATTCCTCTCTTCTGATTTCCAACTACTTATGTGCTTTCCCGGTGCCTTTGGTGCACATGTGCTTATCTGTTTTAAGCTTCTGTGTTGGGCCTAGTTATCTCTGTGTCTAAACCTTTGGATGGCTGGTATCGCTGTCTCGTAGTGCGCTATGTAGATCCTTCTGTTCACGGTGGATGTTTTCCCTGTTTCTGTTCACAGGTGTTCCACCTGTTCTGTTTACGAGTGAGGTTTCCTCGTTCTGTTCACGAGCTGGTTGCTCGTTCTGTCTGTATGCTGTGATCAACTAGTGTCCCCCCTCTGTTTTCTGATTCTGTCTGGTTCTAACTCTGTTTAGTCCTTTGTTGTATGGACTTCTGCTTTTGATTTCTGACATGTTTATGGATTCCTTCGACTCCTTCTGATTTGATAATATTCTATAAATGTTTTGAGCAGACTGGTTGATGAAGTTGGTCATCTATTGGGCATAGTTGTTTGCTCATTCCCCTACTTTATCTAACATTGCAGATTGATCAGCGAGGATCACTTTACTCAGCTTCTGGAGTATAGTTGCTTTGTTATTTCGATTCGTTTGAGACATTTGTATTTGACTTTGAGCCTTTGGGCCTCTTCAGTTAGCTTCCGCTTTTGTTAGTTCGTTTGGTGGTTTGTAACTTTTGGGATGTTACGGCATCACTTTGATTATGCTTTTATACAAGTATTCGTTTTGGGCCTTGTTCGATTATTTGTTTAAGTTCGTTTATTAGAGCCTTGCGTTATTATGTAATAATACACGGCGTGTAATACCCCTAACTCCTAGGCCAGTGTTGGGGTGTTACATTTAGTGATATCAGAGCCAGGTTATAATCTGCTGGGATTTTAAGTTAGCCAGTCAGTCAGAAACGTCAGTGTTAGTGTCGAGTCTAATTGCCTGCTGTTGGACTTTCAGAATGCCGCCAAGAAGGGCCCCAGGAAATGTTGCTGTGATGCTGTTCAGCAGTTTATGACGTAGCTCATTAGACCATGGCTGCAGGGGGTGGACCAGCTGGAGGAGGACCAGCTGGCGGATCAGGCCCAACTGGGGCAGATGCTGGAGGAAGAATGGTGAAGGCGCTTCAGGAGTTTATGAAGCTGAAGCCGCCGTCGTTCGATGGGGCAGGAGATCCCCAGGAGGCCAGTCATTGGTAGACTGAGGTCGAGGACTTGCTGCGAGTCATGGGCTCCGAGGAGGAGCAGAAGGTCGACTTTGCCACCTTCCTTTTCAAGGCCGAAGCCAAGGAGTGGTGGAGGTCTGTGATTGGGGAGGTTCCCACAGCCTTGGACGTGGAGCAGTTCCACTGGGGAGTTCAATAAACAGTTCTAACCCTGATGTGTATAAGGACCAGCACATCTTGGAGTATAATAGGCTACGCCAGGGTCGGGACATGAGCGTGGAGGAGTATGTTCGTAAATTCATCAGTCTGTCTAAGTTTTGCACCTGAGCCTGACGAGCATAAAGGCCAGGAAGTTTGAAAGCAGCTTAGGCCGGATATCCGTTCTGCTGTGACGCCCCTGCGTCACAAGACCTTCAGGGATGTCGCTGATGTCACCCTGTTGGTAGAGGCTGATTTGAAGGGCCGCCAGTCTGGCGGGAAGGACAAGAGAGGAAGCAGAGGTCCGACGAGAGTGATAGGAGAGATCCGTCTGCTTCTCAGAAGAAGCAGTCTACTGGAGACCGAGCTGGAGACCGCCCTGGAGACCGTTCGAGAGATAGAGGTGGTTCGTCTTCGTTAGCTCCCCGCTCCGAAGTGCCGGGTTTGCGGCAAGTTTCACAGAGGTCAGACTGCTACAGGAAGTCCGGAGCCTGCTTCAAGTTGGATCCTTGGAGCATAGGATAGCTGACTGCCCTCATGCCGAGAGGAGCAGGGGTAGCTCTGGAGGTAGAGCTGGTGAGTCTGCCTCAGGGTCCAGAGATCGAGACCGGGCTGAGCAGAAGAAGCCCCAGGGCCAGGCCAGAGTGTACGCGATGGCTGGAGAGAGAGAGACCGATCGACTGACAGAGTTATCACATATGTATTCTCTAGTTGTCTTCTCGTTCTGTTTTCTGCTTGTTTGACTCTGGAGCCACCCACTCTTTTATTTCTGCTGAGTTGGTGGGTGAGCTCGGTTTGCCTGTTGTGCCTCTGGGTGTTGAGTTGTGTGTGCATAGTCCATTAGTTAGGGACTCTTATGCTTTTGAACTCTGTTTGTAGAGACAGTCCTGTGTTAGTCAGAGATAGGGCTCTGTATGCTAACCTCATCCCGATGGAGATGACAAATTTTGATGTGATTCTGGGTATGGATTGGCTTGCTGCGCACCATGCCCACATTGATTGTGCTGCTTCGAGAGTCACTTTTGAGGAGCCAGGTCAGCCCCGCCTAGTTGTAGCAGGGAATGGACTCCCGTGCTCGCCGCCAGTTATTTCAGTCATGCAGGCGTTTCGCTTTCTGAGGAAAGGATGCCAGGGATATCTGTGCTACATCCCTGAGGTTCGCAAGGATGCGAAGTTGGAGGAGATTCCAGTGGTCAGAGACTTCCCAATGTGTTCCAGGATGACATACCTGGGCTTCCCCTGTCAGAGAGGTGGAGTTCTCGATCGAGCTCGCACCTGAGACTCAGCCCATTTCTAAGGCCCCCATACCGCATGGCGCCTGCTGAGCTTAAGGAATTGAAGGTTCAGTTGCAGGAGTTGTTGGATAAGGGCTTCATCTGCCCTAGTGTGTCGCCTTGGGGTGCGCCTGTTCTGTTTGTCAAGAAGAAGGATGGTAGTATGCACTTGTGCATTGACTACAGGGAGCTCAACAAGGTTACCATTAAGAATAGGTATCCTCTTCCGCGCATTGACGACTGTTCGACCAGTTAGCAGGAGCTAAGGTGTTTTTCGAAGATCGATCTGAGGTCCGGTTATCATCAGTTGAGGATTAAGGCAGACGATGTACCTAAGTCCGCTTTCATGACCCGTTATGGACACTACGAGTTCCTAGTGATGCCATTCGGGCTGACGAATGCGCCTTCCGTGTTTTATGGATATGATGAACTGAGTCTTCAAGCCGTTTTTTGGACCAGTTCGTCGTGGTGTTTATTAGACATCTTGGTGTATTCCAAGAGTGCTGAGGAGCACGAGGAGCATTTGAGGACTGTTCTCCAGACTCTAAGGGAGAAGGAGCTGTATGCGAAGCTGAAGAAGTGCGAGTTCTGGTTGGATCAGGTGGTGTTCTTGGGACATGTGGTCTCCAAGGATGGTATCTCCGTGGATCCGGAGAGATTAGAGCTATTACAGAGTGGGCCAAGCATACTAATGTGGGAGAGATCCGTAGCTTCCTTGGACTAGCGGGCTACTATCGTAAGTTTGTGGAGGGCTTCTCCAAGTTGGTGATTCCGTTGACTCGTCTGCTGCGAAGGATGTGAAGTTCGAGTGGAGTGAGGCCTGTGAGCTGTGTTTCCAGGAGTTGAAGAAGAGGTTGATGTCTGCACCGATCTTGACTCTTCCAGAGGGGACCGAGGGTCTAGAGGTGTTCTGTGATGCGTCCCATAAGGGACTTGGGTGTGTTCTGATGCAGCATGGGAAGGTAGTAGCATATGGCTCTCGTCAGCTTAAGCCATATGAGAAGAACTATCCGACCGACGACCTGGAGTTAGCTGCTGTGTTTTTTTTGCGTTGAAAATTTGGAGGCACTACCTGTATGGAGCAGCGTGCAAGGTTTATACGGATCATAAGAGCCTCAAGTATTTGTTCACTCAGAAGGAGTTGAACTTGAGGTAGAGGAGGTGGCTAGAGTTGCTACATGATTATGATCTGGAGATCCTCTACCATCTAGGTAGGGCGAATGTGGTTGCTGATGCGCTCAGTAGGAGGGGTCCGTCTGGAGCCGTTTGTGCTTTGTCTGGTGTGCAGAGGTCTATAATCGAGTTGCAACGTATGGGTATTTTTGGGTCGTCCGTCCAGAGAGGTCTGGGATGTTAGCAGTGTTACAGGTTCAGCCCCCTTGATCCTTGATCGAGCCGGATCAAGGCCAGTCAGGAGCTCGATGTCAGTTTGGGTAAGATCAGAGATGGGATTGCATCCGTCAGGAGTCTGAGTTCAGAGTTTCAGAGGACGGCTGTCTGAGATTCAGAGACCGTGTTTGTGTACCTGCAGATGACGCCTTGAGGCGAGAGATTATGCAGGAGGCTCATGGAGCCCCGTACTCGGTACACCCAGGAGGTGTAAAGATGTACCGGGACCTACGTGAGACATTCTAGTGGAGCAACAACAGAAGAGGACATTTCTGACTTTGTATCCAGATGTCGGACCTGTCAGCAGGTCAAAGCCGAGCATTAGAGACCAGCTGGTTTTGCTTCAGCCTCTACCCGTTCCGGAGTGGAAGTGGGAGAGCGTCGGTATAGACTTTGTTATGGGACTGCATAAGACTTCGAGGGGTTTTGATGCAGTTTTGGGTGATAGTGGACAGACTCACGAAGAACGCTCATTTCTTGCCTGTCAGGAAGGCTTTCAGTTTGCATCGCTTGGCTCAGTTGTATATGGATGAGATCGTACGCCTTCATGGAGTTCCTGCTTCTATGTGTCTGACAGAGACCCGCGCTTCGTATCCAGATTCTGGCAGAGTTTGCATCAGGCTTTGGGGACGAAGTTGTCGTTCAGTTCAGCATACCATCCTCAGTTGGATGGGCAGACAGAGAGGACGAATCAGGTCCTTGAGGACATGCTCGGAGCATGCGTGCTTGACTTTGGAGGCAGCTGGGACCAGTACGTTGCGTTGATAGAGTTTGCATATAATAACAGCTTTCAGACTAGCATCGGGATGGCCCCGTTTGCGGCTTTATATGCAGGAGGTGCAGATCACCCATTTGTTGGGATGATCTGAAGGAGAGAGCAGTTGTTGGGCCGGATTTGGTTGAAGATGCTGTAGCTAAGATTCAGTCTATCAGAGAGCGCTTGCTCGTGGCTCAGAGTCGTCAGAAAGCTACGCTGATCAGAGAGACGACCTCTAGAGTTTGAGGTGGGCAACCATGTGTATCTGAAGGTGTCTCCAGTTCGAGGAGTCGTTCGGTTTGGGAAGAGAGGCAAGCTTAGCCCTCGCTTTGTGGGTCCTTTTGAGATCCTGGAGAGGATCGGACCGGTTGCCTACCGTTTAACTTTGCCACCATCGTTGGCGGGAGTTCACAGTGTGTTCCATGTTTCCATGCTGAGGAAATATGTTCCGGACCCGTCGCATGTGATTGACTTCAGTCCGCTTCAGTTGAGGGAGGACTTCACGTTCGAGGCAGTTCCTTCGAGGATTCTTAGATCCCCCAGGATGTTCGCAAGCTCAGGAGTAAGACCATGCCCTTGGTGAAGGTGCAGTGGTCGGGTCAGTCGGAGGAAGAGGCGACCTGGGAGGTCGAAAGCGAAGTACGTTCTAAGTTTCCCCGCCCTTTTCGAGCAGTAGGTACGTTTTAATTTCGAGGACGGAATTCTTTTAAGGGGAGGTGATGTTATAACCCAAGATTTGGTTATAATTTTTCATCACAATCTTATTTTAAGTTGGCTTATTTCTAATTCAGGACATGGAGGTCCTTTGGATTAATGCCAAGGACGAGGAGGTCATTCGTATATTTATTAAATGGTAAGGGATTTATTTATAGTTAAGGGTTATAAATAATTCCCTAAATACAACGCTAATCAGAATTACATTCACGATCAGTCGCTCAAGCTCTCAGACGTTCTCCTTCTTCTCTCTCAAGCTCTCTTCTCTGTTGATCGATCTACTACGCTGCTGGCCGGGGAATCTGAGATTGTTTGTTCTGCTGCTGCGTTGCTGTCCTCTTCGCAATCAGGTTGGTGTACCGTTTATTGGTATTGCAATTTAGTTGGAGGACAACTTCTTCAATCCCTAATTCTTTCCCTCTGCGATCTGATTGTAATCAGTGAATTTCCCGACGTCTCTGTCGATCTTCTCTGCCGTGGACTGCTGCTTCAGTCTCGCTGTCGAATTCAGGTGAGCGTTTTTGGGTTCTCTCCGTTTCCGGTTCAGATTTTGGGCTGCGGACTGTTTCTGATTTAGGGTTGTACTTCTCTGCGTTGTTAAGGATTTTCAGTGGCTGTTTGATTGCATTTTTGGGTCTGCGTACTGCTGTGTTTGCGTTGGACCGATCGCTGTTCAGATTCGAAGAGATTTCTCTACTGTAATTGAGGTAGGTGGCTGATGGATTCAATTAGTGTGTTCAGCCTTGGGGAGTTTCGTTCCGGTTCTGAATTTGGAATGTGATCTGTCTTGGATTTTGTGATTGTGAACTGTCTATTTAATGTCGTTTTAAACGCCTACAAAACCCCAAGGTTGTTTTCTACAAACTCATAGTGTTTTGACATTGTTTTGGGTGCTTCGTTTTGTGTGAAATCGCCTCTGTTTTCTGAGTTTTTCGGCGCGTCCGAACTTCTGTCCGACCTTGGAAGTTTGGACATGCCTTCTCTACTACGCTTTGAATTTTCTGAAGTTTTGATGTGTCCGGACTTCCGTCCGAGCTTTGATGTTGGATGGGGTGCGAGGACAAGTCCGACTTACAAGTCTCGAATGGTGTCCGAACTTGTAAGTCCGGACAGAAGTTCGGACACACCCATCTCATTCTTCTCTTTTTTGTTTTTGCTTCGACTTGTGTCCGAACGTTGTCATTCGGACACATGTTCGGACACTACACGTATTTGATTTCCGAAGACGTCCAAACATCCATCCGAGCTTTGATGTTCGGACACCTCTCGTCTCTGCTTCTGTTTTAGGTTCGACCTGTGTCCTAACATTGATGTCCGGACACATGTTCGGACTTGGCTCTGTTTACCATAATTTGCTGCTCGTTTGAGCTCCGTTTTGACTTCCTTATGCGGGTTGGATTCCCCTTCTGATTTCCAAGCTACTTATGTGCTTTCCGGTGCCTTTGGTGCACATGTGCTTATCTGTTTTAAGCTTCTATTTTGGGACCTAGTTATCTCTGTGTCTGGAACTTATCAGAAGGCGGTAAGCACACAGCAGACCGTCTCAAATCAAATACAGATAGAGAGCAGACGAAGCAGAGCGCTTATAAAGCAGAAATACCCAGCAGACAGAAAGCACACAGCAGTCCGTCGACGTTTGAAAACAGACAGAGTAGACAGAAACAGATCACTTAGTAAACCAGAGGCTTTCAGAAGACAGAAAGCATATCAGTCTGTCAGAAATCAGAAACAGTTAGAGCTAACAGAAAATAGAACCCTTAACAATCAGAAGTGGGACACTAGCACCAAGCATAACACTCAGAAAGGGTCGAAGACCCATGGATCTAACAGATCCCTCGACAACGCAGAAATGACCCGAAGGCCAAAAGGTTCGTCAACCCCACAGAACAGATTGGGCATGACCTACACTCAGAATGACGTCTACATGGTATACCACGGAATAGCTCGACCCAGCCATTCACGGCTCAGAAACAAAGTAACTAGGTCCCAAAACAGAGGCTTAATCCAAACAGATCGAAGCTTAATACAGAGCAGAGCAGAAGTCTTAACCAGATCAGAACAGAAAGCGAAAGCTTAGCAAAATCAGAGAAGGAGCTTACCAACGGAAAGCCTTAGCAAAACCGAAGTCGTAACCCGACTAGTAAATACGAAAGCAAACTGAAGTCAGAGGTTGAATTGAATCAATTTCAGAGCAAAACAGAGTTCAAAAGATTAACGGAGACCTTAAAATCAGAAAACCTTAAACACACTAAAATACCTGCTAAAATACCTGAAAACAGATAGTACCCGGAAGGAGGAAGCCAACGCCTCAAACGGCACTCAAAACGAGCTCAGACGAACAAGTTATGGTCAAATCAGAGAGCTGTCCGAACTTGTGTCCGGACGTCGAAGTTCGGACGCAAGTCGAACTCAAATCCGCAGAAAATTTCAAGGTGTCCGAACATCCAAGTTCGGACAGATGTTCGGACGTCCTCGGAAAACAACTCGTGTGAAGTCCGAACATGTGTCTGAGCTTAAAGGTTCGGACACATGTCGAAGAGAAAATCAGAGGGCGCAAAACGGGTGTGTCCGAACTTCCAAGTTCGGACGGAAGTTCGGACACAGTGAAACTCTCAGAAAAATCCAGACGCAACAGAGCGTGTCCGAACTTCCAAGTTCGGACGGAAGTTCGGACGCGCCGAAAAGCTCAATTTCCAAAACGAAATCAGATGCGAAACAGAGTCCTCAAAACAATGTCAAAAAAATGCAGTTGAAACCAAAGTCTTTAAACCATAACCATGGTAGTTTTAGAAGGTCAAAACCAAAGTCTCAAATCAGAAGCACTCAAAGTTCACAAAACAGAAGGGAACCATAGAGGTAGATTCACCATTGTCGAATAATACTTACATAACAAAATATGCGAATTAAACACTACCCATGGGGTTTTAGCGCAATAGAAACACAAATCAGAAATCACCCAAATCACCACAAATCAGAGAGTCAAATAACATATACGGAACATTGATCGAAACCCCCGTGGGTGAACACACACAACTGAATCCATCTACCACCACCTACCTCACATCCGAAGCAAGCAAAGCTATCTCTGCGGACTCTACGAACTGCCTTCTCGAATCTCCATTCGAACGACCATCCCTCGAATCGAACCATTCCCAAAATACAAAATCGAAATTAGAAAAGAGAGAAGGGAAACTCAACGAAGAAGAGAATCAGATCTACAACCCAAACCTGATTGACGACTGACAGACGAACAGAATTCCACTGGCGGATCTCCAGCGAATACAATTGAAAGAAATTGAAGAAGAGGATGAGCAAAGGGATGAGGGTTTTGAGAGCGATGAAACTGTCGTGAATAGACATCAGGGAAGTGGAAGGAGAAAAATAACGTGAATAGAAGTTTTAGAAAGGAAGAGAATAAATTAAAGAATTAAGAAGTCCCTTCCCTAACAAATAAATAAATAAAATAATAGAAGCATGTTATTTCTAATTCTCCTTCCTCAAGCTATGACAATAATATTTAAGGAATGTCATAAACACTCTAGTATAAGGTTACAAAATAACATAAACTCCCTTTGCGAATCAAAGAAAATATGATAAAATAAAAAAAAATTTATGGGGCATAACACTAGTCACGAACAGAGTGTGCTTGCAACCTTGCGTGCTAAGCCACTCTTTCACATGTTTACTTGAACTTTATACTTAGACAAACATGTCTGATAAACAACACCGGTTT
The DNA here is from genome assembly GCA_023374045.1 of Limonium bicolor. Taxonomy (NCBI): domain Eukaryota; kingdom Viridiplantae; phylum Streptophyta; class Magnoliopsida; order Caryophyllales; family Plumbaginaceae; genus Limonium; species Limonium bicolor. Next base: position 443,958,452 of record CM041777.1, read on the forward strand.
GCTACCATCAAAACCTAAGAAACTTGAGTTAACACAATTTCCTCCTTTTTGATGATGGCAACCAATATAATTATAAGCAATGTTATGAACGATCCATGTTAACTCCAAAAGAGAGAATTCCCCCTAAGAAGGATTCCCCCTAAGTTTTGTTTAAGAGTAATGAAGAGATAAAAAACTTTTACCAGACCATAAGGTACTGAAATTTTCATTAAGTTTCATAAAACATGGATGACGTTCAATAACAACAAGTAAGACTCATCTTCTTTTCCCCCTTTGCCATCCAGCCAAATAGGGACACCACACTAAACAACTGACACAATTGAAAAGTCTAAACGTTTCATAGATTACAAACAACAAGGTGATCCGAGACATCTATATGGTGTGGCGTTTGGAAGTGGCGGAGGTGGAAACATCTAAACTGTATACTTCATCGTTAGAATCACTATTGATGGTGTTATTCATTTGGGTGTGGTAGGATTCTGTTGTGGTTGAAGATAGGGGTGAGCAACGGGGTGGTTATTTCGGATAAACCGAAATAACCGTTCTTTTTTCGGATTCGATCACCGTATTTTTTAACCGTTTTACAAAAGCTCGGTTATTTCTATTAAAACGGTTATCCGTAATAAAGTATGGTTCGGTTAACAGATATTAAAATTTAAACTTCGGTTATCCGTAATAACCGAACTTTTATAAATATATTTTTATAAATTTTATTTTTTCTTAACCCAATAATTTTATCTGATATATTACTACTCACTCAATTAGGTTTAGGTTTTAATTATTTTGTTAATTCAAAAAGTTTTAGTTTTTTGATTATTTTAGGAAGTTCGGTTATTTCGGTTATTTAAAAATTTTGGTTATTTCAAAAACTATGGTTATCGGGGCGGTTAACGGTTATTAGTGTAACAACAAAAATGGTTATCGGTGAAAACGGATATTAGTATTACATTCAGTTATAACAAAATAACTGAACACCGTACTTTTTTTTTAAACTTCGGTTAACGGATATCGGTTTTGACCGTTTGCACACCCCTATTTGAAGCATCCTACGAAATGGAGTCCGTATAGCAATTTGTGGTAGATTGGCTAGGGCTTTCATTTGTGGACCACGCTGTGGAAGAAGTGGAATCAGGATGTATGTAATTTTGGGCAACATGCTTCTTTGGGTGCTTAGTGTACATGAACTTTCGAATGGTAGAGTAGATTGTTTGCTCATTGGAGCTTGTCGAACTTTGGGGTTCTTAATCCACGTTGAAAAAGAAAGGAAGGTAGGATGGAATTTGTATTAAGACGAATAAAGGAGTGGATGACAGTGAATGAAAGCAGTGATGAAGGAGGTGACTGGTTATGGATCTTATAGTGAAGAATAACAACGGCTTCATGTATAACCATGGTTTGTAATCTTTGTATTTTTTTCAACTACAAATGACAGTTGTAGCCAATAACCATCATTTATAGTTCTTTGAAATTATTTTTTTGGTGACTATAAATGACGATTGTAGCCAATAACCGTCATTTATAGTCTGCGATTTTTTTTCAAATCCCCACATTCAATCTGTGCGACAGATGCAGCTAATCACTAATTTTAAATCTAATAGAGCGCAAACACAAGAGAATGAAGAGGCCCGAGCATGTGTGTTCCTTGTGTGCGAATTACCGTTACAAATATTTCAGAGAACCAATGTTCCTTGTTCGCCAATTAGGGTTGCAAAAATTACCGTGAGTGAAGAAGAGAAGAAATACAGAGCATGTTCTTTGTTCGTCGGCGTGGGTTACAAAATTACCGTGAAATCTAGAGAATGAGGAAGAGGCGCAAAGCATGTTCCATGTTCGCCTATTAGGGTTGCTAAACTTACCGTGAGTGAACGAGAATAAGGAAGAGGCGTAGAGTCAGTTCCTTGTTCGCCGGGATGGGTTGCAAAAATTACCGTGAGGTTGAAGAGATGGCGCAGAGCATGTTCCTTAATCGGCAGTTAGGGGGTTGCAAAAATTACCGTGAGTCATGAAGAGAGTGGAAGGTGCAAAGCAGTTCCTTGTTCGTGAGAAGAGATATAAGAAGATAATGAAGAGTGGCACGTGTCGTTCAAATTTCAGTGAAAATATTCCCGCTAAGAACATAAATGATGGTTCACGGTGTAACCGTCATTTATAATATGGCATGAAGAGAATAAACCACGGTTCCAACTGTGGTTTTAAAGTCAATATTTCTTAAATGAAGAGTGGCGCGCCGTTTAATTTTCAGCGAAAATATTTCCCACTAAGACAATAAATGATGGTTCACTGGATAACCATCATTTATAATGTAGCACGTAGAGAATAAATGACGGTTCAGCATAAAACCATGATTTATAGTCAATTTTTCTTGAATGAAGAGTGGCGCGTTGTTTTCCTGCTAAGAAAATAAATGACGGTTCACGGGATAATCGTCATTTATAATGTGGCATGAAGAGAATAAATGATGGTTCTGCATAAAACCGACATTTATAGACAATTTTGAGTGGCACGCCTTTTTTCTCCCGCTAAGACAATAAATGATGATTCACCGGATAACCGTCATTTATAATGTGGCTCAATTAGAATAATGATGGTTCTGCATAAAACCGTGGTTTATAATATTATATACCACGGTTCCACATAAACCCCTGGTTTTTAGGCCGTGGTTTAAAACTTTTTTTCTACTAGTGTAGGTTCTAACCAATTATAAAGTATGTTGTTATAATCCTTAACTTTATATTGTATTCATCTCCTTTGTTAGTGTTTTATATACAAGAAGAAGAAAAAGAAGGAGAAGAAGAAGGAGAAGAAGAAGAAGAAGAAGAAGAAGAAGAAGACGAAAGAAGAAGAAGAAGAAGAAGAAGAAGAATAAGAAGAAGAAGAATCCGAAGAAGAGAGAAGAAGCATCATTCTAAGAAGTCTTCCTCCCTCCTTGACCTCATAAGGAGGAGGAGAAGAACCATGATTTATTTCAATTTTTCTTGAATGAAGAGTGGCGCATTGCATTGTTTTCCTGCTAAGAAGATAATGATGACGGTTCACGGGATAATCGTCATTTATAATGTGGCATGAAGAGAATAAATGATGGTTCTGCATAAAACCGACATTTATAGAAATTTTGAGTGCAGCCTTTTGAGTGGCACGCCTTTTTCCCGCTAAGACAATAAATGACGATTCACCCGATAACCGTAATTTATAATGTGGCTCAATTAGAATAAATGATGGTTCTGCATAAAACCGTGGTTTATAATATTATATACCACAGTTCCACCTACCTAAACCCTGGTTTTTTAGGCCGTGTTTAAACTTTTTTTCTACTAGTGTATGTTCTTACCAATTATAAAGTATGTTGCATAATCCTTAACTTTATATTGTACTCATCTCTTTTTGTTTGTTTTATATACAAGAAGGAGAAGAAGAAGGAGAAAAGAAGAAGAAAAAGAATAAAAAGAAGAAGAAAAAAGCATTATAAAAGAAAAATAAAATAAGGAAGAATATAAGAAAAGAATAAGAATAAGAATATAGATTAGCTCAATAAGAATGAAGAAGAATAATCAGAATAACTACCTAATAAGCACTCCTAATAATAAGAATAAGCCGTCTAATAATCCTAATCTCTAATAATACTCCTCCCTCCTCCTCCTCCTCCGCCTCCTCACTCCTCCCTCCTTCTCCTCCTCGCTTCCTCTTCTCCTCCTCCTCCATTCTCCCCTCCTCCTCCTCCCTCCCTCCTCCTCCTCCTCCTCCTCCTCCTCCTCCTCCCTCCCCTCCTACCTCCTCCTCCTCCTCTCTCCTCCTCATTCTCCCGTCTCCTCCTCCCCTCCTCCTCTCCCTCTCCTCTTCTCCTCCTCTCCTCCTCCCCGCCCCTTCTCCTCCCTCTTCCTCCTCCTCCTCCTCCTTCGCCCCCCTCCTCTTCTCCTTCTCCTGCCTCCTTCTCCTTCTCCTTCTCCTCCTCCTCCTCCTCCTCCTCCTCCTCCTCCTCCTCCTCCTCCTCCTCCTCCGCCTCCTCCTCCTCCTCTCCTCCTCCTCCTCCTTCCTCCTCCTCCTCCTCCTCCCCTCCTTCCTCCCTCCTTCTCCTCCTCCTCCTCCTTCTCCTCCTCCTCCTCCTTCTCCGCCTCTCCTTCTCCCCTCCTCCTCCTCCTCTACCTCCTTCTCCTTCTCCTCCTCTCCTCCTCTTCCTTCTCCTCCTCCTCCTCCCCCTCCTCCTCCTCCTCCCCCTCTTCTTCTCCTCCTCCTCCTCCTCCTCTCCTCAGTCCTCTCCCCTTCTTCGCTCCTCCTCCTTCCTTCTCCTCCTCTCCTCTCCCCCCCCCCTTCTTCTTCTCCGCCTCCTCCTCCTCCTCCTCCCCTCCTCCCCTCCTCCTCCTCCTCCTCCTTCCGCCTCCTCCTGCCCTCGCTTCTCCTCCTTCCTTCTTCCTTCTCGCCTTCTTCTTCTCCTTCTGCTCACCAGATTAGCGATAGGAGAAGCAAAGACTTCAACCTCTCCTCTTTCTATTTCTCTTTCTTTCTTCTTCTCCTCTCTGATCTAATTTCTGAGTGGCTTCGAGGGCTTCTACTCCTCTCCTTCTTCCTCTCTTCCTCCTCCTCCTCGGAGCTCTCCTCCTCCTCCCTCCTATGATCCAGAAGACCTAGAAGAGAAGAGAAGAAAGAAGAAGAAGAAGAAGAAGAAGAAGATGATGATGATGATGAAGGAGAAGAAGAAGAAGACTTCTTCAACCTCTCCTATGGCTATTTCTTCTTTCTTTTCTCTTATCTATGATCTAATGAAGGAATAACCTCCTTGTACCCAAGGATGGAGATTTGCCCCAAAATCTCTAATACTCCATTGTTGAATCTTTAACTCTTTTAATGCTTTATTTTAGTCCTTGTGCTTATGGAAATATGGTTATTGAGTATTTATGTTCATGATCTTAACTATTGATTGTGTGGTTTGTTTAGGGTTTTGCTCAATATGTTATCTTTGTGGGTTTTCATGTATGTGTGTCAGAAGTGGAAAACTAAGCTGTTGGGACTAAATCAATGTAATCACATCTCAAGTATTTGAGATAGGTTCCATTGCAATTTAGGAGAACTTGTACTTATTGCTATCGATTGATTACGTGCTTGACTAGCCGACAGTTCCCGACTCAATTGATTAGGATTGCTGGACCAGGATTTGGCTATTATGAAGTAAGTTAAGTGTGTGTGTTTAGCTGTGAGTTCATGAATCGACAATCGGTAGTAAAAGGGTGAAGGGTGTAAATATCCATCCCAGGTTACTTCTATCTTAGTTAGTTAGTTTAGATTTCTTGCCTGTATTTTCTGTATGTCAACCCAGTCAACAAAACCCGATAAATTTACTGCATCTAACTCTTTGTATAAATTCGTTGTACGCTATAAACAATTAAAAAATTTGATAGTTGCCAAGTCCCTATGAATATGACACCTATTGTACTATTTCTACTAGGTGCACTACCGATAATTAAAAGTATATTTATATATTTTGAACAACATGGGTACAGATTGGATTCATGCTAGGCTATAAAATAAGATTGGTTCAAATACAACATCTCATGAATATAAGTGGTTCATGTGTCTTGTTCTCCCGTGGATTCCGACCCACATCACATCTTGTGTCAGTACTTTACTTGAGTGAATTTAATATTTGCAATATTCTCACCCATTCTTACAATTATGATAGAATGAATTATGTGGTGTCGTAACCCATTTATCCAGAGACTATTAACTTATGTAATTTTTTTTTTTGTATTTTTCCGCGAGTCTACGCCAAATTAGGCACGCCAAACGTACTAAAATATTCAGTCAGAGATAAAATTACAACAATTTTCTTAAATAATGCCCTCATATTGTATGATTGGGGTTGTTAACGTATAGCATGTTATCGACATTGAGTGAAAAACAAGAATGGGAGATACGAAGCACATTAATATAATAGACATACATCATCGATTACAAGAAATGATTGTGCATGCTAAATAAGATGCTTACACGCATGGATAATCATCTGCGTAGGGGTAGCATTGTTTATATTGTCGCTTACTGAGGACCAATCCCATAAGCTTCGGATGCCGTTTCATAAAATGAGTTTTATTGCTGCATAAGTTACTCTTAGCTTGTACGGTTTCGCAACTTACGTTAATTAGTACGTAGATCATGTACGATTTTTTTTACGGCACTGGAAAATCGACTGTGTATAAGTCATTATGTAAAAGTCCGAGTAAAATTAACTTTTTCATGGAGGAGGGCTCCTACGCCATATTATTCGCATGGTTATTTAAAATTACTTAATGTTCCAAGATCAATATAATTTTTTTAAAATCTCGTTATATTTTTGAAGAAGGTAAGAGAATATAATAGAAAGTAAACCATAACAACCTAATAAGAGCCCAAACAACAACTTTGAACTAGTTAACTATGTATATAGCGAGTTTCTCTGTTCTTATTCTTAAGAAATCTAGGCACCCAAAACTTATTATCAGAAACAATAAGAGAGATATAATTGGGAATGGGTAAATATTTTTTTGTTAAAAATAAAGCAGTTAAGTGCATACCAAATATGGAAAATACAACAGGCAATCACAACAACTCTAACTCTAGATATAATCTTCTTTTTCCTTTTGGCCTCAAGAAGAAACTTCATTATACTCTCAACTCATAAGGGACTCTCAGGTCACACCAATCCATACCGCATCAAGAACAACAACAGAGAAGAGACATTGAAAGAAGAGATGATCTCTATTTTATAGCTATTACATGCCCAACCGGTTTGATCAAAAGAAATGCCCATGGAATGAAGTTTATCTTTGGTCGGCAGCTTGTTTTAACTGTTAGCCACCAAGAAAAGGATGATATTGGAATTTTAATTAGGTTTCAAATCAGAGGATACCAATCAACTTTGGGGGAAGTTGGATAAAACAAATTAGAAAGATAGTCAAGGTTGATGTTGTTCTTGAAACTGGCTGGCACTTCTGATGCATCCCCGACCGGTCATGGACGTATCGTTGACTCAAGTAAACTTTGATAGTTTAAGGAAAGACACGAGATAAACTTAAACTGGAAACTTCATTTGGTTGAGAATTTACACACACGAAATTCACTCATCTCCCTCGCCCCACACATGGACTCTCGGGACAGTTTTGACTTTAACCCTAAAGTCCTTAACCCTCACCTGACTATTGGCCTACGGTTCACCGACCGCTCCTCGACCTGCCGGTCTATCAAATACCCAAAGTATTGACACTCTAACCCAGTCCTCACTAGCTCACCAACTCTATTGCACTTACACATACTCTAGTCTGATTCACACTTGCTCGGATTGTATCTCTCCTTTTGTTTATCTCGCAAGCTTAAATTACATAGGACATAAATGCTCATATATATATATACACGTTAGTTAAGGTGTAACTAACGGCCTATGAATATGTAGACTAGAGGTAGATTACTTCTTCTTCTCTTATTATAATAGCCACACTCTACTGCAGATTATCTTCCAACTTGATCTGGAGCTATCAGCACACGTGTTGCCTTGTGATTGGGCAAGTTGGTGGCGCGTCTCCCAAGTGGTCAGTCACCACTAGCACACTTCAACTTATCTGACCTTGTCTGGTTAATTAATGCTCATAAATGTCCTCTTCTGAATTTATTATAGCTATGTAATGATGTTCATTAATAACCTTTGCTTATCTTGTTATCTCGCACATTAATGAGCTACTCCTTTTCTTGTGAGCTAGTTGCTTGTGTGGGTGTGACACATCTGAGTGAGTTTGTTGACGTTGCTAAAACATTTTCGTCCTTGTTTAATGTCTGATGCATGAGATATGTGATAGTGTGGTTCTTGACTACTTGTGTGTTACTAGAAGTTCTCCGGAGCTCTCGCAGACAGGTGCCCGACTGGTTGGGCACATGTCGTAGGCTGAGTGTGCTTGCAACCTTGCGTGGTAAGCCACTCATAACTTAAGTGCGCTTGCAACCTTGTGTGCTAAGCCATCAATTCACCTATTTATCTGAATGATAATCTTGACAAACATGTTAGATAAACACTGCAGGTTTGCTATCATCAAAACTAAAGGTCCGTGACTTAACAATTTCCCCCTTTTTGATGGTGGCAACCGATAAAATAATATGTACTTTGACAACTCAATGATTTAAAATTTGAGAGGCATTCCCCCTAAGAAGAATTCCCCCTGTGTTGTTAAGGGTTTAAAGTAAGGAAAATTACAACAACAAAGTGACAGCTTTTATGTTATACTATAACCATAGTAGAAAATTTTCATTAAGATAATTCATAATACAAGGAAGATAGACATAGTTTCACAAGTACATATTCTTTCTTTCTTCTTTCCCCTTTTGCCTGAAATACCCCGAACTTAACTATGGTGATTCAATCATTCTAATATGGTATTTAAGGGTCTAATAGTGCCTAAAGAATATTGGTGAAGAAAATAAAACCAAAAAAGAAAAGAGGAAACGCTTAAAAGTGTAAAATGTAAAAATGAGCGTTACATAACCATAGGAGGTATGTGACCTTGACTAGGATCCTAGATGGGTTCCTAAGGCTTAATTATGCCTAAATAAATGTGGAAATGACTCCCGAAGAAGACGGATCCATAAAACGGATTAAAAACACAAACGAACCTTAAAGTGCGTTTTTCGAGGAAACCTGGAAAATGTGACTTTAAGCGGGTTAAATAGACCCGTAATAATTATAGTCAATTAAATATCTATAATTAAACATTAGTGAAGGTCTAGAGCCATTAAAAATTTAATAAACGAGGAAATTCCGGAAAACGGACCCGGATTAGTGAATAGTGACAATTCGGGAACTTGTGGGGTATTAATTGTAAATAGACCAAAGTACTCCTTCCCCTTTGTAAATAAAATCTGGAACTCCTTAATTGTGTGTGGGGTCACGTTTTTATCAGCCCTCTCACACTCTCTTCATTCTCTAATAGTAGCTAGAAGACAAAATAAGAAAACAAAAAGCAAATGGTAAAAAAGTAACATTTCTAATCTCTCTCCTCTCATTCTCATCCCTCACTCACTTACTCCCTCCCCTCAAGACCTCTCTTCTCCTTCCTCATCATATCAATGGCGATTTTACAAGGCTCACACCAACCCTCTCTTCTTCTTTCATTTTCATGCCTCAAACAAGGTTGAAACACAAAAATAATTACACCACTAGATTCCCCTCATTTTGGAGCACATTTCTATCCTTTCAAAAATTGAAAACCCCAACTTTCATCTCCATGGCTGGAGCTGCATTTGAAGATTTGAGGAGCCCATTTTGATCTAGAACAACCCCTTGTTGTTTAAGGTAAGAAAGTAGATCAAAAACCCTCACTTTCTAGCCTTCTTTGACTATCGGAGCTTCCAAACTTTTGAGCTCCTTGTGCTCTTGTTCCAGCCGGTTTTCTCTTCAAAAAGGAGCTGAAGTTTTACTAGTTTGATAGCCAAGAACTTCATCTAGAAGTTGGAAGGTAATCCTTTATTTTAGAACCTCAAACCATCTCTTGAATTCTAGGTTTAAATTCTAGAGTTAGTAATCCAATTAATGATGTGGTGTATACTCTTGAACATGGGCTGTAGCTCGGCCACTTTGTAAACAAGAACCAAGGAGAGAAAGAACAAGAAGAGAAAGGGAAGAACATGAAGAGAAAGGAAGGAAAGGAAATTAGAATTTCAAGGTAATGAGTTTACATTTGAGCTGAGTTTTAATGTCTTGTAGAACAGAAAAATTTACATGGATTTTAGTAGTGTTAGTGCTACTATAATGATGAGAAATAAATGGGGTATTTAGGGTTGTACATGGTGATGATTAGAGGCCTTGGAGTCAAGTGAAATGAATGTGATTGTGCTGGAAAATAATTGTTGCTATTGTTTATAATGAACAGGATCATGAATTGATTTAGTGAGTTGAATTATGTATGTGAGCAATGTTAAAGATCTAGGAGAAACTCTACCCAAATTCGGTAGAAACTAGATGACTTAAGAGTGTTTTATGAGGAGAAAGAACCTAGGATGACTAGGTGTGTTTTGAAGTTTGATTGGGTAATTTATCACCTTGGAGACTAGATGTGAGCGAATGTGTATGTGGGTTAGACTTGGGATGAAAATAATGCAAGAATACTAGCAATGCCTTAGTGGAAGAACCAATGAGATAGAGATGAGAAGAGAAACAAAACTGCACTTAAGAGTTTAAGGAAAAACAAGAGTGGAAAATTGCGTAAAGAAACCAAAAAAATGAGTAATGAGTTTAATGAAGGAATTAGGAAGGTTTAGAGTGTCAAATTAGTGCTAAAACATGTTAGATTACATGTGTAAAGACTGGAGAAGAAATGGGTAGAAGAATGGAGTTGAAACCAAGTCAAAGGAGTAAACTGACTCCGACTGACCCAAGGGACCAACCCATGCCTGGGTCCGTCGAGTTAAAATTGCCAAACCGAATACTTACTGACTTCGACCTACCTAGAGGGGTTGGGTCGGTCGGGTCAAAGTAGTGGGTCGGTCGAGTTGAAGTTCTCGAACCCGCAACCTACTGACTTCAACTGACCCAGAGGGGTTGGGTCGGTCGGGTCAAGATAGTAGGTCAGTCGGGTCCAAACAATATACATATGTATACAAATATACATATATAGATATATGTGGCAGTAGTACTAGAGTAATGAAGATAAGAAAGCTATGCATATAAGAAAAGGAAACAAGCTTGATATGTAATGAGAAGTAAGTAACTTAGGTGAATGAGTTTGAAATGTAAGGAGTAAGTAATTGTAAATCGAGAAACTCTAAAAAAAATTAAAAGGGTTTGGTTAATTAAGGAGAATTAAGCGTCCAATCCCATGTATGTTATAGGATCCTAATGATTGGACTCCGAAGGAGAGTTGGTGATCGAACAACTACGGTGAACGGTATGATTTTCTCATGCTCGGTATGCTACCGTGGTTACTCTGATTTGTGTTTTTTGTGTTATGTGTTATCACCTAAACAAGATAAAATGCACGAATCGGATTCATTGCACTTTCTTGTGCTTGTAATGCAGTGTTTCTTGTTGGATTGTATTTGAACTTGAAGTTTGTATAATTCATGAAATGTGTGATTGTAGATGAAGTACTTGGATGTTGAATATGCAAGGGTGCTACCCTTGACTTGTTGAATGTACGCTTCTCACTATCTTGTGAACATTGTGCCTTGATGGAATTGTGGCTGAATTGGAAAGTGGCGATTGAAAGTGAAGTGTTGATTGATTGGTGGTGATAACCTTGATCGGTTTGATGATTGTGGGCCTCTCACTAACTCCCTAACTATCTAACACTCTAACTTTGAGAATTGAGTAATTTGGAGTACTTGAGAAGCCCGATATAGTTTTGGCTATGCGTGAGGATGAGGTAACAAGAGAGATTGTAACCGAATCCTGGCCTAATCTTTTCCACGGTCCAAATCCCTTAAATGGGTAGCAACCTGGATAACTGAGCCAACCCTAAAGCCCGGTGGTGGGATATCGTAGTCCCTGCCCGGAGGTCATACCAACTTGACTTGAGTATTAAAGTAAGAAAAGTAATTGGCCAAGTAAGATCATGACTGGTGTAAGTCAAACGATCTCGAGCAAAAGAGTAAAGTACATCCGATTAACCCGGATGAGCAAGTAACTAGCAAAGTATTGTGGATGAACTTGAGAAGTGTATCTCGGTGCCTTGGTAAGTATGAATGGTCGATTGTGATTGTCTTCCATTGTATGTATTGGAATGTATGTATGTATGTATGCGCTATGGTATAAATGTGTTGTTGTTCATTATAGCATTTATGCATGTACAAAATAAATGAACTCCATGTAGGCTACCAATTAGTTGGCGTACCCCCGTTAGCACACGGGGTATGCGAATTTCATGCCTGCAATTTGCTAAGCCCCTTGGGCGCTGTTTTTATTTTCCAGGTACCCAAGAAAGTGGATGGTCGTGATGAGACTGAGAAGCTATGCTTTTTGATAGCTAGCAATTATAATTGGTGTACCGAGTTGTATATAGGCTAGTAGCCCTTTTGAATTGACGTGCACCTTGTGGTACATCCCTATGTATTTTGAGAATATGTAGAGCTTGGTAGACGGAGTGAGTTGTTGGACTCGCAGACGGTTGTATAGACTTGTGAGGAATTTTTATATTGGATTATAAGTATTGAGCACGGTATTGATTGGAGAACTGTATATATACTCGGTTTGAAATTGAAGTGTAGATTGTGTTTGTTTAGTACTCGGATATTCCGGTCCATCAAACCGTTACTGTATTTGGAGTAGGCCTTGTTAGTCACGTGGGTGGCTAGCAGCATTGTTTCACCCTCCGTTGGATTTGAATTTCCGCTGCAAAGGTATGGACGTACAAGACAATTAGGAGGTAATGATGTAATTAGCGGTAGGGGTGTTACAAAAAGTGGTATCAGAGCGAAGTATCACTCTGATGACTGGAAATACCGAGTTTAAGAAATACCGAGTTAGGAAGTAGAGACTTAGGGCTAAGGGTTGAGTGATAGCGTTAGAGATGCGCTAGTTCAGAACCCCCGGTGTGTACCGGATACCTACAATATCAGACCCGCCCTCCACATCCCCCATATTATAACTCTGGAAAGAACGCCAGAGAGAGGGAAAGACCTCTCTTATTTGGGAAAGCCGATCTGGAAGTTGTGAAATAATCCGATGGAAGACAGGAATCTGTCATATAGTAGGTTCTAAGAACCGGAAAGCCGGAGACGGTCCCTGGTTGAACAACAGTACCCGCACATATTAGCGGTAGAATGAGAATCTTAACCAAAGGAGACTGGAACTTGCAACAGCATGGGCGACATGCTTAGCAGTCGCGAAACCTGGCTAGTCAACCAGCAGCAGGAAGAGAAGCACTAAGCGTGCAACAGAGCGGATAAAGGAGCAGCAATAAAACCCGAGACATGAGTCTACGGGACCACAAAAGTTGGATAATGCCACCAATGGTGTACCAACCGACTAGGGAACTAGTCAGAAGTGGTTAACTCCAAAACTACAAAGCCAAAGAGGTTACCATACCTGGTCGACATAGCTCAGACTGCTACGAGAACATTCACGAGATATGTTCCGACAGGTATACAGAAGGAGTGCCTAACCAAGTTAAGTCTAGGTAACCACGGTAAACGTGTGGGAACGAGCAACAAGGAAAAAAAACAAATAAATAGGGATCTCCAAGGATTGGAGAAGCACCCTGATCAATGACAGCCATGTCAAGATCACTGAGAAGTTACTCAGAAGATTGATCAACCCTAGTAAAATATCAGCGGATCAAGGGAGGAGCCGACAAATCTACCGAATACGCAAGGAAACAATACCATGACGGGTATAGGTTAACCCAAAAACCACCAGTATCACGCACTTGCCATGACAAGTGCAGTAATAACAAGACTGTTCAGAAGACTTTTAACAAACCACAAGTATTTAGTAAAGTACCATGATCGCAATGAAGCAACTACAAGATCACAAATCCTAAGGACTTGAAGAATGAAACCTTGGAAGGGCCTAACAGCCTGACCACTGCGTTAAGGGATATACCAGTCAGCGAGAAGCTAGACTTGGTCAGAACCACCCGGCATTGAAATGCCATGAAGATTTTAATTTCAAACTCAAATTTTTTCTTTCAAAACGCAAAATATTTCTTTTAAACCCCTAGATTTTAAAACCAAACCAGAAGAATCACAATAAGTCATCATAGGATGATATCAGAGGAGTTGACAACAGAATACTTCACCTAGGTGTGTGATGAACACTACGAGTGTACAAAAATGAGATGTGGGACGACCACACTCCGATAGGAGCTTGCGGGCCTGACAGACCTACTTATAGGTTAGTCGGGTAAGTAGTAATGTATCAGTATGGTACCCCACATATGTATACAAGTAGAGTACGGAACACGGGAAGTAGTCAACTCCGTTCTACGGACGACAAAGTAAGTTCAAACCAGAATAGTTGGACACCTTGGACGATCGAAGAGAAGGAACACAATTAAGTTAACGAGCCTGAGGGAATCAGAGAATTCATCTAAGGATGACGAATAAGAGTTAGAAAGTGCAAGGATCACAGATTAGTAAGTATAGACATTGGATATGTCTGAGAGAATTCGAAGCAAATGCATGACAACTGGAATGAGTACTCATCCTAAAAACAGTAAGACAAGTTCCTAGCATGAACGCGCCAATGTCCAACAAACGGGATAGGATTCCAAGAACAATCATCATGGCTACCGGGAATTTTATTCTTCACCAAAGAGGATGTTTGACCCGGTCAAGAGCACAAGGAGAAAGTATCAACGGAACGAGAGATGTTACAACCTAAACGGGATAGTCCAGAATACGGTACTGCATTGCGGTATAGCCGACCGAACATGCTTATAATCATTAGCCAGATGTAATGGCATAATTTGATGACACTCTGGAGCAATCCTTTAAGGGGTGTCCTAGTCAACAATAGTTGAACGAAATGTCGTTATAAGAACACGGGAGCTAAAACAAACACTCGGGTAGAACACCGAAGGGATTCCACCTAACAGAAGGTACCCTAAATTGCCAAAAGGCAACCTGATATTCTCTTAGGGCCTCCCATGAACGGAAGCGTGATGCAACGACCTTGTCATGGAGCCTAGTACCACCTTCAAACCATTTGACAGTATACGAGGAAGTAGAAATTTGTATAACAGCCTGCAAGGAGCATAGCTCGAAGCAATGTGGCTTAAAAGCCATGAACCAACTACGTCATGTAGGATTAAACGGTTACAAACCCACATTAAACAATAAGAAGAATTGTCAAGAATGGCACCAGTAAGAGAAGAGATTATTTCACACAATGAATAGAGCAACAATCGAACCACTCGATTTGAACTCAATGTAATGAGCAGCTTAGAGGGAAGAATTGCCACTGTCACGAGAGTATCAGCCTAGTATACAGCTGAGAAAGCTATTAGTTGCTTTCCTGTTCTCCGTAATAACAGTAGTACAAGGATATTAAAACCTACGCGACGACACCACTAATTCGACCCATGCTCAGGCACTGTGAGAAATTAGAGGAGTAGGGATACCTCCCTATACTGTGAGACCGCTGGAGCGGTAGATAGGTGGAACCTCCAGAAAGAAGCTCCATCTGCAAACACATTAAAGCTCGAGCATGTGATTATTACCAAGGAACAATTGAAAGAGAAAAGGAAAATTCCAAGAATAGTATGAATAAGGAGACTTTGATAACAGTGGTGGAAAGCCGACAGAGTAGTCGGGTTAGAAGCAAACACAGAATGTGTATGATGTGGATTGTAGAATGATAACGCTCAAAGAGCATAGAGACTTAAAAGAGTAGAACACTCTATAGTCAATCAAGCAAATTACGAACCATTGTATGAATGGTGGAAGTAAATAAGTAGAGACTAACATAGTAAGCCTTGTCATGAGACTTATGAGTGGAAATAAACCCCTCAACAAGAACTTTCACTTGTCAGTGATGGTATACTCTTCTATTAGAGAATGGGGCCAGTACCCCTTGGAGTTTCCTTAGGATGTCCCAATGATGTGCACAGAGAAGCAAAGATGCACGACGAGACCTTACACCCAATGCCCAAAGTAGAAGGCAATGAAAGTCAAAAACAAGCAATGTGAGTGCGTATTTTGACACATCAAAGGAGCTGGTGATCCAACAGATTACTTCATCCTTAGACAGCCAAGCTACCTAATAATTATATCATAAGTGATGAAGGGATGTGAGGTAGATTAACCTACACATGAACCCAAATTTGGAATAGAACATCTCCACATTAAAAAGATAATAATCTTACGGGTTGATACGGCGACAGCCATACACACAAACCCATAGAACTCCTAGTGTGTTTACACCACGAAGGAATTGAATATAAAACGAGACATTGGAGTGAATGGTTGAGGAGTTGGACCAACAATGGGCAAGGAACAAAGGCAAGCTACCACAGTAGCAGAGGCCACGATAACAATACCTGTATTATGAATGAGAATATGGTGTGCAACAAGTAACCACTATGAGAATATAGTTGGATAATAATATGGGAAACAAGCCATGAGCTGGACTCAGCACAGTCAAGAAGCAGGAATTGGTAAATAGACTAGGCGTTAAGGCCTATAGCCTGCACAACATAACAAAAATCTCACAAGGAATGCATTATTCATTCCTAATGTAATTGCATAAGAAACTGAGAGCGTATACCTAGTGGATCAACTCGATAAGAGGAGTAATAGCTTGGGGCAAGAGCACCCAATTGCTGAACAACCGACCATACTAAATACAGAAGATGTGTAAACGCAACAGTGAATATAGCGCAAGCCAGTATAAGCATAAACCTAGTAACAAACCATGCGGTCCTCAGCCAAAGATGCACGAAGAACGTTGGACATGCCAACAATCACAACCAGTGAATTCCACCGGAATAAAAGTGGAAACAAAATTATGAACGCTATAAGGATCGATGCATATGTAATACAAGATCGTACAATGAAAGAATACTGGTATAACACTACATGAGTGAATGACCAGGAAGCAATGTTCAGAGGAAGCACTGCACATAAGGTAGTAGCTCGACCTCAACCGACAAAAAGTCGGAGGAACTAAGTGAGTAATCACAGAAGTATACAGCAGCATGCACAATAGATCTCCAGAAAACCGGGTAGAGATCCTATAACACAATGAGTTCGCGTACGGTAAGAGTTACCACGTGTCGGTTGAGAAACCGCATATCCCAAGATAAAAGGGATAAGAAGTATATGTGTAACACATTTAGAATAACGAAAAAGGCGAATTAAGCTCTAAAGTTATCAGGGTCACGCAGCAGAAGCTAGTGGGCCTAGCTTAGAGGTTTAATATACCAAGTAAGTATGAGGGAATGGCTAATTATCAATGCCTTGAAGCCTGGTAGGCTAGAACATAATTGGTTATGAGTTAAATAAACTCCAATGAGAATTCTTGGTGTAGGGACTAAACCGTTAATATGGTTAAGACCCTTTAACCAGAAATACATTGTATAATAGACCGCATGGAATCTAAAAACTTCAAGACGCCCAAATTTAGTGAACCAATGTTCAATGATAACATACGGTAGATTACGTGGGCGTAATCCCTTTTAAGGGGGGTAGAGCAAAAAATCGCTTAGTGTATGTTTCACGTATTAAGCACGTAAACTACAGTGTGCATAGCATAAATGAGAATTGTTTTGATGATTGGTACGTATGTTACATAAACATGTGCACCCATTCATAGCCTAGTTATGGTTATTGCGCACAAGAGATGCGAATACCATTGATATAAACTTGATTATCTTGGTAACTCCGGTGTGAGATTACTAGCAGAAAGGAGTAGAGAAACTCCTGGGGAATGAGAATCCCTATAGTATATGTCTATATGAGGTTAGACATGGCATTGTGATGCATGAGTCGGTATGAAACCGATGTAGAACCTAGAGGGAATCGAGTTCCCTAGGAGATTGTTTTGAGGCAAATTGAGAATGATTGGTGGACTGAGCTCCACAAGTATTGTATTTCCTAGATAAATCATTTGAGATGATCGAGAATAATTTATGAAATGAGTCCCATAGGTAGTAAATTCCCAAGTAAATTATTTGGAAGTAAATTGAGGATAATTGATGGACTGAGTTCCATCCTTTGGAGATGTACAAATGATTTGCGTTATGACGAGATGATTAAAAGATAGAAAATGGGAAATGTTTGAACTAGTTGCTGTTTGAAACTGAAGTGGGAAGTCGAACTTGATCCTGATCAAATCAAGGGAAACCGAAACACAAATTGGGGTGGAAGGATAGTTCAACACTGAAGCTGATCACATTGGAGTTGAATGATTCTTGAAGCTCCCTATAAAGTGGTCACAAGTAATCACGCCTAGGATAGATGTAATGAGCATAAATTGGATTTGGAGCTGATTGTGCTTTCAAAAAGGATTTCTAACAAAATATTTACAAAAAAGGATTTTCATTCAAACTTGTGAATGAGGACCAGTTTTGAAACCACTGCACCGGACGCGCAATGGTCCTGAGTTGACCGGTAGGACGGTAGCAGTGTGTCTTGTGTATTTTTCTAAGAACAGCGGGATCATACGAAAGAGTATTTTGCATTGCTTGGGGATATCTTTGCATTGTACGTATGCATATATCGTGTATTGTAAACCAGATGGGTGGTTGTAATGTTGATTGTAGTGATTATAATGCTTGCAATTATATTGTGGAGTGCTTGCACAGAGTGTATTGTGCTTGCGTTGTATTGTACGTAAATACCTTGGGTAACGAATCTGAGAATCTATAAGGATGTATGAATGTATGATTTTGACAATTAAGGTGTCAAATGAGTAAAGATGGCGATTCACCAACTTTGAGGGCAAAGTTCCTTAGGGGGGTAAATTGAAATACCCCGAACTTAAATATGGTGATTCAATCATTCTAATATGGTATTTAAGGGTCTAATAGTGCCTAAAGAATATTGGTGAAGAAAATAAAACCAAAAGAAAAGAGGAAACGCTTAAAAAAGTGTAAAATGTAAAAATGAGCGTTACATAACCATAGGAGGTATGTGACCTTGACTAGGATCCTAGATGGGTTTCTAAGGCTTAATTATGCCTAAATAAATATGTGAGAACGACTCCCAAAGAAAACGGATCCATAAAACGGATAAAAAACACAAACGAACCTTAAAGTGTGTTTTTCGAGGAAACCTGGAAAACGTGACTTTAAGCGGGTTAAATAGACCCGTAATAATTATATTCAATTAAATATCTATAATTAAACATTAGTGAAGGTCTAGAGCCATTAAAAATTTAATAAACGAGGAAATTCGGAAAACGGACCCGAATTAGTGAATAGTGACAATTCGGGAACTTGTGGGGTATTAATTGTAAATAGACCAAAGTGCTCCTTCCCTTTTGTAAATAAAAAGCTGGAACTCCTTAATTGTGTGTGTGGGTCACGTTTTTATCAGCCCTATCACACTCTCTTCATTCTCTATTTGTAGCTAGAAGACAAAATAAGAAAACAAAAAGCAAATAGTACAAAAGTAACATTTTAATCTCTCTCCTCTCATTCTCATCCCTCACTCACCTACTCCCCCCCTCCAGACCTCTCTTCTCCTTCCTTGGCATATCAATGATGATTTTACAAGGCTCACACCAGCCCTCTCTTCTTTTTTTTTTCATTTTAATGCCTCAAACAAGGTTGAAACACAAAAATAATTACACCACTAGATTCCCTCATTTTGGAGCACATTTCTATCCTTTCAAAAATTGAAAACCCCAACTTTCATCTCCATGGATGGAGCTGCATTTGAAGATTTGAGGAGCCCATTTTGATCTAAAACAACCCTTTGTTGTTAAGGTAAGAAAGTAGTTCAAAAACCCTCATTTTCTAGCCTTCTTTGACTATTAGAGCTTCCAGACTTTTGAGCTCCTTTGTGCTCTTGTTCCAGCCGATTTTCTCTTCAAAAAGAAGCTGGAGTTTTACTAGTTTGATAGCCAAGAACTTCATCTAGAAGTTGGAAGGTAATCCTTTATTTTAGAACCTCAAACCTTCTCTTGAATTCTAGGTTTAAATTCTAGAGTTAGTAATCCAATTAATGTTGTGGTGTATACTCTTGAACATGGGCTGTAGCTCGGCCACATTGTAAACAAGAACCAAGGAGAGAAAGAAGAAGAAGAGAAAGGGAAGAACATGAAGAGAAAGGAAGGAAAGGAAACTAGAATTCCAATGTAATGAGTTTACCTTTAAGCTGAGTTTTAATGTCTTGTAGAACAGAAAAATTTACATGGATTTTAGTAGTGTTAGTGCTACTACAATGATGAGAAAGAAATGGGGTATTTAGGGTTGTACATGTTGATGATTAGAGGCCTTGGAGTCAAGTGAAATGAGTGTGATTGTGCTGGAAAATAAATGTTGCTATTTTATAATGAACAGGATTGTGAATTGATTTAGTGAGTTGAATTATGTATGTGGGCAATGTTAAAGATATAGGGAAACTCTTCCCAAAGTTTGGTGGTAGAAACTAGATGACTTAAGAGTGTTTTATGAGGATAAAGAACCTAGGATGACTAGGTGTGTTTTGAAGTTTGATTGGATAATTAATCACCTTGGAGACTAGATGTGAGCGAATGTGTATTTGGGTTAGACTTGGGATGAAAATAATGCAAGAATACTAGCAATGCCTTAGTGGAAGAACCATTGAGATTAAGATGAGAAGAGAAACAAAACCGCACTTAAGAGTTTAAGGAAAAACAAGTGGGAAAATTGTGTAAGGAAACCAAGAAAATGAGTAATGAGTTTAGTGAAGGAATTAGGAAGGTTTAGAGTGTCAACTTAGTGCTAAACCATGTTAGATTACATGTGTAAATATTGGAGAAGAAATAGGTAGAAGAATGGAGTTGAAACAAAGTCAAAAGGAGTAAATTGACTCCGACCGACCCAAGGGACCGACCCATGGCTGGGTCGGTCGAGTTAAAATTGCCAAACCGAATGCTTATTGACTTCAACCGACCCAGAGGGGTAAGGTCGGCCGGGTCAAAGTAGTGGGTCGGTCGAGTTGTTGAATTTCTCGAACCCGCAACCTATTGACTCTGACCGACCCAGAGGGGTGGGGTCGGTCGGGTCAAGACAGTGGGTCGGTCGGGTCCATATATATATACACATATACATATATGATATATGTGGCATGTACTAGAGTAATGAAGGTAAGAAAGCTATGCATATAAGAATTGGAAACAAGCATGAGATGTAATGAGAAGTAAGTAACTTAGGTGAATGAGTTTGAAATGTAAGGGGTAAGTAATTGTAAATCAAGAAACTCTAAAAAAAATTTAAAAGGGTTAGGTTAATTAAGGAGAATTAACCGTCCAATCCCATTTATGTTATAGGATCGGAATGATTGGACTCCGAAGGAGAGTTGGTGATCGAACAACTACGGTGAACGGTATGATTTTCTCATGCCCGGTATGCTACCGTGGTTACTCTGATTTTGTGTGTTTTGTGTGTTATGTTTTATCACCTAAATAAGATAAAATGCATGAATCAGATTCATTGCACTTTCTTGTGCTTGTAATGCAGTGTTTCTTGTTGGATTGTATTTGAACTTGATATTTGTATAATTCATGAAATGTGTGACTGTAGATGAAGTACTTGGATGTTGAATGTGCAAGGGTGCTACCCTTGACTTGTCGAATGTGCACTTCTCACTATCTTGTGAACATTGTGCCTTGATGGAATTGTGGCTGAATTGGAATGTGGCGATTGAAAGTGAAGTGTTGATTGATTGGTGGTGATAACCTTGATGGGTTGATGATTGTGGGCCTCTCACTAACTCCCTAACTATCTAACACTCTAACTTTGAGAATTGAGTAATTTGGAGTACTTGAGAAGCCCGATATAGTTTCGGCCACACGTGAGGATGAGGTAACAAGAGAGATTGTTAACCGAATCCTGGCCTAATCTTTTCCACGGTCCAAATCCCTTAAATGGGTAGCAACCTGGATAAGTGAGCCAACCCTAAAGCCCAGTGGTGGGATATCGTAGTCCCTGCCCGGAGGTCATACTGACTTGACTTGAGTATTAAGTAAGAAAAGTAATTGGCCAAGTAAGATCATGACTGGTGTAAATCAAACGATCTTGAGCAAAAGAGTAAAGTACATCCGATTAACCCGGATGAGCAAGTAACTAACAAAGTATTGTGGATGAACTTGAGAAGTGTATCTCGGTGCCTTGGTAAGTATGAATGGTCTATTGTGATTGTCTTCTATTGTATGTATTAGAATGTATGTATGTATGCGCTATGGTGTAAACCTGTTGTTGTTTATTATAGCATTTATGCATGTACAAATAAATGAACTCCATGTAGGCGACCAATTAGTTGGCGTACCCCCTTGAGCACGCGGGGTATGCGAATTTCATGCCAACAATTTGCTGAGCCCCTTGGGGCGCTGTTTTTATTTTCCAGGTACCCAAGAAAGTGGATGGTTGTGATGAGACCGAGAAGCTTAGCTTTTGATAGCTAGCAATTATAATTGGTGTACTGAGTTGTATATAGGCTAGTAGCCCTTTTGAATTGACGTGCACCTTGTGGTACACCCCTATGTATTTTGAGAATATTTAGAGCTTGGTAGACGGAGTGAGTTGTTGAACTCGTAGGCGATTGTATAGACTTGTGATGAATATTGTATATTGGATTGTAAGTATTGAACACGGTATTGATTGGAGAACTGTATATACTCGGTTTGAAATTGAATTGAAGTGTAGATTGTATTTGTTTAGTACTCGGATATTTCGGTCCATCAGACCGTTACTGTATTTGGAGTAGGCCTTGTTAGTCACGTGGGTGGCTAACGGCATTGTTTCACCCTCTGTTCGATTTGAATTTCCGCTGCGAAGGTATGGACGTACGAGACAATTAGGAGGTAATGATGTAATTAGCGGTAGGGGTGTTACATTGCCATACAGCAAAATAGGGAGTAACTACATGACCTAAGGTATTGTAAAGGCCATAACATTCCATAGAGTACAAACTACAAGCATGATCGAGATAATCTAGATGGAGCGACGGGTTTGGTGATCCCATTCTATGACATCTAGTCCATAAGTTTCATCCTCGGAAAAGTAGGTTCTGAACAATGGTGATTCAGCTGTGGTGGAAAGATCAGACTCATCAAAATCCACTATGAATTCCATGCAGTGAGGGGAACGAGTGTTTGATCGAGTGGCACTGGAGGTGATAGACCAAGCTGTGAGTGAGTCAGAGTTGGGTAGGACATTGCTTTGAGTGACGTATTTCTATGGTTGTTTAGTGAACATAAACTTACGAATGGTGGAATGAATTGTCTGCTCATTTGAGCTGGATGAGCTTTGTGGAGTTTGAACCATTTCGTGAGATGTGTAACAAGGATTGTGAGTGGCAAATGAAGTGCGCAAGTATTTATATACACCTGAGGATATACTCAACGACTGATTGGTGAGTGGTAATAAATGAGGTGCTACGTCTTGTGGGCTATGTTTGTAGGCTTTTTAGGTGTCAAGTTTGGAGATTGAATTAGTGGAATGGATGGGACTAAATTTCTCTGATCATTTTGCAATTTTTAATCAAGGAAGAAGCAGCCATTACAGTAAATTATTTCGTAACCAATATAATTAATCAAGATAGACAAAGGAACAGGTGCATTTTCATTGACGTCAAAATATTGACTTAGAAACAGATAGTCAAATGTCGAGACAAAATATTAATGGAAAAACAAAATCTAATCTTAGAGCTAGTTCACACGATTATCACTCAAGTCTCTAAGAGACAAAGAACACTCAGGCTATGTGGGACTCTATAAAATCTATTGCTCCTTGAACCATGTGATGAACACTTGGTTAAGTGGAGACATCCTGCACAGCGGTAAGAGTAACTCTTACACGCTGAAGAATCCCGAGCTGAAGTATCCAGACTGGTCCCCGACCTGTCGTGGACCGGTGAGAGTCTTCTCTTCCTTTTGAGTCCTGAAGCTCGTGCAGTTGGTCGAGGTTCTGACCATGCTTCCTCGCTCTTCGTGGGTTTATGGAGGGCTATGAGCTTATCTCCCTTAGTCATTATCCCCATTTTGGAAAGCATCCCGGAGCAGATGCAGTCCTGAGCAGTACGCGAGCACTCGTGAAACCTGTCGGTGTCCACTTCACTCTCTAGTGGTGCCGCGGTGACCACTCCTCCATGCACCAGACCTTGGTTCACTTGATGACTCTCATGCAGAGTGAGGAGAATCATGGCTGAAAGGTTGATTTTCTCCTTGGTCTTGAGGGCATACAACAGTCTTATGTCCCTTGCATTCACAATGTGAGTGCGTTGATTCCTTGGAGTGTCGTTATGGGTGAGTAGATTAAGGAGGACTCTGTCTGGGATGGACATGTCCACAGCACTGAAGTTTTTCATCGTTGCTCCTTTGTTGAGTAGGTTGACCATTTTCCCTTCTTGGTGGCCTAGGTCATTCCAAGTTGTTTCCTTGGAAATTACCAGCCCTTCTGGCTCTATGTTGAAAGTCTTGCAAATCCAAGACTTGGAGATGGTGATTTGAGCATTTGGACCGTTGAGATGAGATAGTCATCATCGTCGTCGCTTCCGAGTGGTCCTAGATGTCGCATAAGTTCTTTGAGCAGCTCGGTATATATGGGGAGAGGCTCCTGGAAGAAGTTTACCCATCCTTGGAACTTCAACAACTCGATGATCTCTCCAAGACCCATCTTCTCCATCCATTCTATGTCTAATGTCTTTGGTAAGACAGAACAGGATCGGTCGTTGACATTTTCAACCTTGATCAAGGCTGGAGCTCCTTGAGCTTTTCAAACGCTTCAAGGACTGGGATGGCTGGGACTTGACGACAGCTCTTTTCGCTTGGGAAAGCTCCTCCATCTCTAGAGTGTGTGGTGATGGTGCCAATGGTCCCTTGCCTTTGGCTTTCCTTAGATGCTCACGCTCTTTGAGCGTGAGTATGACTGGTGAGTATGACTGGTGACAGCGACTCTGTATCGTTATCCTTTCTTTGAGGTGATCGGGGAGGTGTCGGGGACCAGTGGACGACAGGTTCCTTATACTGAACGATGAGCTCAACTTCCTCCTCTGAGTCTGGTGCTGTCACACCTTCCTCCTGGCCTTTCTCTTCTGTTGAAGCATCTTTTTGTGACTTGTCGTCACTTTGAACTTCTTCAATCTCCGGTTGTTGGACGATCGCCTCGACGACGGCTGAGGGGGATGCTTCCTCTTCATCGGAGAAGTGCAACTGACGAGTTACTCTTTCCGGTGTCAAGTGAGACTTTTGTGGAGCTTCTTGTTGGATTTTGGCTTACTTAGAGGCACGAGTTGTGCATGTTTCACGACTCGTTGTAGTGAAGAGGTCTTGGTTTTTAGAAACTTTGGGAATCTTTGCTTTGAATTGCTTTGTGGTGTTTTTGGAGGTTTTCGGTGAAAGAGCAGGAGAAGACATTTTTGGTTTTTTTGTGGGAGTAGGGATAGGAAGAATAGTAGGTTTGAAGGTACCACATTCAATGAGATAGTAAGTTTTAGGAATATGGGTCCTTATATACTCTACCTCACTGGGTAGTAGTTCGCCTTGTTGCACCACTTTTACCGTGAGTTGATCTTCCTCTTCCTTTGTCAGGCGAGTTTGAGATTTTGTCGGCTGTATGTCGGCCACTTGTTGTGGGGAAGCTTCCTTGACGACTTCCTTAGCATTTGATCGACGAGCAGTCTTGGGTGCCATTTGGTTATAGGATTTGTACTAAACTTTAGAACTTTTCGATCGGGTGTTCTTTAGTGGCTGTGAGGCAAGGGTTCTTCGCACTGAGCTCACGAAAGTGTTTATAGAGAGAAGAGAAATTGCTCTGAATGCTTAGAGAGATAAGAGAGAGTGAGGGCAATAGTGTGACAAGAGCAAAACTCCCATCGCCGTTTTATAGATATCGAGTAACGGTCAGCGACCACTCCTCGTCCGCTCGCTGACATGTACCAACGGTACTATTCTTAACGGACGGCGGTCGTGACGGTTGTCAGCAATCTGTTGAGTGATTTTCCCGTTTCTATCCGTTGCACACTCTCTATACTAACCTTACTTTTGTGGAAAAGATGACAAATCTGTTTCAAGTAGTCGTTTGACATGTTTTGTTCATGCGTAACTGTTCGTTGACTACTGAATGACTAGTTTTAGGGTGTTGCTCACGTGTCGATGACCGATCGTGGGAATTGAAAGATGGTTTCTATTGTGATCAACAAATATCATACCAAGATCATGAATAATCTTGTTGAATCTTTCTCTACTTAATGGCTTAGTAAAAATGTCTGCTAGTCGGTTTTCAGTAGCAATATACTTTAACACAACTAATTCCAGTGATATCTAATGTCAATATGCTTGGTACGAGAATGATGTACTGGATTTTTGGAAATAGAAACAGCACTTGTATTATCACACATGATGGGTAATGTACCTGTTTTGACACCGTAGTCACCTATTTGTTGTTTGAGCCATAAGAGTTGAGCACAACAGCTTGCTCCAGCTATGTATTCTGATTTTGCAGTAGAGATGGCTACACTTTGTTGTTTCTTTGATCCCCATGCGATCAAAATGATCCAACGAAGAATGTTGTCCCTGACGTGCTTCTTCTATCAGTGATGGATCCTTCATAATCTGCATCTGAAAATCTTACAATGTTGCAATTTGTGAACCTAGGATAAAATAAGCCAAGATTCATGGATCCTTTGAGATAACGTAGGATTCTTTTTACAGATGTGAGATGACTCTCTCTAGGAACTGCTTGAAACCTGGCACATAAGCAAACACTATACATAATGTGAGGTTTACTAGCAGTTAGATAGTAGAGATCCAATCATCTCCCTGTACAACCGCTGGTCGACCGGTTGGTCACCAGTCGTGATGCCCATCTTTGTGCCAACTGCCATTGGTGTGTCAAAAGGTTTGCATCCTTCCATTCCAAATCTCTTCAGTAAATCTTTTACGTACTTTTGTTGGGATATGATGATCCCTCCAATGTCCTACTTGACTTGAAGTCCTAAGAAAAACTTTAGTTCTCCTAGATCACTCATTTCAAATTCTTTCTTCATCAATGCTACAAACCTTTTGCAATACTTCTCATCGGAAGCTCCAAAAATTATCTCATCAACATATACTTGCACAATTAAGAAATCTCTTTTGTTGTTGAAAACAAACAAAGTTTTGTCTACTTTACCTCTTTTGAAGTGGTTTTCCAATAGATAGGAGAACAGGCGGTCATACCATTACCTTGGGGCTTGTTTGAGCCCATAAAGAGCTTTTTCAAGTCTATGTACCATTTCTTTTCCTTCTTGTGTTTCAAAACCTGGAGGTTGTTCAACATATACTTCTTCCTTGACATATCCATTTAGGAAGCCACTTTTTATGTCAAGTTGAAAGAGTTTGATTCCTTTGTGTGCGGTAAATGCAATTAGTAGTCGAATGGATTCCATACTTGCTACTGGAGCAAAGGTTTCTAGGAAATCTATCCCTTCTTGTTGACGATATCCTTGAGCTAGCAGACGAGCCTTGTTCCTGACCACTTCTCCCATCTCATTTAGTTTGTTCCTGAAGACCCATTTTGTGCCAAGTACTCCTTGATGAGTAGGTCGAGGCACAAGATACCAGGCTCTGCATCGTTCAAACTGATTGAACTCTTCTTGCATTTCCTTGATCCAATCCGAGTCTTGAAGAGCTTCCTTAATGTTCTTGGGTTTGATGGATGAGACTGTCGTTGAGAAGGCTAAGAGATCACGAGTTTGCGCTTTGGTTTAAATTCCCATGGAGATATCTGATATGATGTTCTCCAATGGGTGATCTTTGTATAAGGCACGAGATTGATGAATGGTTGATGGTGATAGAGGATCTTTGACATCATTGTTTCCTTCGTCGACCTATTGTTGACCTGTCGCTGACCTATCGGGCAAGTTTTCTTCAGTCGGTGATTCATCTTTGGGATCATCTGTGTGATCCTGATCAGCTAGATCAAATCCAAGTCCTTCATCTTCTTCAGATTTCTTGACTTTGTGAGCATCATCCGTATCAAAGACCACATGCACACTTTCTTCCACCTTCAGTGTCCTTTTGTTGTATACTTTGTATGCCCGACTCCTTTCAGAGTACCCAAGGAAGATGGCCACATCACTTCTGGCATCGAATTTTCCTAGGGGGATCTTTTCATTGTTGTGGACATAGCATTTACAGCCAAAGACCCTGAGGTGACTTATGTTTGGTTTTCTTCCCTTGATTAGCTCATAGGGAGTTTTGTTGAGGATAGGTCATATGAGCGTTCTAGTTGTGATGTAGCATGCAGTTGCCACTGCTTCTGCCCAGAAGACGTGAGGAAGACTTCTCCTCAATAGCATGGCCTTGGCTACCTCTTGTAGTGTTCTGTTCTTACGCTCAACTACCCCATTCTGTTGGGGTGTTCTTGGTGCTGAATATGTGTGATTGATTTCATGTTGTTTACACATATCCATGAATTGTTGATTCTCAAACTCTGGCCCATGATTAGACCGATGAGCCTTGATCTTGTGGTTGAGTTGTACTTGGACTTTTCCTGCAAAGACTTGAAATTTCTCATAGACTTCATCTTTGGAAGCAATAAAGAGTGTCCAAACAAATCGTGAGTAATCATCAACAATCACAAACACATACCAATTACCTCCAAAACTTTTTTCATAGGTCCACATAAGTCCATGTGAAGTAATTCAAGTGGCTTCGATGTACTATCTAAGTTGTTTGATTTGACACTGGTACAGGCGGGTTCATAAGCGACGGTTCGAAACCTTCATAAACGACGGTTCCGAGCCGTGGCTTACGCCGCTGTCGTTTTTGCTATTTTGATGTTTTACGACGGTTGAAAACCGTCTTTTAAGGGCTCTATTGTGGGCGGGATTTAGTTAGTATAAACGACGGTTGTATTGGTTAACCGTCGCTTATTATATACTTTAAACTACGGTTAGTCATCTAACCGTCGTTTAAATTACTTTTCGACGCGCCTAAAACAGTTGTAAACGACGGTTCTCGTTTAGAACCGTCGCTTATTAGGTACTTTATAATACGGTTCTTGTTGAACCGTTGTTTTTTCCTTTTTCCCTCGCACGCTTATTAGGTACTTTATAATACGGTTCTTGTTGAACCGTCACTTAAAGTATATTTTTTTTCCAGTTTTTCCCTATTTCCAGATTACATATACACATCCAAAAACCAGAAAACCTGTACACAACAATCCCAATAAATCACACACTACATAGATACCTCTGCTGTAACTCTTTTTTTATAGTTAACAAAGTACCACCAGTACATGCTTCAAGTATAGCATTCAAAAACAAAACACTGATGAACGATCGTTACCACATCTGAAAATTAAACTACCAATTTCCACGTCCAACATAACATTCATTCGACCAACATAACAAAGCTAAACAGAGATATCCATGTTTTTACAGAATCAATCACTTTACTCGTCATCCTAGCTTCATGCGTAACCTAGCAAGCTTGTTGGTGACAACAATGTCAAGCTGTGCAGCTCGCTCAACAATCTCCTTTCTCTTCCTGGTTGACACATTGTGTGCAATCTCAGCAAAATGCCCTGCACCCCATTTCCATATCAATCAATTTTTTTTCTACAGAACAAGTAACAACCAATGAAACCCCATAACTACAAAAATCATACCAAATTCAGAATTGTCAAATTCAGAGTAAATCATATAAATACATGTAACTCACCAACTTAAGTAGTAGTCCTGACAGCTGCTTCACTAGTTTGTCCTTGTTCTGGATCCTTGAAACACTTTAGGATGAACAAAGATGTTTGCTCTCTGATTAATTGCAAATCTTTAGGCGAATAAGTTTTGCCCGCGTTCTTAAAATATGCACGAACCTGTAAGAACAAGCATAACACACCATATTGAATATTTTAGATAGTTAAACCGGACGTGTAAGATGCAGCAGCCAACTGTTAGATGCACAAGAGAAGAGGCTGAAGCCAACACAGTACACATGCAAGAGAGGGAGATTGAGCTATTAACATACTACACTAGCGACCGAACTCAACAATAAAACTGTGAGAAATATTAGATTAACTACAGCTTGGATTGGATAAATTCCCCGGAAAACACCAGCAATGTGTATATATATATAGACATTTATACACGTTTTAAACATAATGGTGAAACATAAATATATATAGAAAACATATTTGAAAGTATTAATACCTCATCATCCTTTGTCAGCTCCTCTATATGCGTACAAATTTCATACATGTATCGTAGTACAAAAAAACCGCAACTCCTCGAATCATTTTGCCTTGGACACTGTGACAAGTTTAAAAGAAAAAAAAACAAAGTAGTAGCTTTGTAAGTATACGTAATCAACTTATTGTAGAAAAATATATATATGTTTCAGTAGTATGTACCTCAAGATGGACGACCGAAAATCGATTGAACTGTTCAAGGACTGTGTCCGTATGAGCGCTATTACACACAAAAACAATTCATTAATCGTGTGCTTCTTCAAATAGAAAGTTATTTTGAAACAATTACTTACAGATATTAACGAATAACACTTACGTTTTGATCAACTCATCCACGTGGAGCTCACGATACATTCTTAACGGGTCAAGCACAAGCAATTGAGAGGTATCCACAGAGAGCATAAGTAGTAGCCAATGGTTACTACAATTGTAATATTTATAAGAAGTGAATTTAGTAATAGAATTCTTACTCACAAATTAACCACAACGAAAGAAATTCAATGGGAAGAGAAGTACTACTCACATCTGATGGAAGGGCATCATGAGGTATTTACTACCTTTATCAACAGCCTTCTTTATGCAGTGTGTGACATAGTGCTGGAATGTGGTGGGGTCTCTATTAACCACATCAAGCGATAAGGACTCAGGGCATAAGAATGTCAGCATGCCACCCAATTTTTTATAACGCAATTTAGCCATCAGATACCTTTAAAAAAATTAAGCAACGGAGAGAAATCAGGGAAATCGTCAAAATATTTATTTTTAATTGATTTAAAGATATTTTGAGATGTGAGAAACAAACACTTACATGCAATATACTTGGATGATAGATATATTCAACATATCTCTGCACAGCATCTCCTTGATGTCCACAAAGTCTATCAATGTCGTTCGTTGCTCATCGTATTGGAAAACCCATGGAGCCAAACGCATTGTCACGCTCGTTGTATGCTTACCCTTTTCCAATAGCATCTCATACAACATTTTCTCATACTTCCCCAAATTCTTGATCACTGAGGGAGGGCAATAAACTTCTTCCGCATATCATCAGTTATCTCCCATAGTTTTCTTTCCCGTGGATGTCTGGTTGATTTCAGCCACTTGCGTATTCTCTTGGGCAACAACCAGTGATTGGTTGACCTGGACATCACGATTTTCTAGAAGTCTACCCATTTCATCAGGAACCTACCATAACATAACAAACAAAGAAACAAGTTAAAACAACGTAAATTTAAATGTTGAACAACACATAAAATATTTATACATACCTCATCAGTGATAACAATAAAACCGGCAGGCTATGGTATAATAGCACCTTTTCCATCGGAAAGTGTGACTTTACCATCAATATCCATGGGAAGAAAAGCGGTGTCAAATCCGTCAATGATATACCGCAGAATCACTCGAGCATAGAATGGCGGAAGCCGCTTGAAATTAATCAAAGATGTTGGTCCCGATTGTAGCACAATACCGTATGCAGCATCCACAGGATCCATCAAGTGTGATTTGCAAACGACATGTTTTTTGTTCCTTTAACAATTAAAACCACAAACAAATGTGTATAATTTGATTAAATAGTCAAAAATTGCAATGACAAAAAATATTCAAAAATACTACAAACCTTGAGACTGGCAAACGGATACGGATCAAGAGAGACATTACAACTTGATGAAGAAGACGGATGGCCGGTAAGTTCAGATTGTCTATTTTGTTTCTCCATAACCTTACTCACAGCCTCGGTCACTTTCCGCGCTACAAGTGTGTCAACGTCATGCTCCGTCAAAACTTTTGAGGTAGACTTTTGAAATACATACTTTTGACGCACTTGTCCCCCGAAACCTCTAACCCTTCCAGGATGATCCTTTGCTCCAAGAACTTGATTAAGAATATCTTGTTGACTTGGTGGAGCAAAGACAGCTTGCTCATCTCGTTGGGAGGCTTCCGTCTATTCCATTCAAAGGATAATCAATTAGTTAAATAATTTAAAAACCAGAATTTTCATCTAAAAATGGTATTATTTAAAATTTTATACTTACAATCTTAGCAGCCAACTCTGCTGTCTCTGGTCGAGGGTGTTCTATCTGCCCATCTTTATTTACCTTCGAGTGTCCCAACACATAAAGCTGAACTCGGTTGCTTCATCGACATTCTCAATGGGAGTTACAGTGCCATCGTCATTCTTTTTTGTGAGCAAACCAGCAGCTTTCCATTTGGGAATACTACCAACGTATCCCTTTCGACCCATATACTCCTGATGAATTTTTCTCTTTCGGTTTTCCCTTGCTTTTTCTTGGATTTTCTTTTAATACAAAACAATACAAAAAATTCATAACGATATAAGATGTTATAAACTAAAATTAGACAATGAATCAACGTAAATTATATACCTTGAACTGTTCAGATGTGTGGTACACATAAAACTCTTTCCATTCTTCTTCGGTGATCATGCCTCATAAAATACCCATGGTGGCACGTCACGTGTTTTGTTGATCCAGTGGGCCACCAAGTAGGATCTGAATTGTCTACTCCGTGTAGCTATTAGTGAAAGAACAGTGTCTCGTGCTTCATTTGGTATTTTGTACCGTTGTTGTACATGTTTCCACATGGACTCTTTCACTTGATCATCTTCATCTTTCCAAAATTTATTAATGCAGCAACGAGACTTCGCAAGATTTCCTAACATACTGGCGAACTCTGCTTTACAGTCTCCCCAGCTTCTGAAATACTTGTCCCAAATTAAATCAATATCAGCATCTTTCTTCAACCGCAACCCTCTGCTAGGTCCCCTACCCTTTCGTTTTATTGTCGCTGCCGTCCCCTTTGCCGTCTCCTGTGGCTGCTCCTGTGGCTGCTCCTGTGGCTGCTCCTGTGGCTGCTCCTGTGGCTGCTCCTGTGGCTGCTCCTGTGGCTGCTCATGTGGCTGGTCCATCATATCATCATCACAAAGTAAATCTAACTCATCCAGATCGATATCCATTATTATGAATCCTGCAATAAATAGAAATTATATTGTAACTAAAAAACTGAAAGTAAGAAATTATAAATATGGACATATATATATATATATATATATATATAAATATGTGACATATTATCAATATATTTTATCAGAATCTTACATTAATCAACCCACATTCCTTCACCATGATCCGACCGCACAAAATTTGTAATATGATCTGCCTCCGTTGGTAGTTGGATAGAAAGATTTGGTATTTCATCTTGCATGTCGTACTCATCCTCATCGACCACACCATCTACACCGACTATCCCTCTTTTGCCTTGAAGTACAATGGACCATCTAGGATTAGATTGGTCAGGAATGTAAAATACTTGTTTGGCCTTCGTTGCAACAACAAAAGGCTCAACTGTGGGTGTTGCACCACCAAGATGCACCCGTTTCATACCATGTTTCTCCTCACGATAGCCATGTTTGTTGTCAATCCAGTTGCATCGAAACACACAAGTCTCGTAGTTGGTGTAATCTATAACCCAAATATCTTGTATCACACCATAATACGACTGTTTCATTTCCACTGGATTTTGACCCACACCCCTGACATTGTACGTACTCTGGTAAGCAACAACATTTATGCCACTGTTTTGATTCGTTGATCTTTGATCTTGTCTTTCCGTGTAAAAAGTGAATCCATTTACGTCATATTTCATACGAAACAACATCAAGATTAGGACCAAGTGCCAATGTCCTCACTATTTCGTCCACTCCGTTTGAATGTTCAGAAAAAACTTTATCCTTGAACCATCTGACAAAAGTTTTATTCTGCTCCTTTTTCAGTCTGATGTCACTCATGGTAGGATTTTGTGCCCTGAGCATGTTCAGGTGCTCATCAAAATATGGTTCTACAATTTCAAGGTGACTCAACACAACTAAGTGAGCTTTGTTCAGAGTTTCAATATCAATTCTTTTCAGTTTTCTTCCAACAGTACCTTGTCCCTGAGTCTGCCTTCATGTCTAGATTTAGGCAGACCAATTGATTCAACATTTTCCAAATAGTGAGTACAAAAATCAACAACTTCCTCTGTTACGTATCCCTCTATAATACTTCCTTCAGGACGACAACGATTCTTCATTTTTTTCTTCAATATACCCATGTATCTTTCAAAAGGATACATGTAACGGAGATATACAGGTCCACACTCTTTAACCTCTCTGACCAAATGAACCAATAAATGTACCATGATGTCGAAGAATGAAGGAGGAAAATACATCTCCAACTGACACATTGTGACAATAAGATCGGCCTGTAACTTTTCAAGATTATCCACATCGTGAACTTTAGCAGAAACTGCTTTGAGAAACACACAAAGGTTTGTAATTGCATTCCTTACCGCATCAGGTAGAATCCCACGAATTGCAACGGGTAAAAAGTCTTGCATCAACACATGATAATCATGGGATTTCATTCCAACTAATTTCAGATCAGACATCGACACAAGATTTCTTATGTTAGATGAATACCCTGATGGCACCTTGATGTTGTGAAGGATACTGCACAAACTATGTTTCTCTTGTTTTGATAATGTGTGACATGCAGGGGGCAAGAATGTGCGTTTTCCACGTTCTTGCGGCCAAAGATCTTGCCTTATCCCTAACTCAATCAAATCTTTCCTCCCATTTAAATGATCTTTTGTTTTGCCCTTTATGTTCAACAGGGTTGAAGTAACGCTTTCTCCGACATTTTTTTCGACATGCATTGCATCAATACAATGTCTGACATCTAAATGTTGCCAATACTCAAGTTCCCAAAAGATTGACTTTTTTTCCATACACTTTTCTCGGTGTTCCTTGTCGGTGGGCCGAAGTTGTTGACAATATGTTGCACCTTTCCATACACCTCTAATCCTGATAAAGGTGGACGAGCTACACTGTGATCAGTCTTTCCATCAAATTCAATCGACATCTTACGATATTTGTGACTCTTTGGAAGCATCTGTCGATGTCCCATATAAACATTTTTACCACTATGTTTCAAACGGATATTGGATGTACGCTCGCCACAAATTGGACATGCACATGCACCTTTGTTTGTATAACCAGAAAGATTACCATAAGCAGGAAAGTCATTGACGGTGCAATATAACATAGCGTGCAAGAGAAAATTTTCCTTACTGAACGAGTCATACACCATTCCCCTTCTTTCCACATAAGTTGTAGGTCCTCTATTAATGGTTGTAGAAAAACATCTATTTTGTTCCCCGGCTGTTTTGGACCAGATATCAACAGTGACAGCAAAATGTGTCTGGGTTTCATACATAACCATGGTGGTAGATTATAGATCACCAATAATACCGGCCACGTGCTATGTATACTACTCAATGTACCGAAAGGGTTCATCCCATCAGTGCATAGACCAAGTCTCAGATTTCTGGCTCGCTACCAAAGTGGGGAAATGTTTTGTCAATGTTTTTCCACTGTGATGCATCAGCCGGATGTCTCAATTTTCCATCTTTTTTTCTGTGAGTTGAATGCCACATTAGATTTCCGCATCTTTTTCATTTGCAAATAGACGCTTGAATCGTGGAATGATGGGTAGGTACCATAATACCTTAGCAGGGGATTTCTCTTTACGACCACCAGATTCATTTTGTTTTTTCTTCGTATAACGAGATTCTCCACATTCTGGGCAGCTATCAGCAAACTCATAATCTTTCCGGTACAAAATGCAACCAGATGGACAAGCGTGGATCTTTTTGTACCCCATACCCATTGGACACATCAACTTTTTTGCTTCGTAAGTCGACGTTGGTAAAACATTATCCGCAGGTAGTAGCACGCTCTTCATCAGCTGTAAAAGAGCAGTGAAACTCACATCGCTCCAACCATGTTTTGATTTTAAATTGAAGAGTTTCAAGACAGCACTCAATTTACTCAACTTTGTAGGATCACACCCCGGATACAATGGTGTTTTGGATGAATCCAACAAAGTCTCATAGGTGTCTGGCCTGTTGTAAAACTCTTGTTCAACATCTTCCAACATTGCAGCAATGTCATCGAAATCTGGTTCATTGTCTTCTGTGTTGTGCTCATCGACCACAGTTGTTTGGTTGTCTTCACGATAGTCTTGTTCATTACACATGACATTTACTGCACTCTCACCATGCCACCGGACTATAGCTTCATAGTCTTTCGTAAAACCACGGCGAATCAGATGTTCTTTTATTTTTTCTATCTCTCGATACTTCAAAATTTTTGCAGTCCACACAAGGACAAAATATGTACCCCTTATTGGCCGGAGTCAAATTATTCACCAGAACATTGCAAAATTTGTCGACTCCTTCGAGAAATTTATTGTCCAATTTCCCACTATACATCCATGAATTTGTCATCTTCTTCCTCCTACAATATGTTACACATAGTAACCTACACATACCTTACTTCGGTTCGGTTGATTGTGGTTTGGATGGTTGTGTAATATTGTGGTTTATTCTCGGCTTAACAACGATATGGTTCAGTTTGGTCAGGGTCGGTTTGTTGCTGATTTCGGGTCAATTTTCAATTTGAGAGAGAGTATAGTCTTGTGTTGCGGTGGTGTATATTAAAACGACGTACAGAAGGTTTATGTGATGGTTTATCCAAGAATCTCAACGTGGTGAATCAAACTTTTCATCCAATCACCAATTAGATGATTCATTATTACTATATAACTCCATCTACTTTTCCTAATATATACCTATATATGCATATACTACTAGTTGTATATCCTAATACCAAATAATATAACAATATTTAAAATCAGTAAGGTCGAGTGTATTACCGGTTCCAAGATGATATGTTTTCAGCCCTTAATCAATTTGGTGTGTATGAGATGTAGCAGCCAGTGACTTATCACTGTACAAGGCCAAATTCAAGTAGAAAATGATGACAACGCACAACATGTATATCCTAATACTAAAGACAATAACAATATTTAAACACAGTAAGTTCAAGTGTATACCGGTTCCAGAATCAGCCCGTAATCAAAATTGGTGTGTGAGATGCAGCAACTAGCCCAGTGACTTTTCACTGTAGAGGTGCAAATTCAAGTAGAGAATGATGAGAACACAGAGCATGTACATCCTAATACTAAAGAAAATAACAATATTTAACATCACTGTAGAGGTGTAAATTCAAGTGTATTACCGGTTCCGGGATCAGCCAGTAATCAAATTGGTGTGTGAGATGCAGCAGCCCAGGGAAAGTGACTTTTTTCACTGTAGAGGTGTAAATTCAAGTGGCAAATGATGAGAGCGCAGAGCATGTATATCGTAATACTAAAGAAAATAATAATATTAAGAATCATTAAGTTCAAGTGTATTACCGGTTACGCAATCAGCCCGTATTCTAAATTGGTGTGTGAGATGCAGCAGCACAGTGACTTATCACTGTACAGGCGCAAATTCAAGTAAAGAATGATCAGAGTGCAAAACATGTATATCCTAATCGCAGCAGTATTGATGTTGAAGAAATAGAGAAATAAACAAGAACTGAAGCAAAGATGTGGTATTAATCAAATTTTGACAGCAGCAAAAAAGAATGATGACATAGCTACCTATGTTGTAAGGGAAGAAAAGCTGTCTCAACATATAATATATAATCAGTAGTAATGCATTGGTTGAAACTGACCATAAAAACGCAATTTAGAAGCAACATTATATGCTGATGATCGGAGAAGATAAGTTGAGAATATTACCAGTTCAAGCTAGCGCCTTCGAGAAGAAGGAAGCTACCAGGTCGATTGTATCCAGCGGTGGTGGAGACGGCGAGTAGAGCCTTGCCACCTTAGGTCTGATTAAAATAACTAGAGTTAATCCAAGGGTTCAAGCAGAAGAGAAATTCACAAACATAATAAATAGAAGCAAAACCTACTGAAACAGTTCAGTAATGCAGCGACATCAATATATTCAGATGTGGAGAATCAATCAGCAGCTTTAGATGTGTTGAGTTTCTACATTCATGGGTAAAAGCTGCCCCACTACTCCTCTGAAACGCAACCAGAAGTAAGGTCGAGAACTTATGGGCCAGATAGATCTACACTGTGCCAATCAGCTTCAAAAAAAAAGAAGAAACTCAAGGTAGTAAACTAACCAACTGCTCTGTCTACTAACTGCCTAGTTATGATATAGATGTAGTGTTAAGTTAATAATGAGTTTAAGGCAAAGATAAACCCATTTACTAACCCAGTTTACTCATGAGTCTGTTGCAGAAAAAAAAAACAGAAAGGGACAGTGTGCAGAAATCTAAAACAAACTTTGTAACTCTTGCTTCTGTAAAACTAAGTTCCAGAGGAGTTATAAAGATTCTATTGGTATAATGATGCACCTAACACATTATTAATACACCTAACTAGGCTATAAACACTTGGGAGAATTAAACGAACTCAACCTGATGCATTAACCGTGGAATAAGAAGAAGGAGTAGGCAGGTGCTAGTTCAGGAGTGTTTAATAATAAATGAAAAACCCATCTGATGCAGTAAGAGTGGAGGAGTAAACTGAAAGTATAAGTTAGCAATATGTGGGAGTGTTTAATAATAAATGAAAAACCCATCTGATGCACTAAGAGTGGAGGAGTAAACTGAATTATGTTTCAGTTTTCTCTGTATTACCGGTTCTGTATTGGGA
This sequence comes from Limonium bicolor, assembly GCA_023374045.1. Classification (NCBI taxonomy): domain Eukaryota; kingdom Viridiplantae; phylum Streptophyta; class Magnoliopsida; order Caryophyllales; family Plumbaginaceae; genus Limonium; species Limonium bicolor. The sequence continues at coordinate 443,996,877 of CM041777.1, forward strand.
GATTTCAGAGGAGTTAACAGTGCTATGTTGGGATTGTTTTAAGGTTAAAACTTCACCAAAACACACAACTAAGAAACTAAAACGGTTGGGAGTAGTTGGAAGTCAGATTAAAAAAAAAACAAGAAGAGAAATAGATGAAAGGATACCAGTTGGTGTTTCAGTTTTTCAGTTTTTCAGATTCTGTGTAAATCACTTTCTAAAGATAAGTCCCTGTTGCCTTGGTTTATTTCAAAGTCAAAACTGTATGAAAAAAAAAACATAACTAAGTAACAGAAAAATTGGGGAAAACAAGGAATTAGATTAGAGAGCAGAAAAAAAAAACAAAAGGAGATAACATACCAACTTCAGATTTTTGTTTCTTTCTAGTTATGCCCGGTTTTAGTATTAGGACATTTCAGTAACTTAAATAATGTCGTGGTGGGTCTGTTTTGAAGTTAAAACCTTGGGTAAACACCTAACTAATTGGGTAAGCAAGTTGAGGGAAAACTTAAAGTCCATCTGTAAACAAGAAAAGAGAGTAGGTGATGAAGCAGTTCCATGTTTCAAGTTTTCATTTATTTCTGTTTCTGTAGAACTGACTACAAGCAAGAGTCAAGCATAAATGCACAGCTTCTGTTTCAGATTTCTTTCTATAACCATTGCATCTGTATATAAGAGTGTTATGTTTGCTTGCGAATGAACCCAAGGCTTAGATACTACACCTAATTAAATGCAGATTACAGTTTCTGTAAAATGAGTTTTCAGAAGTGTTAACAGCTTTGTTTTGAGTTGTTTTTAAGTTCAAAACTTTCCTAATACACTTAGTTAATTGGGCAACAAGTTTGAAAGGAATTGGAGACTGATTAAACCTAAAATAAAGTTTGAAAGGAGCTGTACAGAATCATTTTGCACTTTTCTGCAGTTACTTGTTTCTGTATAATGAACTTTTAGAGAGTTTAACAAAGTTGTTTTAAGTTGGTTTTAGCTTAAAACCTCCCTAATACATTTATCTAGTTGGATGAGATTTTTGTGTGGATTTGGAAGTAGATTAATGAACTAAAAGAAAGCTAAAGACGAGATATAAACTGTGCTAGTATAGTCTACTAGTATACTCAGGAAACCACTAATGTATAGGAACTTGAGCTGATCTACTATGTGAGATTGAACTTGGTGGGACTCGTACATGCTTCTCCACATCATCATCAAGCTATAGTAAAAACATGGACAACAAAATGTGATCTTGTGAAACCGAAGGCAAGTGATCCTCTGCTAACATTTTGATCATTTGAGTTCATAGTGTCACCAAGTTTGTCAGTAACCATTTAATTACCAAGTTCCCTGATGACCATCTGATTGATTTCATAATTAGATCAAAAAGCTGTAACGTTTTTCCTTTTTACTAGTATATGTAGAAATGATGACAAGTTTCAAGAGCAAAAAAAATGTACAAGGCACTTTTCCTTGCTTTTTCTTTACATGCACCAAAATAAGAAATTTCATGCGCACAGAAGTGAGAGCTAAAGCCAAAGGAAAGCAAAAATGCATCCACAGCCAGCCTTACACATCATTCATATGTGTGTGTACTATTGTATCGGATTCTTCCCCATAAGCAATCAACAAGCTGACAAAAACAAAGCATGCAGAGCATATACTCCAAACAAGGCTAACCACAACAAGTCACGTGAAGGTCAACTGAATTCATTTGCTCCTACACACCCCCACCACCCAGAAATGCTTAACCCATGTGCAACCACGACCGAAAAAGGAAAATCATGCAGAAACGATACCCATCTACTACTCAAGAGTGATATAAATATTTATTGATCAACAACCAGATAAATAGCTACTTGGTTTCCTAAGAATGGCGGATTATAAGAAAAAAAAGATGAGAAATTGATAATTGGTACCATGAAAGAGGGTGCAATTAGTAAACGATGCAATTAATTAATAGAAACACTAATGTATAGTCTACTAGTATACTCAGGAAGATCGATCACTCACACACAGTTTTTGAAACTATTCTTCTGCCCAGAAGATGGTGAAAGAGAGTTGCGGCACCAACAGTAAGGAGGAAGTAGAAGATGGTGAAAGAGAGTTGCGTGGATGCTTAACAAATTTGCCTTACAGTACATTTAGGTTGGAGTACAGAGGTCTTGGATTAGTTTTCTTTTGGCAGGGGCGGTAATGGGATTAGGTAGAAATAGTGTTCGTGGACAGGTGGGTTAATTTCTTTCTTTAATATCTTATGTTAAGCATTTTAAATCTATGCTTTATGTGCCACGAACCTGCTTTTCACTATATGGTATATCTGGTGTTTCTTAGCTGGTTGACTTATTGTACAGAAAAGCTACTTCAAAGTACTGGGAAAATAATCGCCAGTAGTTAATTAACAATCCTTGAGAAAAACAGGGTACACATGCAATTGCTCACAATTGTCTCAAACAAACATCACATACGAAAAATCGCTAACAATCATACAGAAATACAGGAGCATTGACACAAAATTGAAGAGGGAAGATAGAAATCGATTAATGCACACAATCAGAGCCGCCCGATAATCAATATAAATAAACAGAAGCGCCGATCAATGTAATTGGTTCTCCCAACTTATCACATCTTTGCTAAATTCACAATGTACAGAAGAATGGCTTAATTGGTGGTGAGGAGGAGAAGCTTAGTTGAGATTATTACCGATTCTAGCGCGATTAGAGAAGAAACGGGGCACATCTACTGGTGGAGACGGCGAGCAGAAGCGCGCTAGCTAGCGTTCAGTGGCGGCCGGAAGATAGAGGGACGGCGAGCAGACAGGATGCGGTGGTGGATGGGCAGCGATTGGTGGCGACAATGGCAGAAGAGGGACGGCGCGAGAGAGACAGTGATCGATAGGGAAGACAGAAGTTACAACATGCAGGCGCGCGCGATCGGAGGAAGAAGAAAGAAAATATGGCGGGGTAGAATAAAAATATATTAGGGTTGTAAGAGGCGGTTCGGAATAATTGTCGTTTTAAGAACCGTAGGTCAACGATGTCAACAGATAAAAACGACGGTTTACATTTCACCGTCGTTTAAGAACAAAGACGGCGCGAATGCTAAGAAACAAAAACGACGGTTCATTGTGGCCTGTCTTTTATCTTGTAAACCGTCTGTTTATAATATGACTTTAAACGACGGATTCTACGAACCGTCTTTTAAAATGAGTAACACTCACCCGCGCGCGCGACCTCAACGTTTTAGAGACGGTTTTTTTAAAACCCGTCGTTTATAGACCGTATCTTTTAATCATTTTTCTACTAGTGTGAAAGAAGTCTTAGTTTGTTTGCTTCTAACACATGTATCACAAAGATCGGTCTAAGATTTCTTAATCTCAGGGAGACCTCTTACCAACCGTTTCTTGACAAGTTTTCTTAACAAAGAAGTACTAACATGCCCTAATCTTTTGTGCCATAGTGTAGAGTCATCTATTGAAGCAGTCAGGCATGGAAGGTTTGGACTGTCAATATCCTCCAGACTAGTTACATACACATTTTTCCATCTTTTTCCCTTTAACAACTCCTTACCATTTTTCTGATTTACTATGCTACAATGTGTAGAATAGAAATGACTGGGTTGCCTTTGTCACAGATTTGAGATACACTAAGCAAATTGAATTTTAAACCATTAACTAAATTGACATTATCTATGACATAATCTGAAGTAAAACTAACCTTACCTACACCGATGATTTTTCCTTTCTTATTGTCGCCAAAGGAAACTGTTCCTTGGCTTCCCGATTCGAGTGAGAAGAACTTCATTTTGTCTCCAGTCATATGTTTAGAGCACCCGCTGTCAATGTACCAGGGTTCCATTCACACTCGATCCTGCACTTTGTTAGTGGTGTGGGGTTAGGGTCCACAGAAGGGTTGGACCCAGTTCCACAAATAATCATTGCTCTAGGATCATTTTTGACTACCCATTTTAGTCCTATTCCTTTGAGTTTCCAATGCCTCATGAATCATGTTCTATAGCATTTGGCTTCATGATGGCCAGGTTATCTACATAGATGGTAGATACCTTTACGACTGGTCTCTGACTGGTACCCGACCTGTCGTTTGGTTCTCCTCATGGGTGTCTTAGGAACAACTTCTAGTATAGCATGTTTTCTTTGATTGTAGCTAGTTCCTTTTCTTTTGTGTTAAGCGCAACAATCAATTCATCAATTTCAGGTTGTTTTCCTAGCTTCAACTTTTCATGAGCGGAGAGAATTTCACTATAGTCGATTTGCAATTTCGTGAGTGCCTTCATGAGGTTATCTACCTTGTCTTTGTTTGAATTTTTCTTTAATTCTTCATTTTCCTCCAAGAGTTCCTTGTTTTCATTTTCCAATGCCTCTAGTTGATCAACTAGTATGAGAGATAACTTTCTAAGTCCTAGAAGTTCAGCTTTTAGAATTCTCTGTTTGAGTTTAGAGTAGTTTACCTTGTTCTGATCTTCTTCCTATGATTCTGATGTGTTCTTGTCTTGCGCCATTAGGCAAACTTCCTCAAGGCATAGATCATCCTTCTTATCTTCTGAGATATCACTATCTGAGGTTTGATTGTCGTTGCTTAGTTCAGAGTCTCCCTATGCAGCAACAAAGGCTTCTTTTCTTGGCCCTTTGTTGAATGATCATCGGACAGGCTCCTTGACCCCGTCGTTGTCCTCTTAGGGTCGTTGAGGACAGTCTTTGATGTGGTGTCCGCGTCTTGAACACCCGAAACATTTGTCATTGTTTTTCTTCTGATCATCCGACTTCTTGGGCTCCTTTCCTTTCCTCATTTTATTTCTTATGAACTTCCGAAAGTACCTCTTAACATAGAGGACCATTTCATCATTGTCGTCTCATGACTCAGATCTTTCATTTTCAGCTACTTGAAGGGCTATGCCTTTTCCTCTATTTCTTGATGAACTTTCTGAGTTTCTTTGTTGTAGTTTTAACTCAAAAGCCATTAAAGATCCTAGCATGTCTGCTAAAGACATCTTGGAGAGACCATGTACTTCTTATATGGCATTGACTTTGCTATCAAAGGAGGTAGGAAGAGATCTGAGGAACATCCAAATTTGATCCTCATTTGAGATGGTTCTTCCGAGTACCAACATTTCATTGACGAGCTTGGTAAACCTTGTGTGCATTTCAGAGATACTCTCTTTTCTTCCTTTTTGAATACCTCCCAATGAGTCAACAACAGCATAATGCGAGTCTTTTTGATCTCATCATTCCCTTCATATGTGACCTCAAGAGTTTTCCAAATCTCTTGAGCTGTTTTAGCTGAGGCTACCTTGGAGTATTGTTCAGGTAGTAGTGCACAGTGTAGAATTCTTACTGCTCGTGCATTGAAAATCAACTTCTTGATTTGATCATCCGTCATGTTGTCTACTGATATGTCTTGTCCTTGAGCATCTTGGAAGGTATATTCACCATGTGATATAACCCTCCACATCCTGGGATCATCAGATTTGATATGAAACTCCATTTTGTTCTTCCAGTGAGTGTAGTTGTCTCCATTAAAAAGTGGTGGTCTATTTGGTGCAGAACCTTCTTCTGACGCTAGTAGGCTTGCATGAGTCATTTTGATCCTCTCCCAAAGCAGTTAGCTTTGTACTAGAGACCCGCTCTGATACCAATTGAAACTGGCTAGCGCTCCTAATGCGTCCCCGACCGGTCGTAGACGTATCGTTGACTCAAGTAAACTTTGATAGTTTAAGGAAAGACACGAGATAAACTTAAACTGGAAACTTCATTTCGATTGAGAATTTACACACGAAATTCACTCAATCTCCTTCACCCCACACACGAACTCTCGGGACAGTTTCAACTTTACCCCTAAAGTCCTTAACCCTCACCTGACCGCTCTCCGACCTGTCGGTCTATCAAATACCCAAAGTATTGACACTCTAACCCAATCCTCGCTAGCTTACCAACTCTCTAGCACTTACACACACTCTAGTCTGATTCACACTTGCTAGAGATCCTTTTTTTCTTCTCACAAGCTTAAATTACATATGACATAAATGCTCATATATATACATGTTAGTTAAGGTGTAACTAACGGCCTAATGTAGACTTTAGAAGTAGATTACTTCTTCTTCTCTTATTATAATAGCCACACTCTACTGCAGATTATCTTCCAACTTGATCTGGAGCTATCAGCACACGTGTTGCCTTGTGATTGGGCAAGTTGGTGGCGCGTCTCCCAAGTGGTCGGTCACCACTAGCACACTTCAAATTGTCTGACCTTGTGTGGTTAATTAATGCTCTAAAATGCCCTCTTCTGAATTTATTACAGCTACGTAATGATGTTCATTAATAGCCTTTGCTTATCTTGTTATCTTGCACATTAATGAACTACTCCTTTTGTCGTGAGCTAGTTGCTTGTGTGGGTGTGACATATCTGAGTGAGTTTGTCGACGTTGCTAAAACATTTTCGTCCCTGTTTAATGTCTAATGCATGAGATATGTGATAGTGTGGTTCTTGACTACTTGTGTGTTACTAGAAGTTCTCCGGAGCTCTCGCAGACAGGTGCCCGACTGGTTGGGCACATGTCGTAGGCTGAGTGTGCTTGCAACCTTGCATGCTAAACTACTCATGACTTAAGTGCGCTTGCAACCTTGCGTGCTAAGCCACTTATTCACCTATTTATCTGAATGATAAGCTTGAGAAACATGTTAGATAAACACCGTAGGTTTGCTATCATCAAAACTAAAGGTCCTTGACTTAATAGTTCTGCATCCCAATGATTTGAACTTTAAGACCAACTTTAACAATCTCCTCTTTCACCTTGATAATTTTCTTCCTGCCCTAGGTATCACAGCTTTCTAGACCAATGTTCCAAATCTGATTGCCTCCAAGAACATAAGCATTGAGCCATTTGATCCAAGCTGAATCACATCCATTATGTATCAAAATGATCCTTTTAATGATAACAACTTTATTCCAACTGAGAAGCTCTTTGAAACCAAGCCCACCTCTCTGCTTAGGCTGGCAAATGCCCGACCATGTGACTGTGCACATTCTCTTGCCTATTTCATTACAACACCAAAGGAAATTCATGTAGAAATTTTAACCCCCAAAAGCACCGATTGAATAAGTTGGATTCTACCAGCGTACGAAAGCCATCTCAAACCCGAAGAGCTGATTCTCTTGGTAATATTAGCGATAAGCGGGGCATAATCATCCAAACAAAGCCTAGATGATGAAAGAGGGGCGCCAGGGTAACATACAAACAGATTACCTTCGGGAAAGCCAAGATGAACCCCATAATCTAGTTCTTAAGATCATTCTTGATGCATCCAAAGAAGACAACATACTTAGAAGGGCTGATAATCAAACCAGAAGCTACAAAGAAGTTGCCCAATTGCTGCTTCATCATCCTCACCGATTAAATATCACCTTGACAAAAGAGAAGAAGATCATCCGCAAATGAAAGCTGAGCGAGCTTCGTCTTTTAGCATTTTTGGTGATATTTGAAATCCTTAATATTATTCAACTCCAGAAGCTGTCTGCTCACGTAATCCATACAAATAACAAATAGGGGGGAGGATCCCTTGCCGAAGACCTTTTTACCCTAAAAAAACCATGCTTGACACCATTCAATGAAAGAGAAAGTGAGAGTGGTAACACAATTCATGATCCAACCAATGAATTTATAAGCCAATAATCTCCTCAAGGAAAGACTAGTCAACAAAGTCAAATGCTTTGTGAATGTCAATCTTGAAAGTGCATCTGGGAGAAATATGCTTCCTCTGATAACCTGTCACCACTTCCTGGCATATAGAACATTACGGAAAAGCTTGACATAAAACAAAAGCCCCCTGACTATCTGTGATTACATCTGGAAGAACAACCCTAAGCCTATTCGGAAGAATTTAGCAATGATTTATAGATTGTATTGCAACAAGCAATAGGCCTTAGACTCTTAACAGAAGTAGGGTTCTTAATGTCAGGAAGGAGACCAACATTGGTTGTATTGATTTGCTTCAAAATTTTCCCTGAATCAAAGAAGTTTTTAACAATAGCAAAAACTAAATCCCCAATGACATGCCACATGGTTTTAAAGAAAAAGGAGCCAAAGCCATCAGGGCGAGAAGATTTGTTGTTATCAATAGAGCTCAAAGCTGCCCAAACTTCTTTTTTGGTAATTGTGGTCGTGAGAATCAGGTTGTGATTATCCTGTACCTTGTTACCATTCTTGAAATTTTTTGTAGAAACAAGACTTTTATCAAAGCCTTTAGTGCAGAGTAAAGACTTGTAACAGTCAATAATATGACTTTAACACTTCATCTAATATGCAAGTTTTTTATCATATATGAGGTAGTATCATATTTTCTTCGTAATGTAATACTTGCCTTTTAAGGGCTAAAGCCTTTTGTTTATTTAAAATTGTTTTAGCTTGTAATTAATGCTACTTTAGTAAATATTTGCTACAAGAGAAAAATTGTTATAAATAATCCACTAACAGGATTTTATATAACACCCCCTGGATGTACATCCTACTGCCTCACTAAAAACCTTGTCAGGAAAAACACATTGGGACAAAAACCATGGTCAAGGAAAAGAGTACAATTTGAAATGCTTCTCTCACTCTAAATTTAACAAAATGTCTCTTCAATGTCACATACCAATATCATGAACAAACTTCTTAAAAACTCTTGTAGGAAGAGACTTGGTGAACAAATCAACTAGATTCTCATCGGACCAAATCTTGTGAGAACCAAGAATATCCATGGGTTTGAAGCTGATGGGTAGGGAAAATTTTGGTGATATATGATTGGTTCAATCTTCTTTAATGTATCCTCCCTTATATGTGCAATGCGGGTAGCATTTAGCGTCTCTACATTGCTGAAAGCCACAAGAACTTAATAGATGATAGATGACAACATGCTTATGCCCTTGTCACTCAAGAAGATAGGAAAAGGTAGATTAATACTGAAGACGTGGCAACAGGCCTGGAGACATTAGCTCTCGCAACAGAAAAGGGAAAGTTTACCCCGTTTTAAGGTCAGAAAAAAGAAACCGAAGGATCCTGCAAAACAAAACCTCGTATGCAGCAAATGCCAAAAAAAGGGACATCTTAGGGAAACTTGTTTCGAGATTATTGGATACCCAGACTAGTGGAAGGGAAAAGGTAAGATCGCAGCTAATAGCACATCAGCAGAAGGGAATCACAATAAAGAAGCATTGCAGATAAAAACCTTAAATTTAGGGTTTAATCTTCGTCAAATCAACGACCTGATGCAAGTTCTGTAGAAGACGAAGGCAGATTTGGTCAATAATGAAAATTCTTGCGGGTTCGCAGGTAAATTTAGCCCTACTACTTCTACTGTTTCTGTTTGAATGGAAAAACTAGAGATAACAAGTCTAGAACATGGTTAATCGATTATGGGGCTTCTGAACACATGTGCAGTGATGAGAGACAATTTATCAGTCTTGAATACATGAATGAAAATGAAATATTACTATGCCTGATGATCATACTCAAATTGTTGAACAATCTGGCAAGTGAAGTTAACAGAGAATTTTATTCTAAAAGATGTCGTTCTAGTCAGGTCCTTTTGTTTCAATTTGATTTCTATAAGGAAACTGGTACAACAACTTGCTATGCCTATCATTTTCCATAAGAATGTTTGTCTTGTGTGGGACCTTAAGAACAAGAAAGATCTGATCATTGGAAAGACAGATAGTGGTTTATATGTTTTGTATATCTTATAATATTCTAGTTGAGCAACAATATGTAAGCTGTCACGATTCTTCTGATGGAAATTCTGATGTTCTGTTGCGGCATAGCAGGTTAGGACACGTCCCCTTTACTAAAACTAGGATCATTAGACATAGTTAAGAGCTGTAGATTGCCAAAACATTTCCCTTGTAATATCTGTCACAAAGCAAGGGCAATTAGAAAGCCCTTCCATGATTATGAAATAAAAAGTAAACATTATTTTGATCTCATTCATGTCGATGTTTAAGGGCCCTTCAAAACTCTCACTTGTGATGGCTACTTGTATTTTCTTACAATAGTTGATGATTTTTCAAGATGTACTTGGAAACACATACTAAAACAAAAATTTGATGCTTTTAATACCCTTGTCTGTTTCATAAAGCTTATAGAAAGGCAGTTTGATAGGAAAATATAAAAACTGTCAGAATCGACAATGCATTTGAGTTAGGATATATCAATGAGGGAATCATTTTATTTAGAAATAATGGTATTAAACATCAGAGGACTTGTACTCATTCCCCTCAACAAAATGGTGTTGTTGAGAGGAAGCACGGATACTTGTAGGAAGCAGCAAGGGCATTTTGTTACCAAGCTAATCTTGATCTTGCTTATTGAGGGGAGTGTATTAAACATGCAACATATATAATTAACCGATCTCCCTTAAAACCAATAGGAGGCATTACACCATATGAGAGACTTAATAATGCCAAACTAGATTACAACTCAATCAAGACATTTGGTTGTTTATGCTACTGCACTGACCCAATTAAACATAAAAGTAAGTTTGAACTCAGGGGGTCAGCTTGTGTCTTTCTAGGGCTTGCAGAAAACTAGAAAAGGTTTTAAACTGTTAAATCACTAGTAGAAAAAGGCCTTTTTCGGCCCCCAATTTTCGGCGGTTTTAATATTTTGGCCGAAAAAGAGTGTCGGGTGAGGTCATTTTCGGCGGTTCCTATATAAACCGCCGAAAAAAACGTTTTTTTAAAAAAAAAACAACATTTCGGCGGGTTGTTATGGAACCGCCGAAAAACAAGACTCATTTTCGGCGGTTCCTTATACAACCGCAGGAAAATGATGTTTTTTTTAAAAAAAAAACGTTTTTCAGCGGTTCCTAGCCTTACAACCGCCGAAAATAGTCCTTTCTAAATACCCAACCCCGACGAATTCAGTATCGCGCGTTCTCCTCTCTCTTTTCACACAGAAGCTCCCGACTCCAAAAATCCCTGCGTCGCCGCGCGTCGCCTCCCGTTTCCGGCCACCTTCCACAGCGTCCCGACCGCCGTCGCCGTGGCCCCGCCGCCTGCGCCACCGTCGCCGTGCCCCGCCTGCGCCACCGTCGATGAAATACCCAAACCTTGATATGTGGTTTAAATATCAAAATTATGGTATGTAAAGGCTAAAAAGTGCCTTAGTAACATCAGTGAACAATTTAAAACCATAATAAATGCAATAAAGCATTAAGACACAGTTTGAGCAAAAACATGCTCTAAGCTATGAGTGAACTTGGTTAGGACCCAAAGAGCCTACCAAGACTTGATAACATTTAATTATGATTTAATAAGGCTAAATAAGTCCTTAAGAAACTTTGGTGGACAGTTAAACCAAAAAAACATAAGAAAATACCTTAAAGTCAATATGAGCAAAAATGTGCTCTAAGCTTGGGATGAATGTGTATAAGACCTAATGGTCATACCTATACCTTATCTATATGTTAATGAACATATTAAATCAATTACTAAAGAAAACCAAGCTTGAAAACAAGTTAAAACACAAAATGTGCTTTAAGAAGTCTTAAAGCACGTTTTTGAAAAATTGTCTTGTAAATGAGTTTGAATGGCTAAATGTCCATCATTACTCTTTAATTAACATGTGTACTATATAGTATCACATTTGGGTGGCCATATTAGTGGGAAATCAAAAATTTCACTTCTATGTGCCTTGTTATTGGTGAATAGTGATTTTTATAACTAGTTTGTAACATATAATGTTATAAGTAATTAAATTGGTCAACAAAGACTAGTATGCCCTCCTAGGCATAATGGTGGCCGGTTTTTAGTATGGTGAGTCACCACCATGTGAAATCAATTAAAGGAAGGAAGGAAAAGAAAGTAAAAAGAAGAAAGTTACTTTAGTACATAAATATCTTCTAAAAGTAGACTCCAAACTCCATTCTCTCATTTCCTTCACTTCCCACCGTCTTCTACCTTTCTTCTTTCTCTCTTTCACGATTTGCTATGGCAACCTCTCTTCTCCATCTTCATTTCTTTGCCAAATCCAACTCCATGCTCCAAATCAAATTCTAAGGCTATATTTGTCTTAGTTAGACCAAGCTCTACACTTCTATCTTTTCAAATCTTCAAGAACTCCATTTTGGTGCCATGAAGATTCACCATTGAAGGAGCTTGAGCTCACCTTTTCACATATTCATGATCTCCTTTGCTTCAAGGTAAGGAAACTCAAAGAAAATCCATGTTTCCTCCATGTTTTCATGTTGTCCGAAAAAACCTCACAATGGTGTATTTATCTTGCTTGTTTTAGCTTCATTTGAATCTTCCAAGGGCTAGGAGGAGTCCTCTCTTGATACTTATTCAAGTTCTCTTCCAATTCCAAGGTAAAAACAATTACCTTAATGTGTTAAAACAATATGTGTAACTAGGGTTTACAATGAGATGAAGCAAAGCTTGAATACTCATTATGTTGTTTGTATAATGTTTAGAAGTTGACAAACAACCAAATGCCCCACCGGTTTTACAAGGAAACAAGAAAGAAGTTTGTGAGGAAAAAGAGGTAAACAAAACTATCTCAATGTAGTTTAAATGCCTTAGGAAAATGAGCTTGATTTGCTTACTAAAATACCTAAGGAGCCAATGGCAAATGAGCTAGTAAAATGCTCTCAAGGGGTTTAGTAAAGGAATATGTATTGTTGGGTGTATTTGCAGGTCAAAGGCATTATTATGTGGGAAATTCAGTGTTTAAGGTTATGCAATTTAAGGGCCTAAGAGCCATGCATTTAAGGGCCTAAGTGCCAAGCAATTTAAGTTATGCACTATATTGTGATGTAGTGCAAAATGTGTGAAGTTTGTGTATAAAATGTGTTTGATGGATTTTAGGTGTTTTGAATGAAATAAGGTAAAAACCTAAGTGTTTGGATGTGAGTATATACAAGAGAAGCTATGGCCAAATTTGGGAAATGTGTAAGAAGTTCTAAGTGTTTGTAAGTGAGTTTTGGTGAACTAGGAAGTGTTATAGGTGAATAAATGTTTACTTGAGAAGAAAACATGTGTTAAAGGTGATTTGGAGTGATGCAAGGATTTAGGTGTTGTCTTGGAAGTTCTAGGAATTCAATGGGTGTTTTGTGAATGTATTAAAGTCTTGGAGGAGTTGTTTAAGGTTTAGGTAAGGTTGGTGTTCAAGGAATAAGTGATGTTTAGGTATGATGTGAAAAAGGGGATTTAGTTAGTAAGAAAAGAAGTTGAGAGGTAATGATAAGGTGTAGAGGGAACACCTTGGTATTGTGGTCATTATAGGTGAAATGCCACCTAGAAATCATAAGGAGAAAACATTGTAAGTGTTAGGAATTTCGTGGAGATATAAGTAAAGGTTTAAGGAATTAGGAAAAATAGTTTTGTGAGTGTTTAAGAATATCTTAAGGGTGTGTTTGAAGTGCCAAATGATGTTAGAACACATTAAGAGGCCTTAGGAGAAGTTTGGTGAAGAATTGGCAAGTTTGGGTAAGTTTAGAAGGCGACCGACCCAGGGGCCGACCCAGTTTTTGGGTCGGTCGAGCCTCTGTTAGATGTTGGAAAATGTTCGGTGATGGTCCGACCCAAAAGGGTGGGTCGGACAGGGTCGGTCGGTCAAGTTTCAAAGGAAGGAAAATGTTCGCACATGGACCGACCCAGAATGGTGGGTCGGACGTGGGTCGGACGGGCATGATTATAAGGAAGTAAAAAGGGTTCTGTAATGGACCGACCCAGCTGTGGGTCGGTCGGTGGGTCGGTCGGACCAAAAAACATGGTTTAAGGTTATGAAATGGTATGTGATGATGGGGATTGGTAGGTAATGATGTTATAAGGATGTTAAGGACATGTTAGGTGAGTTTTAGTGACAATTAAGTGGGTTAAAAGTTGTATTAAAATGTGAGAGTAAAACAAGTTAAAAATGTTAAGTTATGTAACTAAGTAAACGGGGAAAAATTAAGCATTGACATTAAATGATCAAGCAAACCCCGATGTTAATGAAAACACGTGTGATGTTAACAGTTGTTCGAGAGTGCTCGAGGAACATAAATGGACAGGATAAGTGGACTCCGGTGACAGGTATGGTTTTCTTGCAACCTGCGTCCTACCGGATTACACCGGCTTGTATGCCAATGTGTTTTTCTGTATGTTTGCCACGTTGTAAGACTAAACATGTAATGAGTTTACAGTAATTCATTTATGTGGCGTGTTCAACTCCGATACCATTTAACCTCGGCAGTGTTAACCTTAGTTAACTGAGTCTAGGATCACATGAGAGTTCGGTATTCGGAGTAAACGACCCGTACCATGGGACGTACTAACCACGGCTATGCGTGCGTTAATTGTGTGATATGTGTATGTGAATGTAGGGATCTCCCTTGTTGTTTAACCCAGTTGTAATACTGTATGTGTGTAATGTGGTAGACTCCATAGTGGGGTTCTAACTATTATGTAAAGTAAGTATGTACTAACAGTAGTGAGGAATCCGGTTTGGCCGGTCGCGCGTTGTTTGGGAGAGGGTATCCTTCCTAGCCTTACCCTTCTCTTTGTTATGGTTGTTTCCCTCACGGGTTATGATCTCCCATTAGCTTACTCCAAAGCTTGGCTATTCTGACTTATGATCGGTTTAGGGGGAACATGTGTTTGTGTGGGTGTTCGGGCCTCCAAACCCGAACCGCCTTAACTTAAGTTACTCGTCCAACTATTAGGACGGTAATGAGTGTTGTTGTTATTGTAACGAGCTTATCATGAGACTGGCAACATTCTCTAGGCTCACCAGTGTGTAAACAATGTTCGGGTCGGTTCCTAAGCGAACCATTCCCGTTGTGTTATGTGTTTGTTGTGATGCAATATCCATTGCGGTATTATGTTGTGTCCGTGGAAACGTGCAAAGTGTTGTTAGGTGTTGTATGTAGTGTATGTTATATGTTGTATAATGTAGATTGTGTGGATCATGGATATGATTCCCAGTTGTGATAAGAGGCGTTTAAGGATAACCCGATTTAAGGGTATGTGTCGTCTATTAAGGAAGTAGCTCCGTTGGAGGAGAGAAACACTCTAGGGATGATGAATACCATGGGTGACTTGTTAAGTAGGATGTATTATCCGATTGTTGAGCCCATTGAGGCGAGATGTTAAGTGTTGTGTGTTTATTGTCACATGCATGATTTAAATATAATCAACTGCATGCTAAGACGACATTATTGTGCGTGGCCGGTAGCATGTGGGCTGCGGGATTACCATACCAGCAAAGGTGCTGAGCCCCTTGGGGCCACCCCTTTCTCTTCTTTCCCTATTTCAGGTACGAAGTGCTGGAAGCCGTTCGAGAGTAGGACGGGTAGTCATTGTACATGGGTAAACTTTTAAGTGTATGTATACAGTAGGAGTAGTAAGACCGATATTGTTGTCGGCATCAGTTTATAATACTCGGTATAGTTGATAAGGTGTATGTTATTGTTGTTGTTAATGGAAAGGGATTCTAATGTATAGTTGCTCGGGAATTTAGCCCATCAGACCGGTACATTGTGTAGTATTAGCCTTGTTAGCCACGTGGGTGGCTAACGGCGTGTAACACCAACAAGTTAAGTAATGTGATGAGGTTGTTCTTCCGCTGCAGTTTGTTGTAAGTATGTTAATGTTGGATGGGGTGTTACAAAAAGTGGTATCAGAGCGAAGTATCGCTCTGATGACTGAATTACCGAGCTTAGGAAGTACCGAGTTAGGATTTAAGTACTTTGGGTTAAGGGTTGAGTGATAGCGTGAGAGATACGCTAGTTAGGAACTACCAGTGGCTACTGGAAACCTACAATATCCTTCCCACCCTCCACAATCCCTGTATATAACTTGGGGAAACAACGCCAGGGAGATGGAAGTCCTCTCTTACTCGGGGATACCCGATCTGGCTGTTATTAAATACCCTTAGGGTACGGAGAACCTGTCAACGGTAGATCCCGAAAACTGGGAATCCCGGAGACGGTCTCCATCTGAATAATGTTAACCGCATTTCATAGCGATGAATGAAGGATCTTGTGTATTGGAGAATAGAATTTCCGGCAACCTGGGTCGACATGCAGAGCAGTCGAGAATAACCAGCTTGCAACGCACCTACCGTGCAACAGGCAAGAAATGGATTAATAACACCCGAGACAAGTGTCTACGGAACCACAGTTGATAAATAAAACACCAACGGTATACCAGCCGACAAAGGAACTACAACGTAGTGCCCAAACAAGAGACAAGTCTCAGTAACCACGACAAGTGCGTGGAACGGGCTATTAAGAGAATACGACACGAAAAAAAAGGGGGGGGTCTCCCAGAATGGGAAATACCCTAGTTAATGATTATTATGTGAATACAGTGAGAAGTCACCTAGACAAGTTATTATCAAGACAGTAAGATCAGTGAGGGCCAACAAGGCCACTGATGACAGTGCGGGTAAAAACAATACCACAACCGGTATGTGTTAAACCGATAGCCAGTTAGCATGGCGCACTTGCCATAACAAGTGCTGCTATAACAGGGCTGTTCGGGAAATCTATAACCACTACAAGTACTTAGTAAAGTACCACGAAGTTAAGTGTGAACATTATAACCATGGAAGGGCTTAACAGCCTGACCTTTGTAATTGTAAGTACACCAGTCAGCAAGAAGCTAGACTTGGTTAAGGTAAGAAGATGTTGTGGAACCATGAAAATTTTTTTTTTTTCTAAACCCAGATTTATTCAAACCCTTTTCTTTTCAAAACCAGATTTTCTTTCAAACCAACACTTCTTTCCAACCTTCTTTTAAACCAAACCAGTAAAACCAAGAGCAGTTGAAAGATACAACAATGGATAAACCTTCCCTCGATTAAGTTCGGGAAGTAAGGAATGAATATTGTCACGGGACAATATAAGGGAGTTGACAACAGAATACTTCACCTAGGCGTGTGACGGACACTACAAGTGTACCAACTGTGTGTGGGACGACCGCACTCCGATAGGAGCATGTGGGCCTGACAGACCTAATATAGGTTAGTTGGGTAAGTAGCAATGTATCAGTATGATACCCCATATATGTATACGAGTAGAGTCCGAAACACGGGAAGTAGTCGACTCCGTCTACGGTCAGCAGTATAAATCAAACGAGAGCTAAGGATTACAAGGAATGGTGGAAGTTAAGGAACTCAGTTAATTAACAAGACTAAAGGAATTAGTGAATTCCTTTCAAGGAAATGTTTAAGAGTTAGGAAGTGCGATAGGCACAAACTGTTATGTAAAGACACCACATATGTCTTAAGGATCCTTAGGAATAAACATCATAGCTGGAATGGTGACCCAGCCTGTACATGGCAAGCAGATGCCTAATGTGGACACATTAATGTGCAATGAACGGATAAATTCTCAGAATGAGTACCTACACTACCAGGAAATGTTAATCTTCACAGAAGAAGATAATAACCAGTAAACAACGCGAAAGGCGTAGCTAACGGAATGTACCAATAAGTGTGAGCCAAATGTAAAGGCATAACTTAACAACACCCAGGAGCAATCCTTGAAGGGTGTTCGCATCAACAATTGTTGAACAAAATGACATGACAGAAACACAAGGGTTGAAACTAACACCCAGTTTAGACATGAGTTGTCAGGAGACGGACTGACAAACCTAAGGGGCATCCCATGAAAGGAAACGTGATGCAACGACCTTGTAATATTGTACAGAGAAGTACATGTGTGTGGACAGCCTATAATGAGCCCAGCTCAAGGCAAATAAGGCTTATAAGCCATAAGTAAGATATGTTATATAAATTCGATTGATGGTAGAAGTTTATGTTGTATAGTGAATAGAGTGGTAAACGAACCACTACATTAAGAGTGGGGATACCTCTCGATATTGTGACACCGCAGGAGCGGTAGTTATGTGAATCAAGTTCAAGAAATATGTTAAGGATGGACGATGTCATTAATGAAAGAGAGTAATTAGCTTAGTAGTACGTGTATAAGGTGAAAACACCGAGCTGAATAATGCCGGTTTGTGACTCGAATGATCGATGCTCAAGGAGCATTTAGTAGTCATCCAAAGGAGGGATGAACCAAAATGTGAAAAATGTAAGTTTATGTGTGGAAGTTGATGTGACAGTAAATACTATGTAAGTTAGTGTTATACGATAAGTGAGAGCACGGTGCGCAACAAGCGACCGTTGTATAAATGTTGTCAAACGATAATGTAACAGATAAAACCAGTTAAGAGTTAAACTCAGTGGAGATGCAAGATAAGTGATGTTAAACAAACTGAGCAATAAGCCAGTGGTAGGTACTGTGTGATGAGGAACTCAGTGTGAATTCCATGGCGAATCGCATAAGGGATTTACTGTCAAGAGTTTACGCCTCTGCATTCTGTATGACTGAGTGTTTTGGTATTGCACTTGCGCAGTAATGATCGAATGAGATAGCTAGGAATTGGAAACATGTTGATTGTGGACAAATAATGTTATAATGGCCGATGCATAGGAAATGCAAGGCCGCACCAATAAAAGTACTTGTACAAAACCAAACGTGGAAATATGATTAACAGTAAGTGACTACAGTAGCACTAGCTGCCAAATATCGGTATGGAATATACCACAAAGGTTGTAAATAGCTGAGAGAGCACTACACACTAGGTAGTAGCTCAAACTCAACCGACAGTAAGTCGGAAGGGAAAAGTCGATCATTGTGAAATACATAACTGTATACACAGTAAATGGTTATGGAAGTGGATAGAAAGTTTATAACTCACCGAATTCGCTAACGGTAAAGATACCACGCGTAGGTTGAGAAACCATTGTCACCAAGATAAAGGTGATAATTGGGGATGTACAATACAGTAAAATAACAAATGGAGCAATTAAGCTCTACAGTTTGAGTTTCGCAGCAGAAACTAGTGAGCCAGTGATTCAAGTGTTGAATGTACATGGTGAACATGAGTGAATGGCTAATTATTAATGCCTAAAAGCCTCACAGGCCAGGACCGAAACCGGTTATGAGTTACAACTCCAATGAGAATTCCTGGTTTAGGAACTAAACCGCCAATATGGTTGAAATCCTCTAATCAGAATCCATTGTGTAATAGACCGCGTGGAAGTTAAAACACTTCACGACGGCAGAACATTTAAGCCAATGTTTAGTGATTGATTACGTGGGCGTAATCCCTTTTAAGGGGGGTAGAGCGCAAAACCACTCAGTGTATATTACCGTACAAGTGTACGAAGTGTATGTGATTTATATTGTGCATAGCACAAAATTATATTATTGTTTTGATGATTGGTGTGTGTGTTACGTAAACATACACACTCATTCATGGTTTAATTGTGGTAATTGCGCACAGAAGATGCGAATACCATTGTGATAAGTGTGTGTTTGTTAACAGTTGTGTGTGATTGTACAAGTGTGGGGAGTAGATGAACTCCCGGGGGAACAAAAGCCCCGACAGTATAAATGTAAAACCAGGTGTTGTATTTTGGATAAAATATATGTGTATATATATATATATATAAGTGATGCATGAAAGGGCATGATACCGACATAGAACCTAGTGAGAATAAGATTCCCTAGGCAACAGGATTAAAAGTGAATGGAGGTAACCGATAGACGGAGTTCTATCCTTTGGAGATGTTGTGATCATGACTAGAATGATTCGAAAGATAGAAAATTGGAAATGAGTGACTTACTTGATGCTTGAAAATGAAGTGGGAGGTGGAACTTGATTTGCATGTGATCAAGGGAAGCCGAACACAAATTGGGGTGGAAGGATAGTTCAACACTGATGCTGATCACATCAGGGTTGGATGACTCTTGAAACTCCCTATAAGTGGTCACAAATAACCACGCTAATAAAAGAAGCAAAGAGCTTAAGTTGGACTTGGAGTTGTGTGTGTTTTCAAAAGGATTTTAAATTGGTATTTATAAAACGTTGATGGATACTTTACGTAATTAAAGTTCTCTTACTTAACCTTACAAAGAAATTTTAAATTTAAGTGATTGTTTTAAACTCCCAAAGGCACGGGGACGGAAGGTGTCCATCGCGACCGTGTTCTGCGGGATCACAGTGTATATCAAGGATATTTTTGATTGCTATACATGCTCTGACATGTTGTGTGGTATGTGTAATGAATGTTGTTTTGACTTGGATTTCTTAAAGTGTATACTATCAAGGCCTATGAGTCTAAATGTGTGGTGTTACATAGACCTATGTGTCTAAAGACTGTTATGTGGTGGGGACCTATGTGTCCAAATGTTGTTATGTTACCCAAGACCAGTGAGTCAAAGGGGTTGTTATGTATGTGTAAGTGTTGTTAATATACCCGGACCATAGAGTCCGAGGTTATCATTTGGATATGTTATGTTATGTGTGGATGTGAATGTGTTGCCCGGACCATCAAGTCCGAGGTTGTGATGTAAAGTGTGTTTGGTCAAGGAAGTTTATTTCCAAGTGATTCCTGTGTTCTAATCTAATGATGTGTGAAAAGTGTGAACTTCGAGGACGAAGTTCTTTTAAGGGGGGTAGATTGAAATACCCCAAACCTTGATATGTGGTTTAAATAAATTATGGTATGTAAAGGCTAAAAAGTGCCTTAGTAACATCAGTGAACAATTTAAACCATAATAAATGCAATAAAGCATTAAGACACAGTTTGAGCAAAAACATGCTCTAAGCTATGAGTGAACTTGGTTAGGACCCAAAGAGTCTACCAAGACTTGATAACATTTAATTATGATTTAATAAGGCTAAATAAGTCCTTAAGAAACTTTGGTGGACAGTTAAACCAAATAAAACATAAGAAAATACCTTAAAGTCAATATGAGCAAAAATGTGCTCTAAGCTTGGGATGAATGTGTATAAGACCTAATGGTCATACCTATACCTTATCTATATGTTAATGAACATATTAAATCAATTACTAAAGAAAACCAAGCTTGAAAACAAGTTAAAACACAAAATGTGCTTTAAGAAGTCTTAAAGCACGTTTTTGAAAAATTGTCTTGTAAATGAGTTTTGAATGGCTAAATGTCCATCATTACTCTTTAATTAACATGTGTACTATATAGTATCACATTTGGGTGGCCATATTAGTGGGAAATCAAAAATTTCACTTCTATGTGCCTTGTTATTGGTGAATAGTGATTTTTATAACTAGTTTGTAACATATAATGTTATAAGTAATTAAATTGGTCAACAAAGACTAGTATGCCCTCCTAGGCATAATGGTGGCCGGTTTTTAGTATGGTGAGTCACCACCATGTGAAATCAATTAAAGGAAGGAAGGAAAAGAAAGTAAAAAGAAGAAAGTTACTTTAGTACATAAATATCTTCTAAAAGTAGACTCCAAACTCCATTCTCTCATTTCACTTCCCACCGCATCTTTTTCTCTCTTTCACGATTTGCTATGGCAACCTCTCTTCTCCATCTTCATTTCTTTGCCAAATCCAACTCCATGCTCCAAATCAAATTCTAAGACTATTTTGTCTTAGTTAGACCAAGCTCTACACTTCTATCTTTTCAAATCTTCAAGAACTCCATTTTGGTGCCATGAAGATTCACCATTGAAGGAGCTTGAGCTCACCTTTTCACATATTCATGATCTCCTTTGCTTCAAGGTAAGGAAACTCAAAGAAAATCCATGTTTCCTCCATGTTTTCATGTTGTCCGAAAATTCACCTCACAATGGTGTATTTATCTTGCTTGTTTTAGCTTCATTTGAATCTTCCAAGGGCTAGGAGGAGTCCTCTCTTGATACTTATTCAAGTTCTCTTCCAATTCCAAGGTAAAACAATTACCTTAATGTGTTAAAACAATATGTGTAACTAGGGTTTACAATGAGATGAAGCATAAAGCTTGAATACTCATTATGTTGTTTGTATAATGTTTAGAAGTTGACAAACAACCAAATGCCCCACCGGTTTTACAAGGAAACAAGAAAGAAGTTTGTGAGGAAAAAGAGGTAAACAAACTATCTCAATGTAGTTTAAATGCCTTAGGAAAATGAGCTTGATTTGCTTACTAAAATACCTAAGGAGCCAATGGCAAATGAGCTAGTAAAATGCTCTCAAGGAGTTTATTAAAGGAATATGTATTGTTGGGTGTATTTGCAGGTCAAAGGCATTATTATGTGGGAAATTCAGTGTTTAAGGTTATGCAATTTAAGGGCCTAAGAGCCATGCATTTAAGGGCCTAAGTGCCAAGCAATTTAAGTTATGCACTATATTGTGATGTAGTGCAAAATGTGTGAAGTTTGTGTATAAAAATGTGTTTGATGGATTTTAGGTGTTTTGAATGAAATAAGGTAAAAACCTAAGTGTTTGGATGTGAGTATATACAAGAGAAGCTATGGCCAAATTTGGGAAATGTGTAAGAAGTTCTAAGTGTTGTAAGTGAGTTTTGGTGAACTAGGAAGTGTTATAGGTGAATAAATGTTTACTTGAGAAGAAACATGTGTTAAAGGTGATTTGGAGTGATGCAAGGATTTAGGTGTTGTCTTGGAAGTTCTAGGAATTCAATGGGTGTTTTGTGAATGTATTAAAGTCTTGGAGGAGTTGTTTAAGGTTTAGGTAAGGTTGGTGTTCAAGGAATAAGTGATGTTTAGGTATGATGTGAAAAAGGGGATTTAGTTAGTAAGAAAAGAAGTTGAGAGGTAATGATAAGGTGTAGAGGGAACACCTTGGTATTGTGGTCATTATAGGTGAAATGCCACCTAGAAATCATAAGGAGAAAACATTGTAAGTGTTAGGAATTTCGTGGAGATATAAGTAAAGGTTTAAGGAATTAGGAAAAATAGTTTTGTGAGTGTTTAAGAATATCTTAAGGGTGTGTTTGAAGTGCCAAATGATGTTAGAACACATTAAGAGGCCTTAGGAGAAGTTTGGTGAAGAATTGGCAAGTTTGGGTAAGTTTAGAAGGCGACCGACCCAGGGGCCGACCCAGTTTTTGGGTCGGTCGAGCCTCTGTTAGATGTTGGGAAAATGTTCGGTGATGGTCCGACCCAAAAGGGTGGGTCGGACATGGGTCGGTCGGTCAAGTTTCAAAGGAAGGAAAATGTTCGCACATGGACCGACCCAGAATGGTGGGTCGGACGTGGGTCGGACGGGCATGATTATAAGGAAGTAAAAAGGGTTCTGTAATGGACCGACCCAGCTGTGGGTCGGTCGGTGGGTCGGTCGGACCAAAAACATGGTTTAAGGTTATGAAATGGTATGTGATGGGGATTGGTAGGTAATGATGTTATAAGGATGTTAAGGACATGTTAGGTGAGTTTTAGTGACAATTAAGTGGGTTAAAAGTTGTATTAAAATGTGAGAGTAAAACAAGTTAAAAATGTTAAGTTATGTAACTAAGTAAACGGGGAAAAATTAAGCATTGACATTAAATGATCAAGCAAACCCCGATGTTAATGAAAACACGTGTGATGTTAACAGTTGTTCGAGAGTTGCTCGAGGAACATAAATGGACAGGATAAGTGGACTCCGGTGACAGGTATGGTTTTCTTGCAACCTGCGTCCTACCGGATTACACCGGCTTGTATGCCAATGTGTTTTTCTGTATGTTTGCCACGTTGTAAGACTAAACATGTAATGAGTTTACAGTAATTCATTTATGTGGCGTGTTCAACTCCGATACCATTTAACCTCGGCAGTGTTAACCTTAGTTAACTGAGTCTAGGATCACATGAGAGTTCGGTATTCGGAGTAAACGACCCGTACCATGGGACGTACTAACCACGGCTATGCGTGCGTTAATTGTGTGATATGTGTATGTGAATGTAGGGATCTCCCTTGTGTGTTTAACCCAGTTGTAATACTGTATGTGTGTAAGTGTGGTAGACTCCATAGTGGGGTTCTAACTATTATGTAAAGTAAGTATGTACTAACAGTAGTGAGGAATCCGGTTTGGCCGGTCGCGCGTTGTTTGGGAGAGGGTATCCTTCCTAGCCTTACCCTTCTCTTTGTTATGGTTGTTTCCCTCACGGGTTATGATCTCCCATTAGCTTACTCCAAAGCTTGGCTATTCTGACTTATGATCGGTTTAGGGGGAACATGTGTTTGTGTGGTGTGTTCGGGCCTCCAAACCCGAACCGCCTTAACTTAAGTTACTCGTCCAACTATTAGGACGGTAATGAGTGTTGTTGTTATTGTATAACGAGCTTATCATGAGACTGGCAACATTCTCTAGGCTCACCAGTGTGTAAACAATGTTTGGGTCGGTTCCTAAGCGAACCATTCCCGTTGTGTTATGTGTTTGTTGTGATGCAATATCCATTGCGGTATTATGTTGTGTCCGTGGAAACGTGCAAAGTGTTGTTAGGTGTTGTATGTAGTGTATGTTATATGTTGTATAATGTAGATTGTGTGGATCATGGATATGATTCCCAGTTTGTGATAAGAGGCGTTTAAGGATAACCCGATTTAAGGGTATGTGTCGTCTATTAAGGAAGTAGCTCCGTTGGAGGAGAAACACTCTAGGGATGATGAATACCATGGGTGACTTGTTAAGTAGGATGTATTATCCGATTGTTGAGCCCATTGAGGCGAGATGTTAAGTGTTGTGTGTTTATTGTCACATGCATGATTTAAATATAATCAACTGCATGCTAAGACGACAATTAGTTGTGCGTGGCCCGGTAGCATGTGGGCTGCGGGATTACCATACCAGCAAAGGTGCTGAGCCCCTTGGGGCCACCCCTTTCTCTTCTTTCCCTATTTCAGGTACGAAGTGCTGGAAGCCGTTCGAGAGTAGGACGGGTAGTCATTGTACATGGGTAAACTTTTAAGTGTATGTATACAGTAGGAGTAGTAAGACCGATATTGTTGTCGGCATCAGTTTATAATACTCGGTATAGTTGATAAGGTGTATGTTGTTGTTGTTGTTAATGGAAAGGGATTCTAATGTATAGTTGCTCGGGAATTTAGCCCATCAGACCGGTACATTGTGTATGTATTAGCCTTGTTAGCCACGTGGGTGGCTAACGGCGTGTAACACCAACAAGTTAAGTAATGTGATGAGGTTGTTCTTCCGCTGCAGTTTGTTGTAAGTATGTTAATGTTGGATGGGGTGTTACAAAAAGTGGTATCAGAGCGAAGTATCGCTCTGATGACTGAATTACCGAGCTTAGGAAGTACCGAGTTAGGATTTAAGTACTTTGGGTTAAGGGTTGAGTGATAGCGTGAGAGATACGCTAGTTAGGAACTACCAGTGGCTACTGGAAACCTACAATATCCTTCCCACCCTCCACAATCCCTGTATATAACTTGGGGAAACAACGCCAGGGAGATGGAAGTCTCTTACTCGGGGATACCCGATCTGGCTGTTATTAAATACCCTTAGGGTACGGAGAACCTGTCACACGGTAGATCCCGAAAACTGGGAATCCCGGAGACGGTCTCCATCTGAATAATGTTAACCGCATTTCATAGCGATGAATGAAGGATCTTGTGTATTGGAGAATAGAATTTCCGGCAACCTGGGTCGACATGCAGAGCAGTCGAGAATAACCAGCTTGCAACGCACCTACCGTGCAACAGGCAAGAAATGGATTAATAACACCCGAGACAAGTGTCTACGGAACCACAGTTGATAAATAAAACACCAACGGTATACCAGCCGACAAAGGAACTACAACGTAGTGCCCAAACAAGAGACAAGTCTCAGTAACCACGACAAGTGCGTGGAACGGGCTATTAAGAGAATACGACACGAAAAAAAAGGGGGGGGGTCTCCCAGAATGGGAAATACCCTAGTTAATGATTATTATGTGAATACAGTGAGAAGTCACCTAGACAAGTTATTATCAAGACAGTAAGATCAGTGAGGGCCAACAAGGCCACTGATGACAGTGCGGGTAAAAACAATACCACAACCGGTATGTGTTAAACCGATAGCCAGTTAGCATGGCGCACTTGCCATAACAAGTGCTGCTATAACAGGGCTGTTCGGGAAATTATAACCACTACAAGTACTTAGTAAAGTACCACGAAGTTAAGTGTGAACATTATAACCATGGAAGGGCTTAACAGCCTGACCTTTGTAATTGTAAGTACACCAGTCAGCAAGAAGCTAGACTTGGTTAAGGTAAGAAGATGTTGTGGAACCATGAAAATTTTTTTTTTTCTCTAAACCCAGATTTATTCAAACCCTTTTCTTTTCAAAACCAGATTTTCTTTCAAACCAACACTTCTTTCCAACCTTCTTTTAAACCAAACCAGTAAAACCAAGAGCAGTTGATAAGATACAACAATGGATAAACCTTCCCTCGATTAAGTTCGGGAAGTAAGGAATGAATATTGTCACGGGACAATATAAGGGAGTTGACAACAGAATACTTCACCTAGGCGTGTGACGGACACTACAAGTGTACCAACTGTGTTGTGGGACGACCGCACTCCGATAGGAGCATGTGGGCCTGACAGACCTAATTATAGGTTAGTTGGGTAAGTAGCAATGTATCAGTATGATACCCCATATATGTATACGAGTAGAGTCCGAAACACGGGAAGTAGTCGACTCCGTCTACGGTGAGCAGTATAAATCAAACGAGAGCTAAGGATTACAAGGAATGGTGGAAGTTAAGGAACTCAGTTAAATTAACAAGACTAAAGGAATTAGTGAATTCCTTTCAAGGAAATGTTTAAGAGTTAGGAAGTGCGATAGGCACAAACTGTTATGTAAAGACACCACATATGTCTTAAGGATCCTTAGGAATAAACATCATAGCTGGAATGGTGACCCAGCCTGTACATGGCAAGCAGATGCCTAATGTGGACACATTAATGTGCAATGAACGGATAAATTCTCAGAATGAGTACCTACACTACCAGGAAATGTTAATCTTCACAGAAGAAGATAATAACCAGTAAACAACGCGAAAGGCGTAGCTAACGGAATGTACCAATAAGTGTGAGCCAAATGTAAAGGCATAACTTAACAACACCCAGGAGCAATCCTTGAAGGGTGTTCGCATCAACAATTGTTGAACAAAATGACATGACAGAAACACAAGGGTTGAAACTAACACCCAGTTTAGACATGAGTTGTCAGGAGACGGACTGACAAACCTAAGGGGCATCCCATGAAAGGAAACGTGATGCAACGACCTTGTAATATTGTACAGAGAAGTACATGTGTGTGGACAGCCTATAATGAGCCCAGCTCAAGGCAAATAAGGCTTATAAGCCATAAGTAAGATATGTTATATAAATTCGATTGATGGTAGAAGTTTATGTTGTATAAGTGAATAGAGTGGTAAACGAACCACTACATTAAGAGTGGGGATACCTCTCGATATTGTGACACCGCAGGAGCGGTAGTTATGTGAATCAAGTTCAAGAAATATGTTAAGGATGGACGATGTCATTAATGAAAGAGAGTAATTAGCTTAGTAGTACGTGTATAAGGTGAAACACCGAGCTGAATAATGCCGGTTTGTGACTCGAATGATCGATGCTCAAGGAGCATTTAGTAGTCATCCAAAGGAGGGATGAACCAAAATGTGAAAAATGTAAGTTTATGTGTGGAAGTTGATGTGACAGTAAATACTATGTAAGTTAGTGTTATACGATAAGTGAGAGCACGGTGCGCAACAAGCGACCGTTGTATAAATGTTGTCAAACGATAATGTAACAGATAAAACCAGTTAAGAGTTAAACTCAGTGGAGATGCAAGATAAGTGATGTTAAACAAACTGAGCAATAAGCCAGTGGTAGGTACTGTGTGATGAGGAACTCAGTGTGAATTCCATGGCGAATCGCATAAGGGATTTACTGTCAAGAGTTTACGCCTCTGCATTCTGTATGACTGAGTGTTTTGGTATTGCACTTGCGCAGTAATGATCGAATGAGATAGCTAGGAATTGGAAACATGTTGATTGTGGACAAATAATGTTATAATGGCCGATGCATAGGAAATGCAAGGCCGCACCAATAAAAGTACTTGTACAAAACCAAACGTGGAAATATGATTAACAGTAAGTGACTACAGTAGCACTAGCTGCCAAATATCGGTATGGAATATACCACAAAGGTTGTAAATAGCTGAGAGAGCACTACACACTAGGTAGTAGCTCAAACTCAACCGACAGTAAGTCGGAAGGGAAAAAGTCGATCATTGTGAAATACATAACTGTATACACAGTAAATGGTTATGGAAGTGGATAGAAAGTTTATAACTCACCGAATTCGCTAACGGTAAAAGATACCACGCGTAGGTTGAGAAACCATTGTCACCAAGATAAAGGTGATAATTGGGGATGTACAATACAGTAAGAATAACAAATGGAGCAATTAAGCTCTACAGTTTGAGTTTCGCAGCAGAAACTAGTGAGCCAGTGATTCAAGTGTTGAATGTACATGGTGAACATGAGTGAATGGCTAATTATTAATGCCTAAAAGCCTCACAGGCCAGGACCGAAACCGGTTATGAGTTACAACTCCAATGAGAATTCCTGGTTTAGGAACTAAACCGCCAATATGGTTGAAATCCTCTAATCAGAATCCATTGTGTAATAGACCGCGTGGAAGTTAAAACACTTCACGACGGCAGAACATTTAAGCCAATGTTTAGTGATTGATTACGTGGGCGTAATCCCTTTTAAGGGGGGTAGAGCGCAAAACCACTCAGTGTATATTACCGTACAAGTGTACGAAGTGTATGTGATTTATATTGTGCATAGCACAAAATTATATTATTGTTTTGATGATTGGTGTGTGTGTTACGTAAACATACACACTCATTCATGGTTTAATTGTGGTAATTGCGCACAGAAGATGCGAATACCATTGTGATAAGTGTGTGTGTTTGTTAACAGTTGTGTGTGATTGTACAAGTGTGGGGAGTAGATGAACTCCCGGGGGAACAAAAGCCCCGACAGTGTATAAATGTAAAACCAGGTGTTGTATTTTGGATAAAATATATGTGTATATATATATATATATAAGTGATGCATGAAAGGGCATGATACCGACATAGAACCTAGTGAGAATAAGATTCCCTAGGCAACAGGATTAAAAGTGAATGGAGGTAACCGATAGACGGAGTTCTATCCTTTGGAGATGTTGTGATCATGACTAGAATGATTCGAAAGATAGAAAATTGGAAATGAGTGACTTACTTGATGCTTGAAAATGAAGTGGGAGGTGGAACTTGATTTGCATGTGATCAAGGGAAGCCGAACACAAATTGGGGTGGAAGGATAGTTCAACACTGATGCTGATCACATCAGGGTTGGATGACTCTTGAAACTCCCTATAAGTGGTCACAAATAACCACGCTAATAAAAGAAGCAAAGAGCTTAAGTTGGACTTGGAGTTGTGTGTTTTCAAAAGGATTTTAAATTGGTATTTATAAAACGTTGATGGATACTTTACGTAATTAAAGTTCTCTTACTTAACCTTACAAAGAAATTTTAAATTTAAGTGATTGTTTTAAACTCCCAAAGGCACGGGGACGGAAGGTGTCCATCGCGACCGTGTTCTGCGGGATCACAGTGTATATCAAGGATATTTTTGATTGCTATACATGCTCTGACATGTTGTGTGGTATGTGTAATGAATGTTGTTTTGACTTGGATTTCTTAAAGTGTATACTATCAAGGCCTATGAGTCTAAATGTGTGGTGTTACATGGACCTATGTGTCTAAAGACTGTTATGTGGTGGGGACCTATGTGTCCAAATGTTGTTATGTTACCCAAGACCAGTGAGTCAAAGGGGTTGTTATGTATGTGTAAGTGTTGTTAATATACCCGGACCATAGAGTCCGAGGTTATCATTTGGATATGTTATGTTGTGTGGATGTGAATGTGTTGCCCGGACCATCAAGTCCGAGGTTGTGATGTAAAGTGTGTTTGGTCAAGGAAGTTTATTTCCAAGTGATTCCTGTGTTCTAATCTAATGATGTGTGAAAAGTGTGAACTTCGAGGACGAAGTTCTTTTAAGGGGGGTAGATTGAAATACCCCAAACCTTGATATGTGGTTTAAATATCAAATTATGGTATGTAAAGGCTAAAAAGTGCCTTAGTAACATCAGTGAACAATTTAAACCATAATAAATGCAATAAAGCATTAAGACACAGTTTGAGCAAAAACATGCTCTAAGCTATGAGTGAACTTGGTTAGGACCCAAAGAGCCTACCAAGACTTGATAACATTTAATTATGATTTAATAAGGCTAAATAAGTCCTTAAGAAACTTTGGTGGACAGTTAAACCAAATAAAACATAAGAAAAATACCTTAAAGTCAATATGAGCAAAAATGTGCTCTAAGCTTGGGATGAATGTGTATAAGACCTAATGGTCATACCTATACCTTATCTATATGTTAATGAACATATTAAATCAATTACTAAAGAAAACCAAGCTTGAAAACAAGTTAAAACACAAAAGTGCTTTAAGAAGTCTTAAAGCACGTTTTGAAAAATTGTCTTGTAAATGAGTTTTGAATGGCTAAATGTCCATCATTACTCTTTAATTAAATGTGTACTATATAGTATCACATTTGGGTGGCCATATTAGTGGGAAATCAAAAATTTCACTTCTATGTGCCTTGTTATTGGTGAATAGTGATTTTTATAACTAGTTTGTAACATATAATGTTATAAGTAATTAAATTGGTCAACAAAGACTAGTATGCCCTCTAGGCATAATGGTGGCCGGTTTTTAGTATGGTGAGTCACCACCATGTGAAATCAATTAAAGGAAGGAAGGAAAAGAAAGTAAAAAGAAGAAAGTTACTTTAGTACATAAATATCTTCTAAAAGTAGACTCCAAACTCCATTTCTCATTTCCTTCACTTCCACCGTCTTCTACCTTTCTTCTTTCTCTCTTTCACGATTTGCTATGGCAACCTCTCTTCTCCATCTTCATTTCTTTGCCAAATCCAACTCCATGCTCCAAATCAAATTCTAAGACTATATTTGTCTTAGTTAGACCAAGCTCTACACTTCTATCTTTTCAAATCTTCAAGAACTCCATTTTGGTGCCATGAAGATTCACCATTGAAGGAGCTTGAGCTCACCTTTTCACATATTCATGATCTCCTTTGCTTCAAGGTAAGGAAACTCAAAGAAAATCCATGTTTCCTCCATGTTTTCATGTGTCCGAAAATTCACCTCACAATGGTGTATTTATCTTGCTTGTTTTAGCTTCATTTGAATCTTCCAAGGGCTAGGAGGAGTCCTCTCTTGATATTATTCAAGTTCTCTTCCAATTCCAAGGTAAAACAATTACCTTAATGTGTTAAAACAATATGTGTAACTAGGGTTTACAATGAGATGAAGCATAAAGCTTGAATACTCATTATGGTTGTTATAATGTTTAGAAGTTGACAAACAACCAAATGCCCCACCGGTTTTACAAGGAAACAAGAAAGAAGTTTGTGAGGAAAAAGAGGTAAACAAACTATCTCAATAGTGTTTAAATGCCTTAGGAAAATGAGCTTGATTTGCTTACTAAAATACCTAAGGAGCCAATGGCAAATGAGCTAGTAAAATGCTCTCAAGGAGTTTATTAAAGGAATATGTATTGTTGGGTGTATTTGCAGGTCAAAGGCATTATTATGTGGGAAATTCAGTGTTTAAGGTTATGCAATTTAAGGGCCTAAGAGCCATGCATTTAAGGGCCTAAGTGCCAAGCAATTTAAGTTATGCACTATTGTGATGTAGTGCAAAATGTGTGAAGTTTGTGTATAAAAATGTGTTTGATGGATTTTAGGTGTTTTGAATGAAATAAGGTAAAAACCTAAGTGTTGGATGTGAGTATATACAAGAGAAGCTATGGCCAAATTTGGGAAATGTGTAAGAAGTTCTAAGTGTTGTAAGTGAGTTTTGGTGAACTAGGAAGGTGTTATAGGTGAATAAATGTTTACTTGAGAAGAAAACATGTGTTAAAGGTGATTTGGAGTGATGCAAGGATTTAGGTGTTGTCTTGGAAGTTCTAGGAATTCAATGGGTGTTTTGTGAATGTATTAAAGTCTGGAGGAGTTGTTTAAGGTTAGGTAAGGTTGGTGTTCAAGGAATAAGTGATGTAGGTATGATGTGAAAAGGGGATTTAGTTAGTAAGAAAAGAAGTTGAGAGGTAATGATAAGGTGTAGAGGGAACACCTTGGTATTGTGGTCATTATAGGTGAAATGCCACCTAGAAATCATAAGGAGAAACATTGTAAGTGTTAGGAATTTCGTGGAGATATAAGTAAAGGTTTAAGGAATTAGGAAAAATAGTTTGTGAGTGTTTAAGAATATCTTAAGGGTGTGTTGAAGTGCCAAATGATGTTAGAACACATTAAGAGGCCTTAGGAGAAGTTTGGTGAAGAATTGGCAAGTTTGGGTAAGTTTAGAAGGCGCCGACCAGGGGCGACGACCCAGTTTTGGGTCGGTCGAGCCTCTGTTAGATGTTGGGAAAATGTTCGGTGATGGTCCGACCCAAAAGGGTGGGTCGGACATGGGTCGGTCGGTCAAGTTTCAAAGGAAGGAAAATGTTTCGCACATGGACCGACCCAGAATGGTGGGTCGGACGTGGGTCGGACGGGCATGATTATAAGGAAGTAAAAAGGGTTCTGTAATGGACCGACCCAGCTGTGGGTCGGTCGGTGGGGTCGGTCGGACCAAAAACATGGTTTAAGGTTATGAAATGGTATGTGATGATGGGGATTGGTAGGTAATGATGTTATAAGGATGTTAAGGACATGTTAGGTGAGTTTTAGTGACAATTAAGTGGGTTAAAAGTTGTATTAAAATGTGAGAGTAAAACAAGTTAAAAATGTTAAGTTATGTAACTAAGTAAACGGGGAAAAATTAAGCATTGACATTAAATGA
The DNA here is from genome assembly GCA_023374045.1 of Limonium bicolor. Lineage (NCBI taxonomy): Eukaryota > Viridiplantae > Streptophyta > Magnoliopsida > Caryophyllales > Plumbaginaceae > Limonium > Limonium bicolor. Next base: position 444,029,638 of record CM041777.1, read on the forward strand.
TCAAGCAAACCCCGATGTTAATGAAAACACGTGTGATGTTAACAGTTGTTCGAGAGTTGCTCGAGGAACATAAATGGACAGGATAAGTGGACTCCGGTGACAGGTATGGTTTTCTTGCAACCTGCGTCCTACCGGATTACACCGGCTTGTATGCCAATGTGTTTTTCTGTGTTTGCCACGTTGTAAGACTAAACATGTAATGAGTTTACAGTAATTCATTTATGTGGCGTGTTCAACTCCGATACCATTTAACCTCGGCAGTGTTAACCTTAGTTAACTGAGTCTAGGATCACATGAGAGTTCGGTATTCGGAGTAAACGACCCGTACCATGGGACGTACTAACCACGGCTATGCGTGCGTTAATTGTGTGATATGTGTATGTGAATGTAGGGATCTCCCTTGTGTGTTTAACCCAGTTGTAATACTGTATGTGTGTAAGTGTGGTAGACTCCATAGTGGGGTTCTAACTATTATGTAAAGTAAGTATGTACTAACAGTAGTGAGGAATCCGGTTTGGCCGGTCGCGCGTTGTTTGGGAGAGGGTATCCTTCCTAGCCTTACCCTTCTCTTTGTTATGGTTGTTTCCCTCACGGGTTATGATCTCCCATTAGCTTACTCCAAAGCTTGGCTATTCTGACTTATGATCGGTTTAGGGGGAACATGTGTTTGTGTGGTGTGTTCGGGCCTCCAAACCCGAACCGCCTTAACTAAGTTTACTCGTCCAACTATTAGACGGTAATGAGTGTTTTGTATTGTGTATAACGAGCTTATCATGAGCTGGCAACATTCTCTAGGCTCACCAGTTGTAAACAATGTTTGGGTCGGTTCCTAAGCGAACCATTCCCGTTGTGTTAGTGTTTTGTTGTGATGCAATATCCATTGCGGTATATGTTGTGTCCGTGTGGAAACGTGCAAAGTGTTGTTAGGTGTTGTATGTAGTGTATGTTATATGTTGTATAATGTAGATTGTGTGGATCATGGATATGATTCCCAGTTTGTGATAAGAGGCGTTTAAGGATAACCCGATTTAAGGGTATGTGTCGTCTATTAAGGAAGTAGCTCGTTGGGGAGAAAACACTCTAGGGATGATGAATACCATGGGTGACTTGTTAAGTAGGATGTATTATCCGATTGTTGAGCCCATTGAGGCGAGATGTTAAGTGTTGTGTGTTTATTGTCACATGCATGATTTAAATATAATCAACTGCATGCTAAGACGACAATTAGTTGTGCGTGGCCCGGTAGCATGTGGGCTGCGGGATTACCATACCAGCAAAGGTGCTGAGCCCCTTGGGGCCACCCCTTTCTTCTTTCCCTATTTCAGGTACGAAGTGCTGGAAGCCGTTCGAGAGTAGGACGGGTAGTCATTGTACATGGGTAAACTTTTAAGTGTATGTATACAGTGGTAGTAAGACCGATATTGTTGTCGGCATCAGTTATAATACTCGGTATAGTTGATAAGGTGTATGTTATTGTTGTTGTTAATGGAAAGGGATTCTAATGTATAGTTGCTCGGGAATTTAGCCCATCAGACCGGTACATTGTGTATGTATTAGCCTTGTTAGCCACGTGGGTGGCTAACGGCGTGTAACACCAACAAGTTAAGTAATGTGATGAGGTTGTTCTTCCGCTGCAGTTTGTTGTAAGTATGTTAATGTTGGATGGGGTGTTACAGTCGAGCTACAGCAGTCAATTTTAGGTTAGTTTTTTATTACGAATTTGAAGTTTCGAATTTATGTTAAACTGAGCCTTAATTTGTTGTTTATGTGTAGTTTTTGCTTGATTTATGTTATCTGGTGTGTAGTAGATTGATTGGTTTGATTGGAAATTCTAAATGTGTGTAATTTTACAAAATAATGCATATGCCCGCAAAGTGTTCGATGAAATGGCTGAACCAATTTCAGTGATATTTTGTGCTTTTCTACCATTTTTTGTGTGAATTGTTGCCAAGTAGCGTCATTGGTGATTTGTCGTGTGAATTAACATCAAAAATGTTGACTTATAGTTACTTAATTTTATAATTTGATTTACAATAAGTTGTGATTATTGATTAAATATTGACAATGAATTAGATACTTCATAAGTTGGCGGTGTAGCTACACGCGACAATTCATCCTCACTTCTAACAAGTCGCCGGTTTAGCGACCTGAAACGAGTCCAAAAAGGGGGAAAACACGTGAGTTGAGGGTTTGTTTTTGTTGATAATTAATTGTGATTTTTTATATACTACAACTATTATCCTCACTTATTATTAATATGGTTCATTACAATTATACCCTTTGACACCATTTGTCGCTGTACTCCGTCCTTACCTCCATCTGAGTTCCGTTCTGCTCATCTTGTCGTTTCGATTCTGCTACTATTATCCTAGCCCAATTGAGGTGAGGGTAGTTTTTGTTGATTAATTGTACGTATTTTTTTTATAACTAAAACTATATTCTAATTATTATGGTTCACAGTTACTCCTTTTGACACGTTTGTCGCCGTCCTCCGCCTTGTTTCCTCCCTCCCCGAGTTTCGCCTACTCCACGTCCTTCCAAAAACAGGTTAGTTTTATTCTTCAACCTCGTTGAATTTCTGTTTATCATAATTGTTTGTAAAATTCGTTGATTTATATATAATAGTTAGTTGCAGAATTATATACATATATATTTAATATATTATCCACTCGATTCTGCTACTATTATCCTAGCCCAGTTGAGGTGAGGGTAGTTTTTTGTTGATTAATTGTACGTATTTTTTTTATAACTACAACTATTATTCTAATTATTATGGTTCACAGTTACTCCTTTTGACACGTTTGTCGCCGTCCTCCGCCTTGTTTCCTCCCTCCGAGTTTCGCCTACTCCACGTCCTTCCAAAAACAGGTTAGTTTTATTCTTCAACCTCGTTGAATTTCTGTTTATCATAATTGTTTGTAAAATTCGTTGATTTATATATAATAGTTAGTTGCAGAATCATATATACGTATATATTTAATATATTGTTGGTTTATATATATATATTATATATATACATATAAGATAATCAAGTAGTATATATATCTATAATACATCTAAGATAATCAAGTAGTATACATATCTATAATATATACAGACTCGCCATGCAAGAACCATATCATTATATATCATTTCCAAAGATTGTTTAGTTATTGTTGTTTTCATATTTATTATTTTAAATATTATTTAATTCATTATACATTATCAATATATTTTGTAGTTATTTTTTAGCTGTACCTTTCATTTTGTGTTTGTAGAATGGACCGTGAATGGATGTACGGTCAGCGAGGGAATTATTTTGAATCAAAAGTGGATAATGAATTTTGCAAAGCATCTCTCGATCATCAGAAAAGGATGAACGAGACACACATTCTCTGTCCATGTGCACAATGTGAACTTCGCAATAAGTTTCCTAACCTACATACAATCAGATTTCATCTATCAAGGCGTGAATTTATGCCGAACTATAAGATATGGTTTTTGCATGGGGAGTCACTAGAAGCCAGTAGCAGGGTGCAAACTTCCACTCAACCGAACAGTGAACCAGAAATGGTTACGGACGATACTACATTTCCTGATAATACGTGTGATCTGAGTGACACTGATATCAACGACGACAGTGATAAGATTGAACAACTGGACTCTATGCTGCAAAATGTTGAAGATAATTTCACAGACAAACCGGCTGAATATCAAAGATTACTTGATGCATCACGTTCCCCTTTGTTTCCCGGATGCACCAAATACACAAAGTTGACATCCGTGCTGCATTTGTTCAATCTTAAAGCAAGATTTGGCTTGAGTGATAAGAGTTTTACGGCAATACTAGAACTATTCCACGACATGCTACCAGATGATAACAATCTTCCTACTTCCACTTATTATGATGCAAAAAAGTTGATGTGTCCTATGGGTGTGGAGTACGAAAAGATACACGCATGTCCAAACAGTTGTGTATTATACAGAGGAGAGAATAAACATTTGAATGAGTGTCCAAAATGTCATTTGTCACGCGATAAACAGAAGGACGGTCAAACATCCAATTCTAAGAAAATAAGTCCTCCAGCAAAAGTCATTTGGTATTTACCCATAATACCAAGATTCAAACGACTTTTTGCCAATGTCAGAGATGCCCAAAATTTAAGATGGCATGCAGAAGGAAGAAAAAATGATGATAAGCTGAGACATCCAGCTGATTCACCACAATGGAGGACAATCGACAGAAGATTTGAAGATTTTGCCAGTGACAGTCGAAATTTGAGACTCGGGTTATGTACAGATGGGATGAATCCTTATGGCAGTCTAAGTAGTCAGCACAGCACTTGGCCTGTTCTATTGGTGATCTACAATCTTCCCTCGTGGCTGTGTATGAAGCGGAAATACATAATGTTATCATTGTTGATTTCTGGACCTAAACAACCAGGACATAACATCGATGTATACCTTGCACCGCTGATTGACGATTTGAAATTGCTATGGAATCAGGGGACAGTGGTTTATGACAGTTATGCCAGAAAAACATTTACACTTCGTGCCATGCTTTTTTGCACAGTGAATGACTTTCCAGCGTACGGGAACTTATCTGGATACACAGTAAAAGGCACATTTGCTTGCCCAATATGTGAGGACGACACTTGTTCTGATCGTCTACAGTTTTGTGGAAAAAACGTCTACATGTGTCATCGTAGATTATTGCCATCAGCTCACCCGTACCGTAAAAAGAGGAAGTTATTCAACGGAAAGACTGATCAAGATGTTGATGATGATGAATTAATGTTCGATGAGACACCACCTTTTTCTACCAGTATTCCTGTCACAGACATTGTTGATGTTCCAGACGATGTAGTGTATACTAGGTCTGATCACGATGAGGGTTTATGGGTTGAAAACCATAAATGATGTGTTCAGTTGTTAGGTAATTAAAAATATATTTTATTGTTTGTTTGTTCATAAAATAATTTGTTGGAATAATAACGATGTCTTATTATGTATTGATTACATTATTTGTTGTGGTGTTATTGATATACGGTTGTTTATCTTTGCAGATAGTTAAATGGATGATATGGATGACCCGGTCGGCGAGCTTTTGACAAGGCATCCCGACCAAAGAAGAAGAAAACACGTGGAGGGAAAGATCACAAGTCACAGGCCCGAGCTGATGAGGGGGGTAATGGCGGGGATGAGATTACTCCAGCCTCTGTGCCAGCTGAGGACACAGAGGCTGGACCTTCTGGATCACAAATCCAGCTTCCTAGGACCGTAAAACCTCGAGGTCCGACGAAAGCTCTCAGATCAAAAAAGATTGAATCAAAGCCGTTACAGTTTAATGCGTATCTACAGCCATTGGGGAATGGGCTACAGACTTCACTACAGAGCTAGGCATCATTGTGCGAGAGTATTGTGATATTACTCTCACCTGGCCTCAAGTTGATGAAGGACTAAAGAGACAGATGTTTGAGATCGTACAGGTTAACAATAAAGTATTATTTTTGTATAATTTGTAGGTATCCATCACTAACATTTGTTTCATTTATGGTAATATGCAGAAACGATATCAAATACCAGCAGAAAGTGAGTACTACTCCATGGTCAAATCAATGATGCGCAAGAAATTTGCAGATCATAAGCATGATCTGGTTAAGTGGTTTATCACCAAGAAGCTTAAGAGGCCGGACGGCGACACACGCCAACCTTGGGAGATTTACACACCAATAACCAAAGAGAAGTGGCAGGAGTTCTATGATAAGAAGATGGAGACAAAGGTATGTATTAACTATTAAATAATTAATTATTATATGAATATATATTTTTGAGGTACTTATATTTACATATGTATATATTTGGTCGTATTAATTGTGTGTTTATTTGATAACAGGAGTACCGCGAAGCCCAATCCGTGAATGCGAAGAAGAATGAATATCATCACGTGTTGGGTGCGAAAGGGGTTAATAGAAGAGTGCCTGAATGGGTGGCAGAAGGAGAGTTGCCATCAGATATGAGCACTCTTGATGAGCACCAGCTACGGGGTACGTTTTGGAAGCTTTCACGTACTAAGAAAGACCCGAAAACTGGAGAGCGTTTATATCCCTTCGAGAAGACGAAGGAAATTGTTGATAAGATGGTAAGTACTTTTCTTTACTTTCAAATTTTTTGACAAATTTATTTTTATCATTTAAAAAATTATAATTAACTGTTTTCTACATTTAATTATAAAGGATGAGCTGAATGAACAAGTTACCCAAGGGACTTGGGTACCTGATCGACATGATGACCAGTTGTCACGTGCACTTGGAAAGAAAGATCATTCAGGCCGAGCTGTGGGGTTAGGGGGTGTTAACATAGGGATAAGAAAACTTTTTGGTAACCCCGGGTCAAGGAAAGGGAGTACTCAAGGACAAACAATTTCTTACGAGCAGCACATGCGTGCCATTAATGAAATGAGAGAGAGTGGAAGAAGGAGGTCTTTGATGAAATACGTCAAGACAGTCATGCATCCCAGCCATATGTTCCTCCAAGATATTCTGACCCTACTCCTGCTGGAGTGTACACAAGTGTGGATTCAATGACCAATATCCTTACGCTTATGTACAGGTAATTTTTTATACCTTTAATGTTCTATTAGTTGTCATATCTTTTATTACATATTTTTAGTTCAACATCTACTACTCTGATGAAATTGTAGGACCCGTGGAACTGTAACCTCCTGCTTCCATACAACAATGAAAAATATGTGTCGCGGAAGGAAGGGTGTACCAATCAGGCCCTAATGACGTGACCCATGGAATACCACTGAAGCCGTATCACGGGAGAGTCTCTGTGGACGAACCGATTTATACGGTTCCTGATCTACCACTCCCTGTACCTACGGAGGAGTACAGCACAGTTCGGTCTGCAAAGGGTGCATTCGTTCAGTGGCCCATTCGTCTGATTCGAAAGTGTGTGAAGGTATGTCTAATACTAACCACTAGTGTAGTTATTATTGTTCATTACATGAATATAGTATGTGTGGATGCTCAGTTCATGACTAGTATTGATTGCGGTTGTAAATAGGCATTAAGAAAGAAATCTACATCTCCTGACAAAAAGAAGTCAAAGATTGATTGGATCCTCTGAATACAGAGCATCCACCAATGTTGTGGAAAGAGAAATTTGGTGGATGATTCCGTATATGCACGCTTGGGGCCAAACATGAAATGCTTGCATGATCTAATCCGCGACTTCCCAGATGGCAGAAATTCTATCCTACTCAGTTTGGAAGATGACCTTCTTCACTACGGACGAACTATAGAAATCCAAATGTGGACGACTGATGTTAGGGACATACTACGATTTGATTGGGTGCCTGTTGCAGTGATGCATTCATTTATTCTGTAAGTATTAGTTTTGTTTTATAATTAAGTTATAAATTGTTCTGAAGCAATGTTATAAATTTTATGTCTTTTTATTTATGAACAGGTTTTTGAATGACAAAATGCAATCTTTTGGCCTTACCAAGTATGGATTTTTGTGTCCTGAAAGAGCATCGTTCACTGCTCTGAAGTGCGATACAGAAGCGTGTAAGGTGTACATACAGCGTGCGTTGACTAACAGCATCAGAGCGAGGAAGAAATATGTTATGCTACCTTATCATCAAAAGTATTTACTTCTGTTTATCATTTTAATTTGAATAACTGTTGTAGTTATCTGTGCACACATGCATTATAATGACATGTGAGTGTTTTGGTATTACACAGTGGCCATTGGGTTTTACTGGTGTTGTGTCTGGATCGTTCGCGGATACTATTTCTTGATCCGTTACAAACCGGAAATCCAAGAGAAATCAAGATAAAGCCACACCTTAGCGTGTAAGTACATTATGAAGCAATTCTTTATGCATTTAAACTCCTTTAATTTAATTTTATTATGAATGGATATCCTAATTTAATTAATGTATGTTGATGATAATAATTATGCAGTGTGTATCAAGGTGTTATGCTTTCAGAGCTTAGTATAAGGTCAAAAAATAACGTCCAATGGACTTTAGTGAAGGTGAATGCATCATCATGTACATGTTTATTATTGATTGGTTGTAATCACAAATAAATTCTTATATAATTAGTTCTGTTCTTCCTGTGTTTAAGTGTTCACGTCAACCCGGAGGTTCAGAGTGTGGGTATTATGCCATGAGGTATATGCATGACATAGTCACCCTTTTTAGTGAGATGGATGATCTGTTAGAAAAGGTATATCGAAGTTATATTTATTTTTCAATTACTAATATAATTGTTTGATGATTAACCAATTTTGTCTTGTTTTGTTTTTCAAAGGTTTTTCCAGTGTTGGAGAATATAACGCAGAAACCATCAACGGGATGCTAGAGGATTGGGCGGATTTTCTCCATGACTTTGGTTTGATTTTTGCTTTTTGTTCTCGAATTGTTATTTAGAACTTTCGTTAGACTTTTATGGTTAGATAGATTGTAAAAAATGACCACTATGAGCATATTAGTGAACATTTGATCAATTGTGTATGTATATGGTCATTTGTGACTATGTGAATTGTGGTGTATGGTCATTTGTGACCATTTTAAATGTGGTGTGTATGGTCATTTGTATGCCGTGTCATTATTTTTGGGATTTTTTTGACAATTTACTTACTAAGAGTGATGAGAACCTCTACCATGTGATGTAGAGAGATATGTGGACATATTTGGATGCATATTAACAGGTTTTGTGACATATGTGGAATTGTAAACGAAAACGAGAAAAACCAAAAAAAAAAATGGAGGATTTTCGGCGGTTCCAAGTAGAAACCGCCGAAAATAAGTAAAAACTTGCTTATTTTCGGCGGTTTCTACTAGGAACCGCCGAAAATCATCCAATGTTTTGACGTTAATTTTGCCTCTGAAATAGGTCTTTTTCGGTGGTTTTTGCCTTAGGAACCACCGAAAATAGTTGCTTTTTTCGGCGGTAGCATTTTCGGCGGTTGTAAACCGCCGAAAAAGGCATAAAAAAACTGCCGAAAAAGACCCTTTTTGCACTAGTGAATCGGAAACCAAGCAAGTTATAGTGAAAAGAGATGTCACCTTTTATGAAGAGAATTTTCCTATGAGACAAGAATCTCAGAAAGATAGTTTAGAGCCTTTGTAGGTTTATCAGAAAAATGATGCTTGCTTTCCTTCTTATATACCCACTAACAATTCTGATAATGAGAAGTGTAGAGAGCTTGTTACCGCAGAAGAACACCCACAGGTGCCTGCCTAATAAGAAGAACACCTCAGCCTGCGGAGGTCCACTAGAACAAGGCGTACTCTAGAGTACCTTAAAGACTATTGGCTTGACGAGCAATCAGAAGCTTCTGATGATGTGTTCACTGCTATTCTAAGAGAGAATACAAAAAAGTGGTCAACAGAATAATTGCATTTCTACCCCTCTTACTGATATCACCTCTGTAAATGTATTGCCTTGCTATGCTTTAACTTCTAACTCTCAAAATGTCCTAGATACTCTGGATACAGTACATGTCCCAAGCTCTTACTTACAAGCTTAGAAGGATGCAAGGTGAGAGGAAGCCATGGGAAAGGAACTTAAGGCCTTGAAGGATAACAGAACCTGGTCTATAATGGATTTGCCACCAGGAAAGAGGGCAGTGGGATGCAAGTGGGGATGGGAGCTTGAAGAGGTATAAGGCCCGCCATGTAGCAAAGGGCTACACTCAGAAATACGGTGAGGATTACTGGGAGACTTTCTCCCCAGTAGTAAGAATGACCACCATACGTACCACGGTTGCAGTTGCCATAAAGAAAGACTGAACATAAACCAGCTTGACATAAGCAACGCATTCCTCAATGGAGAAATACAAGAGGAGGTGTTTATGAAGCTTCCCGAGGGCTTACATGATCTGTACCGAGGGAAGGTCTGCAAGATACATAAATCCATATATGGACTGAAGCAGTCATCAAGAAAATGGTATGAAAAACTAACCCTTTTCCTTGAATCACATGGTTACGTGCAGTCTAAGAATGATTACTCCATGTTTATAAAATTCAATGGGATTCATAGAACTTTTATTGGCATATATTTTGACGATATAATACTCACCAGAAATGATCCTGTTCAAGTACTGAAAATTAAAAACGACCTTGATAAACAGTTTAGGATAAAGAATATGGGAAAACTGAATTACTTTCTTAGGATAGAGTTTTATATTAACATTAGGGAGTTATTTTAAGTCAAAGTAAGTATGCCTTTGATCTGTTCCATCCAGTGGTAATGTTGTCTCTGTTCCTCTTCCTGCAGGAACCAAATTGTTGCCAGACCAAGGAGAACCCCTCACAAATCCAACACATTATCGAAGGCTGATAGGGAAAGTCAATTTTCTGACCAACACAAGGCCAATCCTGGCATACTCTGTCCAACATCTCAACCAATTCTTGAAACATCCTACCACAGTCCATCTAGAAGCAGCTATCCACAGGCTCAAGTACATCAAGGGAACTCTAAGACTAGGAGTTCTATTAAAAAACAAACCAGACCTCAAGTAGATGGTCAATAACGGGGTACATCGTGCTCTTGGGAGATTCGGCTATAAGCTGGAAATCAAGGAAACAAGAAACAGTAGCTCTTTCCACCGCTGAATCTGAGTATAGGTCCATACGAAGAGTTACAACAGAACTCACTTGGCTATCTCTTTTGCTCTCTGACTTAGGAGTGCAAAATATTACTCCAATTATAGTCAACTGCGACAACAAGGCCGCAATTTACATACCACCAAATCCGGTATTCCACGAGCATACCAAGCATATCGACCTAGACTGTCACTTGGTCCGGGAGAAAATACAAAACAGTCTTATAACATTGCAGTATATTCCTGGTTAGAGGCAGCTTGCTGATCTTCTCACTAAGAAGGTCACAGCTAAGAGCTACCAGGGTTTCTAGAGAAGACAGACCCTTCTGCAGATACATACTAGGGGGAGCTATTGGGTCATCTGTGTCAAGATTCGACTTGATTTTGGGTCATCATCTTGAGGGGAGTGTTAGAAATTCTGATATATAGCAATGTAACGTAGTGCGGTACAATATGTATAATTAGTTAGTTATATAAGATTGTGACTGATATTAGTTAGCTAGGCATTTATATCGTTACAATAAACAGCAGTAGAGTAGATCGCGGTTATGTATATATAGCCGGTATGTATTCTCTGTTACAAAATTAATGATATACGCCCAGAAATTAACAAAATACATACACTTTGATTACTCGAAAGAGAAATACAACTGATCGATTTGCCACAAATTCGGCAATTCGAATCTGAATCAGTCTGCTGCAAACCTTTCCCCGTGAACAAAAACCTTTATTATTAACCCCAAACAGAGATCCAAGTAAAGCCGCTAGTAGAAGACAACAGACACACCTATCTTAGAGTGTTGGTCGAAGCTTTGTGACTCCGCATATCCAAAAATGCTATGCATACTAAATCTACCATCAAGACAATTGATGGAATGGTTCGGCACCGCCATTGACATCAGGCAGTAGATATAAGAGTTTGTAGAGCACATCTGCCCGAAGACAACGATGGCTCTCTCCTCTCTCCTCTCTCCTCCCCCCTCACCCCCTCACCTTCACAAACCATGAACACCACCGTACTACACCAAAACCTGCTAACTACCACCACACAAAGGCCGACAACCACCACAAAAGACCACCAACACAACCGAAAACCACACAAACCAAAACAGTTAACCCCCACCATACACAACCTCGCTGTCTACTACACCCCGTTAGCAACTACAACAAACCGCCACTGCCACCGTCCCCACAAAACCGACATCCAGTACCCAACACCCCCCAGTGCATACCCCAATCCACAAGCCCGTCATTCCCAGTTTGAGTCTACGCAAGGATGAGGAGAGATACATCGAGATGGAGAGGTTCACGAAGAAGGGAGGAGTCAAGTTGTAGAGGGCGTAGCTGTTCAAGACATAGGAAAGGACGCAACTACTCAAGGCATAAGGAAGAACGAACAAGTAGAAGAACACGGTACAGTACGAGCTCGGGAAGAATGAAAAGGAAGGTTGGTGCCGGCAAAGCTCTTACCCAGCAACAATCTTCATAGATAATGTCAATAAAGATGTGTCGGAGTATCAACTAGGACGCATAATAAGAAGATTTGCACGATGGACTAGGCTATTCATAAGTAGGAAAGCTAGGAAGTCAAGCCGAAGTGCCTGCGCATTTGTGGATGTAGCTCACATAGAAGATGCTAAAAGGGTGATCGAAGGAATTCGGGGTTGGAATATTAACGGGAGTACGCTGTGGGCGAGGATGGAGTTTCAGGGAAACAAAGTGAGAAGGGTAGGAGCCAAGGACACAAACAAGTCAGAACAACGAAGTAAACGGTCTAAGTCTCCCCATCATCTAAAGAAGAGAGAGCTGGAGTCGAAAGGAGAAAGACCATGCCATATCCAGATTGTCTCTTAAGATTCAAGCTGATGAAAATATGAAATCATGCTTGAATAAGTGCGTAGTCATCAACTTCAAGAGGAGAAGTCGGCGAAAGGAGCCATGGACTTCTTACATATCCGGTGGCCGAATATAGTAGGTTTGCTGGCCTTTTCTAGGAAGAAATTCCTTATGGTCTTCAATACAAGACAAAAAGTAGAAGACGTGGTGGATCAGATTGAGAAAATACGAGGGAGCATGAAGGGCTGGATGCCCGTCCATGGAGTATTCAGGATCAAGTTGAAAAAAGAAGAACGTGGGTAGTCATTCGTGGGATCCCCTTACATGCTTGGAACAAGACAAATGTGCGTAAGATTGCACAAACAGTAGGAGAAGTTATCAAAATAGAGGAAGAAGATAATGACTTTGTAGAGAATCCGAAGTCCGAATCCAGTTGAGTGAAACCTCCACCCTTCATTTAATTAATTGGAAAATTAAGGTGAAAGTGGATGATCAAAGCTATCCGGTGAGCATAGTCGAGGTTAATGATCAGTTGATTAATTACATAAAAACGGATCACACCGAAAGCATTATCCAGATGGTTGAAATGGATGAAAAGGAAGAGAGTCAAGAAGATGAAAATGTTGACCGAATACGAAAGGCCGGGGTAAAAGAAATGAAAAGCCACGATAAGGCCCAATGTAGTGCGACAAAGACTGACATGAAGCAGTCCACCGATTCCCAAAAAGACTCCACGGCTGAAGAGGAAGGAACAATTAAAAATGGTGAGGATAATCCTCTTTGTCGGATTAGTGATAGTATTGATGAGTCCTCTACACATATCCCAAAAATGTTAGAGGTGGGCAACACAGACAAGGGAGTCATTTTGGACGCTAGTAGTAGTTTTAAAGCGCCACATCTATAGACAGGAACGCTCAGGTTCAGCATCAATTAGAGGGGGAGGATTTTTTTAATGTCCCTGAGCAGGGAGGCACCGCGTGAAAAGAAAGGGGGGAGGTGAGTCAGACACTGCATGGGAAAGTAAGTACTGAGACAGAGAATATTGCTTATGAATTAGAAGAGGTGGGTATGAAACCCGAGACCAAAGCACTCAGGACAAAAAAAATTACTCAAGTAGACACGGGGAAGGGAGTTGGGGTATCCCCGAGACGGCTGAAGAGATCAGTCACCACAGGATGAGAAAGAATTAAATAATAGTGTGGCTCATTTGGGCAACACACACACGCAGAATATAGGTCCAGTGTCGGCAGCTCCATCTCATGTTAACAGGCCCAATTATAAAAATATGAGGAAGGCGTACAACAGAGGTCGGAGATTCATTCAGCTTCCAAAAGTCCAATCCAAAAGGAAGGCTTCAGCCTTTTTGTGGAATTGTCCCATAACACCCACACAAAAAAGCTCAGCCAAAGGAGCCGATTCCAGCAAAAAAATGAGAAAGGACAGATTATTAACATAGAGGCTGAAGCGGATGAGTGCATTAATCTACTACATAAACTAGGTTGCCATGTCCCAAACCCTACACTCACAAAGGAAAACCTTATGAACCAGCTCCGGCCCTTTACAAAAAACTAAGTAGGCTGGAGGTCGAGGATGATCCTGTAATATAAAAAGGATGGACCCTAGCGTCAAACCGGGTAGGTTGAGGTAAGATCACATGAAAGGGGTGTAGAGGGTACGAGGAGTTTCAAGGGCAAGGAAGATCGGCTGTTAGAGATCAAAGTCAAGGATGCCCCCAATTCACCCATTTTGATGGTTTTGGAGTGGTCAACTGTGGTAGAAGTTAAGGGCTCGTAATCTGAAAGCATGATGATCAGATAAGTGGATTTTTTTATCCTGTTCAGGTTGTCGTGCACAACAATATAGGTGGTGTTTTGAACTCTATTTCAAGGTAGTGGATTTTATGTTTTGGAAGTCAAGGAATTGTTAACTGATGGTGTGGTTAAAACCATGTAGGTTCGGTGATAGGATTGTACTTGGATATGGTGGGTACTCTTTTTCCTCTTTTTTTGTCCCATCGGTTTTACTTGAGGAGGTTTTAATGAGGCCGGTATACCAATCCACCTGTTTACCAGGAAACATTGCTTTACATTCATATATATGGCTATAAGCCCAAATTATCAAAAAAAAAAAAAAGGGAGTAGAGGCAAGTAAAAGACGAGCAAGAAAGATGGAGAAATAGACAGTCTGGGGGTAGAACCACAACCTAGATCAAGAGGAAACATAGATGGTCGGTTAGAAGCATGAACAAGCAGACAAGATGAAAGGTAAAAGAAATTTTAGACCGAGGAGCATCGTGCGAAAAAGGCATAAGATGGTGACGAGTCTATAAAAATCAGTCCAAAATCAACCAATGAATTAATAAGATAAACTAAGAAAGAGAAGACCGCACAAACGGTCAAAACTGCCAACTTAAATAGTATATCATATTGCCGAGTAGAAAGTTCATATACGTTCTGGATGTTGAGAATTCATTATCAAAATAATCATGGTACGACCATATTTAAGAACAGGAAATGAGATGACACGGACTGTTAATGCAAAGACCTCGCTTGCTTTATTAGATGTTTAATACTAATCGAGAGTCCAAAAAATCAAGCAGTGAGATAGGCAAAAAATTGTACTAAAAGTTAAGAAATGTAGCTAAGATCAATCACGTAAGCTGCAGGTACTAGCGTCTATGAACAATCTATCCTAATAAAGTATAAGGAGTCATATAAGATTAAAGTATTACCGGGTTCGTAACTTGGACAAGCAAAATGGTTCTATAAATAACCATGATATTAGGTTTGTTTTAGGCATCCAAAACACATTATATTGCTAGCTAGCAAGAAAGCTTGTGTGGAGTAATTTCTTTCGCACCTCGATCAAACGTACTGTTCCAGTGAGTTGAGGTGAAGAGGGAGGGAGATGGCAAGGAAGGTTGGAGCATGCATATTGGTCAGTATCATGGCAATCATGAGCTGCACATATGTAGTGTTGGCTGCTGATCCTAGCCCGCTGCAAGATTTCTGTATCGCCGTTGATAAATCGAAACGTACGTAGTTTAATTACCTTAAACAAATAAACAGGATTCTCTCTTCGCTTGTCCTTGCCATATTACTTATCCGTTGCATCAGTCAATCTCATGCATGCATGCTATATATTTTTTTTTCTTTGGAAGCTATATGCCATAAGGTTTTGTAATTCTGACTATAATTAATCTTGTGCATGCAGTATTCGTAAATGGCGAGTTTTGCAAAAACCCAGACGATGTAAAATCAGAGGATTTCTTTTCAACTGGACTAAGGAAACGGGGCAACACAAACAACCCAGCAGGAGCAGCCGTCACTCTGATAACGTGGATGCGATGCCAGGACTAAACACATTGGGGATGTCTATGTCAAGCATTGACTTTGACGAGAACGGTCAAAATCAGCCTCACACTCACCCTAGAGCGACTCAACTCCTCACGGTTATAGAAGGTAAGGTGTTGGTAGGTTTTATCTCCACGAACGGACCACGTGGTAACCAGTTCTTCAGCCAGGTACTTCGTGTTGGAGACCTTTTTGTGGTTCCACCTGGGCTTATTCATTTTGAGAGGAACGTTGGTCGGGGTCGAGCAAGGGCTATTGTGGCTTTCAACAGCCAAAACGCTGGAACTGCTACTATTGCTACATCCATGTTTGGTTCTAACCCGAGACTTCCTGACAATGTTCTCATGACTACTTTCCAGGTGGTCAGGATGTTATTGACCAGTTACAAGCTCCATTTAATTAACCCCCCCCCCCCCCCCCCCCCCCCCCCAAAAAAAAAATATTAATATACGAAGAACCTTAATTATTGTGTTGGGACTTGGGAGTTTCCTATGCCTCCTAAATATCTCCTACGTGTAAGTTCATAATATTGGAATATGTCTCGATCTATGTCTGTTTTATCTAAAATTAGGGTCTGTATATGGTCCTCCAAGGTACTTCTGCTTTGAATAAATACGGTTCTACAAATTTGTTTAATATCACTGTCAACATGGATATAATGTATACTTTCCAGGACAAAAATATTGATATGCATATATGTATAAGTATATAGATCTTGCCATGTGTAATTTTTTGCTTAATAATGCCTTCTGGATTATCGATGGGGTAGTGACTTTTGGATTACTCTAAAGTACCGTGTTCCGTACTTTCTACTCAAATTCTCGATCCAATTCGTTATTATGTAAGAAGTCACCTTAACTACCAAAAAAAAAAAAAGTCACCCTTAGAGCAGCTGATATGTCCGAGAGCCAAACGCAAAACTTAAGAACTATGGTTAACCTCAACCAACTACGATAATGATAAAATGGTTGAACCTGATTCATAAGGAAAAGTTGATGGAGCATTTGACATATCGGAGACAAAATTTAAGATGTCCCGATTTATGTTCGTCATGCCCGAATTGCATTATTTTTATCCGAGTCACTACCGTGGAAGCTATGACAACATAACTTTATACAATACGTATCTTGGTCTAGAGCTAGAGACACATCTAAAGATAACTGAGAAGGTTGAACAATTAGTGCATATATATCACCAACCAGTTGCAGATAAATCACCAAACCTAGCACAAACACCTACAAGAAGATAAGATGACCGTTACTCTCTTGGGCAAGCTCGAAGAGCCATTATCAAGCACTACAATGTCCATGATTAGAGCTTATCGATTATTTTCACGCGCTGTTTAAGGATGATCCAAAATATGAACTTGGCTTTGGTGTTGTTAAGTTTTTCAACATAGAGAATACCACGAGAGGGGGGAAATGACCGGGGAGGTGACTTCATATTGACAACTAAGGGAGGAGGGTATGCTGGGATCAAAGGTGTTTGATATGCGTCCAACTTAGAGGAAAGAAAAAGTTAAACTAGGGAAATGTTTCGAAGTAAGAAAAAAGGAAAGGCCCTCCGGAAGGGATGAGTGACCTAAAAGGGTAATGCACTTCAGAAGAGAAGGACCGCTACGGATTAGAAACCAACATCAAACAGGTTGTGACATGTTATCATCCAGTGAAGAAATCATGCCAGAAGAAACGAGAAACCCTAAACTTACCCAGACCAACTTTACACAGAGAAAAGAAAGGGAAAGGTGGAACGGAAAGGAATCTCTTAACTATCATTAAAACCCTCACAGGGGTGCATCATACAGACTTAAAACCCGAGACTAAAAAGTTCACTACCAAACAGTATATAAAGAAACATAACAGGGACTGCCCGTTATGCAACGGAACTGTACAACCTTAAAATAACTTAAAGGACTAAAGGAAATAATATATATCATCCTAATATATCCTAATAGCCCCCCTCAAATCATACAAGGGATTGTATGATTTGGAACAGAAGATAGAACAACGCAGCTCCAGTCATTGCAACCGTTGCTACCGCAATCCTGCAGCCCCATTTTCCTGATGAGCAGCGGATACTGAGACCCACGCAAGGTCTTGGTCAAGAGGTCTGCAAGCTGATGTCTGGAAGAAACAAACTCTACTGAAATCAGCCCTTCTGTAGCTTCTAGCTTCTGCCTTCAAAATGTATGTCCAACTCTATGTGCTTAGTTCTCTCATGCAGCACAGGATTCTGGGCGATATGGATGGCTGATTGGCTGTCCGACTTCACAGGTACAGGTGTAATCTCCTCCACGCCCAGTTCATTCAATAACCGTGTCAGCCAGCTTAATTCAGCAGTGACTTGTCTTAAAGCCCTGTATTCCGACTCTGTAGAAGACAAAGCAACTGAAGTTTGTTTCTTAGACTTCCAAGACAATGGACTCCCCCCAAAACAAATAAAATATCCACTAACAGAACGTCTAGTATCTGGGCAACTAGCCCAATCCGCATCACAATAAGCTACCAGATTCAAGTCTTTACTGTTATTAAACAAAAGCCCATAACCTGTTGTTCCTTTTACATAGCTCAAGGTATGCAAAGCTGCCTTATAATGCAAATCTGTTGGACTGTCTAAAACTGACTCAATACTTGATAGAAAAACATAGATCTGGTCTACTGTGAGCTAGGAAACCTAACTTTCCACTAAACGCCTATAAGCACTAGGATTATCTAGGGGAGTACCTTCACCTTTCCTTAATTTTACATTAAATTCTAACGACTAACACAGGTTTCTTGTTTGCACAGTCAAATTCTGCTATCAGATTGCCACAATAAGCCTTCTGCACAAGGAAAATTCCCTCAGTGGTATACATAAATTGCATTCCTAAGAAATGACTTAGCCTTCCTAGATCCTTAATCCGGAACTTCTGATCAAGTTCAGTTTTGATGTTTCTTATAAAAACCGTATCATTACCTGTCACCAATATGTCATCAACATAGACCACCAGAAAGCAGATTTTATCACCAAAACTTCTTATAAACAGAGAGTAATCATTCAAAGATTGTTTGAAGCCAAGAGATTTCAAAAATTCACTAAGCTTCTCATGCCATTGTCTTGAGGCTTGTTTAAGCCCATACAAAGATTTTCTAAGTTTACAAACAAGCCCTGATCCTTCTAACTTATGGCCTTCAGGAATTTCCATAAAGACGTCCTCATTCAAATCACCATGTAAAAATGCATTGTTTATGTCTAGCTGTCCTATTTCCCACATTCTTTTAGCAGCAACAGAAATCAAGGCTTTAATGGTTGTGAATTTGACAACAGGGGAGAATGTTTCTAAGTAATCTATCCCATATTTTGGGTGAATCCTTTAGCTACCAATCTAGCCTTGTGTCTTTCTAAGGAGCCATCAGCATGATACTTGAGTTTGTATACCCATTTACACTTAATAGCCTGTTTCCCTTTAGGAAGACTAACTATATCCCAAGTGTTATTTCTATCTAAAGCCTTAAATTCTTCAGCCATAGCATTTTTCCAATTAGGATCTTTGATAGCTTCTGTATAAAAAATCGGTTCTGCAGCTCTAAGGGAAATAGTACTACAACATGCATGTCTGTATTCATTGTCATAAGCATAAAAAAACATTTCTAGTAAGTTTGGAGGAAGTTATGGTTTGATTCTCATCTATGAACTCTCTGTCTAAACTATCACAGCATGCAGTATTAACAGCAGAGACCAGATTAACAGATCTAGTAATTCTATCATTAAGAATCAAGAAAAAGAATCAGCAGATTTCTTATCTGGTGTATTGATGGAAGAATGCCCAACAATGTAGTTTTCCAAGTGTTTTGGTGGTTGCCTTTCTCTTGTGGACCGTCTCAGGGTTGTTTTTCCTCTGTTTGTGTGTTTTTTACTTCAGAAACTGCTTCGGGTTGCAGATTTTCTGAAACATCAGGTGTCTCTTGATCTGTGTCTGGAACTGTGGGTACCATGGAGTGCTGTTTGGGTGCAGTGGGGAGTACTTGCTCCAACCCCTCTTTCCTGTGGCATCTAGGTATATTTTCTGCATCTTCTTCACAAATAGTAGACTCATAGAAAAATAGATCAGTAGTAGCAATGTCATTCTCATCATTGCAAGTAAGGTCTCCTCTGAAAGGGTAAATAGTTTCGTGAAAGATAATGTCTCTACTGAAGATAATCTTATTATTGTCTAAGTCTAACAATTTGTACCCTTTCTTTCCTTGAGGATACCCCAGGAAAATACCCTTAACAGATCTTGAGGCAAACTTATCATGCTGATGTCTATTGATGTTAGCAAAACATAAACAACCAAAACATTTTAACCTATGATAATCTGGTGGGGCATTGTAGATAATTTCGAAGGGACTTTTATTATTAACACTCTTAAGAGGCATTCTATTGATAAGATAAGTTGCTATCAAAATGCTGTCTCCCCAAAACTTTAGAGGCAATTTAGAGTGAAACATCAATGCCCTTGCAGTTTCTAAGATATGTCTATGTTTACGCTCCACAACACCATTTTGTTGTGGAGTGTGAACACAAGTTGTTTGGTGCAAAATGCCATGGTTTTTCAAAAAATCAGAGGTGTCTTTGGAACTGCCCAGCTCGAAGGCATTGTCAGTTCTTAAAATCTTGTCCCTCTTGTTAAATTGGGTTTGAATCATTTTGAAAAGAGAATGATAATATTAAAAGATTCAGATTTTGTTGTACACAGATGAGTCCAAGTTGCTCTACTCTTGTCATCAACTAAAGTGAGAAAGTAGGAATACCCATCATATGTCTTCACTTTGTAAGGACCCCACAAATCGGCATGTATTAAATCAAAAATATCATTTGATGTACTGGGACTAGGACAGAAAGGAAGTCTATGGCTTTTAGATCTAGAACATGATTCACACACAAATTCTTTATTTCTTTCAGATTGATCTATCAACTTTAGCTTTACAAGTTTATCTTTTGGCACATGACCAAGCCTATGATGCCACAGACTCAAGCTATCTGTACAATCAGAACCAAGACTACCAAGTTTACTGCTACACACTAAGGGGGCTGAACTTTTACAACCCCTTCTATCACAGTCAAAATTCAAAATGTATAGTCCTCTGCTGAGTCTTCCAATCTCAGTGGCATCTTTGTCTCTATAGCCCTGATAAAAGCATAAGTTGGAATCAAACAAGAATTTTCCTTTCATGTCTTGGGCTAACTTACTAATTGAGACTAAATTAAACTTAAAAGCAGGCACATACAACACGTCTTTCAAATTAATTAAGGAATTTATCCTAACTTCTCCTATTATTTTGACATACTGCGGGTGCCCATCAGGCATACCAATAGTGTGAGGGTTATCAAGAGTATAATACTTATTAAACAAGTTCAAGTTTCCGCACATATGATCAGAGGCACCAGAGTCTAATATCCAATCAGAGCAACAAAAGTATGATCTTCCTGAGCATTTAAACATAAGTACTTTGCATATTTTAAACAGGAAGGGGCAGAGTAAGTTGTACCGACGAATCCACAAGAGGATGTAGATTCTGTACCCTGGGCCACCTTGCTGTTTGGTCGTGCCTTACTGATGTAATCAAACAGTCTGGTTACTTGATCTGCAGACAAGATCCCTCCAAAGGGTCGTTTGGTTTCTCCCAGTGTTCATCTTCTTCCCTTATTTCTTGGACAACAGCAGTATTTGCATTTGGTTTTCTTCCTCTTGAGTTTCTCCAGCCTTGAGGGAACCCAATCTTTTGGTAGCAACGATCTTCGGTGTGACCCGCCTTGTTGCAATGGGTACAATGGAGAGTGTTGCGCTTATAGGTTGAATTTTGGGTTCTGGAAAAAGGTTTTCTGGTTTGTTCTGATGCGAAGGAAAGGGAATTGGAATTTGGATCTGATGAGGAAGGACTTGTAAGGTGTTTGGTTCTTTCCTCCTGAACAAGAAGTGAGAAAACTTGTTCTATTGTTGGTAGAGGGGTTTGGCAGAGAATATTTCCCCGCAGCACAGCAAACTTTTCGTGCAAACCCATCAAGAACTGGATTAATCTTCTTTGCTTCACAAAGCTTTAAACTTATCAGAAGCTCCACATGTACAGGAATTGCAAATACAGGTGGAATAATGCTGCTGGCATCTATCTCGTCCCACAGGCGTTTCACCCTTGTAAAATAATCAACTACAGAATCGTTACCTTGATTGGCAACTGCCAGTCTGTGCTCAAGATCATAAACTTTCGCCCGTCGAGTTGGCCATACCGACCGCACAATTGTTTCCAAAGTTCTGTGGCTGATGGTGCAAACAGAACACTGTCGGCAATATTCTTTTCCAAGCTCATGAGAATCCAGGCTCTCACCATCGAATCACATCTTGTCCAGGCTCTAGCCTTCTGAATGGAATCGGTGGTTTTCTCCAAAGTCCCGTCGACGAAACATAGCTTGTTTTTGGCTCCCAATGCAATCTCCATTTGCATCTTCCAACAAGCAAAACCTTGTCCCCCGAACTTGTTGGCTAGACCATGTCCCGGCTGTTCGGAACTCGCCATGTACAAGGGGTCTGAGGCGTCACCCGCGTCATCCTTCGAGTTGTTGCCGAAATCGTCAACTTTCTCTGTGTCCTTCTCCTTCAACTCCTTGCGAGGCTCGTTTTCATTTGACATCGCGAAGATCGGGAAAACAGAAAAAAAAAACTCTCAAGATTTCACTGGAAGAGTAGACGGCGAAGGGAAAAATCGGAATACTGATGCGGTCGAGGAATTTCGTAGAAGATGAAGGAATCGGGTTATGCAAGAAATCTGTGGGTAAAACGATAAAGAACTTCCGAAAGAAATTTGCAGTAATTGAGAAGGGAAAAGCAATCGGGTTAGACAGGAAAACGATGCGAGGATCAATGGCAGAGGCTGGATCATTGCTCTGATACCATGTTATCATCCAGTGAAGAAATCATGCCAGAAGAAACGAGAAACCCTAAACTTATCCAGACCAACTTTACACAGAGAAAAGAAAGGGAAAGGTGGAACGGAAAGGAATCTCTTAACTATCATTAAAACCCTCACAGGGGTGCATCATACAGACTTAAAACCCGAGACTAAAAAGTTCACTACCAAACAGTATATAAGAAACATAACAGGGACTGCCCGTTATGCAACGGAACTGTACAACCTTAAAATAACTTAAAGGACTAAAGGAAATAATATATATCATCCTAATATATCCTAATATGACATGCTGACAAGATGTGATTGATGAAATCTGAAAAAGATTGTCCAAATGTAACACTTCCTTAATACCAATTAACAGAGTAGAAATCACACTAGGAAACAGATTGCACAATCTTGTACTCCTACTCTCAATGGTAACCTCTGATTTTAAAGAATAAAGGGAAGGTAAATAATATCATTGCAAGGTGTGGATGTAGACCTGGTTGGCAGAACCACAATAAACATGGTTTTTCCAAGGTTTGCTTTCACTACAAGAAAAATCAGATTTAGCTACCACTGTATATCAGTAGCTAAATCATCAGTTTTGGTAGCTAAACACAATGGGCTACCGCATTTTATGATTTAGCTACTGATATACAGTGGTAGTAAAGGTCCTAGTGGCTAAATTAAAAATAGCTACCGTTTTGGAATGCGGTAGCTATTTCGCTTTGGCCTCGCTACTACTTTTTCTATAGTTAGATATTGATACCGTTTTAGAATATAGTAGCCAAATGGCTACTAGTGTAACAGTAGCAAAATCGCTACTAAAATATTGGTAGCAAAATGGCTACTAGAAAAGCAGTATCAAAGTTGCTACTAGTATAGCAATAACAAAATCGAAACTAGAATGGTATATAGCTAGCTCTAAACACTACTACTGAACAATGGGCACCACCACCATTCAATCCCACAAGAAGTGGGAGCCATGTGCCCGCGTAACTTGACTATTCCTTAAGACTATGTTATGTGTACACATCTAGGATCGAACCTTATAACGTATGAGTATAAATAGACCTCCATGCCAATGATATATTTAATTCAAACTAGTGTGTTAAAATGTGCATAGAGCAGGAATCGATCCCCCAATGTTTGGGATGAATATAGAATGTCTTAACCATTGTACCATGATAGTTATTCACATCATATATAGAAACTACGTGTATATAATGTTTGATACTGTAAATATAAATGGAAGTTTTTGCTGATACACGATCAAACCAGGGATATATTAAAATTAATAAAATAGATATATGGTTGATTATATAATATATCAATTAATTTAATGCGACCAAAATAATAAAGCTAATAAAAATTTAAGTATATTATTGGCTTAAAATTATAAAAAATTACAAACATACATATATATATCTTTTTAAATCTTTGAAATGTTAGAAATTATACAAAAAGAGAATATATTATGTAAAGTTACTTATATAATTAAGTCTTATTATATAGTGTTACAAATACTAATATAATATACATCATTACATGAAAATTAAAACTTTTAAATAATATATTTTGTTTTTGTAAATTTGTATAATATAATATTTTTATAAATTTTAATATATGTATAATATTGTATAATCTTGACTAATTTAAATTGTTTACTCTTTACTATTTTTCAAAATCCTATTAATTTGTGTGTTGTTTGTAAATTAAAAACATTAATATATCGTATATTTATGTACGTTTTATTATACTTTTGTATACTTTTAACATTTTATAAATTTTTACACACACATACATATATATACATATATATATATTCAACTTACTTTGTAAATTTTAACCTACACGTCAACTAATTTAAATTGTTATTAGTTTTAGTTTTTTTTATGTTTTATTAGTTTTTATGTGGCTTTTGTAAATAAAAGTATCATATAGTAATAAAAACTGTATTAAATTAAATATATATAAACACACACACATATATATATATATATACACTTAACTAATTTAAATTATTATTACTACTATTTTTATATTAATTTTGTAAATTTTAATCAACATATGTACTAATTTAAATAATTAATACTTTTACTCTATTTTATAATGTATTAATATGTGCGATACTTTGAGACTTAAAAATATTATAATATCAAAATATATTATGTTAGGTATATCTTATATGATAAAATAAATTCTAGTAGTAGTATATTTTAATTATTTTTCATGAATTAGACAATTTTTATTTAATTATTGTTCTTTTTCAAAATTTTGATAGCTAAAAGCTAACCAATATACTATATTGAAAAAATTAAAAAAATTAAAAAGTTTATATAAAAAGATAATATGTCCACTATGGCAGTAGTAGTATAGGTTAGTATTTCAAACTATGTAGTAATCACAAGTTTAAGTTATAAGAATAATAATTTTGATACCGCATTCATTTGTTGTATTCTAGCATAATATCAACTAAAGTTTATTAGCATTATTAGTCAGTAGCAATTTCGAAATTGAATTATATACGTATCACACATTTAAATTATAAGAGAATTATAATTTTGCAATCACTTAAAAATATTAGCTATCATTTTTTATAATGTAGCACAATATTGGCCATAATCTCATTAACATCATTAGTCGGTAGCAATTTCATAATTAAAGATAGTAACAATTTTTATGCTTGCTAAAATATTCGCTACCGACGCCCAAACAGAAGCAGAACGACAACCGTGATGAGTGTTAGTAGCAATTTTATTAACTTAGCTTATCTATTTGGTAGTAGCAACTTTTAGTAGCAATTTAGCTACTAGTTATAATATTTTTCGCTACTGCTGCTTTAATAGTGGCACAATAGCTACCATGATTGAATTAGCCACATCTTGCAGTAGCTATTCCGTAATTTAGCTACCAACATTGGTAGCTAAATTGTTCTTACAAAAAGAACCAAGATGAAATAAAAAATAGCTACTACTAATGGTAGCAGTCTTGTCAGGCGATAGCGATTTGGCTACTGTTTAAAAAATCTAGCTACCATTGTCGTTGTTGTAGCAAAATAGACACCACTATGTCAGTACCATTAAAAATCAGTAGCAATTTTTGAAAGTAGCTACCAATATATGTGTGGTAGCAAATCATTGGTAGCTAAATCTGTTTTTTCTTGTAGTGTTTAAGCTTCAAACTCGCTTCATTGAACTAGGTGAACACAAACCAAGATAACACTACATAAAATAGGATTTAGCATCCTAAGAAATCGGATGCTAGATGTGTTTAGTGTCTGATTTTTTCTATTTAGCGTCCGATGAATGTGGGACATTAAAAGCCTGTGCGCTTTTTTTTTGTCCGTCGGATGCTAATTTAAATCCATTTTTTCGAACGCTATTTAGCGTCCAATAATTAGCATCCACAATTTTCCAGTAGTAGTTTGATATGATGTTTATGCATTAAACTGTACAAAGAGCATTGAATGACATACTTGAGGTGTTGCTGACCAGTCGGTGACTGGTGGTAAGAGTCAAAAGATAGCCTAATCGTGATTAATGAATATCATTCCAAGATCATGAATAATCTTGTTGAATCTTCACAACAATCTCTAAGAAAATGATATCTAATATCAATGTGTTTAGTACAAGAATAATGAACTAGATTTTTGGAGATTGATATTGCACTAGTATTATCGCACATGATAGGCAGTGTACCTGTTTTGACGCCATGGTCACCGATTTGCTGTTTGAGCCACAAAAGTTGAGCACAGTAGCTTGCCGCAGCTATGTATTCTGATTCAACAATTGAGATTGCCACACTTTTTTGTTTCTTTGATCCTCATGCAATCAAACATGATCCAACAAAGAATGTTTTCCCTGACATGCTCTTTCGATCGGTTATTGACCCAGCGGAGTCTGCATCTGAATATCTTACAATATCACTGTTAGAAAATTTTAGATAAAAGAGTCTAAGATTCATGGATCCTTTGAGATAACGTAGGATTCTTTTCACAGCTCTGAGGTGACTTTCTCTTGGATATGCTTGAAACCTGGCACATAGACAAACACTATGCAGATTTTTAGGTCTATTGGCAGTTAAATATAGCAAGGATCTAATCATTTCTCTGTATGATCGTTGGTCGACCGGTTGGTCACCAATCGTGATACCCATCTTTGTGCCAACTACCATTAGTGTGTCAAAAGGCTTACATGTCTCCATTCCAAACCTTTTCAGTAAATCCTTTACGTAATTTTGTTGAGATATGATTGTACCTTCATCATCCTGCTTGACTTGAAGTCCTATAAATAACTTTAGTGCCCCTAGATCGCTCATTTCAAATTCTCTTTTCATCAATGCTTCAAACTTCTTGCAATACTTTTCATCAGAAGCTCCAAAGATTATGTCGTCAAAATACACTTGCACTATCAGGAAGTCCCTTTTATTGTTGTATACAAACAGGGTCTTGTCAACTTTATCTCTTTTGAAACCATTTTCCAATAGATAGGAGGATAGCCGGTCATACCATGATCTTGGAGCTTGTTTGAGCTCAAAAAGAGCTTTGTCAAGCTTGAGTATCATGTCTTTGCCTTCCCTTGTTTCAAAACCTGGAGGCTGTTCTGCATATACTTCCTCATTGACATATCCATTGAGAAAAACACTTTTAATGTCAAGTTGAAAGAGCTTGATTCCCTTATGTGCAACAAATGCTATGAGTAGCCGAATAGATTCCATTCTTGCCACGGGGGCAAATGTTTCTTGGAAATCTATCCATTCTTGTTGACGATATCCTTGGGCCACTAAACGAGCTTTGTTTCTCATGACTTCTCCTATTTCATTCAGTTTGTTCCTAAAGACCCACTTTGTTCCAAGTACTCCTTGATGTGTAGGATGAGGTACAAGATGCCAGACTTTGCATATTTCAAACTGGTTTAATTCTTCTTGCATTGCTTTAATATAGTCGAAGTCTTATAGGGCTTCCTTGATGTTCTTGGGTTCCATTGGTGAAACTGTCGCGGAGAAGGCCAAAAGATCATGAGTTTGTGCTCTTGTTTGAATCCCTTTAGAGATATCAAAATGATTTTTTTCTAGAGGATGATTATTATACATGATTCAAGATTGATAGATAGTTGATGGTGATAGAGGGTCTTCAACATCATTGTTTCCTTGGACATCATGTTGTTGATTAGTCACTGACCTGTCGTGCATGTATTCTTTAGTCGATGACTCATCTTTGTTGTTTTCTATGTGATCTTGCCTGGCTAGATCAAATCCAAGGCTTCATCCTCTTCAGATTCTTTGATCTCATGAGTTTCAGTTTCATCACATACCACATGTACTCTTTCTTCCACTCTTAGATTTATTTTATTGTAGATTTTGTATGCCCTACTTCTATTTGAGTACCCAAGGAATATTGCCAAATCATTCCTGGCATCAAATTTTCCTAAGAATTGTGACCCTCGATTTTGAACCCTATCCTATGTTGATTCAAGTTGATTAGGATCTGGTCGGGTATAGGTCCATTTATAACCTAAGCTTAATAACTATGTGATAAAACATTAAATACTAAGTCCTAAGTTAGCTCACTGGAACCTAATTAGAGTCGCCACCTAATTTTAACCTAGATTAAATTAGAAAAGGAGTGTTCATGTTTGGGGGCTTGGTATTCGACTTATTTAGGGTTCAATTACTTTCATTTCTCCTCCTAGGTTGTTTTTCCTCTACTTATGTGTGGAGGGTGATTTTTCGGTATGAGGGGGGTCTATCTAAATATGATATGACTAGAAAGCCGAGATCCTAGATATTGCCATTCTGTGGAGGGTGAAAACCCATTATTCGTGGCATCCCTCAAATACCTACTCTATCATCCGTTTTTCCCAGAAAGCATAAGGGAGAGTGCAAGTATGCACTACACCCGCTCTCAATGTCTCCACGCGGACTTATGCCTTAAGGGAGGAAATTGACTAGATTCACCACCTAGTTTGACCTATGATAAATAGGAAGGAAGTTCGGGTTCTAAGCAAGGTGTGAAAAACGGTACGGTCACTTAATACGGACCTTCCAGAATACGAGTACGGGAGTATGTACGAATGAGACGGTAATAATGATACGGAAACACATCTATTATATAAATATATATAATAAATAGTATTCATTTAACTACGTCTCACAATAACAGCAATGAATGAACCGTTTACCATCTTTACAAGTTCATCACATGACTCTAGACTTATATATCTTATTTTTACTCATGTTGTACAATTATCAAAAACTTTAAACAATTTATACAATCACATAAACTTAATTACAAAAAAATTATATGATTATTCAAATTATTAAAACCATTCATATAAATTCAAATAATAACTAGAGTTTATATTAATTAAAATGATAAAAACACTTTTACAAATAATAAAAACATTAACTACAATCCAGTATAATTCTTAATTTGACTATACTAATTTATATATATATCAGTTTTTTACTCGTATGTAATTAATGACAAATTTATAACCCCTTCTACTAATCACTTATCAATTTTATATTTTGAAATTAACTTCCAAAAAACCAAATCTCTATCCAAAATCTGTCATACCATATACTCTTTGAAGAAGTGTGTTTTATCTACCGCCACTGTTACAGCACCAGTGCATCACCATACATGCGGTCATCGCCCCCATCACTAATCCACTTCTATCATTTCTGCCTCTTTATAATTCTCTAACCCATCAATCATTAATTTCCAATTATCAGTTCTCTCGGTCTATTATTTAGGTTGTTTGTTTTTATTTATCTCGTTGCACCATTAAAAACAAAGTCACTAAATTTCAGTGGGTCAATTTCTACTGTTTTGATGGCGGCGGCGATCATTTTTATAATCAAATCCTCCTGGATTCAGGTATGCGCAGATGCTAGGCATCTTCTTCGAACTGTTCAGATTAAAACACTATACGCGAAGATAAGAGTATAAACGACGTACCCTGTAATTAAACGGGTTAATTACTGATGCGGGAATGAGACGCCCGAATTGATGCGATTCTGTTCAGATACGGCGGTGCGGCCGTACAAAACGGCGTACCGTTCCGTTTTTGCAACACTGGTTCTAAGAACCGTTAATTGACTCTAAGGTTGTTGCCTATGGATAGGACTTATCTGGTAATTTGTAGAGATTCTATTGTGGGTTCGCACTGGGTTACACCCCTTAGAAGTGACAACGACCACGACTTCAGATTGGTGCCCGAGAAAATCTCGATCTCAATTGTCGAGATTACCTTCTTGCAAAACCTTATTAAAGAGATTCATTTAAAAGCTAAGGATAGGATTAGGATGAGAAGAAAGAGAGAGTGGATGAGGCGAGCTTTTCTGCCAAGCTAGCGCCAAGAGGAAGAATTGGTGAATTTGGATGAGTATAGAATAAAGATTTGGGAAAAGTCTGAGGTTGAGTGAATGAACGAGACTTAGAGACTGGTGGTTTGAAGTTTGTGGGAGCCAAAGAAGGTTTGAGAGTTTCGAGAGGTATGAAGAACACCTTAGAGGGGGAAGGGGTTTTTTATTGGAATGAGGTTGCACCCTCGATGGGCTGCCTACGTACTCAACTCCCTGTTGAGATCAGACCTTACGTAGTTCACGGCCTTTAGGATGGTTGAGTGTTTTTAGGTAATCAAGGGTTGGAAGTGCATGGGGTTGTTTAGCGGTGAGATGGCTAAGTTGAAAGGGAATTTTGATTTGATGTGGGGTCGCACCCTATGTGGGTTGCCTACGTACTCAACTCCCTGTTGAGATCAGACCTTACGTAGTTCATGGTTTTTGGCTTTTGGAAGTTTTGAGGTTTGGAAGGGTTTTGAGATGTTTGAGGTTTCAAGAAGTTTCGGGTTTGAGAGGTTAGTCTATGAGATGCTCGGGTCTATGAGACATTTGGGATGTTCATGTAGTGGGAGGTATGGGATATCAAGGTCTATGAGACGCTCGGGTCTGTGAGACGTTTGAATCTCAAAATGGTGGAGGGATTGAGATGTTTAAGTCTATGAGGCGCTCGGGCCTATGAGACTTTAAAAGTTATAGAGAAATCGGGATTAGGGAGATGATATAAGTTTGTGTAACACCCCAACCCAAAACTCCACAACTTGAATGATGATAGCTCCCAACTTCAACTGGAAATGCAGCGGAATAAATACATAAAACGGGTGGTGCTACAACGCCGCTAGTCACCCATGTGACTAACAAGGCTAACTCCAATACAACTTACAAATGATACAGTCTGAGCGCTGAATACAACCGCTAAAATAACAAAAGCTAATAGAAAAGTACAGTACTGTAAAATGATACCGGTGGTAATAATCCCCTGTCTTAATTCTACCCCACCTACACTCGGTCGAGTAATCTCTTCTTTCTTCATGTACCTGTGAATGGGTTGCCATGAAACGGCTCAGTAAATAAATTGTTGGTATGAAAAGCGTGCAGCCCACAAGCTACTGGGCCACACCAACTATTTTGTCTAATACATGCAGATCATTTTTTTGTAAAGCTGTAAACAAGCAGCATAACTTAATCATAACAAGTATCCATACAAGGATAATAATGTCACACAGAACAAGACTTCAGAAGGTCAAGTTAGATGTTCTGTAATTGCTTGATAGTAGTCAGATCCACACAATGGGACTGACATGTATGAAGTGTATGTCAATACAGTGGAGGTATAGTGACCTCGTTAAACTCTATCTTCATAGAGTAAATTGGTCGGCTATGATAAACCCATAGACGAGATGGGACTCTCGTACAAGTAGGTGGGTAATAATTCCCTCAGAAGATAACGTAGTTAACTCCTGTACTTAAAAGAGGTGGGTATCGTACCCTCGAGAGAAATGAAGCCTTTCTCCCAACTTAAAAATGTTCCGGTACGGTCCCGGTGAGTGGACATAGAGTGCACCCAAAACTTCCGTCGCGACGTATATTTGAATAGGAGACGACCTGAGACAGGTACAACTCCTGTAGCATGCATGGCCAGATACAACTGGGCTCCTCGCTTCTCGTAGTATAAAACTTGTTAAATTTTTGAAATTTTGATTTCCCATTGATTTAGACTTCCTAATGTGATACTAAGTAGTACACATGTTAATTAAAGAGTAATGATGGACATTTAGCCACCCAAAACTCATTTACAAGACAATTTTTCAAAAATGTGCTTTACGACTCCTTAAAGCACATTTTGTGTTTTAACTTGTTTTCAAGCTTGGTTTTCTTTGGTAATTGGTTTAATATGTTCATTAACATATAAATAAGGTCTTGGTAAGCTTATTAGGTCTTAACCAAACTTATCCCAAGCTTAGAGCACATTTTCGCCCATATTGACTTTAAGGTATTTAATTGTGTTTTACTATGGTTTAAATTGTTCACTAATGTTTCTAAGGCACTTTTTAGCCTTATTATACCATAGTTTAATGTTTAAACAATTTGGGGTATTTCAATCTACCCCCCTTAAAAGAACTTTGTCCCCAAAGTTCACACCTCCCACATATCTTTAATATTAGAACACGGGGAATACTTATAAAACAATACTTCCATAACAGCATTAACAACACACTTACATAACATCGGACACTTGGTCCAAACAACACAACATCATTCAGACACAACGGTCTGTAACATAACAAGATAACAACATAACATAGACAATGTATTTCAATACATGTCGTACACACATAACCGAACGGCTCTACCCCCCCTTAAAATAGGGGTACGCCCCGTACCCTATACATACAACACTAAGAAGTAAACAACGACGGTTACTTCGCCTTCATCTTATCTTCCAGCTCCCAAGTGGCCTCCTCGACGTCCTGGTTAGACCAGAGGACCTTCACCAGTCTCACAGACTTATGGTGAGTGTCTCGAGTCTTAGTGTCCAGAATCCGTACAGAAGTCTCCACTGATCGCATGGTCGGCTCTAACGTTAGCCTTTCAGGCTGAAGTACATGAGACGGATGAGACATATATTTCTTTAATTGGGACACATGAAATACATCATGTACCTTGCCCAACTCGGCGGGTAGATCAAGTCTGTAAGCTACCGGGCCTATCCGCTCCGTCACAACATAAGGCCCCACGTATTTCGGGCTCAACTTGCCTTTTTGGCCAAAACGAAACACTCCCTTCATGGGGGATACTCTAAGAAATACCTGGTCGCCCACGGCGAACTCCAGGTCACGTCTGCGCACATCGGCGTATGCTTTCTGCCTATCCTGAGCTGCCTTCATGTTAGCCCAGATCTGGCGTACTTCTGACTGTACTTGCTCCAGATACTTTGGTCCTATAATGATCGTATCACTCGACTCATCCCAGCATAATGGCGTGCGGCATGGTCTACCGTACAAAGCCTGGAAGGGAGACATCTTGATCGAAGCATGGTAACTGTTGTTGTAGCTAAACTCAATCAGATATAACTTATCAATCCAGCTGGTCTGAAAGTCAAGTGCACATGCACGTAACATATCCTCTAGCGTCTGGATGGTGCGCTCACTCTGACCATCAGTTTGTGAGTGGAACGCCGTACTCAGCTTCAGCTCGGTACCCAGCGCTTCTCGTGTGGATTTCCAGTACCCGAGAGGAACCTGGTACCTCCCTGTCAGACACAATCATTTTCGGTACCCCATGATGTCTTACAATCTCTCGGGCGAAGAGCTCTGCTAGCTTCGCCACTTTCCAAGTGTCCTTCATCGGAATGAATCGGGCCACCTTGGTCAGTCGGTCAACAACAACCCAGATCATATTCAGACCTCCCCTTGTAGGCGGAAGCCCTACTACGAAGTCCATAGAAATATCATGGAACTTCCACTCAGGCACTTGCATTGGCTGTACCATACCACCAGGCCGTCGGTGCTCAAACTTGACCTTCTGACAAGTGAGACACCTCAACACAAAATCATTCACATCTTTTTTCATGCCTGTCCATCAAAAATAACGTTTCATATCCTTGTACATCTTTGAAGCTCCGGGGTGAATCGAAGTCGTAGAACAATGGGATTCACTCAGTATGCACTCTTTCAGCTCAGCGCTACTCCTTGGAATACACAGTCAGCCCTTAAGCCTAATAAGGTCATCATCGTGGAGTCGGAAGTCGTACTTCTGACCCTCGAATGTGCCATCAATAAGCTTTTGCCTGATCTCCAACATTACTGATCCGACATCTTAGCACTCCACACCTCTTCAACCAAGCTAGAATGAGAGACCAGCGAATGGAGAGAGTGTGCTCGGCGACTCAGTGCGTCAGCTACTACATTTGCTTTTCCCTCCTTGTACTATAAATTGATGTCGTAGTCGTTTAAGAACTCGACCCACCTTCTTTGTCTCATGTTCAACTCTTTCTAAGTGAACAAGTACTTTAAACTCTTGTGGTCGGAATAGATTGTCACGCTTACCCATACAAATGGTGTCGCCATATCTTCAAAGCGAAGACAATGGCACCCAATTCTAAATCGTGGGTAGGGTAGTTCTCTTCGTGCTTCTTCAGCTGTCCGGAGGCATATGCTACGACCTTCCCGTGCTGCATCAATACACAACCCATACCTCTGCCTGATGCGTCGCAGTAGACCTCAAACCCATCTGGACCATCTGGTATAGTCAGGACTGGTGTAGATGTCAGAGCATCCTTGATACTCTGGAAGGAACTCTCACAGTCGACTGTCCACTCGAATGGTGCATCCTTCTTCATTAAGGAAGTCATTGGCTTCGAGACACTGGAGAAGTCCTTCACAAACCTCTTGTAATATCCTGCCAGACCGAGGAAGCTCCGTTGTCGGTAACTGTCTTCGGCCTAGGCCAGGTGCGCACTGCATCTATCTTTGACGGATCAACAGCGATCCCGGCCTCAGAAATCACATGTCCAAGAAAGGAAACTTGGTTCAACCAAAACTCACACTTAGAAAATTTAGCATACAACCGATTCTTTCTCAATGTCTGCAACACACTTCTCAGGTGGCTTTCATGCTCACCCTTCGATTTCGAATACACAAGAATATCATCGATGAAGACTACCACTGACTTGTCCTACTGATCTTGGAACAAGCGGTTCATTAAGTCCATAAACTTGGCTGGTGCATTGGATAAACAAACGGCATAACCGTAAACTCATAATGACCGTATCTGGTTCTGAAAGCGGTCTTCTCAATGTCACCCTCTCGAATAGCTATCTGATGGTAGCCGGATCGTAGATCGATTTTGGAGAATACTGATGCTCCTTTCAACTGGTCAATAGGTCGTCGATGCGGGGTAAAGGATAACGGTTCTTCACCGTAACTGCATTCATCTCTCTGTAGTCGATGCAGAGGCGGAGACTACTGTCCTTCTTCTTCACGAAGAGGACCAGCGCTCCCCATGGTGAAACACTCGGGCGAATAAATCCCTTGTCGAGTAGGTCTCTCAGCTGCTCTTTGAGCTCTGTCATTTCAGCTGGAGCCATACGGTAGGGTGCCTTCGCAATTGGTCCGGTGCCCGGAACCAAATCAATCTCAAACTCAACTTCCCGTGCAAGCGGCGTGCCCGGCAGTTCCTTAGGAAATACATCAGGAAACTCCGACACTACCGGCACATCTGGGCTTAACTCTGGGTCTCTCTCTATGTCCTGGACATAGCAGAGGTATACATCATTCCCTCGTCGTAACTCACGATACATGGCCATGGCGGTGATGATCTGAGTCAAAGACTCCCTGGGCCTCTGGCGGTATGATATAGTAACCCCAGACGGACTCCGAAGAAGCAGACGATGCTCGGCACATAGGATTCTGCCCTTGTACCACTCCAACTAGTTCATCCCGACAATCACATCAAATCCAAGTCCCTCGAACTCTATCATGTCGATCGGGAACTCTTCATCCTTATTCATACAATAGCACCTCGGTGATAGCAGGTACACTTGATCCGTTCTCTCGACGGGAGAGTGACTAGGAAGTCAGGCATCTCTTCACTGTCTAACCCCAGCCTCTTCGCAAAAGATAGCGAAACAAATGTGTGTGAGGCTCCGGAGTCGAACAAGATCGACGCGTCCACACCATTAACTGGAAAGGTACCGGTGAGGATTGTGCCGCTCTTGCCGGCTTCTGCCTCATTACACACCCCCAGTATACCTCCCTTTCTGAGTGCACAGCCTAATACAGTTCACAAACTCGTAAGTACACAGTAACAACACGGTTGATATACTCCAAAACAACGTCTCTTTATTCATTACACACTCTTTACACTATAGGTCGGTTCACTCTGTCAACATAACTAACATATACAAAACATCCTTAACATACAACTGGCTTCATCCATTACATGGTTACACAAGGCTTAAAACTGCCTGAAAGTCAAATTCAAACGTCCAGGTTTCATGTGTGTGGCATTGATCACTGTCGAAGGTGCGGTATTCAGTTTGATCTTCTTGATACCGTGGTATAACATCCTTGACTGTCCACCCAAGATTAATACATCTTCTGACTTCAACACTAACTTCTTTGCGAGATCACCACGCTTCTGCTCGCCGTACACAAACACTGCGGTATCACCAATGGACCAAGACACCACGGGTACTCCCTTACTTAGAGACTCGGGTTTTCATCCTTATCTTGGTGTAACCCTAACCGTCCACCTTTTGGTAGAAGTTCACATTACACAAATCTGCTTTCACACTTGGAATTGGATCCGTTTCAACTTGCTGAGCAATTCCCACGGCGTGGTCAATGACCGCAAGGAACTCCTCAGGTATTTTTGGCACAATTGCTTCGTCTTCAGCACGCACATCCTGATATGTTTTGGTGTAAGGGTTCCAGTCCTTACCCATGCACATCATCTTCAACTGCATCTTTGATCCGTTCGGGTATTCAGGTGTGTAGAAACCTCCAGTGCTACTACATCGCCGGATGATGTGGATTTGTGCTTCTGGTGTCAGGTATCCATTTAAGAGTATCATACCTGGTTGGATGACCTGACATTGCTCCATTGGAAAGTCGGTGATGCTGATGGTGGTTTCTTCAGGGTTTGGTGTGGGCGGGATTGGATAACAGATGTTGAAGGTTCCTAATTTAAATTACCTAATTTAGGTGACTTCACATTATACTTTAACTCATTACTATGTGGTTGTACATTTAGACTCACTAACACACATGCATGAAATGCGGTATGCAATCACTTATTTCACTTAACAGTTTAGGCGGTACCTGGTCTAGAAGAGGGTCCTGGTGCCTCAGACCGGTCCACCACATTCAGGGCGGCCTTGCCGGATCCCGACCCCTTCCCCTTCTGGGAGTCAAAGTTCCTCTGATCTGTGGGTGGCTGATTAGCCGTCTTCGGGCCATCGGTGGTCGCGGTGGCCTTACCCTTCCACTGCCCCTTAGGCCTGTAGTTTTTCTGCCATTCGGGTTCTGGAAGCACTTGTAGTCACGATGCCCCATCTTCTTGCAGAATCGGCACTGCACATCGTCGCCCTTGTAGTCCTTGCCCGGGTGGTCTCCGTTGCACCACTTGTAGTAGTAGTGGTGGCGATCGGATCCAGATCCCGCACTAGCTGCTAACACATTACACATTAAGTACACACTTCATAACACTTTAACACACATTTAAATTTGATACACAGATTCGGCTGTTACCCTTGGGCGGGTGAGAGCGTAGGGGCTTTGCCGTATAGGCATACGTGAGCTGCAGTGGCTCCTCAGCAGTGGTGGTCTGGGCTTGGCCCTTGCCACTCTGTTGCTGACCTTTCTGGGTCTGGGGGTAATGCTTCTTCTTCTTTCCTCCCCCGTACCCTCGCGTGCTCTGGCCCTCGCTCGTGGCCTTGCGCTTGAGCGCATTCTCCTCGTCCCTCAGACGGGCGGTGATCTCTACTATAGCAGCGGCATGATAGCACTCCTATATTTAGGGTGTTAGTTATGCCCCGCAAAACCAAACTCACAATCATATTCACACATTACACACACTAATTCACATCACATTGTAGCTCCATTACCTACAAGGTAGTATATCCGGTTGGCCCCATTCCGTAGCGTAGGCGGTAGTTGAGGCCGTTGTAAAAACGGTTCACCAGAATCCGATCTGAGTAACCCAGATCTGTAGCAGGTGGATAAGTCCAATGAAAGCGGAGTAGTACTCATCTACCGTCATCTTATCCCCTTGTCTCAAACTATCCAATTCAAGGCTCTTGGCCTCTTGCACATGTATCGGGTAGTACTTAGCTCGCAGCAGAGCCGTGTACTCCCTCCATTGAAAGGTAGGGTCAGCAACTCTGCCCTCTTGTACCAGCTTCCACCAGCTTTGTGCCGAACCCTTTAAGTAGTAAGCGGCAAGACGGACCTTGGCTTCATCAGGCACATTCAAGGTCTCGTAGGCGGTCTCCATCTCGGAGATGTACGCCTCCAGCTTACGTGGATCGGTCTCCCCACTAAACGACGGGGGTCTAAATCAGCCAACGCCTTGACCCAGTTGGTCTCTCGTGGCGTGGCGGTGGTGGCTGAACCTCGGGCTGTTGCCCCTGCTGTATTGCAGCTACCAACTGCGGGACCATCTAGGCTACGGCGGCCGCTACAGCTTCGGCCATGACTTGTGTCGTAGTATTCTCTCCCTGGTTCCCGGTGTCACCAGTGCCGCGCCCCCGCGCCTCCACCTCTTGGTCGTCCTAACATCTGAATTCACACGAACATTCATTAGCATTATGCTTGCACACTTATCGATTCCAACGGTTGTAACGTCTTCCCGACAATAAGGTATTTCCACACTCAGTTAGTGGTTAACCTTTCCATGCTGCTCACTCAGGTAACTATGTTTCAATATCCTAACTCGGTATGTTCCTAAGCTCGGTATTCTAGTCATCAGGGCAATACTTCGCTCTGATACCACTTTTTGTAACACCCCTACTACGCACTTAACAATAACTGAAATCGCAGCGGAAATAAACAACTAAAACGATAACTAAACAATTTGGTGTTACACGCCGTTAACCACCCATGTGGCTAACAAGGCAGAATAAATACAAGTGTACCGGTCTGATGATCAGACTCCCGAGCATTAGGTACTAACATACATATATATACATAACCAATACCGAGTATTAAATCACAACATCACTATAAACTGTAACCATGAACCGCCACTGTAAACTGTAACGGTACCAAAATATAACGCCACGGGAGCACAGGCGCATCCCGGGCCCAACATCCAAAATATACCAAAAGTATTTCATAACCCTAGAATCTAGAGCCACTCCGCCTCTTCGATCCTCATCCTGCATCATAGGAAAACAATATGGTGCCCCAAAGGAGCTCAGCAACTCATGGCTGCTGGCTAACGTGCAGCCCATCGACTACCGGGATACACGCAACCAATTGTCATGATAACATGGCGTTGATTTTAAACAAACAACATAAATAGCATAGCAAGAGTATTGCATAGCAACAACATCACATATAACATACAAGACCGATTCCTTTTGGGAACCGAACCAACATAGTTAGATCACATGGAGAGCCTAGAGATTGTTGCCAACTCATGCTAAGCTCGTTACATAACTCGTTACCATACCGCCTTGTTAGATTGAACGGATAACTTATTCCCAAGGTGCATCGGATATAGTGATCCAAGCACACCGAACAAACATAGTATGCCCCTGTGGCCCGACGTGAGTCAGTAAAATAGCCTTGGATAAGCTAAAGGGAAGGTTAAAAACCAAAATGGAAAACAATAACATACAAAGAGAATCGAACCGGTTATGACATCGACTCCCATACTCACACGCGTGGCCAGAACTATCGGACTCCTCACTCCCCAGTTAGCACTTGTTAGAAGTTCCACATTGAAACTTAATAATGAAATCACAAGCAAGTGTTAGTCTAGTTAGCACAAGCCACCAAGGAAGATGAGTCACATCTTAACAACACAATAATATTTGTAACAACTGTAAACTCATTACATGACTTAAGTCTTACAAGGTCATAAACACACAAAAAACAAACAACACACAAGCCGGTGTAAACCGGTAGGCAACAGACTGCAAGAAAACCATACCTTGGTCCTTGCTGCGAACGTGACCCGCCAAGCGTAGTCCCTAAAGATAATTAATAATGTCGGTTAATTAACTTATTTAACTTCCGTTACTAAGCATTTTACACGATTGTATGACATGTTCTAATGCTTAAACTCACCCTTGGTTACCTTCGTTATACCCCCTAGGGTTAACTACTTAAACCACCCTTTGTTCGTTTTTTTTACAAGCTTTGGTCCGACCGACCTTACCAACCGACCTTACACAAGGTCGGTCCATTCCAGTGACTTCTGGGTTTGAAAATTTACGCTACGACCGACCTTACAAACTCGGTCCCATGGTCGGTCCATTCCAGAACATATTACCGTTAGAAAATTCTACTCTGACCGACCTTGCAAGTTTGGTCCACAAGGTCGGTCCATTCCAGAAACAACTTCCCGTACAAAAAATTCAGACATGACCGACCTTGCAAGTCCGGTCCCAAGGTCGTTCTATTCCAGAGACTTAATCCTTAACCAAAACTCAAGCCCCCGACTTGTAAGTCCGGTCCCCCACGGTCAGTCTATTCCAAGACCATTTCTGGCAGGTACTAGGCTCGACCGACCTTGCAGGTCCGTCCCCAAGGTCGGTCTGCTCCAGACCCTTGTTTTTAATTGCCCATTTAACCCAAACTTCACCTTATGTATCCTAGTATGTTCTAAACCTCATTTGGGCACTTCAATCACACCTTAAGACCTCCATTAACTCCTTAGATCATTCACTAAAACCCTCCTCAAGCA
This sequence comes from Limonium bicolor, assembly GCA_023374045.1. Taxonomy (NCBI): domain Eukaryota; kingdom Viridiplantae; phylum Streptophyta; class Magnoliopsida; order Caryophyllales; family Plumbaginaceae; genus Limonium; species Limonium bicolor. The sequence continues at coordinate 444,070,103 of CM041777.1, forward strand.
TTACATAATTCTTGTAAAAAGTCAACACTTGTAATGTTTTTCACTAGGTTTCTAAGTGGTGTTTCATACCATTATAACCACTATCCCAAAATGTTTTCTCACCACTACAACATCATCTTCCAACATCTTTTCTTACTACCAAACTCCTTTATTTTCTCCACAAGTTTATACCCCCTTCAAGCAACACATTATTTTCTCCTTGTTCACCAACATTGTATAGTCCTAAACACAATCCCTCCATGACTTAGTACTTTCCAACACTCATTTGATTTCTCTACAACTCCAAGGTAATGCCTAAGTCCTTATTGCATTCTAGAACACCTTAATACACGGTTTCTTTATCTAGTAAAATACTTATTAATTTCTCACTTCTCTAGCTCACCGAAACTCACTTAAAACACCTAGAGCTTTCTTATACATTACCTAATTTTTTGACATGGGTTTACTAATATTTCACAAAATACTTACACAAACAAAACACACAGTTTTCACCGTTCAACATCCAAGAATACTTAGATCCATCAAGAACATTCTTATACACAAACTTCACCCAAACTACACTACATCATAATATAGTGCATTATTTAAATTGCTTGGCACTCAGGCCCTTAAATTGCATAAATCTTAAACACTGAATTTCCACATTATATTTGCCTTTGACCTGCAAATACACTCAACATAACAGTATGCCCTTAATAATCTCTTTGAGAGCTTTTACTAACTCATTCACCATTGGCTCTTTAGGTAGTTTCATTAAGCAACATAAGCTCATTTTTTTCCTAAGGCATTATAAGCTACATTAGGTTAGTCATTTACCTCTTCTTCTTCAAAGTTTCTTTCCTTGTTTCCTTGTACCGAAAATCAGCAAGGAGTTTGATCACTTGTCAACTTTCTAGTCAATGTACAAGCAAGGTAATGAGTATACAAGTTTCATGCTTAAGCACACTTATAAACCCTAAGTTTTACATTGTCTTAAAACATTAAGATAGTTGTTTTACCTTGGTAATGGAAGAGAGTTTGAATATGTAGCAAGAGAGGACTCCACCTAGTCCATGAAAGATTGAAATGAAGCTAGAACAAAGCAAGAGAAAACACCATCAATGGTGATTTTTGGTCAACATCAAAACAAGAGGGAAATGGGGTTTTCTTTGGTTTTTCCTTACCTTGAAGCAAAGGTGATCAACAAGGCATGAAAATATAAGCTCAAGCTCCTCCCATGGAAGTTCTTCTTGGCACCGAAATGGTTGTGTTGGAGTTTTGAAAGGATGAAGTTGAAGAGCTTGGTGAGACTAAGAAAATGGTGGTCTTAGAATTTGATTTGGCAAAGGGAGCTAGGAGATATAAGAGATTGAAGATGGAGAATGGTGTGTGAGCTGTAGCAAAACCGTGAATGGAGGAAGAAGAGAGGTTGGAGACGTGGGAAATGAAGAAGGAAGGAAGAGAATGAAGGTAAGTAGCTAGTTTTAGATATTTAAGTAAAAGTAAATAGTAACTTGCTTTATTTCTTTACTTATCTTATTAAGCTAGTAAGGGGATGACTCACCCTTATAAAAACCGGCCCCCATTATGTAATAAGGGGTATTTTAGTCTTTGTTGACCAATTAACTCACTTATATTGACTTATGTTATAAACTAGCTTAATTTAGTTACTATTCACAAAACAAGGCACATAATTGTGAAATTTTTGATTTCCCATTGATTTAGACTTCCTAATGTGATACTAAGTAGTACACATGTTAATTAAAGAGTAATGATGGACATTTAGCCACCCAAAACTCATTTACAAGACAATTTTTCAAAAATGTGTGTGAGCCTCGATTTTAAACCCTATCCTATGTGGATTAAGTTGATTAGGATCTAATCGGGTTTTAGGTCCACTTATAACCTAAGGTTAATAACTATGTTATATAACAATAATTATCAAAACCTAAGCTAGCTCACTGGAACCTATTATGAGTCGCCACCTAATTTTAACCTAGATCAAATTAGGAAAGGAGAGTTCGGGTTCGGGGGCTTGATATTCGACTTAATTAGTGTTCAAATTACTTTCATTACCCTTCCTAGGTCGTTTTTCCTCTACTTGGTTTATTTACGGCTTTCTACAAAGTTGTTTTTAACCTAGGTGCGCACTTCTGTTTTTTTTTATTTTAAAACGTTTTTTGACAAAAAATTAAAGTGAAATTGAAAGTTACCTAAACTAGGGTTTCAGAGGCAGGGTTAGGTCAAATTTTAATTACGTCCGTAGCCACGGACCTAATGTCAGAGACCACGAACCCTAGTTGAATTCAGTGATTTCAAAAACAGAACTAAAATAAAAACGCAAACTTGAAAAGTCCGGGGCCACGGACAGGGTGTCCGTGGGCCCGGGCATGTGTTGACAGAAACCCTAAAATTTGAAAATTTGAAAAATGTAAAATCCCGCCACCGTCTGTGGGTGTCCGTGGTCACGGACAACCCGTCCGTGGTCCCGGACAATGAGTCCGAGGTCAAGGACAGCCCACGGACAGTGGGTTTTCGATGGTTCCCGAGGGTGTTTTGGGCTCAAATTTTATGGGTGTGTTGCCTGAAAGATTTTAAACACGTTAGTAATTGAAAGAACTCAATTTGACATCAAAATTAATACGAAACTTAGCAAACAAGTAACAAGGCAGTAGCTGAAACAATTAACGATACAGAAGCGAAAAAGAGTTCGTTTAAGCCCAAATTTTGAGGCAAGACTGATAATATCGTGGGGAGTTAGGAAAGTGAAAATTCTACCTGTTTTACCTTTGGATTCATGATGATTCTTGACACCGGGATTCGCGAGTGCTCTGTTGATGGCAGACCCGAAAGGATTTTGAACCAAGCTTCTGGTTGTTGGTTGTTCTTGCTGTTCTTCACGTTTTGGTGATGTTTTGTGGGGTTTTGATGATTATTGGTGCTTTAGGGATTGGAAAACGTGTTTAGATGGTGATTTCGGGGGATTTTCGGTATGATTTGGGTGGCCGGGTGTTGGAAAACATGAGAGAGAGAGAGAGGAGGCTGTGTTTTCTGACTCCCTAGGGTTCTTGAGCATATGAGGTTCTGATTTTATCAAAAAACTTATCCCCTTATATAGACTTTCTTAAAGATAAAGAAAATCTAGTAAAAGTAAGATTTTTTGATATTTTAATTAAATGACTTCCCAAAGGAATTTTGCTGTGAAATTTTAACCACATGTCAAGGATGGAAATTGTGAACTTGCTGAAGTGGAATCGAATTTTTTAAATGTTGGAATATTTTTAAATTGAATTTCTCGTCAGATTCAGTCAAAAACTGCTAGAAAATTATTGGAAATTCAAAAAATCAAAACTCCAACGCCATTATGCTTAGAATGTCATCCTCTATCATGGGTTAAAATATCAAAGCATTTCAAGCTGATTTGGGCCTCCTTCGGAGGAGAGAGAAAGCCTATAGGAGGTCCTAGGAGCCTTAAAAATTACAAAAACGCCCCTGACAATGACGAAACTGCTCCTCATGCCCTGGGATGCGTCGATCGAGCCGGAATCCCTCATTACTCGATTAAATGCCCCTCACAACACCAAATCTCGTAGACCCTAACCAGGGGGTTAAAATTTTGGGTATAACAGATTGCCCCCCGTCAACTAGACTTTGTAGTGGATGAGAAAAGTCTGGTTGATGCTTGAGTTATGCTCCAAAATTTTGGATTCCACAAAATCCTCCATGTTGTCCGAAACCGCGTTGACTACGTCCAGCTATTCGGAGGCGCTGACTACCTAAGCAATAAAATGCTGTCGAGCTATTCTAAGGCATGACTACTGTAAGTGAAAATGTGTCAAGCTATTCTAAGGCGCTGACTACCTAGGTGACGAAAATGACATAATGTCAAGCGGTTCTAAGGCGTTGACTACCTGTAATAAATGAAATAAAGCAATGTCAAGCGATTCTAAGGCGTTGACTACCTGGGATGTGAAAATTGTGTGGTATGCAAATGCAAGAATGCTGAAATGCTAACGATGCTAATGATGCTGGTGATGCTGATGATGCTGATGATGCTCGGATGCTTCTGGGGACCGAAACCTGTGCCAATGCTCCTGGCTGGACCCAATGTGGACTTATTGCCATCGCCCCCCAAGCCGGTGTGCAGGGATAACTCCTGGTAAAAACCCTGGGGACTTATTGCCTTCGCCCACCATTCGTTGATCCCAAAAATAAGTTGACATCGCAAAAGGAGGATTTATTGCCATCACCTCGCCAACTTTCTGTCGCCAGGTCTTGTGACGCGCCTGGATAATGCAACTAGGTCTTATGACGAGCCTATATGGATGAGATGAATGCAATGTGTTTGACGAGAGTGGGTAAACTAAAAGGTAATGCTAGGTCTTACTACGAGCCTAAGGGAATGCGACTAGGTCTTATGACGAGCCTAAAGGACGATTCTAGGTCTTACGATGAGCCTAAGGATGGACCTAGGTCTTATGACGAGCCTAAGGATGGATCTAGGTCTTATGACGAGCCTAAAGGATGGGTCTAGGTCTTATGACGAGCCTAAGGAAGGATCTAGGTCTTATGATGAGCCTAAAGGATGGGTCTAGGTCTTATGACGAGCCTAAGGATGGATCTAGGTCTTATGACGAGCCTAAAGGATGGGTCTAGGTCTTATGACGAGCCTAAGGATGGGTCTAGGTCTTATGACGAGCCTAAGGATGGATCTAGGTCTTATGGTGAGCCTAAAGGATGGGTCTAGGTCTTATGACGAGCCTAAAGGTTATTCTAAGTGAAAGTGAGTAAAATGTATGATGGGTCTAAATGGATGTAGAAGGATTAGGGTTTATGTCAAACCTGGAGATGGTAGGGCTCAAGAAGGGCCTGTGAATGTTTGGATGTGGAGGTAGGGCTTAGGACGGGCCTGAGGATGTTTAAATGTGGAGGTAGGGCTTAGGACGGGCCTGAGGATGTTTAAATGTGGAGGTAGGGCTTAGGACGGGCCTGAGGATGTTTAAATGTGGAGGTAGGGCTTAGGACGGGCCTGTGTGATGTACAATGGCGGTGGTGATGTTTGAGCTTTGGGTTCCAATTGGTGTTGTCACAGCAATTGTTGGAACCAACAATTGCCCCCAGTATTTTCCCTCAAGACAATCTGAGCTAGAATTCATGGCAATCGATCGGAACGATCGATTGCCCCCAGTATTTTCTTTGGTTAAACGTGCGAACAAGTCTTATCCTTACAGGGTCAAGGCTTATGTTTTGATGTGGTGCTTCCTAACCTACACTCGACGTGTTTGGTGTTTGCACTCGTTTCTCGCTTACGGTCACAACTTCTCAACCATTGAATTTGACATTTATTAGATTTACGCATTCAACCTGTTACTTTCACATGATTGGATACACAACTACTAAGTCGGAAGTCTTTTGAGCTTATAACGTGGCTATGGGGTGTAATGAAAGACAATGGGATGATGGGAGAATGTTTAGGATAGGTGGAGCTATAAGGGTGACCAAAGCTGCAACTTGCACCTTCTCTCGGACTTGCCTTCTTTGTTCTGAAGTCGTTTGGCTACTTCGTGATGACTTTGTTTATGAGCTTGGGGTTTGGGACTTTTGAGTTGTTCCTAGCACCTTCTCTCTTTTTTTCGATTTTGGATTTCTTCGAGGCTTTTCAGATTTGCCTTTCTTTGAATCTCCTTTCCTTCGGGGTTCTTGTGTTTCCCGGCTTTGAACTTTGAGAGCTGTTTTTGATGTTAGCTCATTTGGATCCTGTGTCACTTTGGGACCACTAGCGGATCGTTTTGTCACGCTGGTAGCAATTTTGCTTCTTTGGACTTGTGAAGTTGCTGCTCGGAAGTCGGGCTCCTTGCTTCCTTTAGTCACCAGGTCGATTATTCATCATTGGCTGGCTTATTTATGGAGCTTGTAGTGTTGTAAAAGAGGTCATATATGAAAAGCTCAGCGGGGGTGCCTAGGGTGTAATGTTAGGGTTCACAAGCTTTTTGGCTGTGTGGTGCTGTACCTAGGTGCTTCGTCATCCCTAATAGCTGTGTATCCGTTCTTTGTTACTTTTCACAGGTTTAAGCGTAAATTTACAAATTATCTCCTTCGTTTGGAGTCATGCCGTTTACCTCACCTTCTCTGGAGTCGTGTAAAAATGACATTCTCTTTCGCTTTTGGTTTTACCACTCAAAGCACTCTCGCGAAGTGTGCACTCAGAGACTCATTTGCACATTTAAACATTATCATTCCTTAACTCAGATTGCCCTCGGTATTGTTGTGGGGTTTACTTAACAAACCTTAGAATGCCCAAGTTACTTATGGAGGGTGATTGCATGTATGATGGTGAGTGGTGATGGGGTGATTGCCGAATGATTTATCTTTTTGTTCTTTTGGTGGCAGCAGTTTTGTTTTTATGCGTCTGGTAAAATGGTAGAAATAATGGAATGTTGTGACATGTGTGGTGGCTGTAACTTGGATGGGAAGGTGATTTTGTACAAGAGGTTTCATGCGAAAAGAAGGTCTTTCCTTTCATATGTTTGCAGACATGCTTTATGAGTGAGAGTCTTTCTCTCTTTTTTTTCAGCACATAAACGAATGTATAAACATTAAAACATGAACAAAGAAGAAATTTTATTGATAACCAAAGGGAACAACGGTGGCACTGAGTACCGATTAAACGGGAAAACAACTGAACTAGCTAAAGAACTTAAAAGAAAAAGGAAAAGGACAAAAGCTACGCGAAACAACTTAAAGGGGGAAAAACAACAAAGATTCCTAGTGGTGTTCTGGCATAGGATTCCCGAAGATATTCCCGCGCTCTGAGAACTGAAGTCCCTGGTCAATTAGGTCTTGGATCTTATGCTGCAGGGCCCTGCAATGATCGGTGTCATGACCTGGTAACTGATGGTAGTGACAGAACTGATTTGGACTCCTGCCCAAACTGGTGACTCCTGGCCGGGGCGGAAGAGGCTGTAAGATGTTCTGCTCCTGGAGCTTTTTCAGAGCATGACTCAAAGGCCGACCAATATCTGTGAATTCTCGCTGATTGAAATCCGGTCTTGGAGGTGGTACCGCTCGATAGTTCCTCCCTTGTTCCCTTGGCTGTTGGACTACATTCACCTCGTACTGTCCCGTGTACCTCTGCGGTGCGCTCTGTGCGTAAGCTGCGGTCGGGTAGGAAGCTTTCGCTGGTTCAGATTTTGGGAACTTTGAATTATTTTCGGATCCTCGAGGATACCCAAGATTTAAGTCTCCCTTGTGGATCTTCTCCTCCAAAACTCCTACCTGGCCCATGAGCATATCAAAGCTTGGAAAGTACATATACTTTAATTCATCAGTGTACTGCTTTTGCATGTTCTCAACAATCATGCGAATTTGTTCCTGCTCATCCATCCTTGTGGACATGCCTGCTGCCTTCCTCCTCCACCACTTTATAAAGTCAGACATGGACTCACTTCCCGTTTGGCGCGTGCTGGCAAGGTCAGACCGGGTGATTTCCAAGTTTTTAGCATACTCAAAGTGAGTCAGGAAGGCCTCACATATCTCCTCGTATGTCTTGGTGTTCATTCTTTGAGTTAGGTACCATCGTTGAGGAATCTCATCTAGGTATCGGGCAAAAACCTTGGCCTTCTGCATATCATTGAGCCTCAGGATAGACATCTCTCGATCAAACATCGCCAAATGAATTTGGGGATCGGTCGAGCCCTTGTAGAGAGCCAAGGTGGGGAGCTTCAGCTTCGCGGGTAGCTTAACGTCTGGATAAGATCCCATGGAGAGATAGTCAAAACCAGCAGGTTTACCGGCCTTTTCCATGCGCTCAATGCGCCTCAGAGCCCTCTGAACTTCAGCAGCTAACTGGTTCCCGGGAGCACCACCTCCGTATCCAACATGGGTGTCATGTCCCTCCAAGGAGATATTGTCCACGCCGTATAAAGGGTTGACAAATCCCTGCAGCGGTCCTTCCTGTCTTGCTGCCTCCAAGGATCCTATTTTCTCATGGAGCTCAACTGTTGCCGCCGTATGCCGCGCCTCCAGGGCTTCAATGGCAGCTTGATGTTTCTGTACTAGGCTGGCTATTTGATCCTGCTCCCCCGTTGGATCTCCAGTGGCCCTGCTTTGGGCTGCCGTTTCCAATGCGGCCAACTTATCCTCCAGCTTGGTGATTGTGTCCACATATTTATTTTCGAGTGCCTGGATTGCTTCCTGGTGCTTCAAATCAAAATTTCTCATGAGCGCTTCAACAGAAGTGTTCTGGTTTCCCCACCCCCCTGCTTGCTGATCCTCCTGAGGGATATCGTCATGGGCCTGGACCGACATGTCAGATGAGCTGGAGTCTACTTCGGGCTGAAATGATGGAAGTGGAGGAGTAGGCAGCCGGGTCAAACGTCCGGAACTTCTGTCCCAGCGCCTTTCTGAAATCTTGCCTCCTTTCTGTTTCAGAACATAGAGTAAAAACAAAAACCATTAGGGCACGGGCTTTCAATGACATGGAAAGATTTTCCAGGACTTTTTTTTTGGACGGTTCGGGCCTAGCGGGCTGGAGATTTTTGGCATGTGACATGGGCCAGCAATCCTAGTGGACACCTTCGAGCTTATTCTGAGAGGGTGATGTCGTGGAGGTAAATGCATTTGGGCCACTGAAACCCTCAAGTGTTTCATTTGGACTGGGAGAGATTGATGGATCGATACAGACATTGGGCCTGAGGCCCGGGAGAAAGAACATATGCACAGAAGCCTTACATAAGGAGGTGATGCAAATGTCCTCACAAAATGACTCGGTCCAACGGGTACAGACTGATCCGGAGAGGTGCTTGGGGCGCCGGCCCAGGTCACCACAAAGGAATAGGGCTTGCACGCTATTCTCTTTGGGCTTCCCCACTTTTCTCACATCACCTGAAGGTGTGCGTCTACGGTCGGGTCTTTGACTGACCAAACAATGGGCTAGGTAGGGGTACTGCCGGGAAAATGCTTGGGGCTAAAGCCCAGGTATTAAGGGGGTGTGGTTAGACGACACCCTCATCTTTCCCCCACTTATTCACATCACCTAAAAGGTGTGAGTCCCTGACAAGGGACCCTCAAACGGGTCCCGGGGTGAGGTTGGTCTATGTGGACCCTCGCTCTCATATGATGCAAGGGTACAAAAATTCAAATTGCGCACAAAAGTAAATAAACAATGCAATAAAAGCCATAAATAAACATCTTTCAAGTTAAGCCCTCTTTCTTAAAATTAAACAAGTTAAAATTAAGAGGTTAGTCCCCAGCAGAGTCGCCAGTCTGTGAGCCTCGATTTTAAACCCTATCCTATGTGGATTAAGTTGATTAGGATCTAATCGGGTTTTAGGTCCACTTATAACCAAAGGTTAATAACTATGTTATATAACAATAATTATCAAAACCTAAGCTAGCTCACTAGAACCTATTATGAGTCGCCACCTAATTTTAACCTAGATCAAATTAGGAGAGGAGAGTTTGGGTTCGGGGGCTTGATATTTGACTTAATTAGGGTTCAAATTACTTTCATTACCCTTCCTAGGTCGTTTTTCCTCTACTTGGTTTATTTACGGCTTTCTACAAAGTTGTTTTTAACCTAGGTGCGCGCTTCTGTTTTTTTTATTTTTTAACATTTTTTGACAGAAAATTAAAGTGAAATTGAAAGTTACCTAAACTAGGGTTTCGGAGGCAGGATTAGGTCAAATTTTAATTACGTCCGTAGCCACGGACCTAATGTCCGAGACCACGGACCCCAGTTGAATTCAGTGATTTCAAAAACAGAACAAAAATAAAAACGAAACTTGAAAAGTCCGGGGGCCACGGACAGGGGTCCGGGGCCCGGACATGTGTTGACAGAAACCCTAAAATTTGAAAAATTAAAAAATGTAAAATCCCGCCACCGTCCGTGGGTGTCCGTGGTCACAGACAACCCGTCCGTGGTCCCGGACAATGAGTCCGAGGTCTCGGACAGCCCACGGACAGTGGGTTTTCGATGGTTCCCGAGGGTGTTTTGGGCTCAAATTTTATGGGTGTGTAGCCTGAAAGATTTTAAACACATTAGTAATTGAAAGAACTCAATTTGACATCAAAATTAATACGAAACTTAGCAAACAAGTAACAAGGCAGTAGCTGAAACAATTAACGATACAGAAGCGAAAAAGAGTTCGTTTAAGCCCAAATTTTGAGGCAAGACTGATAATATCGTGGGGAGTTAGGAAAGTGAAAATTCTACCTGTTTTACCTTTGGATTCATGATGATTCTTGACACCGGGATTCGCGAGTGCTCTGTTGATGGCAGACCCGAAAGGATTTCGAACCAAGCTTCTGGTTGTTGGTTGTTCTTGCTGTTCTTCACGTTTTGGTGATGTTTTGTGGGGTTTTGATGATTATTGGTGCTTTAGGGATTGGAAAACGTGTTTAGATGGTGATTTCGGGGGATTTTCGGTATGATTTGGGTGGCCGGGTGTTGGAAAACGTGAGAGAGAGAGAGAGGAGGCTGTGTTTCTGACTCCCTAGGGTTCTTGAGCATATGAGGTTCTGATTTTATCAAAAAACCTATCCCCTTATATAGACTTTCTTAAAGATAAAGAAAATCTAGTAAAAGTAAGATTTTTTGATATTTTAATTAAATGACTTCCCAAAGGAATTGTGCTGTGAAATTTTAACCAAATGTCAAGGATGGAAATTGTGAATTTCTGAAATGGAATCGAATTTTTTAAATGTTGGAATATTTTTAAATTGAATTTCTCGTCAGATTCAGTCAAAAGTTGTTAGAAAATTATTGGAAATTCGAAAAATCAAAATTCCAACGCCATTATGCTTAGAATGTCATCCTCTATCATGGGTTAAAATATCAAAGCATTTCAAGCTGATTTGGGTCTCCTTCGGAGGGAGAGAAAGCCTATAGGAGGTCCCAGGAGCCTTAAAAATTACAAAAACACCCCTGACAATGACGAAACTGCTCCTCATGCCCTGGGATGCGCCGATCGAGCCGGAATCCCTCATTACTCGATTAAATGCCCCTCAAAACACCAAAATCTCGTAGACCCTAACCAGGGGGGTCAAAATTTTAGGTATAACAATGTGCTTTTAGACTGCTTAAAGCACATTTTGTGTTTTAACTTGTTTTCAAGCTTGGTTTTCTTTGGTAATTGGTTTAATATGTTCATTAACATATAAATAAGGTCTTGGTAAGCTTATTAGGTCTTAACCAAACTTATCCCAAGCTTAGAGCACATTTTCGCCCATATTGACTTTAAGGTATTTAATGGTGTTAACTATGGTTTAAATTGTTCACTAATGTTTCTAAGGCACTTTTTAGCCTTATTATACCATAGTTTAATGTTTAAACAATTTGGGGTATTTCACTGCTACTCTGACTCGAATTCCAGCAGGAGCTTCAAGGTTTTCAAATGTCGTCTCCATCTCGGAGATGTAGGCTTCTAGCTTAGCCGATCACTCTCGTCTCTAAAGCAGGGAGGTCGGAGTTCCGCTACAGATTTTACCCAGTTTGCTTCTCTGGGTGGAGGGGGAGGGATTGGTCCTGTTTTGTTTTGTTGGTTTTGTTGTTGAGTTTGTTGCATTGCAGTGATTACTTGAGGTAGCATCTGTGCTACCGTGGCGGCGACAATCTCTGCTATCGTCTGCGTGCCTGGTCCATCAGAAGTCTCTCCACTAGGTCGGCCTCGACCTCGTCCTGACATCTGAACGTTTAACATTCGCATTAGGCTTTGTAAGATGAGACATGAGACCATTGGTCATGAATTTAAGCAAAGGTATCGTCCATACGGACGTCAAGGGTATCCGTTGTTATCAACGGTTAATTCCTAGTTAGGTTTCTAAGTATCCGTTTTAAAATGGTTGAAATCCTAACTCGGTAATCCTATGCTCGGTAACTTGGGACATTAGAGTGTAACTACACTCTGATACCACTTTTTGTAACACCCCTACCGCTAATCCTTTACCTACCGTCTAATCATCCCAATTATACTACTACTCGCAGCAGAATTACTACTACTACGACGGGTGGTACAACGCAGCTAACCGCCCATACGGCTAGCTAGGCTTACACTACTTACAGTCACGGTCTGATGTCTAAATAATACCGAGCTACTACATTATATACCAAATACAAAAGATCATATACTTACATTGCTGGATTACCGAGTATCAAGTGTATTCAATTACATCCTTTCACTAGCTTCCAAAAATAATGAGTTTAAACAGACTACTCATCTATACCCATTCATAATCCCACAATATCCAAAAGGGTGTACCCCATGGTACACCGGCTAAACAAAAAGGCTTACAACCGTGTACAACTTAGTACACCATTCAAAGTCTGTTAATTACATCAAAAGAAACATCTTGAATTCATCAAGCCTTCACCCTTTACGAGCACCTGCAAAATATTAAAAATAGTGTCCCAAGGGGCTCAGTAAAAAGCTGCATAGAAACTTCGCATATACCGCATGCTAACTAGGGTACGCCGACTATTTAAGGTCGACTATACATGCGGTTCATTATTATCATGCATACATGCTTTACATACATCACACAATCGTACACAATACAATACACATGCCAAAACATAATACAATAGCATACACAATACTTACCTTCACAAGGGTTAGCCAATTACGCATCCGGGTTAATCGGATATTTATTACTCTTTTACTCATTACACAATACTTTCACATTCATAATCATACAATACTTAGTTACTTATCCATACTTACTTCTTACACTTACTTACTATACTCATACTCATGTTAAGTCGGTATGACCTCCGGGCAGGGACTACACCGTCCCACCACTGGGCTTTACTTGGCTCACTAATCCAGGATGCTACCCATTTAAGGGATTTGGGCCGTGGAAAAGATTAAAAGCCAGGAATTGGAGCCAACCTCTTGTGACTCCGCCTCCTGATGCGTGGCCGAAACTATATCGGACTTCTACTCATTCCAATTTACCAATTTATTATGTTAGATTGGTTAGTTTGTTAGGAATTAGTTAGAAGTCCATCACAATTGTATTCGGTCACAACACAATACATCAAGCATACACACATTCATTATCATCCATACATTTCATGAATTATACAAACTATGATTTAAAGACAATATCCAACAAGGAACAATATCATGATAATCACAAGTAAGCATAATAAATCCGATTCATGCGTTTATCTTATTTAGGTGATCAATTAGCACACAACACACAAATCAAAGTAACCAAGGTAGCATACGGGGCATGAGAAGTTCATACCGTTCACCGTTGTACTCGAACCGACTTTCCTTCGGTGTTCATAAATCGAGTCCTATAACATACATGGAGTTGTATGGTTAATGACTTATTATTTAATTAACTCTTACTCCATTACCTTTCCCTAGACATACTTACTAGTTCTTACAAGTCCTAAGTGGTTATGAACTCTTTTCATACTTTAAGTTTATTTTCTCACCCATGTGCAAATTCTTTTGTTATTCTTAGCCACAATGGTGTACTTCTATATATCTATATATATTATATACATATGGTTACTATAATTAACATTTTTTGTAAGTTTGGGTCGACCGACCCACCGACCACTAGTACAAAAATGGTCTATCGCAGCGCCCCTACCGCAGCGGTTGTAAAAACAACTGCTGAGATAGGCCATTTTTAAAAATCCCGCAAACCTATCTCAGCGGTTGTTAGTTACAACCGCTGCGGTAGGGTCATTTAAAAAAAAAAAACCTCTATCGCAGCGGTTCCTACTAAAAACCGCTGAGATAGGTGTTTTTACTAACCTATCTCAGCGGTTCTTAGTAGGAACCGCTGCCATAGGGTCTTTTTTTTTTCCCCAAATCGAGCTTTCCGTCACTCTCCTCTTCATTCTCTTCTGTCAATCGAGAACGAAGCAGAGCGACGGCGAACTCGACGGTGATTCTGAGCAGTTGACGCCTGCGATTCCTCCACCACCGCCACCGTCTTCTTCCTCGTCGCGCCACCGGTACTCGCCGCCGTCTCTGTCGCCAATCCTTCCGCCAGGAGGTCGCAGGCGTCGATCGAGATTGCTGCCAGAACCCTAGGTTCGATTTCCGAATTCGAACTTTGAAATCTGTTAATTATTGTCTTGTTGATTGAATAACTAGTTGTAATATAGTTATTGATTGTTAGTTTAGTTGTGTGTACATAATTTGAATATAGATAGATTATTGAACAAGTATAAATAGTTGTGCATATAAGGTGTTCGATAAAATGCCTGAGTTGATATTTTTGCTGTTTGTGCCCTCTGCATACAACCCAAAGTTGTAAAAAACGGTACGGGAATATTGCGTCACTATTACAATGATGCTTGTGATAATGCATCCTTGTTTCTTCAGTAATATATTACTAGAGATTATTTTCGGAAAAAACTACTAATGTTCGATAAGTAAGTTACTTGATATTTTATAGTATTATAGTACTTGTCAACTGTACGTGCTATATGTAAGTGGATGTTGCCCAACCATACGTTTTTATCCATTAAACTCAGATTCCGATAAGAGATGTGATATGTTATTTACAGGTTATGTTAACTTGTGTTCTTTTTTTATTAGGAATAATTTTATAATTCTGGAGCATTGATCTACTTCAATCTTAATTAATGATTGTAACCATATTAAGTTGAATAAATAACAATGTTAGCGTGTTCGTTTTTACACTCAGATTTTTAGTTGATATAGTATTATGTTCGTAAATATGAAGTTAGTTTTTTAGAATTTGTAATTATTAATATAATTATTTTTCTAAAATTTACACTCATTAAAAATATTCTTTTTTAGTAACTAATAATAAATTATCTTAAATAATTTTTATAAAAAAGGTAATTTTTAAAAAGATATTTTTTATTAGTTTAATTTATAAGTTAATAATAAATCATCTTAATTAATTTAAAAAAAAATATAATTTTTAAAAAAAATAGTTTTTACTAATTTATACTTTTTATTAGTTAAGTTTATAGCTATAAGTTATCTTAATTAATTTTTATGGAATTTGCGGTGACTATATTTTTACAGTCACCAATTCAGTCACACTCTCTAATCTCATTAAATTAATAATGTATTTTATACGACCATCATGGAGACAAAAACGATGATACATTTTTCCTCATATACGTGCTTAATATGATAATGCTTATAGTAATGGATTTCTTGCCCCCCCCCCCTAATATTATTACCTTGCTTCACCGCTGTCTGCAGTAATTGGGGTGGTCTCTGTGTCTCTTTCTTCCTCATTGCTTCTGTTGTGCAGCATGAGCTGAAAGGTAACATCTTCATCTATCTTTTTTCTCTTTTTTATTTTCTTAATATGATAATGCTTATAATAATGGATTTCTTGCCCCCCCCTAATATTATTTCCTTGCTTCCCCGCTGTCTGCAGTAATTGGGGTGGTCTCTACTTCTTCTTCCTTATTTATTCTGCTGTGGACTAAGAGTGAAAAGGTAACATCTTCATCTATCTTTTCTCTTTGTGTGTTTAATTAATTATTGCGAAAAAGTGGTTGTGGTTAATATTGAGTGATTGTGAATAAGGATGGTTGCTGCCAATTATTGAATTTATTTGTCGTGGTAAATAAGATGTTGGTGAATGCTTAATGATAAGCATGGGATTAACACGATTACACAAAGGTCATGCCGAATTTTTTCTAGAATCGTATTAGTCTTATTAATTAATTTTATTTGTTATTTGTGTATAACAATCTTCAGTTTTCTTTGTCAGGTCTTCTGAATCTGCTATTGGATTTGTACCAGTACTTTCCCAGCCCATCACCAAAGCAGTGTCCTAGCTTCCCCCTCTGTACAACCTTAAAAACAAGTAAATTAAACTTTATTTTTGTTTAATAATGCAATGATTTGTTGAAGTTAAATTAAATGTGTTAGAATTGTTAGAATAAGGCTAGATTAGTTACGTTGGAAAGTTAGAGTACTTAGGCTACGTTAGTTAGGTTGTAACCATAGAGTAGTGCTGAGTTTGGTTGCAACCGTACATCCAGTAGAAACATGCTCCATATACAAATGCAGACGAAACTGAAAGACAAATCAATCTTAACATAGTTTTGTTTTCACATATAGAATGGAGCGTGACTGGATGTACGGTGATCGAGGGGATCACTATTTTGATGAGAAGCTGAAAGAGTTTCTCAAAGCGGCAGTGCAACACAAGGACATAACAAAGGCGGACAATATTTCATGTCCTTGTGTTGACTGTGGGGTCGTAAGGAAATATGAAGACATTGAGGAAATTAGATTTCATCTTAAGTCCCGTGGATTCATGCCACATTACAAAAGATGGAATTTTCATGGAGAAACTGTTGCAGCTAGTGCTTCAACATCATCAAGTGCTCATGATCCACGTTACGCAAGTACCGCCCACACCTTCAATACCATCAATGAGTCGGTACCGTTAAGTGATTCAGGATTCGATGACAGCGAGACCACTCACCATGATGAGCAAATGGATGAAATGTTAGAAAATGTTGCAGATACTTTTGTCGATAAGCCGGAAGAGTATCAAAGATTGTTGGACGCATCAAAGACACCTTTGTACCCTTCGTGCGTTAAATACACAAAATTGACTGCTGTACTTAATTTGTTCAACTTAAAGGGGAAATATGGAGTTGGTGACAAGTGTTTCACGTCATTTCTACAGCTGATACATGATATGCTTCCTGATGAGAATGGTCTTCCTACATCCACCTACGAGGCAAAGAAATGGATGTGTCCAATGGGAGTTGAATATAAAAAGATTCATGCTTGCCCAAATAACTGTGTGCTTTATAGGGGTGAATACGAACACCTAGACAAATGTCCTAAATGTTTGTTGTCCCGGTACAAGGACAAGGATGAGGATTCCTCCTTTCAGAAAAAAAATCGTCCAGTGAAATTATTGTGGTACTTGCCGATAATTCCTAGATTCAAACGGTTGTTTGCCAACCCAAAAGATGCGAAGAACTTACGATGGCACGCGGATGGTAGAAAAATCGATGAAAAATTAAGACATCCTGCAGACGGACCTCGTGGAGAAATATCAACAGAAAATTCAAACATCATTTTGGGGATGAGGATAAGAATCTGAGACTTGGATTGTGTACCGATGGGATGAACCCGTATGGCACGTTGAGCAGTCAGCACAACACTTGGCCGGTGCTACTAGTGATCTACAATTTACCGTCATGGTTGTGCATGAAACGAAAATACATTATGTTATCACTCCTAATTTCTGGTCCAAAGCAACCTGGTCATAACATTGACGTATATCTTGCACCACTGATCGATGATCTGAACTTGTTGTGGAATGAAGGGACAGTGGTATATGATGCTCATGCGAAAGAAAATTTCACATTGAAGGCGATGTTGTTCTGTACTGTTAACGACTTTCCTGCCTATGGGAACTTGTCAGGATACTCGGTGAAAGGATTCAAAGCGTGTCCGGTATGTGAGGATGACACATGTTCAGATCGTCTGAAGCACTGCGGCAAAAATGTTTATATGTGTCATCGACGGTTTCTTCCAGTAGACCATCCTTACCGTTCGAGAAAGCGAAAGCTGTTCAACAATGAGCCCGAGACTCGTGTGGCTCGTCTGCCTTTGAATTCAGAGGAAGTGTATGCAAAGGTAAAAGACATTGAAAATGTCTTTGGAAACACATCCGAGCCGCCGAAGAACATTTGGAAAAAACGTTCCATTTTTTGGGATCTTCGTATTGGCGGCATCTGCCTGTTCGACATTGTTTGGATATCATGCACATTGTGAAGAACGTCGGTGAGGCAGTGTGTGGTACTTTGCTCAACATACCCGGCAAGACGAAGGACGGATTGAAGGTGAGGAGAGATATGCAAGAGTTGCGCATACGGAAAGAACTACACCCAATAGAGGATGAGAAGCGAACATATCTACCTCCTGCGTGTTATACCCTCTCTAAGAGTGAAAATTAAGTTTTTGCAAGTGTTTGCACACATTGAAGGTACCATCTGGGTACTCTTCAAACTGGAAGAACCTAGTTTCTATGAAGGATTTGAAACTTTTAGGCATGAAATCTCATGATTATCATGTGTTAATGTGCATCTTCTTCCAGTTGCAATACGAGGGATATTACCAGAAAATGTCAGAAATGCTCTAACTCGATTATGTTTCTTCTTCAACGCTGTCTGCTGCTGCAAGGCAATTGACTCAGATACCCTCGATGATCTGCAACATGAAATTGTTGTGACAATATGCCAGCTTGAGATTTATTTCCCACCATCGTTCTTCGACATAATGGTGCATTTAGTAGTGCATATTGTCCGAGAGATCAAATATTGTGGTCCGGTTTACTTACGTTACATGTATCCTTTCGAACGATATATGGGGATTATGAAGGGTAGAATGAAAAACAGATATAGACCGGAAGGCAGTATCATCGAAGCAACAGTGACTGAGGAAGTCACAGAATTTGTAACAAGTTATTTGAGCGATGCAGAATCAATTGGTCTTCCCAAACCACGTCACCATGGTAGATTTGAGGGTAAAGGAGTTATTGGCAAAAAGGTTGTTCGTATCTCTCGTGATCTTATTAATCAGGCACATTTGTTTGTACTACAACACCTTGAGGTTGTTGAACCCTACTTCGATATTCACATTGCTGAGTTGAGTCGACAAAACCCTACCAAAAACCGTATCTGGCTTAAAAAAGAACAAAATCGAGTATTCGTCCAATGGTTTAAGGAATATGTGTTTGAGCAAGCTTCATTGAACCCCGAAGATGTTAGTGAAGAAATCATATGTCTAGCTGTTGGTGTGGAACAGATGTTATATGTTTGAAGGGTATGACATTAATGGATACACATACTACACTGCACGCCAAGATGCTAAATCAATACATCAGAACAGTGGGGTAAAAATTGAAGCATCGGTGACTGAATATGGTCTAGGTAACCAGGTTCAACCAATGAGCAGTAGTAGTTGGTATTATGGTGTGATAGAGGACATATGGGAACTAAACTATCACATTGATTCGTTTCTATTGTTACGCTGTAATTGGGTGGACAACCGACATGGACTCCAAAATGATAAAGGACTTATTTTGGTTGATCTTTCACGTGTTACAACTAATAAGGAAGATCAGTTTGTGTTGGGTAAAGACTGTGACCAGGTGTTTTATGTTGAAGACCCAAAAGCTAGTAGATGGCATGTTGTTCTTCCAGGGAGAAGACCGGTTTTGTTTGAGGATGAAAACAACGACGATGATGATAATGAGATGATAGATGAAACTGTATCGTTGCATACAGGGTTGCATGATTCAACTGATGATTTACAAAATGATGATGTTCAGACCATCTACGCTCGATCAGACCATAATGAGGGAGTTTGGGTAGAAAACAGATCATGATATATGTCACTATGTCTAGGTAACACCATTGGTTGAAATTACATTATATAATTCGTATTATTGTTGTTACAATGTTATCAGAATTAATTATTTATGTTTATTTTTGCAATTATACATCGTTCCATGAATATTGATCTAATGTGTGTGTGTTTTTTCCTCAGTGGATGATGATCCTATAGGACAGCTGCTACTGACTGGGGATAGTAGACCGGCAAAACGCACCACACGAGGTGGTAAAAAGAAATCAAAGAAAGCAGACGTAGAGACCACCCCACAGCAGACCGAGACAGCAGGGCCTTCACAGGAAGGACAAGAGATACAAGTTGCTCCTCCGCCTCTCAAGAAACCCAAAAAACGAGGGGCAACCCGTGGGCTGAAAGCAAATAGAGGCCCCCCGACAAAGCCTTTGGAGTTCAATGAGTTTAATCAGCGGACGGGTACTTGGAAAAATGATTTCACTGCTCTAGCCAGGCATTTGGTGAGTACATATTTCAATATAAACCACAATTGGAAGCAAGTGCCTCAGGCGTTGAAGGAGCAGATATTTGAACATCTCAAGGTATTTGTTACACTTAATAGTTTTTTTAAGATTTATATAGTTACTTTTTTACACTAATCCATTTTTTTTGTGCATATAGGACCGATTCTATATAGATCCTTCTCTGAAGGATGATGTGATGAAGGGGATTGCCACACAGTTCAAAGACTTCAGATCTCTGCTCACGAGGCAATACATTTACTGTGAGGAGCCCGCAGAGATAGAGGAGGCAGAAGGTGAAGATGTGGATGATCGGAGACCACCGTGGCAAAAATATGATGGTATTACTGAAGAGCAGTGGAATGAGTTTGTGGCGAAGCGTTTGACCCCTGAGTTCAAGGTGAGTTTCACACTAGTAGTTGTTCTTTTGTATGATAAATGTTTAAAGTGTCCTTAGAGTTCATTTGGTTAATTCATCTTTTTCATATATTATTTGCATAATTTGTCTTTTCATACATATATGTAGGCTATACGTGAGAAACAACAACAAAATGCAAAAAAAAATCGTTACCCCCATCACATGGGGAGCACAAGTATTGCTCAGCGTGTGCCGCAGTGGGAGAAAGAGGGGTTGCTGCCAGCTGGCTCGAATGTCAGCGAACGAAGGATGAAGGTTTGAGACTTAAGTCGACGGAAGAAACCTTCAAATCCGGCGGCCCATTCTAGTAAGTTTTCTGTCCTCCAGACTTACCCGACCGACCCATCCTCTGGGTCAGTCGAAGTCAGAAACTTCAACTTCAGAAAAATTTTCCCGACCGACCCACGGCCCTCTGGGTTGGTCCATTCCAGAAAGTTTCATTTCAGTTGTTTATGCTCCGACTGACCCACGACCGATCCAACCTCTGGGTACAACTTTGCCATGCTGCATGAGTACGCATCCCATTCCCCTGCCTGATGCGTCACAATACACCTCAAATCCCTCTGTGCCCTCTAGAAGAGTAAGGATGGGCGCTGAGGTCAATGAGTCATTTAAGCTCTAAAATGATACTTCACCCTCGTCTGTCCACACAAACGGTGCATCTTTCTTCATCAGTGTAGTCATGAACTTAGCGACTTTCGAGAAGTCCTTTACAAATCTCCAGTACTAACCGACTAGACCAAGAAAGCTCCGGATGTCGGTAACAGTCTTGGGTCTAGGCCATGATCGTACAGCTTCAATCTTAGAAGGGTCAACTGAAATACCTGCGCTCGAGATGACATGACCAAGGAATGATACCTAATCTAGCCAGAACTCGCATTTGGAGAACTTCGCATAAAGCTGGTTCTCACGCAGTGTCTCAACTACTTTCCTCAAATGAATTTCATGTTCTTCTGCTGATTTGGAATACACAAGGATATCGTCGATAAATACTACAACTGAAGTGTCTAACTGCTCACTGAATAGCTGATTAATTAGATCCATGAACTTTGCTGGTGCATTTGACAAACCGAATGGCATGACGGTGAATTCGTAGTGGCCATATCTGGTACGGAATGCCGTTTTCTCAATATCTTGCTCTCTGATAGCAATCTGATGATACCCAGAACGAAGGTCGATCTTGGAGAAGACTGAGGCTCCTTTCAGCTAGTCGAATAGGTCGTCGATGTGTGGCAATGGGTATTTATTCTTGACTGTAACCGCATTCAACTCGCAGTAGTCAATACAAAGTCGGAGACTACCGTCCTTCTTCTTCACGAAGAGGACCGGTGCTCCCCAGGGTGATATGCTCAGGCGTATAAACCCTTTGTCGAGATGGTCGCGTAACTGCTCTTTCAGCTCTGTCATTTCTGCAGGTGTCATATGGTACGGTGCCCTAGCAATACTGCTCTCTGTGGTGGCATACCAGGCAGCTCCTTAGGGAATACGTCAGGGAATTCGGATACAATTGGTACTTCGGGGTTGAACTCTGGATCTCTCTCCAAGTCTTGTACATAACACAAATACACTTCATGGTCCTTTCTGAGCTCCCGGTACATGGCCATGGCGGAGATGACTGTGGTCGAAGGCTCTCTCGGTCTCTAGCGGTAAGATACAGTAACCCCAGAAGGACTCTTGAGCAGCAATAGGTGCTTGGCGCAGAGGATTCTACCCTTGTGCCGCTCCAACCAATTCATTCCAACTATTAAGTCGAATCCCAATCCATTAAACTCGGTGAAGGAGATGGGAAACGCTTCGCTTTTGATTTGGATCGTGGCTGATTTGTAATACTTAGTACACTGTACTCGCTCCTTCGATGGGAGAGTAACCAAGAAGTTCGGTAGCTCATCCGCATCTAGCCCCAACCTCTTCACAAAAGATGGTGATACAAAGGTGTGAGAGGCACTGGAGTCGAATAACACTGAGGCTTCAATGCCATTCACTGGGAAGGTTCCCGTTAAGATGGTGCCGCTTTTACTGGCTTGTGCTTCGGTGAGGATACTCAGGCTACCTTCGGTACCGAGTCCACAACCTATTGGATTCATAAGTATTGATGGTGGACACAAGTGGAATTTAAATCAACACTGCTCTTTATTTATAAACCAACCATCATACATACCGTGTCTCTAATACACGTTACTAATGCATTACATGCTACTACGAATTTAATACTTTCTAAAGTAAGGTTCAGGCGTCCTGGTTTCATGTGTGTGGCATTGATTATTGCCGGCGGTGCTGTATTCAGCATGATCTTGTTGATCCCGTGATACAACATCCTAGATTTTCCACCCATGATTAGGACATCTCCTGATCTCAATACCAATTTCTCTGCGCGGTCCACACGCTTCTGCTCGCTATACAAAAATACGGCATCATCACCAATGGACCAAGACACTACGGGCACTCCTTGTTCAAGAGATTTTGCTGTCTCGTCCTTGTCTTGGTGTAACCCGAGTCGTCCTTCTTTCTCATAGAAGTTGACGATACAAAGGTCCACTTCAAGTGCGGGGATCGGATCGTTTTCACATTGTTGTGCAAGTTCTACTACTTGTGTAACCAGTGTTTGAAATTCTGGGGGTATTGTCGGTGGCGTCGCTCCGTCTTGCATCCGTGTCTCTTGGTATGTCTTGGTATAAGGGTTCCAGTCCTTTCCCAAGCACATCATCTTCAGCTTCATCTTCACTACACCGGGGATTCGGGTGTATAAAATCCTCCTAGACCCCTTCCTAGCTTATTGCATCGTCGGATGATTGAGATTTGGGCTTCGGGTGTCAGGTACCCCTTTAATAGAATCATACCTGGTCGGATGACCTAACACTGCTCGCTGGAGTCGTGGTAAGTGGTGATGTCGGTTTCTTCATGGAGCGGGTTTGATGGTATAGGATAGCAGATACTAAAACTACCTATGGTTGTAAATTTCATACGGTGAGTACTAGTATTAACTACTTCATTTCATGCTCATTACATACTTCTATTCATTTACTCATGCATTCACTCAAACAGTTACTCCAATACTTAGTCATGCTTCTCAAGGATTCAAGTTTAGTTAATTACTAGGCCGGACTTAGAACCGGACCCATCGTGGTCAATAACGTGCAAGACAGGCTGCCTCTGGGTGCGCCCCTCAGAGGACCTCGGGATCCCTGTCCCTGTGGTGCCTGCTGGGCTGGTGCATCGCCAGATGCAACCTCCTTGCCTTCCCTCTGCTTGTAGTTCTGGAAGTTCCCTTTGGGCTTGGCATTCTCTGGGCACATGTTGGCTCGATGTCCCGGTTTCTGACAGTTGTAGCACCGGATTTCTCTCCCTTGGCAATCCTTGCCGGGATGGTCTTGGTTGCCTCTTTTGCATACGTAGCTGCGGCCGTCGGAGTAGTTCTTGTTATAACTGGAGCCAGAACCTAAGGCTTAGAGGGTTAGCACATTGGTGCGGGAATACTAGCTATGATAATTATACGAATACAAGTTTAGATTTGAAGTTTACCCATAGGTGGGTGTGATCTCAGTGGCTTCGCAGCCACCGGCGCAGAAGAACCTAGCTGAAGAAGCTCAACCGGTTTTCCCTTCTCATGCGGGGCACTGCTTCTCACTTGGGGAGTTCTTTTGGGTTTACTGAAAGAAATTCCCTTTCTTCTTTTTCCAGCTCTTGCCTTGGTTTTGCTCCTCGGCACTAGTGTTTTTGTTGTTGGCCTTGCGCTTAAGCGCGGTTTCCTCATCCCTTAGTTGGCAAGTGATCTCAACGCGAGATGCCGCGTGATAGCACTCATGAAGTTTCAGGTATTAGCCATGATTCTTAATCAGAAAGATAAAGGTTAAGTAATTACAATGGTACTAAGGGTTCAACCAATATTTACCTGAAGGAGGTAAATCTGGTGTAGCCCATGCCGTACCGAAGGCGATGGCTCAAACCGCCATAGAAGCGATCGACCAACACCTGGCCGGTGTACCCAAGGTCGGGTAGAAGACGAAGGATAGAGGTGAAGGTGCGGTAATACTCATCCACAGACATCTTGTCTGTCATTCTCAAGGCATCCAGCTCTAGTTTTTCTTGGTTTTGACATGTTCTGGATAGTATTTGGATCGGATGAGGGATGTGAAGGATTCCCAGTCGAATGTGGGGTCGTTGACATGCTCGTTTTTGACTAACTTCCACCAATCCATGGCTGCATCCTTAAGATAATAAGCAGCTACACTGACTCGAATTCCAGCAGGAGCTTCAAGGGTTTCAAATGCCGTCTCCATCTTGGAGATGTAAGCTTCTAGCTTAGCCAGATCACTCTCGCCTCTAAAGCAGGGAGGTCGGAGTTCCGCTACAGATTTTACCCAGTTTGCTTCTCTGGGTGGAGGGGGAGGGATTGGTCCCGTTTGGTTTTGTTGGTTTTGTTGTTGGGTTTGTTGCATTGCGGTGATTACTTGAGGTAGCATCTGTGCTACCGTGGCGGCGACGATCTCTGCTATCGTCTGCGCGCCTGGTCCATCAGAAGTCACTCCTCTAGGTTGGCCTCGACCTCGTCCTGACATCTGAACGTTTTAACATTCGCATTAGGCTTTGTAACATGTGACATGAGACCGTTGGTCATAAATTTAAGCAAAGGTATCGTCCATACGGACGTCAAGGGTATCCGTTGTTATCAACGGAATTCCTAGTTAGGTTTCTAAGTATCTGTTTTAAAACGGTTGAAATCCTAACTCGGTAATCCCTATGCTCGGTAACTTGGGACATCAGAGCGTAACTACGCTCTGATACCACTTTTGTAACACCCCTACCGCTAATCCTTTACCTACACCGTCTAATCATCCCAATTATACTACTACTCGCAGCGAAATTACTACTACTACGGCGGGTGGTACAACACCGCTAACCGTCCATACGGCTAGCTAGGCTTACACTACTTACAGTCACAGTCTGACGTCTAAATAATACCGAGCTACTACATTATATACCAAATACAAAAGATCATATACTTACATTGCTAGATTACTGAGTATCAAGTGTATTCAATTACATCCTTTCACTAGCTTCCAAAAATAATGAGTTTAAACAGACTACTCATCTATACCCATTCATAATCCCACAATATCTAAAAGGGTGTACTCCATGGTACACCGGCTAAACAAAAAGGCTTACAGCCGTGTACAACTTAGTACACCATTCAAGTGTGTTAATTACATCAAAAGAAACATCTTGAATTCATCAAGCCTTCACCCTTCACGAGCACCTGTAAAATATTAAAACAGTGCCCCAAGGGGCTCAGCAAAAAGTTGCATATAAACTTTGCATATACCGCGTGCTAACTAGGGTACGCCGACTATTTAAGGTCGACTGTACATGCGGTTCATTATTATCATGCATACATGCTTTACATACATCACACAATCGTACACAATACAATACACACGCCAAACACAATACAATAGCATACTCAATACTTACCTTCAAAAGGGTTAGCCAATTACACATCTGGGTTAATCGGATGTTATTACTCTTTTACTCATTACACAATATATACTTACACATTCATACTCATACAATACTTAGTTACTTATCCATACTTACTTCTTACTCTTACTTACTATACTCATACTCATGTTAAGTCGGTATGACCTCCAGGCAGGGACTACACCGTCCCACCACCGGGCTTTACTTGGCTCACTAATCCAGGATGCTACCCATTTAAGGGGTTTGGGCCGTGGAAAAGATTAAAAGCCAGGAATTGGAGCCAACCTCTTGTGACTCCGCCTCCTCACGCGTGGCCGAAACTATATCGGACTTCTACTCATTCCAATTTACCAATTTATTATGTTAGATGGTTAGTTCGTTAGGAATTAGTTAGAAGTCCATCACAATTGTATTCGGTCACAACACAATACATCAAGCATACACACATTCATTATCATCCATACATTTCATGAATTATATAAACTATGATTTAAAGACAATATCCAACAAGGAACATTATCATGATAATCACAAGTAAGCATAATAAATCTGATTCGTGCATTTATCTTATTTAGGTGATCAATTAGCACACAACACACAAATCAGAGTAACCAAGGTAGCATACGGGGCATGAGAAGTTCATACCGTTCACCGTTGTACTCGAACCGACTTTCCTTCGGTGTTCACAAATCTAGAGGTCGTCTCCTCTGACCGGCGTAGCTTTTCTGACGACTCTGAGCCACAAGCAAGCACTCTCTGATAGTCTGTATCTTACTCACAGCATCCTCGACCAGGTCTGGACCAACAACTGCCCTCTCCTTCAGATCATCCCAACAGATAGGTGATCTGCACCTCCTGCCATACAAAGCCTCAAACGGGGCCATCCCGATGCTAGTCTGGAAGCTGTTATTATATGCGAACTCTATCAAAGCAACGTGCGGGTCCCAGCTGCCTCCAAAATCAAGCACACATGCCCTGAGCATGTCCTCAAGGACCTGATTCATCCTCTCTGTCTGCCCATCCGACTGAGGATGATACGCCGAGCTGAACGACAACTTCGTCCCCAAAGCCTGATGCAAACTCTGCCAGAATCTGGATACGAAGCATGGGTTCTGTCAGACACAATCGAAACTGGAACCCCATGCAATCGCCAATCTCATCCATATACAACTGCGTTAGGCGATGCAAACTGAAGGTCTTCCTGACTGGCAAGAAATGAGCGCTCTTCGTGTGCTGGTCCACAATAACCCATACTGCATCGAACCCTCTCGGAGTCTTAGGCAGTCCCATGACGAAGTCCATGCCGACGCTCTCCCACTTCCATTCCGGAACGGGTAGAGGCTGAAGCAAACCGGCTGGTCTCTGATGCTCCGCCTTGACCTGCTGGCAGGTCTGGCATCTGGACACAAAATCAAAAATATCTCTCTTCATATTGTTCCACCAAAAGGTCTCTCGAAGGTCTCGGTACATCTTCACACCTCCTGGGTGTACCGAGTACGGAGCTCCATGAGCCTCCTGCATGATCTCTCGCCTCAAAGCATCATCTGCAGGCACACAGACACATTTTCTGAATCTCAGACAGCCATCCTCTGAAACTCTGAACTCGGACTCCTGACCGGCAGACAATCCCTCTCTGATTTTGCTCAACCTAGAGTCGAGCTCCTGACTGGCCTTGATCCGGTCGATCAAGGTAGGCTGGATCTGCAACGCTGAACCTGCCCAACACCCCTGATCTCTCTGACGAGACACGCAGAGAGAACTAAAAGACTGCAACTCGAGAGCAGACCTCTGCACACCAGACAAGGTACAAACAGCTCCAGACGGACCCCTCCTACTGAGCGCATCAGCAACCACATTCGCCCTACCCGGGTGGTAAAGGATCTCCAAATCATAATCGTGTAGCAACTCCAGCCACCTCCTCTGCCTCAAGTTCAACTTCTTCTGAGTGAACAGATACTTGAGGCTCTTATGATCCGTATAAACCTTGCACGCAACTCCATAGAGGTAATGCCTCCAGATCTTCAGGGCAAAAACAACAGCAGCTAACTCCAGGTCGTGGGTCGGATAGTTCTTCTCATACGGCTTAAGCTGACGGGAGCCATATGCAACTACCTTCCCATGCTGCATCAGAACACAACCAAGTCCCTTATGGGACGCATCACAGAACACCTCTAGACCCTCGGTCCCCTCTGGAAGAGTCAAGATCGGTGCAGACGTCAACCTCTTCTTCTACTCCTGGAAGCACAGCTCACAGGCCTCACTCCACTCAAACTTCACATCCTTCTGCAGTAGACGAGTCAACGGAATCACCAACTTGGAGAAGCCCTCCACAAACTTACGATAGTAGCCCGCTAGTCCAAGGAAGCTATGGATCTCTCCCACATTAGTGGGCCTGGCCCACTCTGTAATAGCTTTAATCTTCTCCGGATCCACAGAGATACCATCCTTAGAGACCACATGTCCCAAGAATACCACATGGTCCAACCAGAACTCACACTTCTTCAGCTTCGCGTACAACTCCTTCTCCCTCAGAGTCTGGAGAACGGTCCTCAAATGCTCCTCGTGCTCCTCAGCACTCTTGGAATACACCAAGATGTCATCAATAAACACCACCATGAACTGGTCCAAAAACGGCTTGAAGACTCTGTTCATCATATCCATAAATACAGAAGGCGCATTCGTCAAACCGAATGGCATCACTAGGAACTCGTAATGTCCATAACGAGTCCTGAAGGCGGACTTAGGCACGTCGTCTACCTTAATCCTCAGCTGATGATAACCCGACCTCAGATCTATCTTCGAGAACACCTTAGCCCCTGCTAACTGGTCGAACAAGTCATCAATGCGTGGGAGAGGATACCTATTCTTAATGGTAACCTTGTTGAGCTCCCTGTAGTCGATGCACAAACGCATACTACCATCCTTCTTCTAACAAATAACATTGGCGCTCCCCAAGGTGACACACTAAGGCGGATGAAGCCCTTATCCAACAACTCCTGCAACTAAACTTCAATTCCTTAAGCAGCAGACGTCATCCGGTATGGGGCCTTAGAAATCGGCTGAGTCTCAGGTGCGAGCTCGATCGAGAACTCCACCTCTCTGACAGGGGGAAGCCCAGGTACGCCATCCTGGAACACATCTGGAAGTCTCTAACCACTGGTATGTCCTCCAGCTTTGCATCCTTGTGAACCTCAGGGATGTAGCACAGATATCCCTGGTATCCTTTCCTCAAATGGCGGAGTGCCTGCATGGCAGAAATAACTGGCGGCGAGCACGGGAGTCCATTCCCTGCTACAACTAGGCGGGGCTGCCCCGGCTCCTCAAAAGTGACTCTCGAAGCAGCACAATCAATGTGGGCATGGTGCGCAGCAAGCCAATCCATGCCCAAAATCACATCGAAACTAGTCATCTCCATGGGGATGAGGTTAGCACACAGAGTCCTATATCTGACTAACACAGGACTATCTTTACAAACAGAATTTAATAGCATAGAAGAGTCCCTAACCAATGGACTATGCACACACAGCTCAACACCCAGAGGCACAACAGGCAAACCGAGCTCACCCACCAACGCAGCAGAAATAAAAGAGTGGGTGGCTCCAGTCAAACAAACAGAAAACAGAACGAGAAGACAGCTGGAGAATACCTGTGACAACTCTGTCAGTGGATCGGTCTCTCTCTCCAGCCATCGCATACACTCTGGCCTGACCCTGGGGCTTCTTCTGCTCAGCCCGGTCTCGATCTCTAGACCCTGAGGCAGACTCACCAGCTCTACCTCCAGAGCTACCCCTACTCCTCTCGGCCTGAGGGCAGCTAGCTATCCTATGCTCCAAGGATCCACACTTGAAGCAGGCTCTAGACTTCCTGTAGCAGTCCTGGCCTCGTGTGAAAACTTGCCGCAGACCTGGCACTTCGGAGCGGAAGATGACGAAGACGAACCACCTCTATCTCTCGAACGGTCTCCAGGGCGGTCTCCATTAGACTGCTTCTTCTGAGAAGCCGACTGATCCCTCCTGTCGCTCTCGTCGGACCTATGCTTCCTCTTCTGGTCCTTCCCGCCAGACTGACGGCCCCTCAAATCAGCCTCTACCAACAGAGCGACATCAGCAACATCCCTGAAGGTTCTGTGGCGCAGCAGCGTCACAGCAGAGAGCGAATATCCGGCCTCAAGCCGCTCTCAAACTTCCTGGCCTTCCTATGTTCGTCCGGCTCAGGTGCAAACTTCGACAGGCTGATGAACGTGCGCACATACTCCTCCACACTCATATCCCGACCCTGTCGCAGCCGGTTATACTCCAAGATACGCTAGTCCTTATACACATCGGGTAGAACTGTTTGTTGAACTCCCTTGTGAACTGGTCCCATGTCCATGGTTGTGGGAACTTCCCCATCACAGACCTCCACCACTCCTTGGCTTCAGCCTTAAAAAGAAAGGTGGCGAAGTCCACCTTCTGCTCCTCCTCTGAGCCCATAACTCGTAGCAGATCCTCCACCTTAGTCAACCAATGACTGGCCTCCTGGGGATCTCCAGTCCCATCGAAGGAAGAGGGCTTCAGCTTCATAAATTCCTGAAGCGCCTTAACGTTCCTTCCTCCAGCATCAGCCCCAGCTAGGCCTGGTCCGCCAGCTGGTCCACCCCCTGCAGCCATCGTCTGCATGAGCTGCGTCATAAACTGCTGAACAGCATCAGCAACATTTCCTGGAGTTCTTCTTGGCGGCATTCTGAAAGTCCATCAGCAGGCAGTTAGACTCAGACACTAGGACTGACGTTTCTGACTGACTGGTGATAAGTCAGGAATTTACCTATTTCTAAAGGGTCTTTTGAGACCCAATTTGTTATCATTTACTGCTAAATTTCTGTCTTATAAGTAATTTTTTGTTTTTGTTGCAATTGTCTTCTTTTATGGTTTTTGTGTGCTTTTTCAGGTATTTAATCTCAAAAGAAACATTTTCATGTCATTATTGGAGATCTTAGTTTTTCAAACAAGCTAAAGGAGTCAAGAAAATTCTTCATCGACCAACTTCAAGCATGGTCCGGGACTTGTTCCATAACCCAAGTCCCGGACCACAAAACAGAGCGCCTCTCGATTCAAATACAGGCACGGTCCGGGACTTTGTACAAGACCTAAGTCCCGGACCACACAGAAGGCAAGTCTCGAATCAAATTAATGGGGTGGTCCGGGACTTTATACAGGACTTAAGTCCCGGACCACATGCTGAAAACAAAGGTCTGTAGCGCCGCGAAAGCGAAGAGAAATATTCTCTTCATAATTAAACCGCCGCCCCATTACATACTCCTTTCCAGACTGCATGCCATCACGATCACGATTATTGTTCTACTTTCCAGATCTAACTTCTTTTCCCAACCACTTACCACGTTACTCTGTTCTTCTTTCCAGCTTCATCCACCAACCAAACACCATCGCACTCACCATTTACTCATCTGTATACACACTATAAATAGAGTGCTAGCCCAACACTTCAAAACACACAATTTTCTGGACATCAATCTCTCCCTCCATAAATCCTCCACATATCCACCCAGTACGTAGTATTACTACTACTACTAATCATCTTCATCCCATTACATCCATACCACCACCTACAGTACGTACAACACCCATCACTCCTCCACCTGATCACATAATACTCCTCCACACACACACTTCCATTTATCATCCATTTCCCACCAGAAGATAGAAGACCAAGAAGGAGAAGAGAAGGAAGAATTGCTCACCTCCTCCAAAGCTCAACCTCCTTCATAAACATAGCTTCTTCTATCCCTATCTTAGTTTTACTTATCATTATGCTTGAGTAATTCTATTAGCACTTTGGGATGGGGATATGAACTTAAATCCCCCATCTATGTTGTAAAACCTACACTTTATTTATTGCGGTTGTTTCTCTCTTTTGTTTCATTAATGTTAAACCTGATCATTTATAGCATTTGTGGTGATTTCCAACAACACATGATTTTGAGTTGGGAGTTGTGACCGAAAAGAGAGAGAAACCCTAGATTATGGCTAGCTTGATTAGTTGGTGAAATTCAGGGCTATTAATATGGACTTGTTATTAATGCTATATAGTGATTTGAACTCTACTTGATTAGAGAGTTGGAAGCAAGCTAGGTAAGAGTTGGTTTATTCATGATTTGAAGGACCTTTACATTAGTCCAGATAGACAATCTAAGTGAAGTGGGTTTACTAATATAGTTGGGGTGAATTTAGGGGATTACAAACATCCTAAAGGTGTTTTCCATTCCAATTCATTACATCACATTTATTTACTGCTTTATTTTACAATTCCTCTTTGAACCAAACCAATACACTTGCCTTCGACTCTATACCCTCTTTATTTACTGTTTTATAACCGATTACCGAAGCTAGGGAGATCGATATACCAATTTCCTAGTGGAACGACATCTTTACTACTACTACGACTAGGGTTCACTTGCCCTTTTCCCGTGCTTTCAATAACACCCCTTAAAACTATCAACAACTGGCTACTTTAAACCCCAGCAGATTAGAACCCAGAGCTCTGATACCACTAAATGTAACACCCTCAAACATTGGGCTAGGAGTTAGGGGTATTACACGCCGCGTATTATTACTTAATAACGCAAGGCTCTAACAAACGCGTATAAATAAACAGAGAAAGGCCCAAAATGAATACTTATGCAAAAATATAACGTAGCAAAACATAACAGGGTAACTCAGACCCAAATACAAAATACCAGTCAGAAGTAGTGTCAAATACTCCTCAGGCCCGTAGGCTACAAAGCTAAATGTAAATGTCTCAAAAGAATCAGAAAACATAACAAAAGCTAAACTCCAGAAGCTGAACAAAGTGATCCTCGCTGATCAATCTGCAATGTTAGATAGAGTAGGGGAATGAGCAAAACAACTATGCCCAGTAGATGACCAACTTCATCAACCAGCATGCTCAAAACATTTATAGACTGTTATCCAAACAGAAGTAGACAGAAGGAAACCATATACCATAACAGAGATCAGAAACAGAAGTCCAAACACAGAAGGACTAATCAGAGATCAAAAGCAATAAAAGCAGAAACAGAAGGGGACCCTAGTTGATCATAGCATACAGACAGAACGAGTAAACAACTCGTGAACAGAACGAGGAAACCTCTTGTAAATAGAACAGGTGGAACACCTGTGAACAGAACAGGGAACATCACCCGTGAAACAGAAGGATATCCTACATAGCGCGCTACAAGACAGCTAAACCAGCCATCCAAAGGTTCAGATACAGAGATAACTAGGTGTAACACCCTATATATAATAAAACAACAGCGGAAAATAAACTAAAGGTGCTACAGACCATCGGGCTCCAAACACCCCGGTACCAACCTCACCAATTACAACCATTACAATTAACTAAGTTATGGTCTGAACTTCGAGAAAACTTAACATAAACATAATTATAATAAAACACATTCACTCTCCATAAACCTAATCCCATCCCAATCACTCATGCTCGTCGTGGCCACCTGTAAATCAATTTGTACCTGCAAGATGAAACCAAGCAGCCCACCCCGAGAGGGGTGAGTCAGTTCCCTGGAGTGGAACTGGTACAATTCTCCAAAAACAAACTTATAAAACATCACTCTTCA
This sequence comes from Limonium bicolor, assembly GCA_023374045.1. Classification (NCBI taxonomy): domain Eukaryota; kingdom Viridiplantae; phylum Streptophyta; class Magnoliopsida; order Caryophyllales; family Plumbaginaceae; genus Limonium; species Limonium bicolor. The sequence goes on from CM041777.1 coordinate 444,103,457, forward strand.
AAATAAACAGTAACATGAAAACAAACCTTAAAAGTAAAACAGAGATAAAGCACTTCAAAACAATCAAGTTAAAGAGAAAAGAAAACAAAAACAAGATAGAGATAGAGAGAACTTCCAAACCAAGTCATCCACTTAAGTAGTCACACCACATAGTTAGTAAGCATCCATTGTTGATGTTAGAACCAATTCTGGTTAAGAAGAGAAAGACTTAAGTAGTCACAAAGGACTAGGAGTGACATTAATATCCATAACCCGTGGTAGACAGTTTATGTCTCCACCATTTCAGAAGATGATTCCCATAGATCAAATATACTCAAGAGTGGAATAAACCAATTGGGAGAGATGGCCCCCACCGCCAGTCAGTTGTCACAAGGACGAGGTAAACAGACCTCCGCTGTCAGTTGTCACAAGGACGAGGTAAACAGACCTCCGCTGTCAGTTGTCCAGATGGACGAGGTATAGCAGACCTCCGCTGCCACCGACCCGTTCTCGGTCATCGGTGAAAAGTGTGTGCACCACTTAATATAAATAATCCATACTCAGTACCAAGATTAACATTTCCCATATTCCCATCAGATTTTTAACTGCACGAGAGCAATACCAAAACACTCAGTCCTACAGAGTGCAGAGGCGTAAACTCTCAACAATTAATATCCAATAGAAAGAATCCATTCCAAATAAGGCTGATCAAACTCGACTCATGGATGAAACAATACCCATAGTCCAAAGGAAGAATTTACCAATACCAGATATTTTCCTATGTTCCCAGTTACCCCACTAGATCATTAACTGCACCAGAGCAATACCAAAACACTCAGTCCTACAGAGTGCAAAAGCGTAAACCCTAGGCAGTTAATATCTAGTGAAACAACTAGATAGGAGGAACCAATAACCAAGGAAGTTTCACATACAGGCTCAGTTAGTCACATCAAGCTCAGTTAGTCACACAACAGTTTCATTTTGAAATCCATTCAAGATCAGTTGGTGTTCCAAAACATTCCATAAAGTCCATCAGCAAAAGTATCGAGTACGAGAAATCGTACAAAACATTCCATAAGGTCCAAAACACAACAAGCTGAGTACGAGAAATCGTACCTGGGTAGCGCGCTGTAGCGTAGCAGTTAATCAACTTGCGCAAACAATCAACAGTACTCTGAAGAATATTAAAGGTAGTCTATCATCAATCACTTGTAGCCTATGTTACGCTTTAATAAACTCCTTACTCTATTTCAAAGTCTCAATTATCCTTTAAGCCCTCACTTAAATGTTATGTATAAACTTTGAGTTATCTGAGAACGTTGTATAGCCCAAGGTGGTAAGATCAAGGAATGTATTCGATTAACATTTGCTAATTGTCCACTCCTATCCACTTTATTCATACTTAACCACAATCCTCACATTCAAGACTTTGAGACCTATATAACACAAATGTGTTTACATTATATAATTAAATCTAAGAATTCCAATAGTAATCTTAAGCTAAATACCTTTATTCTTAATTTAGAATAAACATTGTATTATGACCTATGATGGATTCATCCCATAATACTATACTATTATTTCACAATGTAATGATTATGTATTTATCAATATCTACTAGATAATCCATTGTGATTAAGTTTTCCCCTTAACTTAATTAAGATCTACATCTTGTATATTGGAACCATAGTGTTGTAGACGCATTATATCATAACCTAATTGAGTTACTAACTCATTTATCTTACCCTTAGTCCAGAATGACTTCAACTACAACCATCTAAAAATCTTGTCACAAGATGTTAAATTACTTTTCATCTTGAAATAACCATATTATAATTAACTTAGACTTATCGAACTCTACATTTAGTATCCACAAGGTATATTATTTACTTTTGAAATACCCCTAAATTAATTTAAATTAATTTAGGGGATTTCTTTTATTAAACCTTTAATAATACTATTAAGTATTAAATTATTATATGGAATTATGAATATTAAATTATTATATGGAATTATGAATATTAAATTAATATAAGGGGTTTGAAATTTATTTAGGGGTTTTCTCCTAATTATTATATATATTGTATAGTATTATGAATTTAATAATAAGATTTATAAGTCAATAAATCTTGGGGAAATTTCTAAACACTCCAAATATATTATAAAGATTTTAGGAAGTGTTGGAACATTGTTTGAAACATAAAAGTCAATATAAAATTCTAGAAACCTTAAAGCTTATTAAGCCTTGCTAGAGTTGACTTTTTGAGAATGGTCAAACCAGGCCATGAAACCTATACCAATAAATAGGTTATGAAAAACCATGAAGATCGATAAAAAGAACGTCTAAAACGGATCATCCTAGCCAAAGTTATGCTAGATTGAAGTTTTGAATCAAAATTTTAAGAAGTGCCACGTGTCACTCTGTAATGGGTCGCCCACACTTAGCCGATTTCCTTCCCTGATTTTCGTAACCGATTTCACTTCCTAGCCCTAACTTTAGACGGCTATAACTTCACATCTCTCAATATTTTTCCATGCCGTCTTCACCACTCTCTTCTCCTACAATTACTCTTTCCAACCATTACTCATACAAACCCTAGATCCTTCTGAGTCAACCGGGAAATCGAGCCAAAGTAGCCACCTTGCTAGGCTGTTTCCAGAATTCCGGAATTTCCTTCGTTTTCAGGTAACTTGCGTCGATCATAACTTCTTCGTTAATCAACCAAAATTCGATTTCTTTAGCTCGTTGTAAAGATCTCTAATCCCTCTACAATTTTCGTGTTTATTCCCAAGTCTGAATCGCAACCAGTTGGGAGATATAGAGGTCTAAAGTTTCGGTTTCAACAGCACATAAAATAACACCGAAACAGGAAGGTAAACTCGTGTTTTGTAACTTCAAAATCTTTTTGTATGGTGCGAGTTAGGATTAGTTCTAGTTATCAATGTGTAGAGCTAAGTTTCATCTTTCTATTGAGCCAATTAACAAAGCCTAAATCGATCTGTACAATAACTTATAGATCCTCGAAGTTGGCTTCACGAACTGATCGGAAGTTCGAGTTTTTCCAGAACCCCCGTTCTTGAATTCTCCTCCGATATTGCAATTCCGGTGAGTGTTTCCTCAAATTCTTCCATTGTTGCTAATCTATACTTCATTGTAGACCTAACCCATGTCTCAATTTCATCAATTACGTGTTAGATTAGGAGAATTGGTACGATTTGTATTCGAAATCGACTCGGTACCGAAATAAAACCTAACTCTCGAATCAGTTTCGAATCTTGGTGTATACTGTATTAAAATTGGGGAAATCGGTACCAATAGAACCGAAATTTGATTACGAATCCATAGAAACAAAAATCACTCAATTTCGTTCTGTGGATTAGGAGAAATTAACGATTTAGTACTCGGGGGTAGAAGTGAGCTCGCTGATGAACTCGACGTACAGGAGCCGTCCGATCTCGATTTAAGAGATTGGACGGCCGAGATTAAAACATTCCAGAATTTTGTTTAAAAGGGTTTTAATAAATTCCAGTAAATGGTCTTAACTTGTTGGGTTAATTTAAATATCTTCCCGAATGTATTTTGACTTGAAATTTTAACCATAGATTCCTTATTTTATGTAGTTTGTTTTGATGTAAATTATTATGGTTTTGGAGTTTTTAAACATAAGTTATGATTTTTACAAGTTACGGGTTTTCTGGAATATTTGGCTAAATTAAAAAGATATTTTTATGAAATAAAAATTTTATAATATGTCTAAAATGTTATAATTACTGTATATTAAGTTTGGGAATTTTGGGGCAACGGGAAAAGGTTTTAAAAATTGTGTTTGTGAGTTTTCCATAAGAATAACCTATAATATATGGTTTTTAATGTAATCAAAAATTAAAGTATAGTTGATTAATGAATTTTATAGGTTGGGGAAAATATAATAAGACCAATTAACATTTAATACAGTATGTTTATAAATATTTTGGGAATTAACTTTAAGTGAGGTAAAAATTGTTACATATATTTATATATATATTTATATGAGAGAAATAAATAGAAACTTATATTAAATCAAGGAATTTAACTAAACTACATTTTATTTATTATATATAATATGGAAGCTAATATGTTTAACTAAAACTAAGGGAAATACTCTATTTTATAAACCATAAATCAGTTGTGGATATGTCTAAAAGATATTAAATATAATTAAATACAATAGAATTTCTTAAAGAATGTTCTGGATAAATCTTGATATATGTGGATATATATATATATATATATATATAAATACAATAAAAATAGATAAGGAAATACATTCCTTGTGAGAAATGTAATAGGAGGAAGGATATATATATATTATATATATATATACGATAAATAATAAATAAAAAGGAATAAAATACCTTATAGAAAATATAATATGAAGGAATTAATGAGTTAAACTAAACCTCTACATGATACTAATAAAAGAATATTATATGAGGTGGTATTAATTTATGGTTATAGGTTGAGTTTTTAGTTATCTTTGAGTTTCTAAGATTTATATAAACCGCATTTAAACACATGTATTTATTTAGTCAATAACCACAATGTAAATCTATAATTTGGTTAAGAAATTAATAAGTTGAAATTTAGGAATATTTGTAATTGGTCTACATAAAGGGTTACACAAATAGATCTTATTATATAATTAATAAAATAATATGAATGAAATACTTTTACATTTAAATGTTCTTATTGTATAAACAATAGTAAAATAAATGAGTTACTTGTACATCTAAATGTGAAGAGGATAAATAAGTCTAGATTTAATTATTTCTTAATATTTATAGTATTGAGTAATAACTTAATATTTAAGATAAAATCATTAAAAGGGATTATGATATAAAACTACATTAAACTATGATTAGGAATTTATCTAAAAATAATCCTTAAGTTTCTACAACTAGTTAACATACATTAATATAAATTCATTACAATTATTATATAAAATATTTAGGATGTAGTTATAAGTTAAGTAATATTTAGAGTTAGAATATTATAAGGAGGTTTTAAATAGAAATTAGATACTTAAAATCTTAAACCTTTAATTAGATGAAACTAGGTTACATAAGAGATATATTGATTTACCTTTTGACACTGGAAATATTAATGTGTCATTTGAATATAAGGTATGGAGATTGTTCAGAATATATTATCTTATTAAGTAATTGACAATTTCACTTATGAACCGGAATTTAATTTTTTTGATAAATTCTACCTCATGCTAAGATATAATGTCCATCCTAAATACAATAAAGGAAATTAATTTATTAAGTTATGCTTTTGAAACTTTAGGTTTTGTAAACAATATAAAATGTATTTAAGGCTTGAGTTTAACGAAGTTTAATATAAAAGGATTATACATGGTCTATAGAGAGAATGTGTGTAAAAGTAAAACAGTTAGGGAATTAAATGTAAGTAAGGATACATAAAAGGTTATCTTAAAACACCTTATTATAAAGATATGGTTAAGTAAATAATAAACCTTGGGGATACTAAATGTGAGAGTTCGATAAGTTTGAGTTAACTATAATATGGTTATTTCAAGATGAAAAGTAATTTAACAACTTATGACAAGATTAATAGATGGTTGTAATTAAAGGCCATTCTGAACTAAAGATAAGATAATTGAGTTTAGTAGCTCAAATAAGTTATACTAAAATGCGTCTACAACACTACGATTTCAATATACAAGATGTAGGTCTTAATTAAGTTAAGGGAAAGACTTAATCATAATGGGTTGTCTAGTAGAAATTGTTTAAATATATAATCTTTATATTGTGAGATAATAGTATAGTATTCTAAGATAAACCCATCATTGGTCATAACACAATGTTTATTCTAAATTAAGAATAAAGGTAATGAGCTTAAGATTATTATTGAAATTCTTAGATTTAATTATATACTAAAAACACATTTATGTTATAAAGGTCTCAAAAGTCTTGAATGTGAGGATTGTGGTTAAATATGAATTAAGTGGATAGGAGTGGACAGTTAGCTGGTGTTAATAAAATACATTCCTTGATCCTACAACCTTGGGCTATACAACCTTCTAAAATAAGTCAAAGGTTATACATAACATTTAAGCGAGGGCTTATAAGATAATTGAGATTTGGAGATAAGAGAGAAGAATTCATTTAAGTTTTGCTTAGGGTACGGGTTATTGATAGTAAGTTATCTTTAATATTCTTCAGAGTACTGTTGATTGTTTGCGCAAGTAGATTAGAACTGCTACAACGTTACCCAGGTACGATTTCTCGTACTCAGCTTGACGTGTTTTGGACTCTATGGAATGTTTTGTACGATTTCTCGTACTCAGCTTGACGTGTTTTGGACTCTATGGAATGTTTTGTACGATTTCTCGTACTCAGCTTGTTGTGTTTTGGACCTTATGGAATGTTTTGTACGATTTCTCGTACTCGATACTTTTGTTGATGGACTTTATGGAATGTTTTGGAACACCAACTGATCTTGAATGGATTTCAAAATGAAACTGTTGTGTGACTAACTGAGCTTGATGTGACTAACTGAGCCTGTATGTGAAACTTCCTTGGTTATTGGCTCCTCCTATCTAGTTGTTTCACTAGATATTAACTGCCTAGGGTTTACGCTTCTGCACTCTGTAGGACTGAGTGTTTTGGTATTGCTCTGGTGCAGTTAATGATCTAGTGGGGTAACTGGGAACATGGGAAAATATCTGGTATTGGTAAATTCTTCCTTTGGACTATGGGTATTGTTTCATCCATGAGTCGAGTTTGATCAGCCTTATTTGGAATGGATTTTTTTTCTATTGGATATTAATTGTTGAGGGTTTACGCCTCTGCACTCTGTAGGACTGAGTGTTTTGGTATTGCTCTCGTGCAGTTAAAAATCTGATGGGAATATGGGAAATGTTAATCTTGGTACTGAGTATGGATTATTTATATTAAGTGGTGTACACACTTTTCACCGATGACCGAGAACGGGTCGGTGGCAGCGGAGGTCTGCTATACCTCGTCCATCTGGACAACTGACAGCGGAGGTCTGTTTACCTCGTCCTTGTGACAACTGACAGCGGAGGTCTGTTTACCTCGTCCTTGTGACAACTAACAGCGGAGGTTTGTTTACCTCGTCCTTGTGACAACTGACTGGCGGTGGGGGCCATCTCTCCCAATTGGTTTATTCCACTCTTGAGTATATCTGGTCTATGGGAATCATCTTCTGAAATGGTGGAGACATAAACTGTCTACCACGGGTTATGGATATTAATGTCACTCCTGGTCCTTTGTGACTACTTAAGTCTTTCTCTTCTTAACCAGAATTGGTTCTAACATCAACAATGGATGCTTACTAACTATGTGGTGTGACTACTTAAGTGGATGACTTGGTTTGGAAGTTCTCTATCTTTGTCTTGTTTTCTTTTCTCTTTAACTTGTTTGTTTGAAGTGCTTTATCTCTGTTTTACTTTTAAGAGTTTGTTTTCATGTTACTGTTTATTTGAAGAGTTATGTTTTATAAGTTTGTTTTTGGAGAATTGTACCAGTTCCATTCCAGGGAACTGACTCACCCCTCTCGGGGTGGGCTGCTTGGTTTCATCTTGCAGGTATAAATTGATTTACAGGTGGCCACGAAGAGCATGAGTGATTGGGATGGGATTAGGTTTATGGAGAGTGAATGTATTTATTTATTGATTTGTTTATATTAAGTTTTCTCGAAGTTCAGACCGTAACTTAGTTAATTGTAATGGTTGTAACTGGTGAGGTTGGTACCGGGTGTTTGGAGCCCGATGGTCTGTAATCGCCGTTAGAGATTTTATTCCGCTGTATTTATTGTAAATAGGGGCGTTACAACTTTATCATAACTTTGTAATAAGGTGTTTAAATATAACCTTTTATGTATCCTTACTTACCTTTAATCTCCTAAATATTTTATTTTTACACCCATTCACCCTATAGACTATGTATAATCCTTTTGTACTAAACTTCAATAAACTTAAGCCTTAAATATGTTTTAAATTATTTTACAAAGCCTAAGGTTTCAAAGGAATAACTTAATAAATTAATTCCCTTTATTGTATTTAGGATGGACAATATATCCACATAGAGTAGAATGTATCAAAGAATCAAATTCGGGTTCGTAAGTGAAATTGTTAATTATTTAATAAGATAATCTACTATGAAAATTCTCTTATTTTATATTCAAATAACCTAACATTAATCCCATTACCGTAAAGTATATCAATATAATATCTGATGTAACTTACTTTTACCTGACAAAAGGTTCAAAGGTTTTAAGTATCAAATTCCTATTTATAAACCTTCTATAAATTCTAACTACCAAATACCTCACTTAATTGTAAACTCACATCCTAAGTATTGGTAATAAATGTTATAAATGTATTTCATATGGCTTATCTAATGCCAGGAAACTTAAGGATTATTATTTAGATAAATTTCCAAATCATAGTTTAATATAGTTTTATATCATAACCCTTTTAATGATTTTATCTTAAAACATTAAGTTATATTCCAATACCATAAATGTTAAGAAATGATTAAATCTAGACTTACTAATCCACCTCACATTTAGATGTAAAAGTATTTTATTTACTTTATTATTTATTGTTTATATATTAAGAACATTTAGATGTAAAAGTATTACATTTATTCATTAATTATATAGTAAGTTCTATTTGTGTAAAATCTAATTACAAATATTCCTAAGTCCCAACTTATTAATTACCTAACCAAATTATAGATTTACATTGTGGTCATTGACTAAATATATACATGTATTTTAATACTGTTCATATAAATCTTAGAAATTCAAGGGTAACTCAAAACTCAATTCCATAATCATAAATTAATAACACCTCATATAATATTCTTTTATTAGTATCATGCAGAGGTTTAGTTTAACTCATAATTCCTTCATATCATATTTTCTATAAGGTATTTTATTCCTTTTATTTACTCATTTATTTTATGTGTATTTATTAGGATTAATTCAAGACATCCTTTATTTAGTTTTATTGCATTCAATTATTTAAATTAACCTTTACACATATCTATATCCAAAATATGGTTTATAAATAAAATATTTCCCTTAGTTTCAATTAAGCATATTAACTACTATATTTATAATTAATGTAAATGTAGATTAATTTAGTTCCTTGATTTACTTTAAGTTACCTCTTAATTCCCTTTTATAAATGCGTAAAAATATATATATATATATATTTATTCCTTAGTTAATTAAAATATTAACTCCCATATAATATAGTAAATAAAATGTAGGATAACTAAATTCCTTAATTTATATAAGTTTCTACTTAAGTAAGTATATATACATATATGTAAATAATTTCACTTCTCTTAAAAGCTAATACAAAAACATTTATAAACTTACTGTTATAAAAATGTTAATTTAGTTCCCTCTATTTTCCCCAGCTTAAAAGTTAATTAACAAACCATACTTTAATTTTTGGTTACATTAAAAACCTTATATTATAGGTTATTCTTATGAAAAACTCACAAACACAATTTTTAAAACCTTTTACCATTGCCCAAAAATTCCCAAATTTAATATACAGTAACTATAACATTTTAGACATATTATAAATTTTTATTTCATAAAAATCTTTTAAATTTAGCCAAATAATTCCGGAAAACCCGTAATTGCAAAAATCATAACTTATGTTTAAAAACTCCAAAACCAAATTAATTTACATCAAAATAAACTAGATTAAATAAGTAATCCATGGTTAACATTTCAAGTCAAAATACATTCGGGAAGATATTTAAATTAACCCAACAAGTTAGGACTATTTACTGGAATTTATAAAAACTTAATCTGAAACATTTTAATCTCGGCCGTCCGTTTCTTTTAACTACGATCGGACGGCCCTAAATTCTGAGTTCTTCAGCGAATTCTTGAACAGCCCCGAGTACTAAATCGCGATTTTCTCACAATCTACAGAACGAAATCGAGTGATTCTTGTTTCTATGGTTTCGAAATCGAATTTCGGTTCTAATGACACCGTTTTCCCCAATTATAATGCAGTATTCAACCAATTCGATTCTGGGTTCGAAAGTTAGGTTTATTTTCGGCTTCGAATTTGATTCTTACAAATTCACTCAATCTATTGCGTAATTGATACAATTGAAACATGTTTTTGACCGATAATGTAACATAGTTTAGCATGGTAGAAGGAATTTGAAGGAAACTTACAGGAGTTGTGCGAATTGAGTGATTTCGAATTCGAAAATCTGGAAAAGTTCAACTTGAATGTTTTCGAGGAGCTCACTTTGCAGATCTATAAGTTAAGTTCTAGATCGAATTAGAATACGTATAAGGGCTTAATCGAAAGAGGAAACTTAGATCTACATATTGATAACAAGAACTAATCCTAACTCGCAACACACAGAAAGAAATAGAAGCTAGAAGTTGCGAGTTTACCTTACGTTTTCTGGAAAGAAAACTGTGATTTTATGTTGTGATGAATTCGAAACTTTAGACACCTCTCTCTTACAAACGGTTTGGAATTGGCTTTGGTCATCAACATGAAAGTTATAGAGGGATTAGAGCTCTTCAAAACGAGCTAAAGAACATGGAATTTGGCTGAGAAACGAAGAAGTTATGGCTAGTCGAAGTTACCTGAATTCGAAGAGAAACTGGAAAACTGCAGCAATGGTTTTGCAGGGTGGCAACTTTGGCTCGAATTTCCGGTTGATTTAGAACGAGTTAGGGCTTGTGTGAGTTATGGTTGTTTAGAGGAAATGTAGGAGAAGGCAACAAAGAAGACGCACTCAAAAATTCAATAAGATGAGAAAGTTATGAAGGTCACAAGATAGGGCAAAATCGGTTCCGAAAATCGTGGAGATAAAATCTAAGTGTGGGCGCGTGTGAGCTTGACACGTGGCAGATTTTAAAATTTTGGCTCTAAACTTCATTCTAGCATAGAATTTGGTTAGGATGATCAGTTTTTGACGTTCTTTTTATCGATCTTCATGGTTTTCCATAACCTATTTATTGGCATAGGTTTCATGGGCTGGTTTGACCATTCTCAAAAAGTCAACTCTAGCAAGGCTTAATAAACTTTAAGGTTTCTAGAATTTTATATTGACTTTTATGTTTCAAAACAATGTTCCAACACTTCCTAAAATCTTTATAATATAATTGAAGTGTTTAGAAATTTTCCCAAGATTTATTGACTTATAAATCTTATTATTAAATTCATAATACTATATAATAATATATATAATTAGGGTTAAATAGGAGAAAACCCCTAAATAAATTTCACAATTCCATATAATAATTTAATATTCATAATTCCATATAATAATTTAATATTCATAATTCCATATAATAATTTAATATTCATAATTCCATATAATAATATAATACTTAATAGTATTATTAAAGGTTTAATAAAAGAAATCCCCTAAATTAATTTAAATTAATTTAGGGGTATTTCACTAGGTCCCAAAACAGAAGCTTAAATACAGATAAGCATATGTGCACCAAAGACACCAGAAAGCACATAGATAGCTTGGAAATCATAAGGGGAATCCAAACCCGCAAACGGAAGTCAAAACGGAGCTCAAACGAGCAAGTTATGGTCAAAACAGAACCATGTCCGAGCTTGTGTCCGGACATCAATGTTTGGACACAAGTCGAGACTTTAGAAATCGAAAACAGACGGGTGTCCGAACATCAAAGCTCGGACGGATGTTCGGACGCTTTCGGAAACCAAAATACGCGTAATGTCCGAACATGCGTCCGAACGACAAAGTTCGGACACAAGTCGAAGCAAAATCAGAGAAAGTAGAAGGGTGTGTCCGAACTTCTGTCCGGACTTACAAGTTCGGACACCATTCGAGACTTGTAAGTCGGACTCGTCCTCGCACCCCGTCCGAACGTCGAAGCTCGGATGGAAGTTCGGACATGGCAAAATCTCAGAAAACACAGGCGTAACAGGGCATGTCCGAACGTCAAAGCTCGGACAGACGTTCGGACATACCAAAATGTGCAGTTTTCAGAAACGAATTGCACACCAAAACAGAGGTTTAAACACAACAAAATAGAAGCAGTTTGTAGAAAACAACCTTGGGGGTTTGTGCATCATTAAACAGCAATTTAAACGGACGAATTCGCAAACACAAGGCAGAGACAGAACACACTCAAACCCAGAACAGAAACTCCCCAAGGCTGAACGCACTAACTGAATCCATAAGCCACCTACCTCAATACTTGACAGACGATATCCCAATCCGAACAGCAGAGCGCAGCCAACGACAATACCGAAACGCACACCGAAACCACAATCCCAAACAGCCACTGAATTCTAACAACAATGTAGAGAAGAACCCTCAAGCAGAAACACAAAACTAAAACTGTAATTCAAGACTGCAGCACAATCCTCACCTGAATTCGATAGCAAGGAAACTAAGGAGGAGAATTCGAGCACAGCCACACAGAAGATCGACAATTCTGACAACAGATTGCAGAAACCTAAATCAGAACGGGGGAGGTTCCCAAATGTAGAATTGAATACGAATAGACCGACATTCTTACCTCAGTCAGAATCGGGATTCACAACGGAGGAGGAATCTGTAGCAGAACTCGGATTGCAGGAAAACTATCAGCAGGCTTGGGCACTTGAATGAGCGTACTTAGAGAGAGAGAGAGAGAGAATAGAGAAGGGAGCGTACTGACAGTTTTCAAAATGAACGAGGGTTAGAACGTGATTGGGAGTGGGGGGAATTAAGGAGTTTTAATTACTGATTAATTACTTACTAGTAATTAGAAGGGAAAAAGAAATTACCTATTCATCCTTGCCTTTAATTAAAAGAACTCCCATGTCCTGAATCCAAAATGCATCTAAATAAGGCCACTTGTGACGAAATAAAATGCAATAAAACTTGGGGTTATAACAGGGTCGGTCGACCCTTAACATATAAAAAAAACTTGAAAACCTAAGGATGTTAAATGGCATTAGTGTATGCCACTAAGAGGACAATGATGATTAAGAGGGTAAGCATATGAGGAAGTAAGTTATGTTAAGAAAATAAGTTAAGTATTTTAAGGTTAAGGCTATAAGAACTTAAGAGGGTTTTGGATGGGAATCTTTAGAGACTAGGTAAGTTAAGTAAAATGCAAATAACTAATGACCTAAACTGAATGAATGTTTTAGGTTTGTGAATTGGGTTTCGAAGGAGATTAAACAAACGACAGTCGACGGTGAACGGTACAGTCTTTCTTGTGACCTGCTTGCTAACGAGGTGTCCCTCGGCTTGTGTGCTATCTGTTTATTTGCTATGACTAATACAAGATAAAGCATGCAACCGGTTTTTATTGCTCTCATTGTGTGTGTTTTCTTTACACTAACCCACGAGACTTGAGGTTAGCTACTAACTAAGCTTAGTACCTATTGAATTAAGGAGAGGAATTATATATTGGTAACAGTTGGTTAATACCCGTTAAGGTTTAACTAACACATGGTTTGTAAGATTTTCACTAACTAGAACTTAAGGGGAAAGTGAGGAACCCGGGATTGACTCCGGTCATGCATGCTAAGGAAAGGGGGTCAGTATCTGAATCAGATCTGACTTCCGCTTGAGGACTTGTCTTCGGACTTGTTGCCTAGGGTCGAATGTCGGCTCAGCTACATTGGATTTCCAGTCCAAGGTAGGAGGCATTAAGATGGTGCGGTAGGATCACCTAAATCCTAAATTATAAGATAAGTTGTTTATTCAACCAATGGAATAATAGCTCATTGGCTAGGGTTGCTTTTGACCCGACAAAATAAACATTGAGATAAGATACGACCATTTCTATTTAAAGAACGGTTTGTATACTGAGATTAAGATAGAGATAAGACTGAGGTAAGTTAAGATGGACTGAGGATAAGTGGAATTGGAACTTAAGGAGTTTACTTACTAACTCACTTATTAAGAGAACGCTTTAAGTCGTTCATTTGTGTGTGAACTATGCCTGTTCATCTGTGGATTGATGTTTTATTGCACTTCATATTATGATTGTGTATCTAATCAATTTCCATGCTATCGACAATTAGTCGTCGTAGCCCCGTTAGTTTGGGGGCCGCGAGGGGATCGTACCAGCATTCTTGCTGACCCCCTTTGGGGGCTGTTTTTTTTTGCAGGTAGGTCCCATGAAGAGTCACCCTGAGAGTAGGGGTGGTTAGACTTAGGATGGGGTTATTTCGTTTTGAGTGCGGGTTGCGCTTGTGCGCCCGTCTGTTATAATATAAACTGTTGAAGGATTGTGTTGATACTTGAGATACTAGAAACTCGGTTGGTGGGGGTTTTGGTTAGCATGTATATTTTTGGATTAAGCGGTTGTAATATATAAAGTTTGGTATGTTCTGTTGTTCAGACCATGGCAAGGTCCTGGTGTTAGTTTGTTCCGCTGCGATGTGTGTGTTTAAGTTGTTAAGTTGCGATAACCACGATTGGTTTAGGACGGGGTGTTACAGCTATTACCTTAACCATTGAGCCATGATAGTTTCACAACATATATACATAATATTACAACATTAATTTTGTACATTCAAAATTTTGATCGAGATATGATCAAACCTTGGATATATAAAAATTAATAAAATAGATGTTGATATTTTAATTTACATAATATTACAACATTAATTTTGTACATTCAAAATAATAAAAATAAAAGTGTATGTTGGCTTAAAATTGTATAAAATTAAAAACTAAACATATATATACATTTACAAAATCGTTAAACATTTATAAATTATATTTATAGTTTGTATTTGTTTTGCAAATTTTAACCACTGCGTCAACTAATTTAAATTGTTATTATTTATTGTATTTTTATATTTTACTAATTTATGTGATTTTTGTAAACTAAAAGAATTATATAGTAAAATGTATAAAAACTGCACAAATTTTAGAATTTATATACAAATATATCATTTACTAATTTAAATTATTTTGACAACTAATTTATATTAATTTTGTAAATTTTAACCAACATATGTACTAGTTTAAATTATTATTACATGTACTCTATTTTATAATTTATTAATACGTGCGATACTTTAAAAATTAAAAATATTATAAGTATCAAAAATATATTATGTTACATATATCTTATAGGATAAATAAATTCTTGTAGTGGTATATAGTTTTAATTAATTTTCATGAATTAGAAATTTTTTGTTTACTTAAAGTTCTATTTAAATCTCGGTAGTTAAAAGGTAAGAAGTAAAATATACTAAAGTACTATATTAAAAAACTATAAAAAATAAAATATAAATATAAGAAGATAATATATCCACTATGGCAGCAACAATCTAGGTTAATATTCTGAATTATGTAGTATTCACACGTTTAAGTAATAAGACAATAATAATTTTATTAATTCTTACGAATATTAGGTATCATTTCTTATATTCTAGCACAATATCAACTGAAATTTCATCAGCATTATTAGTCGGTAGCAATTTTGAAACTTAAGATAGTAGCAATTTAGCTACTTGTTAAAAATATTTCCTATCATAGCCAAAATAGTAGCACTATAGCAACCATAATCAAGTGTTAGTAGCAATTTCATAATTTCGCTTATCTACATGGTCGTAGCAACTTTTAAGTTAGTACCTAGTTAGCTATAGATTAGATTTTTTTTTTTTGCTACCTTTGTTCAAATAGTAGCATAATAGCTACCATGATTGAATTAGCATTAACCAAGTAGTAGCAATTCATTAATTTAGCTACCGATATTGGTAGCAAAATTACTTTTACTAAAACTATTGGAATGAAAGATAAAATAGCTACTATTGATGGTAGCAATCTTGTAAGGCGGTAGACATTTAGCTACTGGCTAAAAGTTTAGCTACCATTGTTGTTGTGGTAGCACAAAAGCAACCACTTTGTTAATAACATCAAAAATCAATAGCAATTTTCTAATTTAGATACCAATATATGCATAGTAGCAATTTATTGATAGCTAAAACATATTTTTCTTGTAGTGATTTTCCACCGATTAACAAGACGCACTTCAAATTCTATTGTGAATCTGCGAGGGAATAAGCGCTTGCATATCGAGCATATCATTTCAAAGCAGAGGCGGACCGAGGTTGTAACCTGTGGGGGCACGTGTCCCCACAGGTTTTTGGAAAAATATAAGTATATATGTGTCTATGTATAGCAAAAATAAATAATAAATGTTAAAAGTTGATTAAATAGTGTAACCAAAATATGATGTTTTGACATTTAAAATAATGCATGTTCAAAATGTGGGTTGATGTTATCAGTTACAACAACTATAATTGAAAGAGTATCCCGCTCATGAAATATATTAGAATGGGAAATAAACTGGTTGATGATAATCTAAACACTAATGTAGAATCAAATATATTATAGCCCATTAACAATAATATTATTATGTATCATTTTTAAATGATAAAAGACTCATATAAAGTAATTGTAATATAAATATTTAATATAGTTTTTTATTTAATTTTTAATATTTTCTTTGACAGATTGTTATTTGATAAAAAGTGCCCCACCAGAGGTGAATGAGGCTCAAATCCCACGAAACTTTTGAAAATTAGTTAAATGAACTTATAAATTTTTAAAATATATAAAATAACATAATATTTTAAAGTGTAATAGTGTCAAAAAAAAATTTACTCTCGTAAACAAATTTTTTGGGTCCACAACTAGCCCCCACAGGTTTTAAAGTCTGGGTCCGCCACTGTTTCAAAGGAGTAGAAAATTAACAAGGGTGGCAAGGTTTCAGCTTCTCATAGTTGGATAAGAAGGATTTGCTGCAGTGGAGAAGCTCGACATCGAATCTTAGGTTAGGTTCGTTGTCGGTGTTAGTTTCATCCAGGACCAATTGTTGGAATTAACATGTAATTAGTAGAGCTTCAGCAAACTAGTCACCAGTCACCAACCTCCCCCCCCTCTTCATCTAGATCCTCCATATTTGTTACTCAACCGACTGCAAAACAACTATGGGAACAGAGCAACTAAAAAGTGTGAAACAGTTTGCGAACTTTTAAGATGTTGGTGAAACAAAAAATTACGGAAAACTCGGCGAGACAGAGAAATGGTTGAAAGATGAATAGTCAAGAGGCCACATAAATGACAAAGGAACTTAAGCAGTGGTGAAAATAAAGTAACAAACCCAAGAAAAAGAGGAAAACAACCCGAACCAAATAGGGGAAGAAGACAATATCGCAATATATTTAAAAGTGTATTATTAAGGAATTATGATACAGAAATGACAAATTCTTAACCACACCCATTTGAAACGAATATAGATTATATCATGGCATTATTTTGTCCCTGAACATTCTGGAGTAATTCTTGACCATTAGATTAGATGGTATAATATTGGAGGGTGGAGATTATGTCAGATTTTGATTTTTTTTTTGTTTTTTCAATTACTAATTCAAAATAGTAATTTTAGTAGAAAAAAGTGGTGAGTAGTTACGTAAAAAATAGTGTCGTTCACTATATACTTCAAAAACTGTTACAAGATAATAATATAATTGCACATGAAAAAACTGTATATTAATGGAGGTAAATATAATTTTCTATGTCAAATAGTTAAATCAATGCATGTATTTTAAAAAATAAAAGTTAAATGAGATAATAATTTTGAGACCAAATACCGGATTAATTTTTGAGCTCAAAATTATTATACCACCCCGATCGTCTAATCACATCGATCTTGAGCTCAATCAAGGTCCACCTCTCCGTGCGCCCTCGAACTTCCCGACCAATAAGTCTCGTTCGTTTGGGTTGCAGAACATCTTCGAATCAGAAACGACCGAGACAGTAGGCAAGTTAGGGAAAAAAAGAAGTGAAATTCGACGTCAGGAGATCATCATACTACGGGCATATTTTTATTTTCAAATCATTAACAATAAAGTGGAAGTAGAAGAGTCGAAGTCCGGAGAATGGATGAGGTGATGACGGCGGCCGATGCGGCGGCGAGGAACCGTGCAGCATCGGCATCTTTATCGCAGTCTGCTCTTTTGCCGTCGAATCTCCCCCTTCTCTCAGCATTTGTTGCGCTCGCTCTCGCCCAAATTCTCAAGCTCTTCACCACATGGTGCGTGCAATTTCTCTCTTTTTGCTTCTATGTCCTTGCGTTGCTCTTTAATAAGCAGGTATGAAGAAGTA
Organism: Limonium bicolor; assembly: GCA_023374045.1. NCBI lineage: Eukaryota > Viridiplantae > Streptophyta > Magnoliopsida > Caryophyllales > Plumbaginaceae > Limonium > Limonium bicolor. The sequence goes on from CM041777.1 coordinate 444,121,628, forward strand.
GCGTCTGTTTGGTTTTGTGGATAGCTGTAGAGTAAAGAACATTCTTGACACTGAGGAGAATGTTTGAATCCCTCTCTGATTTAGGGAAGAAGTTATCTTTGATTTGCTGGGGCTAACAGCATCAAGCTTTCCGCAGTGAGGGGAGGATGTAATCGCGCTAATCAACCAGGATATAAGCTTTCCGGAGGATCTGTGCGTCCGTTTTTTTTTTGGGGGGGGGGGGGGGGGGGGGGGGGAGGGATGGGGTGGGGTTGGGTGGTTGTTACCTTGGTTAGTAGTCCGAGTTTCCCTTCTTGAAAATGGTATAATTCGAATGTATTATGATGAGACCCATCTCGGTTACTAAACAGCCGTATCGCATTGATTGATGATATTTAGACTTGCTCCCTTTTGCTCCTGGTGTTTCCACCCTCCCCCGCCAAGTTACAGATGTGCTTGTTAGCTCCTTGAAAATTGATTAAATACTGAACTGGAAAACTTCACTATGTCAAACACAAAACATTGATAACATGATTTGCTATGCAGTGCCACTTCGGGTATGTTTCTAGAGATTAAACTCAATATCTTCACCAAGAAGTAAATATTTATGGGTGAAGAAATTTCAGCAACGATGTGACTAGATTTTCATTCATACAAGTTTATTGTCATACTTTATAATTGCTTTCATGGAACTTCAAACAGTTTATTGTGTATTTCTTGCCCTGGACCGAGTAGTTAGAATAGATTTGGTTTAATCAAACTTCTTGCTTGATGCTTGGAGTCATTCTGTGTCATTGTGATGGGAGTGCCTCAGTTGTGTAATCTGACAATAGAAATAAAGGAAGACTCTCATACTCCCATGTATTCAAATCTTTTACGTTTGAGATCTGTCTGGAGTTATGCAGCTTAGAATGAACAGAAACAAGTCATGCATCATGTATATTTATACAATTTCTTGTCGTGGTTTAGTTTAGTATGCGCTGCTGTCATCTGTTAGTTGCTTAATCCTTCAAGAATGTACATGCTAGATGCTCAGGTACAAGGAGAAGAGATGGGACTCAAAGAGGGTGTTTAGTTCAGGTGGAATGCCATCATCTCACTCTGCCACTGTCGTTGCTCTTACAGTGGCTATTGGTTTTCAGGAAGGGACTTCCGGACCTGCTTTTGCTATTGCACTGGTCTTGGCATGTGTTGTATGTACATTATTTCTCTCCATTTCAAGCTGTTTTACCCGAAGTGTTACTTGCTTATTTAATTCCCTTTTGGTATCTTTGGAAGCTAAAACAAAGCATGATCTTTTGCTTGCTTGTTTAAGTAGGGCTTATTTGGTATACTTGTCCAAGTTCAGAGATATAGAAGTCATCAAATATTTGTTGCCTGTTTGGTAGAATAGCTTATAGCTGAAGCTGATTGCTTCAAGTAAACGATGTGAGAAATAAAAAAGTTTGACCGGTTGAAAGGTTTAACTTGAGAGGATAAACTATGGCGGCTGGCTTATTATTGAATATAATATAGAATAAACTTCTCGACTCCATAGTGGGAACCCATATTTTTTGCTTTCTCGAGATCTGGAAACATTATTGGATTTGTTTATTAAAACATATCAAATCAGTCTATACTCCCTGCCCGTGAAAACATTAGAAAAGGGAACATAAACTAACTAAAAACAGCTCTTGTAAGTTCATCTGCTATATGACCTTTTCCTGCCCTCATTGTACCTTGTCTTCAATTTTGTTATCAGGTAATGTATGATGCTACTGGGGTGAGACTGCATGCTGGTCGGCAAGCTGAAGTAAGACTTCTAACTAATTACTTTTCTTATCCAGTCAATAATTTATGGGTCTGTTGTTTGTAATGAGGTGAGTTACGTGTTCTAGTGCCTAGACCAAATGTTTATTTTCTTTTAAAATAGGCTTTAAAGAACTTGGTTGCGATTGCTGAGGATGTTCTCTGTCTCTTCTTGATTCTTTTGTAATTACTACTTTTCCAATGTTTACTTTCCCTTGTTCGGTCTTTGCCATCATGAAACACCTTTTGTCTCTAATTATCTACGACATAATCTGTTGGTGGGGATGTTGTACTTATAAAGTTTTGCTTAGGTTTGATGGTTCTCTTACTAAGTTTACCTTTCAAGAGTTTGCATTTTAATCGTCAGTTGATGGTATGTGATTATTCTTCACTGAAGATTGGTTATCCACTTATCCCGAGTTATCTTCATTGCTGTGCAGTGTTACCTTCTGAATCTGATGGTTTTCAATGGTGCCATTAATATAGTATCATCTTCTTGAACTAGGAGTTATTTTTGTTTGTTTGATGCGTCGCAACAAATTTTTCTGAAGAATACCTCCGACTACGTGGGTCTTGTAAATGTTTGGCTTATGACTGCCAGTGTAATGAGAGAATCAGAAATGATGTTTGTACTACATACGTGCAAATGTTTTTGTGATTGTGTGCTCAGAATTTCTGATCAAGTATAAGTATATGCTCTGCTACTGTTTAGCTAATAAAATTTTGATTCCAAATGTAGCTGTTGAATCAAATTGTGTGTGAGTTTCCGTCGGAGCATCCATTATCAAATATTAGACCACTACGTGATTCACTGGGCCATACTCCTATACAGGTAACTTGTAACTTGGTACAACCATTGTCATATTAATCTTGATGGATCTATAAATTGGAATCCTGCAGTAGCTGCTCTTGTCTTGAAACTTTGTCCCCGGTGGTTTAATCTGCCTCGATGTCTGGTTGTTATTATTGATGAATCTATTCTCAATACGATTGCATAGACTTGCTTGATAGTTGTTGGTTGAACTGCTTGTAGTTCATGGCAGGTGTAGCGCTTGAAGAGCCAAAAGAGGTTCTCAAATGCTGCTTATAGTTTTGATCAACGTGCTTGTTGCTGGGCAGGTTTTCGCTGGTGCTGTGCTGGGTTGCGTTATAGCTTTCCTGATGAGGAAGACCCACTGAAGAGAATACCATTAGGGTTTTCAAAGTATACAAAATGCATGATGATCTGTGTACTTTGGGTGATGATTGGTTGGGGGATTTTTGGTTGTCCCTTTGAAATAGGGAAAGGGCTTCCTTATTGCTCAGTTTCATTTAGACGAACAACTGTGAAGAATCTACGTTGCTGCCCTTCGATATTCAATGTAACTTATCTGTGTCGAGTACAAATTTACCTTGAACTAGCCACGCTTCGCCTTAGACTCACCACAAAGTGCATGTAGTAGATGCCAATGTTTTCGAAAATCTATATTGTCCATATTCAAGTACTCGCCATCTTATATTAGTATACAACTAAAATGTCCATTCAACTACCGTCATGCTAGTGGGTCATTGTTTCGTATACCAACGTGATTTTGCTTTCACACACTATGGGACGTTTGTCTTAGTCAAATGAAACGGAATGAAATCATCGAAGAAATAAAAGGGTATGTAATAGAATTTCTTTTTATTTTTTTATTGTTTATTTGTGTAATTAAAAAGAAATAAATCATAGGTCAATGGCTGTCAGTTAGTGGTTAAGGGTCACCAATTGTCGATTAGTTCTTGGTCAATCGGTCATTAGTCAAAGGCGGAATCCTATTTATGGGTGTATTCCGTTAACAAGGAGTGAAACTTTACATGTGGCATATAAACAACAAAATAACAACAACAATAGCTGTTGCAGCAGCCTTTGACAGGAAGGTTGGCTAGAAATTTCAAGCAAATAATAATAATAATAATAATAATAATAATAATAATAATAATAATAATAATAATAATAATAATAATAATAATAATAATAATAATGATTGTAATACATCACAAAACAATATTAGTACACAACAAAGCAATTATGATCTATCACCAGTTCCGAAGTTGGTTATCTGATTCACCACTTGTTGTTATGAATTATAATACCATACACCATACCCCATACAACAATAACAATACGTCGCAAAAGAATAATGATTCATTATATGTTCCGAAATCGGTACGTCATAAAAAATATATGATTCACCTCCATATAAAGCTAATAAAAAATACACATAATAATAATACACCACAGAACAATAATGATTTATTATCAGCTTCAAAGTTTGTTATCCAATTAACCACTTGTTAGTTAATTGATACCAATTTTAATGAATCATATCATCATTTTAGTGTATCATAGTAAACATATAAAAATATATATAATTTGTCTAAAAATATCAGTGATTGGTCTTATCTTGAAGATCTTGAATTTAGATGAATAGTGGTATAAAAAGTTTCATTTTGAACTTATATTTACAAGTTATAGCTATCTAAAGCTAAACACATATCTTACTCTCTCATTTACCTCCTAAACAATCTAGTCATACTGACTCGATGCCACGTAATTATGGAAAATGTTTTCCACATGGGAGGTCGAGAATTATATTAGAGGGATTTTAGGTAATGTCATTCCCAATTTCTCTATCTAAAAAATAAGAAAAAATGAACAAAAAATAGAATCAGTCTGAATCTCTTTCCTAATTACCCCAAACCAAATGTGTAACGACCCCAAAACTGGCCTAGTTCTAAGGTCGATACACGTCGCACCCTTATTACCTAAGATACGCAAGGTTACTAAAACGATACCCAAAATGGAAATTTATTACTCAATAAATGATACAAACAATACTTACAAGGCATAGTCAAACGGTTTACAAAACGGAAAATAAGCCCAGGTGCTACAAGAAAATACAGTCGGATCACTAGTGTTGAGACATAAAAGTGTTGCAGAGATAGTCAATCAACCCGACGGAGTCACTCACCCTCGACAAATCACAAAGAACGAGTTACGCATCAAACTACAAGGGAGTCCGCGCAACTGAAGAAACACCATAGACTCTTCCATGCTGTTGCGAAAACTAAGGAACAGATTCGTGAACACTTCAACACCCCAACGGTCATGCAACCACCCAGTCGCATCCGAAGTTCGCGGCCCAAGTCAGACTAAGACCACCTGAGGACGTTGCCCACTAAGTTAGTTTCGACAATTTTGGAACTAACTCCTTCGAGCCGTGGCTCCTAGAGCCAGTATAAATTAGTCTTGTAATAGCTAGTTTCATTTACGCTTTCATTGAGACATATTCCAAAGATTGGAGAGAGAACTTCCATTGTAAGTCAGAGAGAGAATTCGTACCAAATCAGTTAGTGCATCTAGATAGACTCTACCTAGGAAGATCCTAGCTTTGCTACACTTACCATTGAGCTGATCAGAAAGTGTATTGGGTGAGTGAGTGAAAACCACGAAGTAGATCTTTTCTACTTAGTGGGCATCTGTAAGTTATTTTATTTTGACCAGAGAATAAAATTGCTTATTTGTGTATCTTGCTAAGCTCCAAAGAGTCTGTCTATCTGTCAAGTATTAATCCGTTTCAATTCCCTCAGAGTCTTCCGCGCACTTGGTTTAACCAATTCGATTAAGTGTCTCTACGTTTCAAAGTGTTTTTTTACTCACAAAGACTGATTGAGTCAAACCAACTCTTAGACTCACACCTTGAGTTGGTTTGAGTTAGCCATCTGATCCAACAACTAGGTCGACGAATACAAATACAAACAAAAACTAAAAGAGTAGAAAATAAAAGATCTCCAGCTCGTCGGCTAACTAATTATAAAACAGTGAATTTATATATAGGGGTGAGCAACCACAGCTCAGCAAGTGATAAACGTCATCAATATAAGCATGCTCAAAACAATTTTACAGAACATAGCTTATATAAATATAAGTTCACAAATCAGAATCAGAATCAAAACGGAAAGTACTTCATAACGATCAAAGTCAAATACAAAGATGAATGGAATAGAACACTTACCATCGTCCCACATGTCACATGTGAGCTTAAAAAACTTCGAATTTGACATTGGACCAAAATATAACACTTTACCATTGTCCATATGAAGTTTCATCAAATTTGGACAACACTTAAGCATCTCCTAAGTTGAATGAAAATTAGAAAAGTTGCCGGATGTAAAAGAGGGTAAACCACATGGTTGAGGAAAGTAATTTTTGAAACCTCGTGGGTGGAATGTGTAATTTCACCAAACATCATGAGTGGGGATGTAATTTTCCCAAACTCTTTTCTGGCCCGGCCCGGATTGAGCCCACTTAACTCCTTTTTTTTCTCATGTGACTAAAGTCTGTCCATTTTGTTTTATACTTTGCAGACGGACAAAACCTGTTTATTTGTTTTTAGTCTCTATTTATAAGAGAAAAATGGATGGGGCTGGTAGTTTTTTTACTTTACAAGCAATTGAAAAGGTTAAAGGTGTTGGTTTAAAAAAATTAAATATATTTTTAAAATTAACTATAAATTTATGACTGCATTAACTGAAAAATTAACTACATATTTTACTATTTAAGTCATGAACTAAAAATCTGAATTCACAAAGCACACGAGTTTTCCAAAACAAGTTCTAGGCTAATTCATGTCATTAAAGGTAGTTATTAAACTCAAAAACAATCTTTGTATTTTTTTCTTCAATTTTATTAGTTGAATCTATCTCAATCTACAATATCATTTTTTCTTATACTTATTACACAAAAAACTATACATATAGACACATCTTTTTGTAATCTTACATAGATTTCTTTTATTCTGAGCTACCAATAATAACATCTTCTTACCACCCTTAACATTTAAAATTGTTAATTAAAAGCCATATGTTCAATCTTTGTCTACTACAATCATTTGGAACGTGAAATAACTAATGGGGCATGTAACAGCCCAGTATATCCCACTGTTGTGATATTGTCCGCTTTGGCACGCAGACCGCACGGTTTTGTTCCTGGGGTTTCCTAGCCCCAAAAGGCCTCACAACAAGGAGAGGTATCCCCACCCATATAAAGAGTGGTTTGTTCTCCCCTCCAATCGATGTGGGAGGTAAACCTCAAGGGTATTACAAGACATTTGTTTTGGGGTAATCAAGAAAGGGAATCGGAATGATTCTATTTCTTGCTGTTTGTTTAGCCACTTATTCTATTTTTAGGAAAGGGAAAACGAATGAGATTACCTGAATCCCTCTAACTTGATTCCCCACCCCCTGCTAGGGAATGAGATTCCCTTTCTATTGGAACCCAAGGTTTTGCTGATTATGGCAACGAAGTAAGTCTGGTGACAGAAGAAGTCTCACTGATAATAGCATCAGAGCAAGTATGGGCGACGAAGGAGTCTGACTGCACAAGGAGTCGTTCTGTGACATAATATTCTTCTGGAACGTTGTAGAAGCTATGAGGCGAATCTCTACTGTTAAAACGTGGAGAAATTTAAGAAAATAACTGTCACACACGTTCACTTATGATTAGCCGCCGGAAAATCAAGGCGATCAAGCTTAAAGAGTGCCAGAACGAGTCCCTCTGTAGAGCAGTTGAGATATTTCCCACCCAATGCGTAGTGGGAAGACGTGGGACGTCGTGGAAACACCATTTTACACATCATGAGAGCAGTTACTTCGGGTTTTATCAGTATTTAAGCATGTAGAAGTCATTTGTAATACTTGGAGCTTTCACTTCCACATTTAGAGAGAGAGAGTCATATTGAGAGAGAAAGCATTTTTAAGAGATCTTAGCGAGACTTTGTCATTTTAGCTTAGGTATTTATTACCTATAGAGCACACAAAACACTCCCTTTATTTCTTACTCTACATTGATCTACACCTAGAGTAGACTGAGTGTTGGATGAGACAGAATACCTTTGTCGAATCCCAAGATAGGAAGCTAGGTTGTAAGTCACATTGAATTTCAATATAAGCAAAATCATGTCTTGTTAAGTTTATACAAAAGCTTCCGTGTTATTATCTTTGGCAAATACTTGTCTCCAAGCAGGGTTGGTCTGAGACTAACACCTCAGACCTACTCGGTCAGCACCCCGATCCTAACAAGTGGTATCAGAGCCTGCATTGGCTGACAAATCTCTCAAGATGTAACGCCCCTATTTAAAGTAAATACAGCGGAATAAAAATCTCTAATGACGATTACACACCATCGGGTTCCAAACACCCGGTACAAAACCTCACCAATTACTACTTACAAATGTTACAGTCTGAACTCGAGAAAACAATGTAAACATAACCTGAAATAAACAAAGCAACTCTCTATAATTTCTAAGTCCCATCCCAATCACTCATACTCTTCGTGGCCACCTGTATGAACAATTTCGTACCTGCAAGATGAAACCAAGCAGCCCACCCCAGGAGGGGTGAGTCAGTTCCCTGGAATGGAACTGGTACAATTCTCCAAAACAATAATTAAAACATAACTCTAAAAAAACAATAATTTGAAATCAAACTATTAAAACAAAACAGAGGAGCAAGGCACTTTAAAATCACCAAGTCAAAGATAACAAGTCAAGGAAAGGTAAAGTTAGTCAATTAGAAACCACACCATGAGTTAATGAACATCCATTGCTTGTGTTAGATTCAGTTCCAATTAGGAGTAGGAAGATCAAGTAGTCACTAGGACTAGGAATGAAGAAGAGATCCAAGAACCAACAACTCAAGAATGGAATAAAACCAATTGGGAGAGATGGCCCCCACCGCCAAGCACGTCCTTTTAGGACAGGGGATATACAGCCCCTCACTGTTTACCACGTCCTTTTAGGACAGAGGATATACAGCCCCTCACTGTTTACCACGTCCTTTTAGGACAGGGGATATACAGCCCCTCACTGTTACCGATGAAGACGCGCGCACGTCACAACAAAAGACTCAGAACATTGATGAAACAATATCCAGAGTCAAAGGAAGAATTTACCAAGATTGACATTTTCCCATATTCCCACTAGATTACTAACTGCACAAATGCAATACCAAAACACTAAGTCCTACAGAGTGTAGAGGCGTAAACCCTCGACAGTTAATATCTAATGAAACGACCAGATAAGAGGAACCAATAATCATGAAAGTTGTACATTCAAGGCTCAGTTAGTCATATCAAGCTGAGTTAGTCACACAAACAGTTTCCTTCTGAAATCCATTCAAGCTTAGTTAACGTTTCTCAAAACATTCCATAAAGTTCGTTAGCAAAAGTATCTGAGTACGAGAAATCATACCTGATTAATGCTGTAGCAGTTCTAGTAGACTCGTGCAAACATTCAACAACACTCTGAGGAACATTAAAGATAGTCTATTATCATTAACTTGTAGCCTAAGTTAAACTTAAATAAATTCCTCACTCATTTTTCTAAGTCTCAATCGTCTTTTAAGCCCTCACTTAAATGTTATGTATAACCTTTGACTTATCTCAGAATGTTGTATAGCTCAAGGTTGTAAGACCAAGGAATGTATTTTACTAACACTTGTTAATTATTCAACTCTTATCCACTTAACTAGTTCTTAACCATAATTCTCACATTCAAGAGTTTTGAGACCCTTATATCATAAATGCATTTTATAATAACTTAATTGATCTTAGAAACGAGAGACAACTACTAAACTCAATTATTTTACCTTTAGTTCAGAATGACTTTTATTACAACCATTTAATAATCTTGTCATAAAGCGTTCAATTACTTTTCATCTTGAAATAACTATATTTTAATTAACTTAGACTTATCGAACTCTTACATTTAGTATTCACGAGGTATATTATTTGCTTTATTATTACCTATATAATAAGGATTTATAAGATAACCTTTTTTGTATCCTTACTTACATTTAATTTGCTAAATGTTTTATTCTTACACAATTACTTTCTATAGACCATGTATAATCCTTTTATACTAAACCTTAATAAACTTATGTCTAAAATACATTTTAGATTGTTTACAAAACCTAAGGTTTCAAAGGAATAACTTAATAAATTAATTTCTTTCTTTATGTTTTAGGATAAACATTATATCTTAACATAAGGTAAAAATTTATCTAAGAATTAAATTCTCATTCATGAGTCAAATTGTCGATTATTTAATAAGATCATCTATTCTGAAAAATCCTCATACCTTATATTCAAATTATATATTAATATTTTCAGTGTCGTAATAGATCAATATAATATCTTATGTAGCTTAGTTTCATCTAATAAAAGGTTCAAAGGTTTTAAGTATCTAATTTCTATTTACAAACCTTTTATAAGTTCTAACTACTGAATACGTCACTTAATTATAAACTCACATTCTGAATATTGGTAATTAATGTTATAAATGTATTTTATATGACTTATCTAATCCCAAGAAACTTAAGGATTATTATTTAGATTAATTTCCTAATCATAGTTTAATATAATTTTATATCATAGCCCTTTTAATGATTTTATCTTAAAACATCAAGTTATTATTCAATACTATAAATGTTATGAAATGATTAAATCTAGACTTATTAATCCACTTCACATTTAGATGTAAAAGTATTTCATTATATAATAAGATCTATCTATGTCACATCTTATGTATTCAAATACAAATATTCTTAAGTCTTAACTTATTAATTACCTAAACCAATTATCGATTTACATTCTGGTCAATGACAAATAATATTATACATGTATTTTAATATGGTTTATATAAATGTTAGAAATCCAAAGGTAACTCCTTAAGCTTAATTTCATAGCCATAATTTAATATCACCTCATATAATATTCTTTTAATAGTATTATGTATAGGTTTAGTTTAACTTATTAATTCCTTCACATTCTATTTTCTATAAGGTATTTCATTTCTTTTATTTTTTTGTTATCTATATATTAGGATTTATTTAAAACATTCTTTACGTAGCTTAATTGTATTTAATTATTCCTATTAACTTGTACACACATTTACATCCAATATATGATTCATAAAATAAAGTATTGTTTTCCTTAGTTCCAATTTAGTATATTAACTTCCATAGTATATAGTTAACATAAAAGTAGGTAAATTTTAATCCCTTGATTTAACCAAAGATAATCTTTTATTTCTTTTATTTCTTTATTTCAACTCAAAAGTTTATACCTAAAATATTTATTAACATTCTGTATTAAATGTTAGTTTAACCTTCTTATACTATTTTCAACCTATAAAGTTTATTAATAAGGTATACTTTAATTTTCGTTACATTAAAACCATAGATTATAAGATATCTTAAGAAAAATTCAGAATTACAATTTTTAGACCTATTTCCTCTTGTCTAAAAATTCTAAAATTAAATATATAGTAGCTATGATATTTTAGACATATTATAAAAATTTTATTTCATAAAAATCTTTTTGTTAATTACCAAAATAAATCCCAAATTTTAAACAAACTCATCTCTCTTTTGCTAAACACATTATTACTCTTAATATTATACTATATAATAATTTTAATTAGTAAATTAACAATGTTAACTACCACTTCTATAACAACCGTACTCACCCGCTCCTAATTAATATACTACACCCACTTTATTTATATATGTATCCACGCACACACTATTGTCCATAACACACTTTACAAATCTAGCCATAACATAATCCACTTTATATATATATTACATAGCAAAGTTATTCTTTAATTTAGTTGCTAATTACTTCCAATACCCTAACCGTCATTCACGTTTATAAGAACTACTGCTCACCACAACTAGTAAATTAATACACACTCATAGATAGAAAGTACCACAATATACCCTTAATTACTAACCCACACCGCTTTGCTATTAACTAGTCAAGGTAATCATTACCGGAAGAAACACCATAGAAATCCATGATCATATGCTAACATATTATAGTATAATTATCCCCATTATTACACGATAATGCCACCCTTCATATTAGTACGCTTCGTAGAGAAAAAAAACGAGAATCTGAATCAATTAATGATGACTTCACATACTGATTTGAACGACAGAAGAATAATAACAATAATTTGTTAAAGTGTTTTACCTAATAGCAGACGAGATGTTTGATTTGAGCAGCATGAATGTTTGAGATTTTGACTCGAGTGGACAACAGAGGCGGTGAAACCCATAGAATTTAGATTGTAACGAGGAAGGAAGAGCCGAACGACATAACAACATGATGACGGCCGTGAATAAATAGGAAGGTAAAGAAGATGGGAAGCAAATAAATTAGGTTAATCTTTATTAGTTTTTTAATTACTTTGCTATCCCTTAATTATTAATATGTCTCCTATAATAATAATAAAAATCTATATTTATCCTTATTCTCAATGTCTATTAAAAAATTATATAACTAGAATAGTGTCAATAACGTATTTAATTTAATAATAAGAATCCATTATAATAATTCAAATATACCGATTTAAGTAGTAATAAAATAATCATATATTTCCCAATAATGGTATACTAATTATAAGGGTGTTTAATTTTGTAACACCAAAGATTCTACTAAAGTATAACATAAAAAGGTTTAGAAAAATACCAAAACATATAATATAAAGGTTTAGGAAGGTAATGCCGCAACGAGAGAAGAACAGAAGCCTTATAAAAAATGTCCAACAATTGAACCAATTTAGCATATGAAATAAATCAATCCGTGGTATTAACCAAGGTAATGGATCACAAGTCAATATTTTTAATAGACATTTTCCTTTTCCAAAGGCATAAATATATACATTCCTCTTTTATCAATATATATGAATATTTCAAAAGTCGATATAATGATAAAATAACTATATGACAAAAATATGTTTGGCTAGTACATATTAAAATTACCAAACCATAATAAATAAAATAATAATTATAAACAATAATCACTGCACGACGTTAGATATAAATATTAAGTTAACAACTAAAGAGGGAGGCACCTAAACTTCAATATATCATAACTTTGGCTAGGATTGTAACGCCCCTACTACTAATCCCTTACTTACCGTTTAAACGTCTTAATTATCCTACTACGTCGCAGCGGAAGTACTACTACTACGACGGGTGATACAACGCCGCTAACCGCCCATACGGCTAGCTAGGCTTACTCTACTTACAGTTACGGTCTGAAGACTAGAAGATACCAAGCTACTAAACATTGCTTACTAAATACAAAATACCATATGCTTACATTACTGGATTACCGAGTATCAAATCCATAGTTAATTACATCCCTTTCAATCTCCCAAAAATGAGTTTATACAACTACTCATCTATACCAATCACAATACTTTCATTATCCAAAAGGGTGTACCCCATGGTACACCGGCTAACAAAACCTACAGCTGTGTACAACATAGTACACCTTTCACAATTCATTAATTACAGACAAAACGAAATCAACTTAAGCTCTTCATAGTCTTCACCCTTCGTGAGGACCTGCATTATATTAAAAATGGTGCCCCAGGGGCTCAGCAAAAAGCTGCATATAAACTTCGCATATACCGCGTGCTAACTAGGGTACGCCGACTATTTAAGGTCGACTGTACATGCGGTTCATCTTAACAAACATACATGCTTTTATACATACAATACATTCATACATGATGCAATATACACAACTGAAGCATTACGCAATCCAAACATTACATTGATACACTTCACAATCCACACTATAATCACTGTTAGCCAAATTACCCCTCAGGTTAGAATGGAGGTTCTTTACTCTTTTACTCATTACAAATACTTATTCTTACTTTACTTACTTACTTTACCATACTTGTTTACTCATCTTACTTACTTACTTTTACTCATGTTAAGTCGGTATGACCTCCGGGCAGGGACTACACCGTCCCACCACCGGGTTTTACTTGACTCACCAATCCAGGATGCTACCCATTTAAGGGGTTTGGGTCGTGGACCAGTTAAGAGCCAGAATTGGAGCCAACCTCTTGTGACTCCGCATCCTCACGCGTGGCCGAAACTATATCGGACTTCTACTCATTCCAATTTAATTACCAATTATTAAGTTAGATTGGTTAGCTTGTTAGGAATTAGTTAGAGTCCAATCACAATAAAATTCAGTCACTACAATGTACAATCAAGCATACACACATTCATCATCATCCATACATTTCATGAATTATACAAACTATGATTTAAAGATAACATTCAACAAGATACAACACTACATATTCACAAGTAAGCATAATAACTCGATTCGTGCATTTATCTTATTTGGTGGTCAATTAGCACACAACACACAAATCAGAGTAACCAAGGTAGCATACGAGGCATGAGAAGTTCATACCGTTCACCGTTGTACTTGTATCCGACGTTCCTTTGGTGTTCACAATCCAAGTCCTATCACATACAACTGGGTGGTTAATTCCCCTTACTTAACCTTACTAATTACTTTACTAACATTTCCTGGTTTATACTTACTATTCATTATTATTCAAATACATGTACTTATGTTATTTACTTACAATTATTTCCTAAGCTTGTTTATGGCCTTAATGACCTTTAACATCATTAATTATGTCTTAATTATCTTATAATATCATTACCCATCCTTAGAATAGCTTTAAAACACATTTTGTATAAATTTTAGTGTGGTCCGGGTTGTTGTCCGGGTTACATACCCGAACCAACACATTGGAAAAATCCTCGGGTGAGTTTTATGTATGGTCTGGGTTTGTGTACTCCTTTACAAACCCGAACCACCTGTTTGTAAATGTTACGGGTGTGTTTTTTTCGTATGGTCCGGGTTTGTGTACTCCTTTGCAAACCCGGACCACATGTTTTGATAAGTTACGGGTATGTTTTTGGGGTGGTCCGGGTTAGTGTCTTGGTTTGTAAACCCGGACCACTCCATTTGTATAACAGTCTGTCGAGTTTTTTGACTAGTCCAGGTTTGTGTACTGGTTTGCAAACCCGAACTAGTTACAGTTTTACAAATTATATATGTTTTTGAACTTGTTTCAACTCCAAACTTCTACCAATATCTTCCCTAATATTCCTACATATAATCTAGCATGTTTTTACATTGATTAAGCATTTTAAACTACCTAATACAACACTATAAGAATCTGTTACATTAACACACTCACTGTAAGTTTTCCTCAGCTATTACTATTTTTCCTTCTCCAACTAATGCTACAGATTTTTCATTTCTTCTTCCACTAACTAAATGACTCTAAATCTATCCTAACTTAGTTAAAAAACTCCCAATACACCATTTACAACTCCACTCAAATACATCTCCTTTTCCTGTTACAAACAAAGTGGAACATCTTATTCTTTTCTTCTCTGTATAACTTCTTTGTTCTTTCTTTTCTAACACACTTAAGTCTCTAAATTCCTAACCAAATTTTGACAGAGGTTCCTTACATTTCTAAGTGTTCTCACCACATAATTTTGTTCACTCAACATAGTTCACAACCTGTGCAACATATACATTATTCTCAACAACATTCTAACACCTACTGCACACTTACCATTTACACTTAGCATTTTATTTCCTTGTTTTCAAAAGCTTCAAACTACAAATACCATCTACATTAATGTACCCATTCTCTTCCTACTGTTACGGTGGTTTTTAAACCATTGCTACAACTATACTTATACATACAAAAACATTAAAAACTACACAGAGGCTCTTCATTACCTTGGTTTCTTGCTTCTTTTTCCTTTCTCTCTTCTCCTTTACAACTCCTCTTTCCTTCTTTGTTTTCTTGATTTATTTAAGCCAAGCTACACCATGTATCAAGGCATACACACACACCAAACTAGTAAATTTTCTATCGTAGGTTTTAAAACCCTAACTTATGAGAAACCATTCAAAACACTTAGTAGGTCTTACCTTGAGCTTCTAATGGAGTTTTTGAGTAGAAAATGACAAGGCTTCGGCTCTCACAGTGGCATGCCAAAATCGGCTAACAATGGAATAGTGGTGTTACATGTGAGTTTTGACTTTTGCAAGAACAATGGAAAAGAGTGAAACTTTGGTCTTTTTTCTTACCTTAGAACATGGGGAAGAAGATGGATCTTCAAATGGTGCTCCTCAAGCTCTAAAACTACTATACCCTCAAAAATGAAGTTGGAGGTTTTTGGTTTTTGAAGGGTGTAAAATGATCTCCAAAGCGATACGAATTCGACGGTGTAATTTTATAGCATTTGGAGGTGGTTTAAGGTTTCAAAGATGAGAAGAGTGGGCTCTGTGAGGCTGCCTTCATATTAGCTCGAATCTGCTGAACTTCAGCTTGGACTTGTTCTAAATACTCCGGTCCTATGATGACCGCTTCACTCGACTCATCCCAACACAAAGTGTACGGCAAGGTCTACCGTATAAGCTTGGAAAGGCGACATCTTAATCGAAGCATGATAGCTATTATTGTATGAGAACTCGATAAGATGAAGCTTGTCTAACCAACTCCCCTGAAAGTCTAAGGCACATGCCCTAAGCATGTCCTCTAGTGTCTGGATGGTCCTTTCCGTTTGACCGTTGGCCTGAGGATGGAAGGCGGTACTCAACTTCAATTCTGTACCCAGCGCTTCCCGTGTGGCTCTCTAGTATCTTGAAAGAAATCTGGTGTCGCAGTCCGATACTATAGTCTTCGGGACTCCGTGATGTCTGATAATCTCCTTGTCGAATAGCTCTGCGACCTTCACTACCTTCCAGGTGTCCTTCATCGGTATGAATCTGGCAATCTTGGTGAGGCGATCGACTACAACCCAGATCATGTTGAGTCCTCCCCTGGCAGGTGGGAGTCCTACAACAAAATCCATGGAGATATCGTGAAATTTCCACTCCGGAACTGGCATCGATTGTACCATTCCGCCTGGTCTATGATGTTCAAACTTTACTTTCTAGCATGTTAAGCATCTCAATACATACTCTGTCACATCTGATTTCATTCCAGACCACCAGAAGTACCTCTTCATGTCTTTGTACATCTTGGAGGCTCCTGGATGGACTGACAATGTAGAATTGTGTGACTCTCGCAGGATGCGATCCCTTAGCTCAGCATTGCTTCGGGGACACATAGCCTGCCATTCAGCCGAATCAGACCATCTTCATGCAACTTAAAATCATATGTCTTCTTCTCAAATGTACCATTTGTGATCTTCTGTCTGATTTCGGTCAGGTAAGGGTCGCTCAACTGAGCGTCTCGCACCTCGTCAACCAAGCTAGAAGAAGTGAGTAGCGAATGGAGCGAGTGTGCTCGACGACTCAGGTGTCGGCTACCACGTTTGCCTTCCCTTCCTTATACTGTAGGTCGATGTCGTAGTCTGAGAGAAACTCCATCCACCTTCTCTGTCTCAAATTCAATTCTTTCTGTGTATATACATACTGTAAACTCTTGTGTCGGAGTAGATGGTGATGCTTACCCCATAGAGATAGTGTCGCCATATCTTCAAGGCGAAGACAATGGCTCCTAACTCTAAGTCGTGAGTTGGTAATTCTCCTCATGCTTTTTCAGCTAGCGGGAGGCATAAGCTACAACCTTGCCATGCTGCATGAGTATGCATCCCATTCCCTTCCTGATGCGTTGCAGTACACCTCAAATCCCTCTGTGCCCTTTGGAAGTGTGAGAATCGGCGCTGAGGTCAATGAGTCTTTCAGGCTCTGAAATGATACTTCGCACTCGTCTGTCCATACAAACGGTGCATCTTTCTTCATCAGTGTAGTCATGGGCTTAGCGACTTTCGAGAAGTCCTTTACAAATCTCCGGTAGTAACCGGCTAGACCAAGAAAGCTCCGATGTTGGTAACAGTCTTAGGTCTAGGCCATGATCGTACAACTTCTATCTTTGAAGGGTCAACCGAAATACCTGCGCTCGAGATGACATGACCGAGGAATGATATCTGATCTAGCCAGAACTCGCATTTGGAGAACTTCGCATACAGCTGGTTCTCACGCAGTATCTCAAGTACTTCCTCAAATGAAATTCATGCTCCTCTACTGATTTAGAGTACACAAAGATGTCGTCGATGAAGACAACAACCGAAGTATCTAGCTGTTCACTGAATAGCCGATTCATGAGGTCCATGAATTTTGCTGGTGCATTGACAAACCGAATGGCGTGACTGTGAATTCGTAGTGGCCATATCTGGTACGGAATGTCGTCTTCTCTATGTCTTGCTCTCTGATAGCAATCTGATGATACCCAGAATGGAGGTCGATCTTAGAGAAGACTGAGGCTCCTTTCAGCTGGTCGAATAGGTCGTCGATGCGTGGCAATGGGGATTTATTCTTGACTATGACCGCATTCAGCTCGCGGTAGTCGATACAAAGTCGGAGGCTACCGTCCTTCTTCTTCACAAAGAGGACCGATGCTCCCCAGGGTGATACGCTCGGGCGTATAAACCCTTTATCGAGAAGGTCTCGTAACTGCTCTTTCAACTCCGTCATTTCAGCAGGTGCCATACGGTACGGTGCCCTAGCAATGGGACCAGTACCTGGCAAGAGGTCAATCTCAAATTCTACTGCTCTTCGAGGTGGCATACCAGGCAGCTCCTTAGGGAATACGTCAGGGAATTCAGATACAATTGGTACTTCGGGGTTGAACTCTGGATCTCTCTCCAGGTCTTGTACATAACACAAATATCTGAGCTCCCGGTACATAGCCATAGCGGATATGACTGTGGTCGAAGGCTCTCTCGGTCTCTTCCAGTAAGATACAGTAATCCCAGAAGGACTCTTAAGCAGCAATCTGTGCTCAGCGCAGAGGATTCTACCCTTGTGCCGCTCCAACCAATTCATTCCGATTATCAAGTCGAATCCCAATCCATTAAACTCGATAAAGGATGGGAACGCTTCACCTTTGATTTGGATCGTGGCTGATTTATAATATTCGTTACACTATACTCGCTCCTTCGATGGGAGACTAACCAGGAAATTCGGTAGCTCATCCGCATCTAGCCCCAACCTCTTCACGAAAAATGGTGATACGAAGGTGTGAGAGGCACCGGAGTCGAATAACACTGAGGCATCAATGCCGTTCACTGGGAAGGTTCCCGTTAAGATGGTGCCGCTTCCCGGCTTGTGCCTCGGTGAGGATACTCAGGTTACCTTTGGTACCGAGTCCACAACCTATTGAAGTCACAAGTTAATGAGTAATGATGGTGGACACAAGTGGAATTTAAATCAACACTGCTCTTTTATTGATAAACCAACCATCATACATACCGTGTCTCTAATACACGTTACTAATACAGTACATGATACTATGAATTTAATACTTTCTAAAGGTAAGGTTCAGGCATCCTGGTTTCATGTGTGTGGCATTGATTATTGCCGGTGGTGCCGTATTCAACTTGATCTTGTTGATCCCGTGATACAGCATCCTAGATTTCCACCCATGATTAGACATCTCCTGATCTCAATACCAATTTCTGTGCGAGGTCCACACGCTTCTGCTCACTATACATAAATACGGCGTCATCACCAATGGACCAAGACACTATGGGCACTCCTTGTTCAAGAGATTCCGCTGTCTCTCGTCCTTGTCTTGGTGTAACCCGAGTGGTCATTCTTTCTCATAGAAGTTGACGATACAAAGGTCCGCTTCAAGTGCGGGGATCGGATCGTTTTCACATTGCTGTGCAAGTTCTACTGCTTGTGTAACCAGTGTTTGAAATTCTGGGGGTATTGTCGGTGGTGTCGCTCCGTCTTGCATCCGTGTCTCTTGGTATGTCTTGGTATAAGGGTTCCAGTCCTTTCCCAGCACATCATCTTCACTTCATCTTCACTCCACCGGGAATTCGGTTGTATAAACCTCCTTGACCAGTTCCTAGTTCGTTGCATCGTCGGATAATTGAAATTTGGGCTTTAGGTGTCAGGTATTCCTTTAATAAGATCATACCTGGTCGGATGACCTGACACTGCTCGCTGGAGTAGTGGTAAGTGGTGATGTTGGTCTCTTCCTGATTTGGTTTCGAGGGTATCGGATAGCAGATACTAAAGCTACCTATGGTTATAAATTTCATCTACGGTGAGTACTAGGTTCAACTACTTCATTTCATGCTCAATACATATTCCAATTCATTCATTCATGCATTCATTCAAACAGTTACTCTACTACTTAGACATGCTTCACAGGATTCAGGTTTAGACAATTACCTGGGCCGGACTTAGAACCGGACCCGTCACAGTCAATAATGTGCAAGGCGGATGCCTCTGGGGTGCGCCCTTCTGAGGACCTCGGGCCCTGTCCCTGTGGCGCCTGCTGGGCTGGTGCATCGCCAGATGCAACCTCCTTGCCTTCCCTCTGCTTGTAGCTCTGGAAGTTCCTCTTGGCTTGGCATTTTCTGGGCACATATTAGCTCTATGTCCCGGTTTCTGACAGTTATAGCACCTGATTTCTCTCCCATGGCAATCCTTGCCGGGATGGTCTTGGTTGCACTTCCTGCACACGTAGGTGCGGCCGTCTGAGTAGTTCTTGGTGAAACCGGAGCCAGAACCTAAGGCTTAGAGAGTTAGCACATTTGTGCGGTAATACTAGGTATGATACTTATGCAAATACGAATTTAGATTAGAAGTTTACCCTTAGGGGTATGATCTCAGTGGCTTCGCAGCCACCGGTGCAGAAGAACCAAGCTGAAGAAGCTCAACTGGTTTGCCCATATCCTGGGCACTGCTTTCACTTGGGAAGTTCTTTTGGGTTTGTTGAAAGAAATTCCCTTTCTTCTTTTTCAGCTCTTGCCCTGGTTCTGCTCCTCGGCACTTGTGTTTTTGTTGTTGGCCTTGTGCTTAAGCGCGGTTTCTTTATCCCTCAATTGGCAAGTGATCTCAACGCGAGATGCCGCGTGATAACACTCCTGAAGTTTTAGGTATTGGCCGGGATTCTTAATTAAAAAAGTAGAGGTAGAGATTTAAGGATTTACAATGGTACTAAGGTTTAAACCGATATTTACCTGAAGGGAGGTAAATCTGGTGTAGCCCATGCCGTACTGAAGGCGATGGCTCAGACCGCCATAGAAGCGATCGACCAACACCTGGCCGGTGTATCCAAGGTCAGGTAATAGACGTAGAAGAGAGGTGAAGGTGTGGTAGTACTCGTCGACAGACATCTTCTCTGTCATCTTTAAAGCATCAAGCTCAAGTCTTTTCTTGGTTTTGACGTGCTCAGGGTAGTATTTTGATCGGAGGAGGGATGTGAAGGATTCCCAGTCAAAGGTAGGGTCATCAGCATGGTCGTTCTTGATTAGCTTCCACCTATCCATGGCTGCATCCTTAAGGTAGTAAGCCGCTACTCTAACTCGAACTCCAGCAGGAGCTTTGAGGGTTTCAAACGCCGTCTCCATCTCGGAGATGTAGGCTTCCAACTTAGCCGGATCACTCTCGCCTCTGAAACGGAGGTCGGAGCTCTGCTACTGCTTTTACCCAGTTTGCTTCTCTAGGGGAGGGGGGGGATTGGTCCCGTTTGAGTTTGTCGTTTTGTTGTGTTTGTTGCATTGTGGTAATTACTTGAGGTAGCATCTGCGCTACCGTGGCGGCGACGATCTCTGCTATCGTCTGCGCGCCCGGTCCTTCAGAGGCTTCTCCTCTAGCTCGGCCTCGGCCTCGTCCTGACATCTGAACATTTAGCTTTACATTAGGCTTCATATAAGTGACCAAGGGGTCTTGGAATTTAAGCAAGGTATCGTTCCTAAGAACGTCAAGGGTATCCGTTGTTAACAACGGTAGTTCCTAGTTAATTTTCTAAGTATCCGTCTTAAGACGGTTGTAATCCTAACTCGGTAATCCCTATGCTCGGTTGTTTAGGTCATCAGAGCGTAACTACGCTCTTATACCACTTTTTGTAACACCCCTACCGCTAATCCTTACTTACCGTCTAAACGTCTTAATTATCCTACTACGTCGCAGTGGAAATACTACTACTACGGCGGGTGATAGAACGCCGCTAACCGCCCATACGGCTAGCTAGGCTTACTCTACTTACAGTTACGGTCTGATGACTAGAAGATACCGAGCTACTAAAACATTGCTTACTAAATACAAAATACCATATGCTTACATTACTGGATTACCGAGTATCAAATGCATAGTTAATTACATCCCTTTTCAATCTCCCAAAAATAATGAGTTTCTACAAGCTACTCATCTATACCAATCACAATACTTTCATTATCCAAAAGGGTGTACCCCATGGTACACCGGCTAACAAAACCTACAGCCGTGTACAACACAGTACACCTTTCACAATTCATTAATTACAGACAAAAAGAAATCAACTTAAGCTCTTCATAGTCTTCAGCCTTCACGAGGACCTGCATTATATTAAAAATGGTGCCCTAAGGGGCTCAGCAAAAAGCTGCATATACCTTCGCTTATATAGCGTGCTAACTAGGGTACGCCAACTATTTAAGGTTGACTATACATGCGGTTCATCTTAACAAACATACATGCTCTTATACATACAATACATTCATACATGATGCAATATACACAACTGAAGCATTACGCAATCCAAACATTACATTGATACACTTCACAAACCACACTATAATCACTGTTAGCCAAATTACCCCTCCAGGTTAGAATGGAGGTTCTTTACTCTTTTACTCATTACACAATACTTATTCTTACTTTACTTACTTACTTTACCATACTTGTTTACTCATTATTACTTACTTACTTACTTTTACTCATGTTAAGTCGGTATGACCTCCGGGCAGGGACTACACCGTCCCACCACCGGGTTTTTACTTGACTCACCATCCAGGATGCTACCCATTAAAGGGGTTTGGGCTGTGGACCAGTTAAGAGTCAAGAATTGGAGCCAACCTCTTGTGACTCCGCATCCTCACGCGTGGCCGAAACTATATCGGACTTCTACTCATTCCAATTTAATTACCAATTATTAAGTTAGATTGGTTAGCTTGTTAGAATCAGTTAGAAGTCCAATCACAATAAAATTCGGTCACTACAATGTACAATCAAGCATACACACATTCATCATCATCCATCCATTTCATGAATTATACAAACTATGATTTAAAGAAAACATTCAACAAGATACAACAGTTCATTTCACAAGTAAGCATAATAACTCCGATTCGTGCATTTATCTTATTTGGGTGGTCAATTCACACACAACACAAATCAGAGTAACCAAGGTAGCATACGGGGCATGAGAAGTTCATACCGTTCACCATTGTACTTGTATTCCGGTCCTTCGTTCACAATCAAGTCCTATCATATACATACAACTGGGTGGCTAATTACCCTACTTAACCTTACTAATTACTTTACTAACATTTCCTGGTTTATATTACTAATTCATTATTATTCAAATACATGTACTTATGTTATTTACTTACAATATTTCCTAAGCTTGTTTATGGCCTTAATGACCTTTAACATCATTAATTATGTCTTAATTATCTTATAATATAATTACCCATCCTTAGAATAGCTTTAAAACACATTCTGTATAAATTTTAGTGTGGTCCGGGTTGTTGTCCGGGTTTACATACCCGGACCAACACATTGGAAAAATCCTCGGGTGAGTTTTATGTATGGTCCGGGTTTGTGTACTCCTTTACAAACCCGGACCACCTGTTTGTAAATGTTACGGGTGTGTTTTTCGTATCCTATGGGTTTGTGTACTCCTTTGCAAACCCGGACCACATGTTTTTGATAAGTTACGGGTATGTTTTTGGGGTGGTCCGGGTTAGTGTCTTGGTTTGTAAACCCGGACCACTCCATTTGTATAACAGTCTGTCGAGTTTTTTTACTAAACCCGGACTAGTTACAGTTTTGCATATTATATATGTTTTTGAACTTGTTTCAACTCCAAACTTCTACTAATCTCTTCCCTAATATTCCTACATATAATCTAGCATGTTTTTACATTGATTAAGCATTTTAAACTAACCTAATACAACACTATAAGAATCTGTTACATTAACACACTCACTGTAAGTTTTCCTCCTCTGTTACTATTTTTCCTTCTCCAAACTAATGCTACAGATTTTTCACTTCTTCTTCCCACTAACTAAATGACTCTCAATCTATCCTAACTTAGTTAAACAACTCCCAATACACCATTTACAACTCCACTCAAATACATCTCCTTTTCCTGTTACAAACCAAAGTGGAACATCTTTTCTTCTTCTCTGTATAACTTCTTTGTTTCTTTTCTAACACACTTAAGTCTCTAAGTTCCTAACCAAATTTTGACAGAGGTTCCCTACATTTCTAAGTGTTCTCACCACATAATTTTGTTCACTCAACATAGTTCACAACCTGTGCAACACATACATTATTCTCACACAACATTCTAACACCTACATTTACACTTAGCATTTTATTTCCTTGTTTTCAAAAGCTTCAAACTACAAATACCATCTACATTAATGTACCCATTCTCTTCCTACTGTTACGGTGGTTTTTAAACCATTGCTACAACACTATACTTATACATACAGAAACATTAAAAACAATACAGAGGCTCTTCATTACCTTGGTTTCTTGCTTCTATTTTTCCTTTCTCTCTTTTCTCCTTTACAGCTCCTCTTCCTTCTGTTTTTCTTGATTTATTTAAGCCAAGCTAACACCATGTAACAAGGCATACACATACACACCAAACTAGTAAATTTTCTATCATAGGTTTTAAAACCCTAACTTAGAGAAACCATTCAAAACACTTAGTAGGTCTTACCTTGAGCTTCTAATGGAGTTTTTAAGTAGAAAATGACAAGGCTTCGGCTCTCACAGTGGCATGCCAAAATCGGCTGACAATGGAATAGTGGTGTTACACGTGAGTTTTGACTTTTGCAAGGAACAATGGAAAAGAGTGAAACTTTGGTCTTTTTTCTTACCTTAGAACATGGGGAAGAAGATGGATCTTCAAATGGTGCTCCTCAAGCTTTAAAACGACTATACCCTCAAAAATAAAGTTGGAGGTTTTGGTTTTTGAAGGGTGTAAAATGATCTCCAAAGCGATACGAATTCGACGTGTGTAATTTTTATAGCATTTGGAGGTGGGTTTAAGGTTTCAAAGATGAGGAGAAGTGGGCTCTGTGAGGCTCCTTCTCAAATCGCCTTTGCAGTCGCAGGAAGGAGGAGAGAAATAGAGAGGAAGAAGAGAGAGTGCAGTACGTGGGTTTTGTGAGGGAGAGAGAGAGAGTTTACTTTTTTGACTTTTTATTTCTTTTGTCTTTTGTACCTAGAGGAGAATTAAGGGAGAGAGAGAGAGGGGTATGGGCTACTAATGCGGCCGGCTACCCACACAGCTCACATGGGCTCTTAAAGTTTTATTTACAATAGTGTACACACTAATTTATTTTATTTACACATCCACCCCACAACTTCCCGTTTTTGACAGTTTTACTATTTTCTAGTTTAATTAATTTTATTGGTCCTAGACCTTCAATAATGTTTATTAATGACTATTTAGTTGACAAAAATTGTTACGAGTCTATTTGACCCGCTTAAAGTCACGTTTTCCGGTTTCCTCGCAAAACGCACTTTAATGTTCGTTTGTGTTTTTAATCCGTTTTAGGGATCCATTTTCTTCGGGATTTGTTCCCTCATGATTATTTAGACTTAATTACGCTTCTAAAATACTTATTAGCCTAATTAATCACTATTTTTAATTACGGGGTATTTCAAGGATGATCCATTTTTACCGTTCCATTTATCAATCCTCTTGGTTTTCCATAATCTTTTTATTGATACAGGTTTCATGGGCTGGTTTGACCATTCTCAAAAAGTTAACATTAGCAAGGCTTAAGGAGCTTTAAGGTTTCTATGATTTTATATTGACTTTTATGATTCAAATCAATGTTCCAAATAAATCTAAAATCTTTATAATATAATTGGAGTGTCTCGAGATTTTTCCAAGATTTATTGACTCATAAACTTATTATTAAATTCATAATTTCATATAATAATTTAGTTTTATTTTATTATGTAGGATTTAATAAAAGAAATCCCCTAAATTAATTTAGATTAATTTAGGGGTATTTCAGTATACCCCTCTTAAAAGAAACTTCGTCTTGAAGTTTAAAAATCAACTAATAGTTACTCACACCGCTTCGGGTGTGCTGGTAAGAATTCCAAGATATTTCAAGTCGGGAGTCACACAATGTATAAACCAAGTACATAAACCTATCCATCACCCTACTAATAAAACAACAGGGCATAATCTGGATGAGATGACGAAGAAAAGAAAGATTATGCACTACCCCCTTAAAAGAAAACTTCGTCCCGAAGTTTAAGACTATCTACCAACTACTCACACCCCTTCAGGTGTGCGGGTAAACTAAATATCAAGTTGTATTACAAGTTTAAAATGTATGTCAAACAATCAAACCACTCAAGGGTGTTCATCCAATAACAATTTCCATTTCATCATTCCCCATCCTTAAATAAGGATCAATTCCACTCAAGATCAATCATAAACCAAACCAAAATGTCTCATAATTAGCATCCAGTTGATGCAAGGGGTAAATGACATGAACTACCACTCATATAACATTATCCAACAAGGTTGTTTCAAAAACCAATCACAACAATATGCATGGACCATACTAGACTTCCAAACATTTAGTTTCTGTTTTCTTTAATTACTTGATGTTTATTTCAAACACCACATTCGAAGAATTCAACACCTTATTATCAAGCTTTGTTGTAAATTTTTATTGCACTATTGATTTTATCTATGATTGTTATATATTTGTATCTCTTTATTGTTATGTATTAGTATTTTCTTGGTTGTTATAAAATTTTATGTTATGATTCTTATCTATTCATTTGTGGTTGGTACGAATGATATGTCCATTATATGTTCATTTTATGTTATATGCTTATTTTATGAGGATGTTTATTTTATGAGGATGTCGTACCCCCCTTAAAATAGGGTACGACTCATATCCATCTCGTAATAATGAAGTGGAATTTAAACTCACTTTAAGGAGCAAAATATTTTACATCACCTATGGAGATTCCTCCTTCAAGGATGAAGTTCATTGTCTGCATATGTGTACACATGGTCTAACCATCATCCGAAATTTAGTTGGTCACTCTTTTTAAATATACTTTACGGGTTAGTTGACTAGATAGTCAATGTAGTATTTATTTCAATCATTGTCGTTTTATTGGACAAAACCTTTTAGGTTTAATTAGCGCTCATCATTTAAGGTTTACTGTTTTTACTCCTAATTCTTTATTTGATTGAAGGCATTAAGTGAAGTTTGAATTGTTACTTTTGGTTCATTATCTGATGCACAATATCACTCGTTGTTATTCTGACTTGTTTGTAATAAAATCTTCTAGTGTTCCCGACACATTTTCCTAACTCACCTTGCCTCTCTTACGGTCATTGGCAAAAACAAAGGTTAGAGTTCATCATTCATAGTAGGTTAAGTTCTGAAAAAAAAAAAGAAGAGAACATAGGTTATATTTATATATTACTTAAGTAACATTTTAGTTCACTCTTTATTCATTTAGGTATTGAATGTAATAAGTATCAAAATCTTAAATTATGTGATTTGGAAAGTATTAATTCATAAAGAAAAATTCCATTATAATGTAATGTACTTATTCAAATGCTATCTGTAGAAGCATTTTATAACCTAAAGTCTCTTAGTTGTTCATGGCTTGAAAATTCATGAACTTATTTAAAATATCATACCGTATATATAAAATTTTTTTCAGCGCAATTAAATTTTTTTATGAAACCTTGTACCGAATTTATAACCTAAGGTACGTAAATATGTCATTTATGTTATTTTAACATATCAATCATATTAATCAAGCTATAAATCAGGTGTACATATTTATTTGAGTAATTTAAAAATAATATTCCAGATCATATAATAATCGTAGATAATCTTTCAAAATTATTGTAACAACCCCGATTGTCCAAACAACAGTCTGGACCATGCGCCAAACGATATTACAATAAGTCTAAGCAGCGGATACACAACTCCATCCGGGTGTCACAGACGTCAACCACCCACGTGGTTGACACAACAACACCAAGCTACGGTCTGAATGACTGGAATTTAAATCTTAACCAAATCCAAATACAAACGAGAAATACAAACCAAGTACCGAGAGTCTAAAGCATAAGTTCTTACTTAAACAACACAAACTGAAACGTACATCTAGGGTTAGTGTTACATAGTCTCAACCCATACATTAAGACATACTACTTAAAAGTCTTGCCAAGATGGACTATCCCCATGATAGTCACCCCGCCTACTCTCCGCATGCGTCCAGATCCATACCTGTAAAAATAAAGGACTCAGCAAAACTATGCCGAGTATGAATATGTGTAGCCCGTATGTTGCCGGGCTACATGGCTACTTGGTCGCATATGATTAAGTCCAATTTACATGCTATAGTAAAACAGTAACACACAACATACAACATTACACATAGCAACTCACAACATGTGGGGCATAGAGACAACAACAAGCACCTCAAGCATGTATTCAAGTAGAGCTTTACAAGAGAGTTTGAATACTGATGATCCTCACAATGGGATCATTCAAACCTTGCGTGTTTTCATTTCTTTTCCTTTGTTCCCATCATGTGTAATTCTCTTTCTCTTTTCTTGCACCAGGTCTGGGGAAGTAGGTTAGTTCCCGTGACCATATAGTATAGGTGCCCATCTTTCCTTGTTTCTTTAAGGATTATTTGTGAGTTCTCTTATCACCACACGTTAGAGGACGTCTCCTCCATAGTTTATTCCTCCATTCCCGGCGTCATACGTCGAGAAAGAGGGGTCATCTTTAGACCCCAGGTTATGCTCCCCAAATAGCTGATCCTCCAATCCCGGCGTCATGTCGAGAAAGAGGGGTCATCTCTAGACCCCAGGTCATACTTCCAAATTTCCAATCCTCCAATCCCGGTGTCGTACGTCGAGAAAGAGGGTCACAATAGTCGGTCGAAGGATCTGATGCAGATACCAACTCTCGATCACCCATACCGCGCGGCCCGAGATGTTGTCTTCCCGGGTTATTCTCATGTTCCACCAGTTGATATTTGCTCATCATTGTCATTAATGGATAGACACCATTGTGGGTGTCTTGGTAAGTCCTCTTCGGTTAGAGAGGAGTTTCCTCTTTATGAGTTCCTTTGTTTACATAGCTCATTGAGTTTCATCTCAAAGTTCCATAAACGAGAAAGGGACTAAACTACTGTGTGCACGCAAATAATATGCAACAATGATATAGCAGTCATATACGTAATATAGGCAAGCAATCCATTTTCATGCTTTAATCTTTGGTCATTCACACAAAGGCACACAGCAAACAAGCCGTGTAACACGACAACATACGAACCACACATATCCATACCTTATTTGAAAGTACGAGTTATCTCACACACGGGGTCCCGGTCGGAGTTCGCTACGGCCCTAGCGTTAATTAAAACGATGTGTCAGTTTATCATTTCATGGGATGACACTTCATATCGGGTGTTATTCCCTAGGTGTGTTGTTAAATGCTTAGTTTATATTAACCCTTAAAAATTCCCATGTATTAATTCTAGGCTTATCTTACTCCTAGGACATTCACATCTTTGTTTTACACGTTAACTAAGCCCTCTTTCCCTAGCTAATGTTTTAGAGCATTTTAAGCGTTAACCATGTAACATGTTTATATAAGATAGTTTTAACTTGTCTAAAGTGTATTCCCTCCTTAGCTAAATAGGTGAGCAATGTTTAAACTCTTGTATAATGATAATATAGACCATAAAATACCCTAAAACCCATTTATACAGAAACCAAAAAGTTTCCAAATCTGAAACATAATTCCCATGTAATACCTTATCTAACTTTACTTTTAATGTAGTAATTGGTGTTTAACCTTCTCCACATGTTTCGCTAACCTAGTTATGTTTATTAGCTATTATTTGGGACATTATTAAACTTGAATCCCACTTATACTACCATTGTAACACAGTTATACAGAAACTATAATATCAATGAAAAACTGAAACCACAATCTAAATATTTCTTCTTGTTTCGTGTTACTCTTTAGTTCGACGGAAGTTTTCACTCCTTCCCACAGTATTACCCAACTAGGTATAGGTTTTAATGGCTGTTTTAATCTCAAAACCACCCTAGTAAAACACTCACCCAACTGCTGTACTCAAATACACAGAAGCAGCAACTACCCACAGAAACTGAAACACAAGCACACAAGACCTGAAATCCCAAACTGTTGCCTTCTCTTACCTTGTTCTCTGTCTGTTTCCAAACCGACTTACAACTTCCTCCAAATCACTTACATTCTTAGTTAAGTCAACTTAGGAGACTCTAAGTTCACTTCTTTAACCCACAGACACAATCTATACAGAAACAAGAGACTGAAACTTTGAAAACCAGAGAAGAAAAAGACTGCGTAATTCCCCTTCTTCCCATCTTTTATGTCTGTTAGACTGTCTTTAAGTCTCTCAAATGGATGTATCAGCTTAGGCACGTATTAATACTAACTAAGATTTATTGTTAAACCAACTCAACACTTATACCCCATCTGAAATTTGTTTTTACAGAAACAAGTTACAGAAACATTAACATTGCAGAACTGCAGTCCAACTGAAGTACATTTCCTATTATCGTTTCCTTTCGGTTTTCCCCATCTTGTCTACTCATTTAGTTAGGTAGTTTGCCCAGTTTTTTTTTAACTCAAAAACAGACTCAACACGACTCAGTTAATCCACCTGAAGCTTGCTTATACTGAAACAATAAATCGTGAAACTGAAGCTGGACTAGTATAATCTTCTTCTAACTCTATGTACTAAGTTATACAGAACAGTAATTTCTCCTCGTTAATTAATCCCTTGTTAATTAGGGTAATTAATGTTTGAGGTATTTCAATTTACCCCCCTTAAAAGACTTCGTCCCGAAGTCTCGTTTATAATCAATTGGTCCTATACAATCTAGTTCCATGGGATCAAGTCCCGTACCTTCGTATCTCAAAGTGCAGCAAGTGCACATAACATCTCATAAACATAGTGCAATAAGAGCACTTCCACTATATCATGCGAAACTGTAATCCATACACGGTGCAACTCAAGTGCACAACACAATACTCATACATCCAAACATGGTGCAACACAAGTGCACAATACAATATTCGTACATCCACACATGGTGCAACGCAAGTGCACAACACAAAGTTCATACATCCACACATGGTGCAACACAAATGCACAACACAAAGTTCGTACATCCACACATGGTGCAACGCAAGTGCACAACACAAAGTTCATATATCCACACATGGTGCAACACAAGTGCACAACACAAAGTTCATACATCCACACATGGTGCAATACAAATGCACATACAAACAACCACCATAAAAACACAAAGTCCTAGTGCACACATGTGCATGCCAACCGGCTCCACCCCCCTTAAAAAGGGTTACGCCCCCGTACCCACACAAGTATACAACAGCAGCTAGTCAAAGAGTGCTGGATACTTGGCTCTCATGGAATCCTCCAACTCCCAAGTGGCCTCCTCTACCTCATGGTTTGACCAGAGAACTTTGACCATTCGGACGGTCTTGTTCCTGGTGTCTCGTGTCTTTGTATCAAGGATGCGGAGTGGAGTCTCCTCATAGGTGAGAGTAGGGTCGAGCTCTAGCCTCTCGGGCTCTAAGATGTGAGAAGGGTGAGGCACATATTTCTTCAGCTGAGATACGTGAAACACGTTGTGCACTCTCCCGAGTTCAGCAGGTAAGTCTAGCTTGTAGGCTAACGGGCCCACTCGCTCCGTGATGCGGTAAGGACCCACATACTTGGGCCTAAACTTGCCCTTCTGGCCGAATCTGAAAATGCTCTTCATCGGTGAGACTCTGAGAAAGACCATATCGTCAACTTCAAACTCAAGAGCTCTCCTTCTGACATAGGCATACGATTTCTGTCGGTCCTGAGCTTCCTTCATGTTCCTACGAATCTGTAGGACATCCTCCTTCGTCTGCTCTAAGTACTCAGGTCCTAAGACCGAGTTCTCCCTGGCCTCATCCCAGCACAAGGGAGTCCTACATGGTCTACTGTATAAGGCCTAGAATGGTGGCATCTGGATCGAGGCATGGTAGCTGTTATTGTACGCAAACTCTATGAGGTGTAGCCTATCGATCCAACTCCCTTGGAAATCTAAGGCACATGCTCTAAGCATGTCCTCTAGGGTCTGAATGGTCCTCTCGCTCTGACCATCAGTCTATGGGTGGAAGGCCGTACTCAGCTTCAGCTTTGTGCCCAAGGCCTCCCGCACCTGCCCCCAAAATCTGGATAGGAATCGTGAATCTCTGTCTGATACGATTGTCTTCGGCACGCCGTGATGCCTGATGATCTCCTTCTGAAAGAGGTCCGCTAGCTTCAGGACCTTCCAAGTGTCCTTCATCAGCACAAACTTCGCCACCTTTGTCAGTCGATCCACTATGACCCATATCGTGTTCAGTCCTCCCTTAGTTGGTGAGAGACTAACTACGAAATCCATGGAGATGTCCTCGAACTTCCAGCATGGAATAGGCATAGGCTGCACTAATCCACCCGGTCTCCTATGCTCAAACTTGACTTTCTGACAAGTCAAGCATCGGGTCACAAACTCAGCCACATCCTTCTTCATCCCGCTCCACCAGAAATGGACCTTCAGGTCCTTATACATCTTCCACGACCCGGGTGGACGGATAAGGATGAGCAATGAGCCTCCTGAAGTATCTTCTCCTTCAAATCTAGAGAAGACTCAGGGATACATAACCGGCCATTCAGTCGAACCATGCCGTCATCACTCAGTCTGAAGTCATACTTCTGACCTTCGAATGTTCCCTCAATCAACTTATGTTTGATGCTATGCATGTACTGATCAGCCTCCTGGGCGCTCTAAATCTCGTCAATCAAGCTGCTGCCCGCTAGGAATGCACATAATGAGTGAGCTCTGCGGCTTAATGCATCGGCAACCACATTCGCCCTGCCCTCCTTGTACTTCAAAACCAGGTCGTAGTCCTTCAGGAACTCGACCCACCGTCTCTGTCGCATGTTCAGCTCCTTCTGTGTGAAGAGATGCTGAAGACTCTTATGATCAGAGTAGATGCTGACCATCACTCCATACAGATAATGGCGCCAGATCTTCAGTGCGAAGACCACAGCGCCCAACTCTAGGTCATGAGTGGGATAGTTCTCCTCATGCTTCTTCAACTGTCTGGATGCGTAGGCGACAACCTTCCCGTGCTGCATAAGCACACAACCCAAACTGTGACCAGATGCGTCACAGTACACCTCGAATCCGTTGGTGCCCTCAGGGATAGTGAGTACAGGTGCCGACGTCAGAAGATCCTTCAGTGTCTGGAATGATTTCTCGCAATCGTCCGTCCATATGAATGGGGCATCCTTCTTCATCAGGTTTGTCATGGGTTTGGCCACTCTGGAGAAGTCCTGGACGAATCTCCGATAATACCCGGCCAACCCTAGGAAGCTACGTATGTCTGTCACTGACTTTGGCCTCGCCAACTCCTCACTGCCTCTATCTTGGCTGGGTCCACTGATATCCCACTAGCAGATATGATGTGACCTAGGAAATCTACACTGTCAAGCCAGAACTCACACTTCAAGAGTTTGGCATACAACTGATTCTCCTGCATAATCTCGAGGACACGTCTTAGATGCGTCTCGTGCTCCTCCTTAGTCTTCTAATAGACTAGGATGTCATCGATGAATACTACCACTGATGTATCAAGCTGCTCTCTAAACAGGCGGTTCATCAAATCCATGAAGATGGCTGGTGCGTTCGACAGACCAAACGGCATCACTGTAAACTCGTAGTGCCCGTATCTCGTCCGGAAAGTCATCTTCTCCACATCCTCCTCTTCTATTCTGATTTGATGGTAGCCGGATCTCAAGTCGATCTTCGAGAAAACGGATGCTCCTCTCAGCTGGTCAAACACGTCATCAATTCTAGGAAGGGGGTACTTGTTCTTGACTGTGACCGCATTCAGCTCGCGGTAGTCGATGCAGAGTCTCATGCTGCCGTCTTTCTTCTTCACAAATAGCACCGGTGCTCCCC
Source organism: Limonium bicolor (assembly GCA_023374045.1). NCBI lineage: Eukaryota > Viridiplantae > Streptophyta > Magnoliopsida > Caryophyllales > Plumbaginaceae > Limonium > Limonium bicolor. The sequence goes on from CM041777.1 coordinate 444,155,428, forward strand.
ATGGAGACACGCTCAGTCGCACAACCCCTTGTCCAACAGGTCCTCTAGCTGGACCTTCAGCTCCTTCATCTCTACTGGAGCCATCCGGTAGGGTGCCTTGGCTATAGGCCCCGTACCTGGCATCAGGTCAATGGTGAATGCTACCTCCCGCTCAGGCGGCATGCCTGGCAACTCATCGGGGAAAAGATCGGGGAAGTCTGAGACGACTGGGATGTCGGATTCCATTACCTCACTGTGACTCGTGTCCTGCACATAGCAAAGGAACACTTGCTTGCCTTTCCTCACATCCTTCATCAATGTCAAGGCTGAAACTATCTTGATGGAGGGCTCCTTTCGAATGCTTTGGTAGGAGACTGTCTTGCCACTCGGGCTTCTGAGTAGTAGTCGGTGCTCTGCACAGTGTAGTCGGCCCTTGTGCTTCTGTAACCAGTCCATACCGGCTATAACATCAAACCCCAAGTCTTTAAACTCAACTAGGTCAATGGGGAAGCTCTCGTCTCGAATGAGGATCTGAAGCTCTGTGTATAGTCCCGTGCACCGCACTCTCTCCTGAGATGGAAGGGTGACAGAGAAGTCGGAGAGGTGCTCGGGGTCTAACCCCAACCGCTTCACGAAAGAAGAGGAAACGAAGGAGTGGGATGCTCCCGTCAAACAAGACTGATGCGTCGGTGCCGTTCACTGGGAAGGTACCTGAGATTCATTGGTGGTATTAGTATCACGCTATTTCATATTTAAGGGTTTCGGTTTGTTGCAGTTGTTTACCTGTGATGACATCCGCTCTCTCCTTGGCCTGTGCCAAATTGAGGATGTTCAGGATACCTCCCTTCTCGGGCTCACAGCCTGAATTATAGAATTCGTATAAGTATGAGATTGGAATGTAAGCTTGAAGGATTTCGAAATGCCACTTTCATTAATTCAATCATAGTCATTACATGGTCTTGCATACATTGATCCTTTCAAATTACATCAGTACTCCCTAAATGTCAAGTTTAAACATCCCGGTCTTATGTGTGTGGCGTTAACTAGGGTAGGTGGGGCGGTGTTCAGCTTAATTCTCTTATTCCCGTGGTATACCAATCTTGACTCTCCACCGAACACCAATACATCTCCTGACTTTAGGATGAGCTTGTTGGCTAAGTCCATTCTCTTCTGGTCTCCATATAAGAACTCGGCATATTCATCTCCAATCGAAAAAAGACTACAGGTATTCCTCTGGCAATGGATTCGGGTGTCTCGTCACGATCCTGGTGTAGCCCAAGTTGTCCTTCTTTCTCATAAAAGTTCACAATGCACACTTCCGTGTGTATGTCGGGTATAGGGTTATCCTCGAACCTCTGAGCGGTCTCAACTGCTTCCTCTACAAGGGTTTGAAATCTCTCTGGGATCCTAGGCACTCGTACCCCGTCAATATCTTCCTAATCTCCTGATATGTCCTAGTTTGTGGGTCCCAGTCCTTTCCTAAACACATCATATACAATTCAACTTGGACCCACTAGAATATCCCAGTGGATAAAATCCCCTATCCCCTTTCCTAAGGTTCTACACTCCTCCACTATGGTGATCTATTCGTCGAGGGTTAGGAATTGCTTAAGTAGAATCATGCCGGGTCTGATGACTTGGCACTCCTTGTCTGGGTGCTCCCGTCCCTTCGTCTATGGCTCTAGGGGATCTTGGTCGTGAAGGTATAGGGAAAGCAGATATTGAAACACCCTAATGTATGAAAGGTCTCTAAGGTAAGTTTCTTACTAGATGTTATTCATGCATAGTTCAATGTAGGGAAAGCGTTTAACACACATAGCATTCAAGCAGTCACGTTAGGGTTCTTAGGGTACCTATGCCGCGCTGAGCACTAGTCTCAGCGCCTGGGGCTCCCGTAGAATTCAGGGTGCCCGAGCCCTGAACGAGTCCTTCCCCTTCTGGATCCTGGTGTAGGTGGGGGGGTCGGTCGACTCAGTCCCGTCTGGCCAGCACACGGTCCTCCCGATCCACTCGCCGGTGTAGTATGCGTCTTCCTCGGTGGTCGGTATATGATGCACTTCTGGGGTTGGAGAAACACTCGTAGGCTCGGTGTCCCTCCTTCTTGCAGTGGAGGCACTCCACTGGGCGCCCTCTATAGTCTACCCCGGGGTGATCCTTACCACAGCGCTTGCAGTAGAAGTGGCGCTGGGGTCGGAATGTACCTATGGTTACAACTTGAATTAGTCAAGTGAAAAGGAATGGGAAGTTTGAGTTATTAATATCACAGGGGCGCGTCTTACCCTTAGGAGGTGCAGACCGGAGGGGCTGAGCCTCAATGGCAGGGGCGGTCAGCGGGGGAACCTGCTCCTTCCCCTTCTGACCCTGGTAACTCTGCTGCCCCTTCTTCTTCCCGAAGGGCTTCCTGTTGCAGATTGTAGGATTAGTAAACAGTTAAACAATGAAAGCAAAATATTTCAATTATTCAAATAAGTTTCCTTATTTTCCCCGCCTGTTGCTCTCAGCTCTGGCAGCTCCCCCGTCATCCCCCTCTGGGGTCTTACGCTTCTTCCCCAAGACCTCATCCCGGTTACGGAGCATCAACTCCGTCTTGAGGCCGCATCATAGCAATCCTGCAATTTATGGGTAAGTTTTCGTCTATGGAAAGTGGTTTAAGTATTCAGGTGTTAGTTCCTCTCATTTATACCTGCACGGTGGCGTGGGACAACGGCACCCATGGCTGTCTGGATACGGAAGAGGAGTCCTGCTCTAAACTTCTCTATCTTCACAGTCTCTGAGTAGGCAACTCAGGGTATGAAATCCAGAAGACTGATGAACCGTGAGTAGTACTGGTCCACAGTCATACTACCCTGCGTGAGAGTCTCGAACTCCTCGTGCTTCCTCTGCTTCAGATGAGCAGGAGTACTTCCCTTGGAGTAGCTCCACAAACGCTGCCCACGTGAAGTCTGGGTCATCCAGGTGGGGGCCCTTGACTGCCCTTCACAAAGTGCTGGCGGCATCCTTCAGGTGGAAAGCCACGATGCCGATCCTCTGCTCAGCCGGAACTCGTATGGCCTCAAACGTCTTCTTGTGCTCCATGATGAATCGCTCCAAGGCTGCAGGGTCTGCCTCTCCAGCGTACGTCGGTAACTCGGGTCTTCGAGACTCGCTCCAGCCAGTCTGGCTCTCGGGGCTGCGGTGGGTGGGGTAGGCCTCCCGCTATCTATACTCCAGCTGCGTCGTGAAGGCGGCCATCGCCTCGGCTAGTCCCGGAATCCCTAGGGCTGCCCCTCATGTTGCTCCACCATGGCCACAGCCTCTACCTCTACTAGCCATCTATAGTAAGATGGTTCGGATTAAATTTTGATAGTTTACTGCATTACAGTCAGTGGTTATTGAAGTGCCATTTAAGGCTAACCCTAGAATGCATTTAAGAATTACTAAGACGTTGTTGCCTTGCACCTCACAGATGTTTCCCATATTACCCAAAGATCCTAAGCTCACTGTGTTATCCTATTGTCTCTTGTCATCAGAGCGGTACTCCGCTCTGATACCACTTTTGTAACACCCCTACTCTAAAATCCAGATAATCTAACGCGCATAACAGAAATAAATGTTCGAGTCGCAGCGGAAATAAAACCGATAATAAACTTAAATGGGTGTTACTCGCCATTACTCACCCATGTGAGCAATGAAGCGTTACCAACAATTCAATCTTACAAATCCATAATGATGACAGAGACAATTACAAACCAAGGTTTACAATAATCCAAAAGAGAAGTAGTCTAACTGAATCAAATTCATAAAGTTCGGGTGCAGTTATCAAAGTCTAACTATCCCCAAAGCCCGCGCTCGCGCGTCGGTCTTCAATCAAGTACCTGTAATATGTTGCCTAAAGGCTCAGCACGACGGCTGGTATGCTTCTCATATGATGCTCTTGGACCTTTGAACTACTCAGATTAATTAGCCCAATTGTTAACATGCAGTTCCGGTTTCATGCTATTCCGTTTTGCTACATATCAACTACAAAAGGCGATAATAAGCAAGCATCAATTCATCCAAATCACATAGTTCATACCATTCCACAAACCAGCATATAACATTCAACGCATAGAGAATGAGGTAACGTAATGAGAGTTAGTCATATGGTTTCTCGTGTTAGGGTCGTTGTTAGTTCTTCAGAGGTAGACAAGTTCTCAACATATTCCTTGTTCCATTTCACTTTTTATCTTTTCCACTTTACCACCCACACTCTCACTTAGCTTACAAATCCTGGGCCCAAATGCCCTTACTTACTTTACAATTTTTGGGCCCAAATGCCCTTACACCAGCGGCGGTGCCTCCGTCCAACAAAGTTTGCGTTTGTTGGAAATTCACAACTTAAAGTTGTAGGATATAATGTTATTGGGGCCCAAATGCCCTTACACCAGCGGCGGTGCCTCCGTCCAAGCAGCCATACGATACTTGGAGTTCCTTGAGCAGACCTGTTGTCAGTCGTCCCCTCTGTGATCACAATGCGCAACCAGGCGGTCTTGGATTCCTCACCATCTTCAAACTTCCACCATAGCCAACCTCTCACTGATTTGTTTAAGTTCTCTTGACTAATGCGTAAGATTCAATCTTAGGTTATCTAGTGTTTATTTTCTCGAGTGTATGTGGACCTTGTAGGTCTTTGATGTATGCCTAGAAGTCATCTAGTGTAAATTCGTACCCGAGTTCATTTCTTCTTGAGTGATGTTCCTCTATCTCTACTCGTATATGTTTGATATCTGTCTCGATTCGTATAACTAACGCGTACAGGTAATGGCGCATGTACTCGACAGATAAACCATATAACATACATTCATTCAAGCATGCATATCTTCTTAGCAATCATTTCACACATCCAATCCCGAGGAAGTCCTCAGGCACAATCAGAACATACAATAACATACCGTTCACCGCTGAACAATGCTAGCGTGACGTTTCACGCTTTTCCTCTAAGCTCGTACTGCTCATATCTCCTAGTGTGTATCTCTGGAACATATCACTAGGTATTAATTCATGTGGTTCGATCAAGTCGGTATTCTAATAATTGCTAGCCCTCTCGTTATTAATCCCGTGATTAACCTCTTAAATGGTTGTCATAGTTATTCGGGTTTAACAGTGTAGTCGGGATTGGTTCGATTCGGACTTTACTCGTGTCGTATGTATATATATATAGCATGTGGTATTAGTTCAATACTCACGACATTTAAACCTTAGGGTATCCCGCTTATGTGTAGGTCGTTATTCCTTGTCATGTTCTTACATTCATACACCGTTGTATACGTAACGGTATTATTTATTGTCGTACGTTCTAATTTAATGTGTAGTTGTTTATCTCGAAACTCTTCCTTAAGTTGCGGGTTGGTCAACTTGGCCCTCTATTGTCAATTAGGTTGACTTGGTCAATTTGGGTTGACTTGGTCAATGTTTCCTAGTCAATAAGTCTAGGTAATCTCTATTATAATCTTTTAATTACATGTTTCGTTTGTTTGTTCAACTTCTTTACAATTTGACATGTCCATATATAACTAATGTTGTATAATTTAAAACTTCCACTTTAAATGGTATTTCATCATCCTCCATACATTCACTACATCTTAATATATAAACCCCTTGTTCATTATATTTATTTTGGTTTACATGAATTATAGTCTCCTTATATAATTGTTATTTCCTTAAAGACTCTTAGGTCTTTATTTGAGTTATCTCTACAATTAAGTATCAAGACCACAACCTCAACTTTATAATGTTATATAGCATATCATATTAGGTTTCCCAACTTTATTTTATTTCCCAAAACGATATTATAATCTCCATCCCTCAAAGTATTTCCATTATTTATGTGAATCTTATAACTCCTCACCTTATGTTGGTTATCCTTTAATGTCACTTGGACTTTAGAATAGTGTAATATTTATAACCCCTTCATCCATATGCTAAAAATTATTATTAGCCTATCACATTTTTGTAACAGCCCACATAATTTTATTAATTACAAAGTTCCCACACTAGTTTTCTAAATTCACAATCTTACTCCTCACACCTTATGTTATAACAATACTACTCCTAGCTAGTTTTAACCTATAGTTCTCAACCATATATTATAAAATAGGAACAGCCCCCTTGCTTTCACAGCTTATTCACCTCATTCCCTAACTTTTCTTTATTTACCATTTGACCCACTTTATTTTTCAATTCTTATAAAATGTCCATTCAACTACCGTCATGCTAGTGGGTCATTGTTTCGTATACCAACGTGATTTTGCTTTCACACACTATGGGACGTTTGTCTTAGTCAAATGAAACAGAATGAAATCATCGAAGAAATAAAAGGGTATGTAATAGAATTCTTTTTATTTTTTTATTGTTTATTTGTGTAATTAAAAAGAAATAAATCATAGGTCAATGGCTGTCAGTTAGTGGTTAAGGGTCACCAATTGTCGATTAGTTCTTGGTCAATCGGTCATTAGTCAAAGGCTTTCGATCACCCGTTAAAGTGTTTGGGGGAAGGAATCCTATTTATGGGGGTGTATTCCGTTAACAAGGAGTGAAACTTTACATGTGGCATATAAACAACAAAATAACAACAACAATAGCTGTTGCAGCAGCCTTTGACAGGAAGGTTGGCTAGAAATTTCAAGCAAATAATAATAATAATAATAGTAATAATAATAATAATAATAATAATAATAATAATAATAATAATAATAATAATAATGATTGTAATACATCACAAAACAATATTAGTACACAACAAAGCAATAATGATCTATCACCAGTTCCGAAGTTGGTTATCTGATTCACCACTTGTTAGTTTATGAATTATAATACCATACACCATACCCCATACAACAATAACAATACGTCGCAAAAGAATAATGATTCATTATATGTTCCGAAATCGGTACGTCATAAAAAATATATGATTCACCACCATATAAAGCTAATAAAAAATACACATAATAATAATACACCACAGAACAATAATGATTTATTATCAGCTTCAAAGTTTGTTATCCAATTAACCACTTGTTAGTTAATTGATACCATTTTAATGAATCATATAATCATTTTAGTGTATCATAGTAAACATATAAAATATATATAATTTGTCTAAAAATATCAGTGATTGGTCTTATCTTGAAGATCTTGAATTTAGATGAATAGTGGTATAAAAAGTTTCATTTTGAACTTATATTTACAAGTTATAGCTATCTAAAGCTAAACACATATCTTACTCTCTCATTTACCTCCTAAACAATCTAGTCATACTGACTCGATGCCACGTAATTATGGAAAATGTTTTCCACATGGGAGTCGAGAGAATTATATTAGAGGGATTTTAGGTAATGTCATTCCCAATTTCTCTATCTAAAAAATAAGAAAAAATGAACAAAAAATAGAATGAGTCTGAATCTCTTTCCTAATTACCCCAAACCAAATGTGTAACGACCCCAAACTGGCCTAGTTCTAAGGTCGATACACATCGCACCCTTATTACCTAAGATACGCAAGGTACTAAAACGATACCCAAAATGGAAATTTATTACTCAATAAATGATACAACAATACTTACAAGGCATAGTCAAACGGTTTACAAAACGGAAAATAAGCCCAGGTGCTACAAGAAAATACAGTCGGATCACTAGTGTTGAGACATAAAAGTGTTGCAGAGATAGTCAATCAACCCGATGGAGTCACTCACCCTCGACAAAACACAAAGAATGAGTTACGCATCAAACTACAAGGGAGTCCGCGCAACTGAAGAAGAAACACCACAGACTCTTCCATGCTGTTGCGAAAACTAAGGAACAGATTCGTGAACACTTCAACACCCCAACGGTCATGCAACCACCCCAGTCGCATCCGAAGTTCATGGCCCAAGTCAGACTAAGACCACCTGAGGATGTTGCCCACTAAGTTAGTTTCGACAATTTTGGAACTAACTCCTTCGAGCCATTGCTCCTAGAGCCAGTATAAATAAGTCTTGTAATAGCTAGTTTCATTTACGCTTTCATTGAGACATATTCCAAAGATTGGAGAGAGAACTTCCATTGTAAGTCAGAGAGAGAATTCGTACCAAATCAGTTAGTGCATCTAGATAGACTTTACCTAGGAAGATCCTAGCTTTGCTACACTTACCATTGAGCTGATCAGAAAGTGTATTGGGTGAGTGAATAGCATGATTTTTAGGATGAAGATGATAGTTTAAACTAAGCTAAGACTTGTTAGGAACTTATATGTACTGTCTTAGAAGGTTGTTTATGGTTGGATTAACTCCTAAGCTAATCTGGTTAATATTGTGACCGAAAATGTTAGGAACCAATTATGGTTTGATTCAGGTTGTAATCTATAGTTAAATTATGTCTTAAGCTAATCTAGATGAGATAGTTAATAATAGAACTGAAATGGATATGATTTGTTTGTTTGATCAAGACTTGGTCTTAAGGTATGATTTATGGTGTTTGAGTTGTTAAGCTGAAATATTTGATGTTGTGTGACCTGGCCGAAGGTACCATGTAAGATTATGTGATCATAGCCTTTCCTTAAGTGATGTTTGATTATTGTTATGTTCCTTGTGTTTGAAGTTATGAAATGGGCTTTGTTAAGTAACTTGACTATTGATTCTTGTTATACTTTAAATTGTTATATTCTGATTAATGAGGATTCAATGAGTAACTCATTGGAATGGATTGTTGAGATATATGGCCATATGTGGAACTTGAGCAGTAACTGCCTTCTTATGAATTATTGGACTCATGGTATGCCTTGGGCTCCATGAGATGCTTCATGGTTTCCTACACTATAGTTTAAATGTACTATAGGGGGTGTGCACATCTTTTAGGGCCTGAAGTGCGTTTGGGAAAGGTTGGATCGCCTCAATGATCGGGATTCGTCCCTTGAACTGATTTGTGTGGAATTGAGAAATTGATGACTAAGGAAAATATGTGAATTAGTTAACATGTACTTGTGCAGGTTTGGATGCCTTATTGTTAATGCTTGAACTCTTGGTTGATTAAAGTTTATGTATATACCATCAAGTACTTTACTAAGTTATTTTCTAATGGTTGCTTTGATTTTACTCAGCTTTGCTGACTTTTTGGCTTTATGCCCTGTAGTCTTTTCTCTGTGATTGTATGAATGACCACAGATGCAAGAAATGAAAAAGCTTCTCCTTAGTTGTGGAGACATCCGAGAGTGTGGGCTTTTGGGGCTAGAAGACCATCACTTTAGTCTCTTTTGGTTTCTAGATTAATGTATTAGGTTGTTCTATAACTTATGTAACACAAAGTTAGTTTGGTTTTAAATTAAGCCTAAGCATTCACATGGTTGTGAATGTGGCGGTAACGCCCTATAAGACTTATGCTTCCGCTTTATTAATCTGAGCAAGTTTATTATCATATGGTTTGTAATTTTGTGGTTACAAAGTGGTATCAGAGCAGGATTGCTCTTGATATTTAAAATGAAATTAGGATGGGATATAGGGCTGTGAGAGTAAGGCACGTGTTTGCTCCTGTTGTGTTAACTAACCTGCAGGAATATGGAGTATAATACTCTTATCTGCTTCATTGTTATTATTGTTTGAGGGAATGTGTATGTGTTAGTAACCCTTTTGTTGCCAAGATTAGATGGCAGCTAATATCCAAGAGATGGCTCAAGCAATGGCTGCACCAATGGCACAACTAGAAGCAAATAGGAATAATGTTATACGTCAGATAACTGCGATGAAACCCGAGATTTTCCATGGGCAGGAAGATCCTCAGATTCTAGAGGGATGGCTACGAGAATTTGATAAAGTCTTTGAGGCAGTGGGCTGCCCCGAAGATAGAAAGGTAGGATGTGCTGCATATTACTTCAAAGATGAAGCAGACCTATGGTGGGGAGCTGTAAAAGAGGGCTGTCTTCAACAACCTGGTTTTGGATGGATGGAATTGAAAACATTGATGAGGACTCGCTTTTACCCGGTTCATCTAAAAGAGAAGAAGCAACAAGAATTTCTGAACCTGCAACAACGATCTATGTCGGTAGCTGAGTACCGGACCAGATTTCTGGAACTAGCTAGGTTCGCTCCAAACCTAGTCCCTGATGACAAGTCTAAGGCAAGAAAATTTAGACTTGGGCTGAATTTTCGAATTCGGGAGTTTATGGCGGGATCAACTTATGAAACATTACAAGAAGCTTATGAGAAGGCTGCCAGCATTGAGATGGTACAGCATGAAAGAAGGGAGTTCCATGAAGGGAAGAAAAAGAGGCCCTTTGGTGGACCAGCTCAGGGGTCGGATGTAGAAGAAGCCAATCTCAATCAAAAGACAAGATTCAGTGGAGGTATCCAGAGCGGAGACATCTTCCACAGCACCAAGTGGAAGAACTTTAACTGTAGGAGATGTCAGAAGGATCATCTCAGAAAAGATTGTGAAGGGAGGTTTGTGACTTGTAACCACTGTGGAAAGCTGGGGCATCGGGCCTATGAATGTTTCCGAAACCCTGAGTCAAGAAGTTTCAAGAAAGGCATGCCAACGGTTAGCCAGACAAACTCCAATACCTTTAAAGCAGCTTCTGGGGTTAGTGGTGGACAAAGTAGCAGAGTAAAGGGGCTGAAAAGAATGAGAACAAGTACAAGAAGTCTGGAGCCTTGAATGTGATGAATGAATCAGAGGCTAGAGCTCAAGGAAATGTCATTACAGGTATTTTCCCTGTTCATGGATTAGAAGCACATGTTTTATTCGACTCCGGTGCCACATACTCTTTTGTTTCTACTGCTTTCATGAGAAAATTGAAGTTGTCCAGTATTTCTTGTGTCAATATTGTGTGACAATACAATCGGGGGAAAAGATAAAATGCTCTAAGATTATATAGAGAACATGAATATTCTTGTTAAAGAAGTAGGTTTCCCAGCTGACTTGGTAGTATTTGAAGGCTTGGAATTTGATATTATATTAGGGATGGATTGGCTGCAACGGTACAAAGGGCAGTTAGATTGTTACGAACAGCGGATTTTGTTAAAGAGTCCTTCAGGGCAACGGGTATCATACAGGAAGATAGTAAGGCAGCCAAAGGTGAAGATCATTTCTGCCATCTCCATGGCAGCAGAAGTTAAAAAAGGAAAACAAGTGTACTTGTGTTATGTACGAGATCTAAATGAAAGAGAAATCATCTTTTTGAAATTCCTATTGTTGCTGAGTACTCGGACGTTCCCAGAAGAGATTCCCGGAATGCTACCCAAAAGAGAAGTTGAATTTCGCATCGACTTAGTGCCAGGAACCGGACCAATAGCAAAAGCACCCTATCGAATGGCACCAGTAGAGATGAAGGAATTAACAGCTCAATTAGAGGAGTTATTGGAGAAAGGGTATAAAACCTAGTGTATCACCTTGGGGTGCTCCAGTTCTGTTTGTAAAGAAGAAGGATGGGGGCCTTCGACTCTGCATTGACTACAGGGAACTAAACAAAGTAACCATTAAGAATAAGTATCCACTACCTCGAATTGATGATTTGTTGATCAATTGAAGGGAGCTAGTGTCTTCTCCAAAATTGATTTAAGATCGGGCTACCACCAGATAAGGGTAGCTGAGCAAGATATTCCAAAGATAGCATTTCGAACGAGGTATGGCCATTACAAATTTACGGTAATGCCGTTTTGCCTAACTAATGCTCCTGCGGTGTTTATGGATCTCTTGAACCGGGTCTTTAGTCAATATTTGGATAATTTTGTTGTGTTGTTTATTGATGATATCTTGATTTACTCCAAGAACCAGGAAGATCATGCCGAGCATTTAAGAAAGGTGTTAGAATTACTACAAGTACACAAGTTATATGCAAAGCTGTCTAAATGTGATTTTTGGTTGAAAGAAGTGGCTTTCTTGGGCCATATTATCTCAAGTGAAGGTATAGCAGTGGATCCCTCAAAGGTTGAAGCAGTGAAGGAATGGCCTCGTCCTACCAATGTTACAGAGGTTAGAAGTTTTCTGGGGCTTGCGGGCTATAGGAGATTTGTCAAGGATTTCCCCAAAATTGCTAGGCCGTTGACGAACTTAATGAAGAAATCTGTTGGATTTGAGTGGAGTGACCAATGTGAGCAGTCATTCCAGCAACTAAAGACTAGATTAACTACTGCTCCAGTGTTAACATTACCAGAAGGAGTGGATGGCCTGGAGGTCTACTGTGATGCCTTGAAGTTTGGTTTGGGTTGTGTTCTAATGCAAAATAGGCGAGTGATAGCCTATGCTTCTAGGCAATTGAAGAAACATGAAGAAAATTACCCACTCACGACCTTGAGCTTGCAGCAGTAGTATTTGCTCTGAAAATCTGGAGACATTATTTATATGGAGTCACTTGCAAAATCTTCACCGACCATAAGAGCTTAAAATATATATATTCACTCAAAAGGAGCTGAATATGAGGCAGAGAAGATGGTTAGAGTTTGTCAAAGATTATGATCCGGATATTCAATACCACGAAGGCAGGGCAAACCTTGTAGCTGATGCTTTAAGCAGAAAAAGAAGTCATTCAATAGCAGCCATGTGGATCCTCCCAGATAAGTTGTATGAAGATATTCGTAGGCTTAACATGGAGTAGTTAGTAATTAGTGAATAAGAAGCAAAATCAAGTAGTCTACACCAAATGTCCATTTCTCTGGATATATTCGAAGAGATCCGGAATGACCAGTCAGGGGATGAGAAACTTGAACAAATCAAGAGGAATATTATAGAAGGAAAAACTAAAGATTTTAAGATCCATAAAGATGGAAGTTTAAGGTTCAAAGGTCGGTGGTGCATCCTTACAGCAGTGGGGAGATCAAGAACAAGTTGATGCAAGAAGCCCATCAATCACCCTACTCCATACATCCAGGAGGTAATAAGTTGTATAAAGATTTAAAGAAACAGTTTTGGTGGCCAGGAATGAAACATGAAGTTGCTGAGTTTGTAGCTAGATGTTTAACTTGCCAGAAAGTGAAGTTTGAGCATAGTCGACCAGGAGGATTAGTGCAACCATTGGAAGTACCAGCTTGGAAATGAGATTCCATATCTATGGATTTTATAGTGGGACTACCTTTAACTAGGTCTGGAATGAATCAAATTTGGGTTGTTGTGGATCGACTCACCAAAACAGCCAGATTTATACCAATGCGAGATACTTGGACAATGGATAAGTTAGTTGCTACTTATGTAACGACCCCAAAACCGGCCTAGGAGTTAGGGCCTACACGCCGCGAGTCTACTACCTAACGTCGCAAGGCTCTAAGCAAACGAATCCCAAAACCGAATAAGAAACTTGTATAAAAACCAAAAGAGTTTACAAGATCCAAAGGCTTACAAGTCAAATACAAAGCGAAAGGCCCAAAGGCTACACAAAGAACTAAAGCGTCCAAAGCGCAAGAAAACAAAGTCTAAAGGCACATAAAATAAACACAGCTCCAGAAGGGGACGAGGAGAGAAGATCCCACGAGCTCAATCTGCAACAAAGTAAAGGGGTGAGCTAAACAGCCCAGCAAGCAGAAGACTTCCTCAAGGAAGCCTACTCAAAACAGAAGCAGAAGAATACTTATAAACAGAGAGAGGATAGCGGAGTCAATAAGAAAGACCGAATGAAACCACAAAACAGAGGCAGAGCAGAACAGAATATCACTTCAAAACACAGTCGGACCTTCAGATCAGAAACAGGGGAATGGGACACTAGAAACAAGCTAACACAACAGAAGGACACCCATAAGGTCCTATGGATCCGAGGATCCCACAACAGAAGCCGTAGAGACAGCTAACAGACCCGTCGGTCAAATAACATCCCAAGGGAGACCCTAAGGAATATAAACAGAAGGAATTCCTGCGCAGCATGCTACGGGACAGCCCGACCCGACTATCCAAGGCTCAGAAGCAAAGTAACTAGGTCCCAAAACCAAAAAAAGCTCACAAAACAGATCTTAAGTGATAACAATGCATATAAACAGCATAGGAAGCTTGTACACAGATAGGGGAATCCAACCCCGCAAACGGGACTCAAAACGGAGCTAAAACGGGAGAAGTTATGCCCAAAACAGTGGCATGTCCGAACTTGCGTCCGACCTTGCAAGTTCGGACAGAGGCCGAGAAACAGAGGTCGCGGAGATACAAATGTCCGAACTTACGTCCGAACATCGAAGTTCGGACGTAAGTCGAGAGTTAAAAGCCAGAATCATCTTAGTGTCCGAACTTGCGTCCGACCCTTGCAAGTTCGGGACACACATCGAAAAAAAAAAACTTTTACGAAATCCATCCTCGCGTCAGGTCCGAACTTTGAAGTCGGACCGATGTTCGGACACTTCAAAACCTTCAAAAACAAAACGCGCCCAATGCACTGTCCGAACTTCCAAGTTCGGACAGATGTTCGGGGACAGCGCGAAACTGACGAAATACAGAGCGAACAAAGAGCAGAAACCAACCAAATCAATGCCAAACTCACCAAATCCACGGAATGGTAAATCAGTACCCTCGGGGGGTTTAGCCACGCGATTACAACACAAAACCGAGGCAAAACACCCAATCAAAACACAATTGCAAGACAGAAAAGTTAGAACAAAACAGTCCCGAGGGTGAGTAAACAACCCCCGATTCCATCCCCCAATTACTTGAATTCGAAAACGAAGATTGCACCGACTGCCAACAGAGGGAAGGCAGACGCACAGCAGCCCGGATAGCGCGGAAGCACCACTGATTTACAGAGAAAAGGCCCCAAAAATCAGAAAACTGCCCTCTCAAAACAGAGGCGGAAACCTTCCGAATCGAAAGAAAATCAAACCTGATTGCAGAGGAGAAGTATCTAAGCAGAAGCAGCAGTAGAGATCGACCGGACCAGCCACAATTCACACCAGAATTCACCAAGCACACAAGGGGGAAGAAGGAAGAGAAGAAGAAACTGTCGAGAGAAAGAGCGCGGTTGCCAATTGATCGTGAATTGGGAAAAGAAATAAAATGACTTAACACCTTCCTTAATTAAGCCTTACCAAAATAAAGAGAAGGGGAAAGGACCTCCTTGCCCTCGTCTTTTAATTAAGGACTCCGACGTCCCAGCAGCTATCCAAAGTAACACATATATAAGGAACGATTAAACTGAAATGCTGACTCTGAAAAACGAAAATACGGAGTAGTAATTAGTTCAACTTACATCAAGGAAATTGTCAGATATCATGGAGTTTCTACAAGTATAGTATCTGATAGGGATTCTAGGTTTCAAAGTCGTTGCTGGCAGAGCTTTCAGAAAGCTATGGGTTCTCAGAAAAAGTTCAGTACTGCCTTTCACCCCGCAACAGATGGACAAACAGAAAGAACAATTCAAACATTAGAAGATATGTTGAGAGCTTGTATTATGGACTACCAAGGTACGTGGACTGACCATCTCCATTTGATAGAATTTTCATACAACAACAGTTACCATAGTAGCATTGGAATGGCTCCATATGAAGCTTTATATGGAAGAATGTGTAGAACTCCACTATGTTGGGACGGCATCTTAGAGAAACAGTTTTTTAGGACCAGAAATGATTGAAAACATGATTCAACAAGTGAAACTCATCCAGCAAAGGATGAAAACTGCATAGGATCGACAGAAGTCTTATGCTGATAAAAAAGAGAGAGTTTTTGGAATTTACAGTGGGAGAGAAAGTATTCTTGAAGGTATCTCCAACCAAGGGAGTCACGAGATTTGGGAAGAAAGGGAAGCTTAGCCCTAAATACATTGGCCCTTATGAAATTTTAGAACGAATGGGAACTTTGGCATACCGATTTGCATTACCAATAGAATTAGACAAGGTACACAACGTTTTCCATGTTTCTCAGTTGAAGAAGTATATACACGATCCATCACATGTCATTCAACCTGAAAAAGTCCAGATTGACCCATCTTTGTCATATGAGGAGGTTCCAATACAAATATTGGACACAAAGGTCAGAGAGACACGATCAAAGACTACAAAAATGGTGAAAGTCCTTTGGACCAACCATAAAGTTGAGGAAGCAAACTTGGGAAACAGAGGATTTTATGAGAACAAGATATCCAGAACTTTTTGATGAATCCTAGGTAACATTTATAGTTACGAGGTCGTAACTTAAAATTTAGGGGGAGTGACTTCGATACTCTTATTCTTGATATCTTTGGTATGAATATGTTATGACCCTTTTTCATGAATGTTCTTCTGTTTATGCTTGATTACTGGTGTGAATACTTAAATGTTTATTAGCTGAGTTATAGTTTTAATGAATTGAAGATCTTGGGAATAGTTGGAGCTTCGGGGTCGAAGCTTTTCTTAAGGGGGAGTGAATGAAATACCCAAAGTTTTTCTAAAGGATGAATTACTTTGCTAATTAGGTCCTAATGAGCTTAAGCATCTTTAAATCCTAATATTGGCATAAGTACACATTAGGACCAGAAAAGCCCTTAATAGCACTTCTTGTATTGTTTTAAAAGTAGCTAGATAGAATGCTCCAATAACATTATGACAACCAAGCTAGTGGGTGATGCAGCAACTAGCTTATGTAGTAAACACACAAGTAGGTGATGCAGCTGCTTGGGAAAGCTAGCAAGCAAGTAGGCGACTCATCAAGCTAGTAAGCAAGTAGGTGAATCAGCAAGCTAGCTAGCTAGTAGGACGTCTTAAGCATGACCAAGCTAGTAGGCAAGTAGGACGTCTTTAAGCACGAGGTGACAAGCATGAGGTGGCAAGCACGAGGCGGCAAGCACGAGGTGTCAAATTAGCATTGGTTAACACTAGGACCAATAGGAGCTCGACACCTATGCAGCCTAGTAGGAGGTGTCACCATACTATTACACCACACCTTGGTCCAATGAGAATAGGCTGCTGTCCCACCTCCCTTAGTCAGCCCATGTGTTGTCTTTCTTATATTAAGCCTTATTATGAACCAATCAGAGGCTAGCAAATGGAGCATAAGGTGTCACCACTTAGAAGTTTACTTAATCAAGGAGGAAATTGACAAGGATCAGCCCTTGCCTATATATAACCCACGTTCATACTCCATCTCTTCATCCCAGTCTTGTGTTCCTGCCTCCATTAAGAAGAGAAAGAAGAGAAGAGAGCTTACATTGCTTACCACTTCAGTCAAGAGCAATAGAGGAAGAGGAGAAGAACCTTTGACTTACTTAAATCATTCATCCATCATCTAGATCTCCTACAGCCAGTTTAGAAGATAGCAAGAAGGAAACCTACCTTGGGAGGTAACCTGGTCGTAAAAGAAGAGAGGACTGGAAGCTCCATAGTTGCCATTTCCAAGGTGCTCCAAGCTGTTCAAGGGTGCCTTAGATTTCTAGCAAAGTTCTGCAAGGTAACTTCATGGTTACCATCCTTCAATAAATCTGTATGTTTTACAGGAGTATTACCCCTATATTATCTAATTAAAATTCGTAGGTATTTATTAGCCTAAAGCTAGAAAAGTTAGAAAAGTGTTTTATGGAAGAAAAGGATGTGTTTACAACCTACCTTTGATTACTGATTGCTTAAGAGCTGTTTATGGTGTCTTACTGCTATTTAGTAAGTGGGAATAACCTAGAGGTATTTATGATTGTTCTGGATGATCTTTAGTCTAATCTGGTGTGTTATAATCTAGGATAAATGGTGTCTTAAAGAGTTTTGTTTAATCACCAGATTTGTGGGTGGAATTCTAGAGCATTAATCAAGTGTTTAAGGTGCTTAACTAACCTAGAACCTATCTGATTGTTATAGCCGAGTAACATAGGTGAAAGTATAAAATTTGTTTAAGATGCTAAGTGTGATTACTAGAAGAGCTAATCTGGTGAATTAGATGTCTAGTATAACCGGTTTTAGTTGGAAGTTAATTAGTGTAAACTAGATGTCTCCTAGGGCTAAAAACATGATTGTTGATTATTCTGGTCATTAGTAACCTATTATGGCAGAATTGGCTATGAACTATTAAAGAGATGCATAGCATGATTTTTAGGATGAAGATGATAGGTTAAACTAAGCTAAGACTTAAAGTCTAATATGTTAGGAACTTATATGTACTGTCTTAGATGGTTGTTTATGGTTGGATTAACTCCTAAGCTAATCTGGTTAACATTGTGACTGAAAATGATAGGAACCAATTATGGTTTGATTCAGGTTGTCATCTATAGTTAAATTATGTCTTAAGCTAATCTAGATGAGATAGTTAATAATAGAACTGAAATGGATATGATTTGTTTGTTTGATCAAGACTAGGTCTTAAGGTATGATTTATGATCGTTTGAGTTGTTAAGCTGAGATATTTGATGCTGTGTGACCTGGCCGAAGGTGCCATGTAAGATTATGTGATCATAGCCTTTCCTTAAGTGCGGTTTGATTATTGTTATGTTCCTTGTGTTTGAAGTTATGAAATGGGCTTTGTTAAGTAACTTGACTGTTGATTCTTGTTATACTTTAAATTGTTATATTCTGATTAATGAGGATTCAATTAGTAACTCATTGGAGTGGATTGTTGAGATATATGGACATATGTGGAACTTGAGCAGTAACTGCCTTCTTATGAATTATTGGACTCATGGTATGCCTTGGGCTCCATGAGATGCTTCATGGTTTCCTACACTATAGTTTAAAGGTACTATAGGGGGTGTGCACATCTTTTAGGGCCTGAAGTGCGTTGGGTTTGGGAATGTTGGATCGCCTCAATGATCGGGATTCGTCCCTTGAACTGATTTGTTTGGAATGGAGAAATTGATGACTAAGGAAAATATGTGAATTAGTTAACATGTACTTGTGCAGGTTTAGATGCCTTATTGTTAATGCTTGAACTCTTGGTTGAGTAAAGTTTATGTATATACCATCAAGTACTTTACTAAGTTATTTTCTAATGGTAGCTTTGATTTTACTCAGCTTTGCTGACTTTTTGTAGTCTCCAACCAAGGGAGTCACGAGATTTGGGAAGAAAGGGAAGCTTAGCCCTAAATACGTTGGCCCTTATGAAATTTTAAACGAGTGGGAACTTTGGCATACCGATTAGCATTACCAATAGAATTAGACAAGGTACACAACGTTTTCCATGTTTCTCAGTTGAAGAAGTATATCCATCACATGTCATTCAACCTGAAAAAGTCCAGATTGACCCATCTTTGTCATATGAGGAGGTTCCAATACAAATATTGGACACAAAGGTCAGAGAGAGACACGATCAAAGACTACAAAAATTGTGAAAGTCCTTTGGACAACCATAAAGTTGAGGAAGCAACTTGGGAAACAGAGGATTTTATTAGAACAAGATATCGAGAAATTTTGATGAATCCTAGGTAACATTTATAGTTACGAGGTCGTAACTTAAAATTTAGGGGGAGTGACTTCGATACTCTTATTATTGATATCTTTGGTATGAATATGTTATGACCCTTTTTCATGAATGTTCTTCTGTTTATGCTTGATTACTTGGTGTGAATACTTAAATGTTTATTAGCTAAGCTATAGTTTAATGAATGGAAGATCTTGGGAATAGCTGGAGCTTCGGGGTTGAAGCTTTTCTTAAGGGGGGAGTGAATGAAATACCCAGAGTTTCTAAAGGATAAATTACTTTGCTAATTAGGTCCTAATGAGCTATTAAGCATCTTTAAATCCTAATATTGGCATAAGTACACATTAGCACTTCTTGTATTGTTTTAAAAGTAGCTAGCTAGAATGCTCCAATAACATTGTGACAACCAAGCTAGTAGGTGATGCAACAGCTAGCTTATGTAGTAAACACACAAGTAGGTGATGCAGCTGCTTGGGAAAGCTAGCAAGCAAGTAGGCGACTCATCAAGCTAGCTGCTGCATCACCTACTAGCTTGGTTGTCACAATGTTATTGGAGCATTCTAGCTAGCTACTTTTTAAACAATACAAGAAGTGATAATGTGTACTTATGCCAATATTAGGATTTACAGGAGTATTACCCCTATATTATCTAATTAAAATTCGTAGGTATTTATTAGCCTAAAGCTAGAAAAGTTAGAAAAGTGTTTTATGGAAGAAAAGGATGTGTTTACAACCTACCTTTGATTACTGATTGCTTAAGAGCTTGTTTATGGTGTTTTGCTGCTGTTTAGTAAATGGGAATAACCTAGAGGTAATTATGATTGTTCTGGATAATCTTTAGTCTAATCTGGTGTTGTTATAATCTAGGATAAATGGGTGTCTTAAAGAGTTTTGTTTAATCACCAGATTTGTGGGTGGAATTCTAGAGCATTAATCAAGTGTTTAAGGTGCTTAACTAACCTAGAACCTATCTGATTGTTATAGCTGAGTAACATATGTGAAAGTATAGAATTTGTTTAAGATGCTAAGTGTGATTACTAGAAGAGCTAATCTGGTGAATTAGATGTCTAGTATAACCGGTTTCAGTTGGAAGTTAGTTAGTGTAAACTAGATGTTTCCTAGGGCTAAAAACATGATTGTTGATTATTCTGGTCATTAGTAACCTATTATGGCAGAATTGGCTATGAACTATTAAAGAGATGCATAGCATGTTTTTTAGGATGAAGATGATAGTTTAAACTAAGCTAAGACTTAAAGTCTAATATGTTAGGAACTTATATGTACTGTCTTAGAAGGTTGTTTATGGTTGGATTAACTCCTAAGCTAATCTGGTTAATATTGTGGTTTGATTCATGTTGTAATCTATAGTTAATAATAGAACTGAAATGGATATGATTTGTTTGTTTGATCAAGACTTGGTCTTAAGGTATGATTTATGGTTGTTTGAGTTGTTAAGCTGAGATATTTGATGCTGTGTGACCTGGCCGAAGGTGCCATGTAAGATTATGTGATCATAGCCTTTCCTTAAGTGTTGTTTGATTATTGTTACGTTCCTTGTGTTTGAAGTTATGAAATGGGCTTTGTTAAGTAACTTGACTGTTGATTCTTGTTATACTTTAAATTTTTATATTCTGATTAATGAGGATTCAATGAGTAACTCATTGGAATGGATTGTTGAGATATATGGCCATATGTGGAACTTGAGCAGTAACTGCCTTCTTATGAATTATTGGACTCATGGTATGCCTTGGGCTCCATGAGATGCTTCATGGTTTCCTACACTATAGTTTAAATGTACTATAGGGGGTGTGCACATCTTTTAGGGCCTGAAGTGCGTTTGGGAAAGGTTGGATCGCCTCAATGATCGGGATTCGTCCCTTGAACTGATTTGTGTGGAATGGATAAATTGATGACTAAGGAAAATATGTGAATTAGTTAACATGTACTTGTGCAGGTTTGGATGCCTTATTGTTAATGCTTGAACTCTTGGTTGAGTAAAGTTTATGTATATACCATCAAGTACTTTACTAAGTTATTTTCTGATGGTAGCTTTGATTTTACTCAGCTTTGCTGACTTTTTGGTTTTACGCCCTGTAGTCTTTTCTCTCTGATTGTATGAATGACCACAGATGCAGGAAATGAAGAAGCTTCTCCTTAGTTGTGGAGACATCCGAGAGTGTGGGCTTTTGGGGCTAGAAGACCATCACTTTAGTCTCTTTTGGTTTCTAGATTAATGTATTAGGTTGTTCTATAACTTATGTAACACAAAGTTAGTTTGGTTTTAAATTAAGCCTAAGCATTCACATGGTTGTGAAT
Source organism: Limonium bicolor (assembly GCA_023374045.1). Classification (NCBI taxonomy): domain Eukaryota; kingdom Viridiplantae; phylum Streptophyta; class Magnoliopsida; order Caryophyllales; family Plumbaginaceae; genus Limonium; species Limonium bicolor. The sequence continues at coordinate 444,176,985 of CM041777.1, forward strand.
GTGGCGGTAACGCCCTATAAGACTTATGCTTCCGCTTTATTAATCTGAGCAAGTTTATTATCATATGGTTAGAAATTTTGGGGCGTTACAGTAGTTGAGAGAAAGAATAGAACACTACAAGAGGTAGCCAGTGCCATGCTATTGGGGAGCAATCTTCCTCAAGTCTTCTGGGCAGAACCGGTGGCAACTCAGTTTTTATCAGTTTTGGGTTGGTTTCAAGCTTTAGCTTTTGTAGTTTTATTCAGTCTGTGCGAGGGAGTTCTAAGGGGTGTTAACCATGTCATTTTGGGGTCTGTCTCAAACTTAAGAGCAGGATCATACACTAAATTATGTGAATTAGAAATAAGGTAGGAGTTAGAAGTCATGCCACTGAGCAGAAAAGAAAACAAAAGAAAGAAATTTGCATCAGCTTATGATTTTGGGTTACGGATTTCTGTTATGTGTGCATAATTTGCAGGGACGTTGCCTAGGCTGTTTTGGGTTTGTGTCGAAGTTGTAAGCTCGGTAATACACCTAGAAAAGTGGGCAAACTAAGGGGGAAATCGGACAGAAATAGACTACAGAACAGAAAGTAAAATTTAAGTGAGACTACCAGTTGGGTTTCAGATTTTATTTTCTGTTCAGTTCCGTATAACATTGTACAGAAAGACTTGGATCAGTGGTATTGCATTGCCAATGAATCTAAAACACATCTAACATACCTTAGTAAGTCTATGAGTGCATTGGGTGAATTAGAAACCAGATTGAAGGGCAGAAACGTGAGCAAACAGAAAAGAGAAAGTGAAAGGGGAGAACGTCAGTTTCTGATTTTGACGTTTGCTTGAAGAATTATGCTCTCTGTATATTCATGTTGCAGAGGGTTCATGAGGGTTGTACTGGCTAAAGGACCTGAAACACTTCCACTACACTTAAGTAAAGATGTGAACACTTTGAGGGAGATTAGAAATCAGGGTAATACACTGACATAAGAAGCAGAAAGAGGTGCACTAATTCAGTTTTGTTTCAGAGTTTCATTAGTATGTTGTTCTGTGTAATTAGTTACAGCAACTATATAAGTGTTTTATTAGGTTGAGAATGAACTTATAACCTCCCTATTCCACCTAACTAAGTGTGTTAACATTGGGGAAGATGGGAAGTCAAGATCCATGAGCAAAGAAAAAAGGATGGAAGTAAGGATATCAGAATTGATATTTCAGTTTCGTTGTGGTTGTCTCAGTATAACTGTCACAATAGGTGTAAGTGGGATTACAATGGCTTGCTAACAAACTTAAGAGCTAGCTAATACACTAAAGGAGGTTTGTCAAAACTTGGGAAGATAGGGAAGCAACTTAATGCAGTACAAAGGGAAACTAAGTGGGATTGCTTGAGATGGTGTTCAGTTTTTCGATGTTTTGATGTTTCAGCTTCTGATTAAGTGTTTCAGTGGGGGCAACTTCCCAAGGTGCTAAGGGTGTGATGTTGGCTTAATAATGCACCCAAATCATAGCCAATACCTTTATCTAATTTTTTGGTGAAACATTTCGAGAGGATTAAACCTCAGTAGATACCTTAAAATGTGGGGTTAAGTGAGATTCAACACCGAAATTATGTTGCAACTTTATAAGCTTGTGGGCTTCAGTATAGATGGGTCTCCAGTTGGTTAGTGTGGTGCTACATTAGGAAATGGGTTATGAATATAAAACCGTGCTAAGATGCCTAGTAACAGTGGTACAGTTTAGGCAGTTTGAAACTAAATCCTTGGTGAACTAAGAATGGGAAATAACCAAGTTAATGAGCATAGAAGTGGAGAAGTATTCCTTAGTTGTTGAGTATCAACACGTAACCATTGGGTTGGTCTAAGAGGGATTAATAATATAAGGTCTAGAATTATAACCTGATCAATAAATCGAAACAATGCACACTTATAGGAATTCGAAAGGTAATTAGGACTAATACTAGAGAATATGAGAGGATTATATTGGGACAAGTTCGAGGTACCTTAAATGTTACCGCTTGACTAAAACAATGGACCCGAACCAAACGGAGTAAGTATGTAACGTTGGCAACTATAACACTTAAGCGCTAGGACATACATTATGAATAGAACTACGAACAATAACGCATGATCGAACGATCTAACCCACTCGAATAATTATTATAGGGGTGAGTCCCACGAGCCGCGGAAACCTTTGTGCAAGTATCTGTGACAACTATATAAGGTATGGATATGTGTGGTCCGTATGTTGCCGTGTTACACGGCTTGTTTGCTGTGTGCCTTTTGACAATGACCACAAGACTAATGCATGAAAACGGATGTTTGTTTACCGTGCTTACTTATCTGCTGTGAGCTTGTGTAAATCATGTGAATGGATTGGTTATTTATCTTGCTTATTTGCTTGCTATATTCTTGTTATACTTTGCTTGCGCGTACGCAGTAATTTAGTCACTTCTCGGTTACGAAAGACCACGTGACGAAACTCATTGAATGTCACAATAACCAAGGAAATTACTTAAATCAAGGAACTCCTCTTAACTATAGAGGGATACTAATGACACCCACTATGGTGTCGAGCTATCAACGATAATGATAAGCCAATACCAGTTAAAAATAAATAGGGAGGCGGACCCTTTATATCTGGAGCAGAGGCCCATAACATTAAAAATAAATAGGGAGGCGGACCCTTTGTATCCGGGCAGAGGCCCATAACATTAAAAATAAATAGGGAGGCGGACCCTTTGTATCCGGGGCAGAGGCCCATAACATTAAAAATAAATAGGGAGGCAGACCCTTTGTATCAGGGGCAGAGGCCTATAACATTAAAGATGAATAGGGAGACGGACCCTTGGTATCCGGGGCAGTGGCCAGTAACATTTAAAACAATAGGGAGAGCTATACTGGGGTCTAGAGATGACCCCTCTTTCTCGACGCATGACGCCGGGACTGGAGGATTAGCGAGCACATCCTGGGGTCGAGAGATGACCCCTCTTTCTCGAAGCATGACGCCGGGAATGGAGGATTGGCTATGGAGAAGACATTCTCCAAATTGTGGTGATAAGAGAATTCATAAATAATCCTTAAAGAAACAGGGAATGATTAGCACCTACATAATAGAGCCTTGGGATCTAATCTATATCCCCGACTCGGTGCCAGAGATAAAGGAAAATTGTGTAATGAGACCAAGCAAATAAGAAAAAATTCACAAATGTGATCCTTTAAGAAACAAGGGCTGAATCGCACCTACATAATAAAGTCTCGGGATCTAACATATATCCCCTGACTCGGTGCAAGAAAAGGAAGGTAAACTTGTGTAATGAGAACAAGAAACAATACGTAATCTCTTGAATGATCCCATAGTGAGGATCGCCGTATAATATCCTACGCACACGTCCTATTAATTACTTGATAGTTTTTGCTACATTAGCAGCTTATTGTGCTGGGTTGCGTGTTTGACGTTGCAATGCTACTTGCAATTTGTGCTTGGTTGTTTGTTGACAGTGCCATGCTACCTTTAAGTGTGTGTATGTTACCATGAGGAAGTGTGGTGTGCTTTACTGCTTTATTACAGCATGTAACCGGACCTAATAATATTCGACCAAGTAGTCATGTAGCCCGTCGGGCTACACATATTCATACTCAGCGTAGTTTGCTGAGTCCTTTACAACCCAATTTTTACAGGTATTGAGCCGGATGATAACGGAGCGTAGGCGAGATGGCTATCATGGGGGTAGTCCATCTGGGCATAACTTTGAGTTTTGAGCAGTGTGTTTAATGTATGGTTTATTACTAAACCCTGAATGTACTTTCGATTTATGAATTGGTAATTATGTTGGAGACACTCGGTATTTGGGAGTTGTATTTTATGTTGTATATGAGTTTTGATAGAGGGATGTTTCCAGTCATACAGACCGTAACTTGGTGTTGGAAGAGTGGTCGTGTCAACCACGTGGGTGATTGGCGTCTGTGACACCTGGATGGAGTTTATTTCGCTGCATTGTTAACTTGTAATGGGCTAGGAGCATTGTTCGTACGGTTGGATGTTTATTCGGGGTGTTATAGAAAGTGGTATCAGAGCGTAGTTACGCTCTGATGACTGGACCAGAGAAGTACCGAGTATAGGAAAACCCGGAATTAGGAATTCTGACAGCGAGTTAAGGGTTGGGGTAGTACGTGAGGCGCGTTAGTTAGGGTTCTTCCCCAGTAATACTGGATACCTAACAAACACCTACACCCAACCTTCACATCCTTGATTGTCTCTTAAATTCAGAGAAAGAACGCCGGAGAGGTAGAAAGCCTCCTCTTACTCGGGAAACCCGATCTGGTATCTACTTAAGTTATAAATCAACCCGAGAAGAAAAGACTATACTACAATAGACGTTGCCAAAAGGATAATACCCGTAGTGGGACCAATTTTAGCGACAACTTGGGTCGACATGCTTAGCAGTCGATAGGACCTGAAATACCCCTAATTAATTTAAATTAATTTAGGGAATTTCTTTTATTAAACCTTTAATAATACTATTAAGTATTAAATTATTATATGGAATTATGAATATTAAACTATTATATGGAATTATGAATATTAAATTATTATATGGAATTATGAATATTAATTATTATATGGAATTGTGAAATTTATTTAGGGGTTTTCTCCTATTTAACCCTATTATTATATATTATTGTATGGTATTATGAATTTAATAATAAGATTTAAGTCAATAAATCTTGGGAAAATTTCTAAACACTCCAAATATATTATAAAGATTTTAGGAAGTGTTGGAACATTGTTTTGAAACATAAAAGTCAATATGAAATTCTAGAAACCTTAAAGCTTATTAAGCCTTGCTAGAGTTGACTTTTTGAGAATGGTCAAACCAGGTCATCAAACCTATACCAATAAATAGGTTATGAAAAACCATGAAGATCGATAAAAAGAACATCAAAAATGGATCATCCTAGCCGAAGTTATGCTAGATTGAAGTTTGAATCAAAATTTTAAGAGATGCCACGTGTCACTCTGTAATGGGTCGCCCACACTTAGCCGATTTCTTCCCTGAATTTCGGTAACCGATTTCATGACTTAGCCCTAACTTTAGACGGCTATAACTTTTACATCTCTCAATATTTTTCCATGCCGTCTTCACCATTCTCTTCTCCTACAATTCCTCTTTCCAACCATTACTCATACAAACCCTAAATCTTTCTGAATCAACCGGAAAATCGAGCCAAAGTAGCCACCTTGCGAAGCTGTTTCCAGAATTTCAGATTTCCCTTCGTTTTCAGGTAACTTGCGTCGATCATAACTTCTTCGTTAATCAACCAAAATTCGATTTCTTTAGCTCGTTGTAAAGATCTCTAATCCCTCTACAATTTTCGTGTTTATGCCCAAGTCTGATTCGTAACCAGTTGGAGATATAGAGGTCTAAAGTTTCGGTTTCAACAGCACATAAAATAACACCGAAACAGAGAGGTAAACTCGTGTTTTGTAACTTCAATATCTTTCTGTGTGATGCGAGTTGGGATTAGTGCTTGCTATCATTGTGTAGATCTATGTTTCTTCTTTCTAACGAGCCCAAGAACAGGGCCTAACTCGATCTAGAACGCATTTTATAGATCTCCAAAGTTGCCACCACGAACTGCTCAAAGTTCATGTTTTTTCCGATTTCCGATTTCGAAATCACCCAATTCGCACACTCCGGTGAGTCTCCGATCAAATTGCTCCGTTTTTGTCAAACCCTGTCACGTTTCCGACCTAATCCATGTTTTAATTTAGTCAATTACGTGCCATGTTGGGAGTAATTGTCGGTTTTGTTTTCGAATTGGTTTCAGTAGCGAATAAGAACCCTAACTTCGATTTGAATTCGCAATCCATCCGTATACTGCATTATAATTGGGGAACCGGTATCATTGGGACCGAAATTTGATTACGAATCCATAGAAACAAGAATCACTCAATTTCGTTCTGTGGATTAGGAGAATTAACGATTTAGTACTCGGGGGTCGAAGTGAGGTCGCTGATGAACTTGGATTTCAGGGACCGTCCGATCAGAGTTTAAAGAATTGGACGGTCCAGATTAGATCGGGGATTTAAAGTTGTTTTAGGGTTTTAATAAATTCCAGTAAATAGTCTTAACTTGTTGGGTTAATTTAAATATCTTCCAGAATGTATTTTGACTTGAAATTTTAACCATAGATTCTTTATTTTATCTAGTTTATTTTGATGTAATTATTATGGTTTTGGAGTTTTTAAACATAAGTTATGATTTTTTACAAGTTACGGGTTTTCTGGAATTATTTGGCCAATTAAAAAGATATTTTTATGAAATAAAAATTTTATAATATGTCTAAAATGTTATAGTTACTGTATATTAAATTTGGGAATTTTTGGGCAATGGTAAAAGGTTTTAAAAATTGTGTTTATGAGTTTTTCATAAGAATAACCTATAATATAAGGTTTTAATGTAACCAAAAATTAAAGTATGGTTTGTTAATTAACTTTTAAGCTGGGGAAAATAAAGGAAACTAAATTAACATTTTATAACAGTAAGTTTATAAATTTTTTGTATTAGCTTTTAAGAGAAGTGAAATTATTTACATATATGTATATATACTTACTTAAGTAGAAAGTTATATAAATTAAGGAATTTAATTATCCTACATTTTACTTACTATATTGTGGGAGTTGATATTTTTAATTAAACTAAGGGATAAAATAGTAACTTGGGTTAAATCAAGGAACTAAATTAATCTACATTTATATTAATTATATAATATGGTAGTTAATATACTTAACTGAAACTAAGGGAAATACTTTATTTTATTAACCATATTTTGGATGTAGGTGTGTGTAAAAGTTAATATAAATAATTAAATACAATAAAACTACATAAATAATGTTTTGTATAAATCCTAGTATATATAAATATATACACAGTAAACATAATAAAATTAAATACCTTATAGGAAATATAATACGAAGGAATTAATAAGTTAAACTAACCTCTACATAATACAAATAGAAGAATATCATATTAGGTGGTATTAAATTATAGTAATGTATTAGGCTTAAAGAGTTACCTTTAATTTCTAAGATTCATATAAACAGTGTTAAAATACATGTATATATTTAGTCAATGACCACAATGTAAATCTATAATTGGGTTAAGAAATTAATAAGTTAAAATTTAGGAGTATTTGTAATTAGATACATAAAGTGTTACACAAATAGATCTTGTTATATAATTAATAATAAAATGAATGAAATACTTTTACATTTAAATGTTCTTATTATATAATCAATAATAAAATAAATGAGTTACTTTTACATTTAAATGTGAAGAGGATTATTAAGTCTAGATTTAATCATTTCTTGACATTTATAGTATTGAGTAATAACTTAATATTTTAAGATGAAATCATTAAAAGGATTAGATATAAACTATATTAAAATGTGATTAGGAATTTAATCTAAATAATGAACCTTAAGTTTTATAATAATCCAAAATGTAATTAAGACATAAGTTTATTAAAATTTGGTACCAAAGGATTATACCTAGTCTATGGAGGGAATGTGTGTGAAAATAAAACATTTAGGAAATTAAATGTAAGTAAGGATACATAAAAGGTGATACTAAACACCTTTTTGCATAGGTAATAATAAAACATATAATATACCTTGTGGGTACTAGATGTGTAAGAGTTATTAAATTTAAAAATTTCTAAGGAATGTTTTGGGATAAATCCTAATATATGTATATAAGTATATTAGAAATATTAAGAGATCATGTTAACATTTCTTGTGGGAAACTTAATTAGAAGAATATATATATATATATATATATACTATATACTATATGCTAATCTTCAGGTCTTTAATCAATGTTGTAGTAATTAGCCAATGATAACTTAAAGGTTTATTTAACTAGTCCCATGGCTAGGAGTAAGTAAGTAAAATAAAATTAGACATATCTGTTAGACAAGAAATTCAATGGCGTAGTTGGTCAAGATAAACCTGGAACTGAGTCGGGGTTGCATGTTCGAAACCCCGCATAATCCTTTTAGGGAATTTCGTTTAAATAGCAAAACCGCAACCCGGTCTTGGACTAACCTACTAAGCCCAAGTCTGTGAACTTCAAAAGCCATTTAAACAGTCCAAGAGAGTTTGGGCCGCTCTCAGGTTAAACTTCAAATCAATCATTCCGGATTAAATGAAATGGGCCTAACAAAAGAGTTAATTACCTGAACCTGGCCCAGATACTACGTGAGGATAATTGTAAACTTAAACTATTATCCATTAAGAGTAAAAGGTGTTTAGCTTTGTGAGCTACTTAACTGATCGATACTTGGAACACATTAATTATAGGTGATTAGTGGAAGTTTGCACTTTCTGTTTGGCTACTGCTCTACACTTACCAGGTACGATTTCTCGTACTCAGCTTGTTGTGTTTTGGACTCTATGGAATGTTTTGTACGATTTCTCGTACTCAGCTTGACGTGTTTTGGACTTTATGGAATGTTTTGTACGATTTCTCGTACTCCGATATTTTTGATGATTGACTTATGGAATGATTTTGGAAAACGCTAGCTGACTTTAAAAGGAAATTCAAAAAGAAATGTTTGTGTGACTAACTCAGCTTGTGTGACTAACTGAGCCTTGGATGTGAACTCACTTGGGTATTGGTTCCTTCTACTTGGTTGCCCGTTAGACATTGGCTGCTTAGGGTTTACGCTTCTGCACTCTGTAGGACTGAGTGTTTTGGTATTGCTCTGGGTAGTTGGTGATCTAGCGGGATTTTTTTTTGGAAAAGGTCAATCTTGGAAATCTTTCTTTCGACGTGCGCGCGTCTTCAATGGTAACAGCAGGGGGCTGTATATCCCTCGCCCATAGGGGCATTGATATTTACAGCAGGGGGCTGTAATCCCTCGTCCATCAGGACATTTTTAATTTAACAGCAGGGGGCTGTATATCCCTCGCCCATAGGGGCATTGATATTTAACAGCAGGGGGCTGTATATCCCTCGTCCATCAGGACATTTAAATCTGACAGCAGGGGGCTGTATATCCCTCGTCCATATGGACATTGATATCTGGCGGTGGGGGCCATCTCTCCCAATTGAATTATTCCACTCTTGAGTTATTGGTTCTTGGATCTATCTTATTATTCCTAGTCCTTTGTGACTATCTAAGTCTTTATACTCCGAACGGGAATTGATTCTAACATCAGCAATGGATGCTTACTAACTATGTGGTATGACTACTTAAGTGGATGACTTGTTTTGGAAGTTCTCTATCTCTATCTTTGTCTTGTTTTCTTTCTCTTTAACTTGATTGTTTTGAAGTGCTTTATCTCTGTTTAACTTTTAAGAGTTTGTTTTCATGTTACTGCTTATTTTGAAGAGTTATGTTTTATAAGTTTGTTTTTGGAGAATTGTACCAGTTCCATTCCAGGGAACTGACTCACCCTCTCGGGGTGGGCTGCTTGGTTTCATCTTGCAGGTACGAATTGATTTACAGGTGGCCACGAAGAGAATGAGCGTTTGGGATGGGACTAGGTTTTGTGGAGAGTTAATGTGTTTAATTTCTATTATGTTTGTGTTAAGTTTTTCTCGAGTCAGACCGTAGCTTTTGTGGATTGTAAGTTGTAATTGGTGAGGTTTGGTGCCGGGTGTTTGGAACCCGATGGTCTGTAATCGCCTTAGAGTTTTTTCCGCTGTATTTATGGTTAATAGGGGCGTTACAGAAAGTGGTATCAGAGCGTAGTTACGCTCTGAACCCGAGAAAACAAGCCGAGCGAAATACTTAGATTATAGGTGCACTTAAAACTGGGGAACTGGGGTAGAATTGGGAAGTGAGGACTCCAGTAAGGCACGACTCCTAACCCTTTTTGGAATTGTGAATGATTCCTTTACACACTTTTCTTTTGTGAATGTCTGTTGAGTGTGATGTGTTGTTATACCGTTCCAACAATAAACTACAAAAATATATATATATATATAAGTTTGGAACACCCTATACTAAGTACGATAAGATTTTGGTTGAGATAAACCAAATATTAAGCTATTTTTCAAAAGCATACTCATGGAGAATACATTGCTAAAAATGCAATCCTTTAAAAGCTAGTACACAAATTCCTAGAATTTTAGGGAATACTTTTGGTTGAAAACAGTATACAAATAGAACTTTACAAATTAAATTAGTATTGATATTATGTGAAAATACTTCAACTCCTTTAAAGTTTGAAAATAAATCTCATGAACTACTTGGTATCAATTTATTACCTAAAGATAATGTTTAAGATAAATCTTAAGTCTAGAAAATTATTAAGCTAACAAGAACTAGTAGCGTATTAGAAAAGATCAACATCTGGACTTGTAAAACACATTAAAACTCTATAAACCTAACACCCTACGGGAAGTGCCTGGTGCGACGAACTCCTAGGCTGAAAGTAGTGGGGGTGCACACCCACTTCTAGAAGTTTAGGGGCTAGACAAGCCTTGTCATCTAACTGTAAATAATCTTCTACGCAGGTGATGGATTGTGTTGAACTTGAGGGAAGTGGTGGTAAGACGTTACCATCATGGAATCTTGAGCTAGGCATATTTAATTACTAGCCACAATGAACAATTCAAAACTTATATATTAAGATCCAGTACTAAATTATACATGTAAAGAGTTTACCGAGTTAAATCCTTGGTGAAAAATACTTACCTATGGAGTGAAAACACATGAGTAACACTAAACTAAATACTATTGAGCCTTAAATACTTGGAGTATTGAGCGTCTAGTGAAAATTGAGAGTTACTTAAAGATTGGAAACTCTCATGTTTATTTAGAAGTTTAACATTATACATAGATAAAATTTTAGAAGTCACACTAAGATGATATTTACAAAAGCCACCATTGTCTAAGAGAGTACTAAGATTTAATAATCAGAAGAATACTTACTTAGAACAAACCTTAAGAAGAATAATTATCAAGAGTGAGTGAGTTTTCATTAGACTAATTCTTTTGACTTAAATTTTATATAGAGTCCATACCTTAAAAAAAATATAAAAATTTTAAGATAAAGGGATCAGATTTTGGAGCTACATTATAATTAATAAGAACTTCCTAAAACTCTGCCTTGTGTGAAATTATGTAAATATATAATAAGTAAATTTTATGAAGTAAATACCTAATGGTTCGCCTAAAATACTATAGTTAATTATAAAAACAATTGAAACTTGAAAAGTCACAGAAAATTTTATCTTATAGAGTTTTAACATATGGTTGACTAATAAACCTTTGAAGATAATTTTGGAAGATTATTGAGGATTATTAAATGAACGGGAATATTATGTTAAACTACTCAAGTACGTTACACCTGGTTTATAGCTTGGTAATATAATTGATATGATAAATGATCATATATGGACATATAATTCGTATCAGTCATTAAATGAATAGATAATAATCATAATAAAATTTTATAACCACCAAGGAAATACAAATACATAACAATCAAGAGATACAGATATATGTAACGATCAGAGATAAAATCAACGGTGCAGTAAAATTCACAACAAAGCTGGTTAATAAGGTGTTGAATTCTTTGAATGTGTCGTTAGTAGCGGTACGAGGGCGTACCTTAGCTCTTTTAAGGGGGATATGCTGGCATACTCCTCCTTCGTTATCTCATCCGAATTATGCCTCGTTGCATTGTTAGTAAAAGGAGAACAATATTAGCAGAATGAGAGGTGTTTGTATGTGCTTGGTTTTTACAATATGACACAGTATGTGACTGTTGATTTTCATCATGCTATGTCTTGGTATATCTTGGTTTGTTTTGATTTTGAGTAATCTCGAGTGGAATGTTGTTATGGAATGGATGGAAATAAAGGATTGGATTGGTATGGAATTTCATTGGAATTATTATTGTCTCAGCACACTGAAGCGGTGTGAGTGCCTATTAGTTGATTTTTAAACTTTGAGGCGAAGTTTCTTTTAGGGGGATATACTGAAATACCCCTAAATTAATTTAAATTAATTTAGGGAATTTCTTTTATTAAACCTTTAATAATATTATTAAGTATTAAATTATTATATGGAATTATGAATATTAAACTATTATATGGAATTATGAATATTAATTTATTATATGGAATTGTGAAATTTAAATTATTATATGGAATTGTGAAATTTATTTAGGGGTTTTCTCCTATTTAACCCTAATTATTATATATTATTGTATGGTATTATGAATTTATAATAAGATTTATAAGTCAATAAATTTTGGGAAAATTTCTAAACACTCCAAATATATTATAAAGATTTTAGGAAGTGTTGGAACATTGTTTTGAAACATAAAAGTCAATATGAAATTCTAGAAACCTTAAAGCTTATTAAGCCTTGCTAGAGTTGACTTTTTGAGAATGGTCAAACCAGGTCATGAAACCTATACCAATAAATAGGTTATGAAAAACCATGAAGATCGATAAAAAGAACGTCAAAAACGGATCATCCTAGCCGAAGTTATGCTAGATTGAAGTTTGAATCAAAATTTTAAGAGATGCCACGTGTCACTCTGTAATGGGTCGCCCACACTTAGCCGATTTCTTCCCTGAATTTCGGTAACCGATTTCATGACTTAGCCCTAACTTTAGACGGCTATAACTTTTACATCTCTCAATATTTTTCCATGCCGTCTTCACCATTCTCTTCTCCTACAATTCCTCTTTCCAACCATTACTCATACAAACCCTAAATCTTTCTGAATCAACCGGAAAATCGAGCCAAAGTAGCCACCTTGCGAAGCTGTTTCCAGAATTCCAGATTTCCCTTCGTTTTCAGGTAACTTGCGTCGATCATAACTTCTTCGTTAATCAACCAAAATTCGATTTCTTTAGCTCATTGTAAAGATCTCTAATCCCTCTACAATTTTCGTGTTTATGCCCAAGTCTGATTCGTAACCAGTTGGGAGATATAGAGGTCTAAAGTTTCGGTTTCAACAGCACATAAAAAACACCGAAACAGAGAGGTAAACTCGTGTTTTATAACTTCAATATCTTTCTGTGTGATGCGAGTTGGGATTAGTGCTTGCTATCATTGTGTAGATCTATGTTTCTTCTTTCTAACGAGCCCAAGAACAGGGCCTAACTCGATCTAGAACGCATTTTATAGATCTCCAAAGTTGCCACCATCTGCCACAGAACTGCTCAAAGTTCATGTTTTTTCCGGATTTCCGATTTCGAAATCACCCAATTCGCACACTCTGGTGAGTCTCCGATCAAATTGCTCCTTTTGTCAAACCCTGTCACGTTTCCGACCTAATCCATGTTTTAATTTAGTCAATTACGTGCCATGTTGGGAGTAATTGTCGGTTTTGTTTTCGAATTGGTTTCAGTAGCGAATAAGAACCCTAACTTCGATTTGAATTCGCAATCCACCGTATACTGCATTATAATTGGGGAAACCGGTATCATTGGGACCGAAATTTGATTACGAATCCATAGAAACAAGAATCACTCAATTTCGTTCTGTGGATTAGGAGAAATTAACGATTTAGTACTCGGGGGTCGAAGTGAGGTCGCTGATGAACTTGGATTTCAGGGACCGTCCGATCAGAGTTTAAAGAATTGGACGGTCCAGATTAGATCGGGGGATTTAAAGTTGTTTTAGGGTTTTAATAAATTCCAGTAAATAGTCTTAACTTGTTGGGTTAATTTAAATATCTTCCCAAATGTATTTTGACTTGAAATTTTTACCATAGATTCTTTATTTTATCTAGTTTATTTTGATGTAAATTATTATGGTTTTGGAGTTTTTAAACATAAGTTATGATTTTTTACAAGTTACGGGTTTTCTGGAATTATTTGGCCAAATTAAAAGATATTTTTATGAAATAAAATTTTTATAATATGTCTAAAATGTTATAGTTACTGTATATTAAATTTGGGAATTTTTGGGCAATGGTAAAAGGTTTTAAAAATTGTGTTTATGAGTTTTTCATAAGATAACCTATAATATAAGGTTTTTAATGTAACCAAAAATTAAAGTATGGTTTGTTAATTAACTTTTAAGCTGGGGAAAATAAAGGAAACTAAACAAACATTTATAACAGTAAGTTTATAAATGTTTTTGTATTAGCTTTTAAGAGAAGTGAAATTATTTACATATATGTATATGTACTTACTTAAGTAGAAAGTTATATAAATTAAGGAATTTAATTATCCTACATTTTACTTACTATATTGTGGGAGTTGATATTTTTAATTAAACTAAGGGATAAAATAGTAACTTGGGTTAAATCAAGGAACTAAATTAATCTACATTTATATTAATTATATAATATGGTAGTTAATATACTTAACTGAAACTAAGGGAAATACTTTATTTTATTAACCATATTTTGGATGTAGGTGTGTGTAAAAGTTAATATAAATAATTAAATACAATAAAACTACATAAATAATGTTTTGTATAAATCCTAGTATATATAAATATATACACAGTAAACATAATAAAATTAAATACCTTATAGGAATATAATACGAAGGAATTAATAAGTTAAACTAAACCTCTACATAATACAAATAGAAGAATATCATATTAGGTGGTATTAAATTATAGTAATGTATTAGGCTTAAAGAGTTACCTTTAAATTTCTAAGATTCATATAAACAGTGTTAAAATACATGTATATATTTAGTCAATGACCACAATGTAAATCTATAATTGGGTTAAGAAATTAATAAGTTAAAATTTAGGAGTATTTGTAATTAGATTACATAAAGTGTTACACAAATAGATCTTGTTATATAATTAATAATAAAATGAATGAAATACTTTTACATTTAAATGTTCTTATTATATAATCAATAATAAAATAAATGAGTTACTTTTACATTTAAATGTGCTTACTACATTAATCAATGGTTGAAGAGGATATTAAGTCTAGATTTAATCATTTCTTGACATTATAGTATTGAGTAATAACTTAATATTTAAGATGAAATCATTAAAAGGATTAGATATAAAACTATATTAAAATGTGATTAGGAATTAATCTAAAAATGAACCTTAAGTTTTATAATAATCCAAAATGTAATTAAGACATAAGTTTATTAAAATTTGGTACCAAAGGATTATACCTAGTCTATGGAGGGAATGTGTGTGAAAATAAAACATTTAGGAAATTAAATGTAAGTAAGGATACATAAAAGGTGATACTAAACACCTTTTGCATAGGTAATAATAAAACATATAATTATACCTTGTGGGTACTAGATGTGTAAGAGTTATAAATTTAATAAAATTTCCTAAGGAATGTTTTGGGATAAATCCTAATATATGTATATAAGTATATTAGAAATATTAAGAGATCATGTTAACATTTCTTGTGGGAAACTTAATTAGAAGAATATATAATATATATATATATATATAACTATATACTGGTGCTAAGCTTCAGGTCTTTAATCAATGTTGTAGTAATTAGCCAATGATAACTTAAAGGTTTATTTAACTAGTCCCATGGCTAGGAGTAAGTAAGTAAAATAAAATTAGACATATCTGTTAGACAAGAAATTCAATGGCGTAGTGGTCAAGATAAACCTGGAACTGAGTCGGGGTTGCATGTTCGAAACCCCGCATAATCCTTTTAGGGAATTTCGTTTAAATAGCAAACCCCAACCCGGTCTTGGACTAACCTACTAAGCCCAAGTCTGTGAACTTCAAAAGCCATTTAAACAGTCCAAGAGAGTTTGGGCCGCTCTCAGGTTAAAACTTCAAATATTCCGGATTAAATGAAATGGCCTAACAAAAGAGTTAATTACCTGAACCTGGCCTAGATACTACGTGAGGATAATTGTAAACTTTAAACTATTATCCATTAAGAGTAAAAGTGTTTAGCTTTGTGAGCTACTTAACTGATCGATACTTGGAACACATTAATTATAGGTGATTAGTGGAAGTTGCACTTTCTGTTGGCTACTGCTCTACACTTACCAGGTACGATTTCTCGTACTCAGCTTGTTGTGTTTTGGACTCTATGGAATGTTTTGTACGATTTCTCGTACTCAGCTTGACGTGTTTTGGACTTTATGGAATGTTTTGTACGATTTCTCGTACTCCGATATTTTTGATGATTGACTTATGGAATGTTTTGGAAAACGCTAGCTGACTTTAAGAGGAATTTCAAAAAAAGAAATGGTTGTGTGACTAACTCAGCTTGTGTGACTAAATGAGCCTTGGATGTGAAACTCACTTGGGTATTGGTTCCTTCTACTTGGTTGCCCGTTAGACATTGGCTGCTTAGGGTTTACGCTTCTGCACTCTGTAGGACTGAGTGTTTTGGTATTGCTCTGGGTAGTTGGTGATCTAGCGGGATTTTTTGGAAAAGGTCAATCTTGGAAATCTTTCTTTCGACGTGCGCGCGTCTTCAATGGTAACAGCAGGGGGCTGTATATCCCTCGCCCATAGGGGCATTGATATTTAAACAGCAGGGGGCTGTATATCCTTCGTCCATCAGGACATTTAAATCTGACAGCAGGGGGCTGTATATCCCTCGTCCATATGGACTTGATATCTGGCGGTGGGGCCATCTCTCCCAATTGAATTATTCCACTCTTGAGTTATTGGTTCTTGGATCTATCTTATTATTCCTAGTCCTTTGTGACTATCTGAGTCTTATACTCCGAACGGGAATTGGTTCACATCAGCAATGGATGCTTACTAACTATGTGGTATGACTACTTAAGTGGATGACTGTTTTGGAAGTTCTCTCTCTATCTTTGTCTTGTTTTCTTTCTCTTAACTTGATTGTTTTGAAGTGCTTTATCTCTGTTTTACTTTTAAGAGTTTGTTTTCATGTTACTGCTTATTTTGAAGAGTTATGTTTTATAAGTTTGTTTTGGGAGATTGTACCAGTCCATTCCAGGGAACTGACTCACCCTCTCGGGGTGGGCTGCTTGGTTTCATCTGCAGGTACGAATTGATTTACAGGTGCCACGAAGAGAATGAGCGTTTGGGATGGGACTAGATTTTGTGAGAGTTAATGTGTTTAATTTCTATATGTTTGTGTTAAGTTTTCTCGAGTTCAGACCGTAGCTTTTGTGGATTGTAAGTTGTAATTGGTGAGGTTGGTGCCGGGTGTTGGAACCCGATGGTCTGTAATCGCCTTAGAGTTTTATTCCGCTGTATTTATGGTAATAGGGGCGTTACAGGACCCTACCTCACAAGCAAAGAGAAAGAGGACCGAAATACCCTAAAATTTATAAAATAAATAAAGCTCAAATAAGCAATTAATTAAGCCAAGGATGGGATTGAGATAAATTCCTCAATTCATACACCTGAGAGGTAATTTAGAAAACCTCTCGAAAAACAATGAAATAAGAGAGTATAGTTCAAGACGAAATTACACCATAAAATTGGTAGAAATCTACAATGCTTAAGGAAGCATGACCCAATTTACGCACTAAAGTATAATATTACGGAGTTCAACAAATCCCTGCTCCTTCTCACGTTTCTCTTCATTCTCTGCATTACCTGAGAGACACAACGCCTCAAGTGGCGATCGGTATGCATCGCCACCACCTCCTTTCTTCTTCTCTTATTCAATTATTCTTCTAAGATTCTCAATATCAGATAGCTGAAACTGGTGACCACAATTGGTCATTCTCTTTTGCTTCTACCACCGGCGAACGAGGAACATACATGCTAATGTCTCCTTCATTCTCTTCTCGTTCGAGTTGTTTTATTCCTTTGGAGCCCCCACAATCGTCCCACGTAGGACAAATACAGCTTATTTTTCTTCTACTCTCATGTTTCTCTTCATTCTCTGACATAACGAATTTTCTTAGACAATAATTGCAGTTCCCTAAGAAAAAACACATTGGTACAGGGATCATAAAAAGAACTCTCAAACCTTGTAAATAGCCATTACCATGAGGCACTGGTTACCCACCCCAACACAAATCAAACAGATATGAAAATGGCAGTAAATTCGCCACTATGTTCAAACATCTATCGAGTATTTTGATCAAGAAGACCAAATAAAAGGAGTTGGTTACAATAGAGAATTAAGTTTCAATCAGGGAAGAACAAATTCCGAAAGAGGAACTGTTAAAACACCCGCAAGCAATGCCCGGGCAACTGTAGAATTCAATTTTATAAAAAGAATAAACCCTTTGGATCATGTGTTTATCATTAACTACAGTTATGAAGGAAATGTTACGAAGTCTCACCAACGAATATAATTAAAACTCTAGTTCCAATAATTGATATGAAATACAACAAGAGGATACAGTGAAAAACTGAGCGTTCAAGTCACGCATAAGGCTGTGCCATAACACTGGGTTATAATAGATTAACAATTGCCATAACCTCAGTAAGATTATCCCAATATTGCTGTAAACATAACCTCCCTCAACAGAAACAAATAAGCAACAACCCTGTAAAAAGGAAGTCAAATCTGGAACATCATGCTTATGTAACCATTACCAAATGCCTAAATGTCCAAAATCCACGCCAGGGTTTAGTAGAGTTCTCCAAATATAAGATATTACTCACCGCATTCTAACCAAGGTACCAGCTGCTCCAGTGAGCTGTACTATTGTACTCTCCGACATCATCCCCTAAATTTGACCTCCCATGTTAATATCTAAAGGGCAATGTATAATGCCACCATTGCGAAATAATCCTTCCAAACACACTACATATTAAGGAACTCTAAACAGGATTTATCAAATCATATATACCAATGTACATACATACATACCAGAAAAGACAAGATACCAATAAAACCCAAGGAGTAAATAGGGTTCAATTAAAGAAGGTCATGATTAGTAAATCAACCATGCCTAACTCGAGTTAACAATACAACTCAACGATCGAAAAAAATATTGAGACCTCAGTGGTGATAAATCCGGAGTACCTACCACTGTTTAGTGGACCAAGAAGGTAAAAAGCTAGACTATTTCAAGTAAGAGAAACACACAAGGAATAATAATCAGAAGGTAACAAAAGGATTACGAGACCCAAAAAAGATTAATATGGAAAACGGAATAACGTGTAAGTCAGATAGAAGTGAGCCTAAACTGGCCAACAAGAAAAATCAGACAAATAAATATCAGGAGGAAACCAAATCCTTATGAACAACTGGGTATTGAAATTTGGAAATTTCGAACAAAATTAAAGGGCGTAATAGAGAGATTAATTGATGGGCTAAGATGAGTAATGAATCATCTTGTAAATTCAACATTAATTTGTAAGTGTGAGGAAATCATAGTAATATTAAGAATTGGGAAGTATACCATTGTTTACCCAATTGACTAGCACTAGAATTTATGGGACCATATGTACTAGTATATCACTAAACTTATTGAAACACTTATATGGGAATCTACCAATAAATCAAGAGGTTTAAAACACACGAGTATATGTATGAAAATACAGTTAGAAATTTGAACGATTAATCTCAAGGCTTAGATTTCGACACTAGTCCATGAATTGATTACTAGATGACTAGAAATAAGTCGGATAAGAGTTCAAATTTGAATAATTGATTGGTTGATTAAATCGGACGTGCAAGGTTTAACTTGACCCTGGCCAGGCCAAGCGACACTGTGCACAAATTGGGGTGAAGGGGTAGCCCAACATTTACGCTGATCACGTCAGTGTTGGATGATTCCCGAAACCCCCCACAAGTGGACACATAAACTACAATTAGGTGAAAGTTTATAAGTTGGATAAATAAAAATGCGAAAGAAACGGTATTGATACTAGATGATGAAACCACATAAGATACATGGATACATAGTTCGAAAACTTGAGGATAAACACAAGGGTACACTGATACATAAAGACTGGAAATGATGTGATGTTACCAATAATATAACTGTTAATGCATAAAAACCATATACTACTGCAATCAATGCAATAAGTACCGTATAATCAATTACTTTAGTTCGTGGCGGAACATAATAACAACACTAAAGCTTTATGAATAAGCAAAACTAGTCGGCAAACGGCTGCTTGATACGATCATAAGATTAATGATGTTAAGGGAACTAAATACCTTATGTAAGTGGGCTACAACCGTAAAACTTATAATATGCATAATTCAGTAACCTTTGACTAGAACTGACTGAGGTTAACAGACTATGCAAAGTCCATAGTTACCTTTTAATCTGGGAACTGGAAGATTAAGGCTGGCTAACAAAAAAAAAAGGGGGAGGAAAACGAGACTATTTGGCTGGTACACCTTAAGTTTATAAAATAGGTAACAATACTAAATTAAAAACAATGACACGTTTGTAACATTGAAGGATACTAAGCTCTAAATCATTACTACGGAGCATACACGAATATAAGCCTGGAGGTCAGCCAGAAGGAACAAATCAGACGCTTAAAAGCGCACTAAAACCATGAACATCCGACCTCCAGAGGAAAGCGATAGACAAGTCACAACCCACCGAGACCGTATACAGATTAAAATGCCAAGTGCCAATCAAGAGCCCTTTTACGCCTAAATGATAAGAGTTCAAGGAGCTAGATAACACAATGTAAATAATAGAAAAGGGAAAACGAAACCCTAAGGTAATCAGAGTCGCACAGCAGAAGCTGGTGGACCGTTTCACACATCTCCCGGTAGATTAACAAGTGACTTATCTGCCAATACCTTAGACCTAGAGAGGCTGAACCTGAATCCATTTGTAGATCGGTATGAATACCGATAAAAGTCTTTGATACAAGAAACTAAGCCATTAACATGGTTAAGACTTCCGATGGGATTATAATGTGAGTTACATTGCATGGAAACTAGAATGCCCATGAGACTTAAACATCTTGAACCAATGTTCAAGAATGATATAGTGGGGATTACGTGGGCGTAATCCATTTTTAAGGGGGGTAGGCGCGTTGCGTTTTTGGATGTTTTGTTGTTTGTTGTGTGCTGTTTTGGATATTATGCGTGGTTGAACTGTGTTTGGATTGTATATTGGATGCTTTGTGAGGTACCTTGGTTATGTATGAATGACTTGTTCATCTGATTGCTTATGAGTACAATATATGAACATTAATAGTACACTGAGATATTGTTGAGAACTTGGTGAAGCCACAGATGTGGCGTGGTGCTTATAAACACAATTGGTGAAATAGAACCGTGGAATCTGCGGGACATGATCCCTTGGTTAGTGAGAATGAATTCGGGACTTGATCCCTGGGAGTGACAAGAGTACGAACATTAATTAACGAGACAAGACTTCGGGTCGAAGTCTCTTTAAGGGGGTAGGTTGAAATACCCCTAATAATTAAAACACATGAAATCATGAATATGCGTGGTAGGTTTAATTAACCGGTCACATTAATGTATAATTGCACTACAACTTATTCCCTAAGGTACTAAGGGACATACATATGTCCGTGAAGGAAATAGCAAGTCATAATATAATACAAGCTTGGGTGCTCATCGGTTTGACATTAACCAAAACGATTGAGGAAATTAAATTATACCGTGTTGGGACATTACATTATTTATGTAGTGGACTGTGAGGCATAATACTCGGAGAGTCATCTTGACATATAACGATTTTACCAAATAATATACATTACGAAGTTATAAGGTACGAACTAGATTATAGAATACAAACAAGTACAAGTAACATTTTAACACATAGACTTGTACTCACCGAGTCACACTCCATGATATATAGATAACAAATTACTTAGCTATGCACTACTAAATTCCATTGGGAAACCCATAAAGAAATCAGTGCCACCCTTGTAATACTCTCATTATGTTAACACAATACCCACTATACCGATTGTTATTAGCAAAAACCTTTGTAGTTTTCCTTTTCATCGTCCCCATGCAGTACTTTCTCTGCTTTCCAAACCCGTGTCCCCTCCCTTCTCGTGTGTATGAGTCCCGAATCCAAACCCACACAACTCTTCAATTTCTCCATTTGTTCTGATGGCGCAAGTTCAGAGAAGGAGTCTCAAACTTCTCGTAACTGCTGAGCATGCGAGGAATATTACCGGTTGAGGAAACTGGAACAAACACAAGGCCAATTTGCAAGCTTCTTCAACTCCTTCTACATGCAACTCGATTCTTGCATGTCCAGAGACTCCTAAATTCCCTATATCCATTGGCACAAGAAAATTTCCCCGATGTCCCAATGTTGCTCTTTGATTTCCTCCTTGCAATCTTGGTCCGAATCTTTGAGTTTTACCGGTTCTGAGAATCTGGAAACAGCACCCCCCCAAACTGGCAAGGTAATGAATGATCAACCCTTCTTCGTATTTTCCTTACTTTCTTGCCCGAAAACACCCCAACTCACCCAACCTTTTCTTCTTCTTGCATGTCTGATTTAGCATGCAACTTCCTTGTTCGAATCTCCACGGGCCCTTGAGCAAGAATCGGCTCCAGGAATTTTTAGAAGGTAATGCTCCCCATTGTCCTCTTCATTTTGTTTTCCTCTATTGTGGTTATCTAAAAACTCTTGCTCAAGCCTTTCTATTTTTCTTCATTTTTCATTCGCATAAACTTCGCATGCGAACCTACTGGAGGGATTTGTGGAAAACGTTGAACAAAAACTCTTCTCCTTGATCTCTCGAAGGTAAAACTTTTCCAAACCCATTTGTTTGCCCAGGAAGTTGCAATTATTGCTCCGGTACTAATGTAACTAGAGGACTCACAGTTTTTCTTGTGTGTGGCCAGTTGCAAGCCAAGTCCTTAATCAAAACCCCAACAAGATTGAAAGATAATAATCCCAAGAGAAATCACCTCCTCCACAAGGTAAAATCAAACCGAGAGTTCTTGAGTATTACCCGTTGATTTGCTTGGAATCATGTACAAAAAAAACTAACCCATGTTCCCTTCATAACTAGAACCGAAAGTTGTCCAAGGAAAACCAAGGAAATCAGCAAAGAAATCCAGCTGAAAATCACTAAGGTAGTTGACTAAACTCACGGTTATTACATGATTTAAAATCTGTTGTATTATGTCACTTTTGAGTCCGAAAGCATCTGATAAAAATGATCACCTATGTGCCTGAATGATTCTGCACAAAAAAGGGGTTTCATACAGTGCTAGAAGGAACTAAGGGATATGCTTAAATGTTTGGCAAGGAGAGGTGATGAATTAAGAAGCTAAAACATGTTCAAGAGTTACTGAAAAACAAGTGAGAGTTTCTGTTAGTAACGAACTGGTAACTATCGAAATAAAAATCTGGTTATAATCTGCTTTGGGAGACAGCAGAGAAGCTAATGTACTTGAACTGAAACTGTGTGTTTTTCCTGGTATCTATCATGTATCGTACTCACCTAGGATAAGAGTTAGCGGCACTGATGCATTGGGTGATTAATGTGCCAATGACTTCAGTGTTAACCAAATCAGTTAATGGGTGCAACACAATTCTGTACACTTTAGTTAACAATAAATCAATGCAGAAACAAGTTAAAAAAAAATTCTGCAACTCTCCTCATCTGTAGAATCGAATTCAGAAACATGTTAAAGGTCGTATTGGCCCAGTAATAAACTTAGAAGCTTACTAATACACTAGACAGATTGTTAATAAACTGGGAATGCTAGAAAAGACAATTAACATGTTAAAGAGAGGTTACCAACCAAAGTGAGCAGGATTAGGTTTCAGTTTCAGTATAAGGAATGTTCAGTGCTATTAACAATATTGTTTGGGTTGTTTTGGGTCGAACATTCTTGATAAAACCCTTAACCCCATGTGTAAACAATGAGGGGGAAGTTAGTAGTCAAGTTAGGGAATGAAAAGGCAGATAGAAAAAGATACCCGATTTTGGGGTTTGCAATTCTGCAGTTTTACTGGTTCAGTATAAGGGCGTTTCAGGGGTGTTATCAGTGTTGCATTGAGTTGTTTTTGAGTACAAAACTGTCCTAAACACTTATCTACTTGGGTAAAAGCTTTAGGTAGAAGTACAAACCTGATTAATGAACAATAAGAAAAAAATAAAAGAGGAATAGAATGTAGAGATTATGCTAAACAGTGATCTCAGTTTTTCCACGAATTTTGATTCTGGATAACTGAATTTAATGGGAGTTGGTAGAGTTGGGTTGGGTTGATCTGGAGTGGAAAACCTTGCTAAACAATTTGAGGGAAGTAGTGAGTCAGATCAATGAATAGACAGAAAGATAGAGGAAGAGAAAAAAACAGTTGTGGGTGACAGTTTTCAGATTCTGTACTTGCTCTTTGTATCAGTTTAAGGTAGTTCTGTGGAATTATCAACAATGTGGTGGGTCTGCCCTGAGGCTAAAACTGTACTAGATGCTTAACTAAATAGTTAGATAACTTAGGGGACCCTTGAAACCAAAATCATGAAAACTGCAACAGAAACAATAATAGAGGATATCAGTTATGTTTTTCTGTCAGTTTTACAGCTCTTATTTCTCAGCTCAATATAAGAAACTTCAGAGGCATAGACCCCGTTGCCTTGAGTTTGTCTAAGGATTTAAAACTATACTAAGACTCCTAACTAAGGAGCTAAATAGTCTGGGGATGTAGAAACCAAAGCAAGGAACTAAATAGAAAGACAAAACAGAACTAGAACATATCTCAGTTTTTATCAGTTTTGGGTTGGTTTCAAGCTTTAGTTTTTGTAGTTTTATTCAGTCTGTGCGAGGGAGTTCTAAGGGTTGTTAACCATGTCATTTTGGGGTCTGTCTCAAACTTAAGAGCAGGATCATACACTAAACTACGTGAATTAGAAATAAGATAGGAGTTAGAAGTCATGCCACTGAGCAGAAAAGAAAACTAAAGAAAGAAATTTGCATCAGCTTATGATTTTGGGTTACGGATTTCTGTTATGTGTGAATAATTTGCAGGGACGTTGCCTAGTCTGTTTTGGGTTTGTGTCGAAGTTGTAAGCTCGGTAATACACCTAGAAAAGTGGGCAAACCAGGGGGGAAATCGGACAGAAATAGACTACAGAACAGAAAGTAAAATTTAAGTGAGACTACCGGTTGGGTTTCAGTTTTCATTTTCTGTTCGGTTCCGTATAACATTGTACAGAAAGACTTGGATCAGTGGTATTGAGTTGCCAATGAATCTAAAACACATTTAACATACCTTAGTAAGTCTATGAGTGCATTGGGTGAATTAGAAACCAGATTGAAGGGCAAAAACGTGAGCAAACAGAAAAGAGAAAAAGGGAGAATGTCAGTTTCTGATTTTGACGTTTGCTTGAAGAATTATGCTCTCTGTATATTCATGTTGCAGAGGGTTCATGAGGGTTGTATTGGCTGTTAAAGGACCTGAAACACTTCCACTACACTTAAGTAAAGATGTGAACACTTTGAGGGAGATTAGAAATCAGGGTAATACACTGACATAAGAAGCAGAAAGAGGTGCACTAATTCAGTTTTGTTTTAGAGTTTCATTAGTATGTTGTTCTGTGTAATTAGTTACAGCAACTATATAAGTGCTTTATTGGGTTGAGAATGAACTTATAACCTCCCTACTCCACCTAACTAAGTGTGTTAACCTTTGGAAGATGGGAAGTCAAGATCCGTGAGCAAAGAAAAAGGGGTGGAAGTAAGGATATCAGAATTGATATTTCAGTTTCGTTGTGGTTGTCTCGGTATAACTGTCATAATAGGTGTAAGTGGGATTGCAATGGCTTGCTAACAAACTTAAGAGCTAGCTAATACACTAAAGGAGGTTTGTGAACACTTGGGAAGATAGGGAAGCAACTTAATGCAGTACAAAGGGAAACTAAGTGGGATTGCTTGAGATGGTGTTCAGTTTTTCTATGTTTTGATGTTTCAGCTTCTGATTGAGTGTTTCAGTGGGGGCAACTTCCCAAGGTGCTAAGGGTGTGATGTTGGCTTAATAATGCACCCAAATCATAGCTAATACCTTTATCTAAGTTGGTGAAACATTTCGAGAGGATTAAGCCTCAGTAGATACCTTAAAATGTGGGGTTAAGTGAGATTCAACACCGAAATTATGTTGCAACTTTATAAGCTTGTGGGATTCAGTATAGATGGGTCTCCAGTTGGTTAGTGGTGCTACATTAGGAAATGGGTTACGAATATAAAACCGTGCAAAGATGCCTAGTAACAGTGGTACAGTTTAGGCAGTTTGAAACTAACCTTGGTGAACTAAGAATGGGAAATAACCAAGTTAATGAGCATAGAAGTGGAGAAGTATTCCTTAGTTGTTGAGTATCAACACGTAACCATTGGGTTGTCTAAGAGGGATTAATAATATAAGGTCTAGAATTATAACCTGATCAATAAATCGAAACAATGCACACTTATAGGAATTCGAAAGGTAATTAGGACTAATACTAGAGAATATGAGAGGATTATATTGGGACAAGTTCGAGGTACCTTAAATGTTACCGCTTGACTAAAACAATGGACCCGAACCAAACGGAGTAAGTAGGTAACGTTGGCAACTATAACACTTAAGGCTAGGACATACATTATGAATAGAACTACAACAATAACGCATGATCGAACGATCTAACCCACTCGAATAATTATTACAGGGGTGAGTCCCACGAGCCGCGGGAACCTTTGTGCAAGTATCTGTGACAACTATTATAAGGTATAGATATGTGTGGTCCGTATGTTGCCGTGGTACACGGCTTGTTTGCTGTGTGCCTTGTTTGACAATGACCACAAGACTAATGCATGAAAACGGATGTTTGTTACCGTGCTTACTTATCTGCTGTGAGCTTGTGTAAAGCATGTGAATGGATTGGTTATTTATCTTGCTTATTCCCTTGCTATATTCTTGTTATACTTTGCTTGCGGGCACACAGTAATTTAGTCACTTCTCGGTTACGAAAGACCACGTGACGAAACTCATTAAATGTCACAATAACCAAGGAAATTACTTAAATCAAGGAAACTCCTCTTAACTATAAAGGGATACTAATGACACCCACTATGGTGTCGAGCTATCAACGTAATGATAAGCCAATACCAGTTAAAAATAAATAGGGAGGCGGACCCTTTATATCCGGGGCACAGGCCCATAACATTAAAAATAAATAGGGAGGTGGGCCCTTTGTATCCGGGGCAGAGGCCCATAACATTAAAAATAAATAGGGAGGCGGTCCCTTTGTATCCGGGGCAGAGGCCCATATCATTAAAAATAAATAGGGAGGCGGACCCTTTGTATCCGGGGCAGAGGCCCATAACATTAAAGATAAATAGGGAGACGGACCCTTGGTATCCGGTGCAGTGGCCAGTAACATTTAAAACAATAGGGAGTGCTATCCTGGGGTCTAGAGATGACCCCTCTTTCTCGACGCATGACGCCAGGACTGGAGGATTAGCGAGCACATCCTGGGGTCTAGAGATGACCCCTCTTTTTCGACGCACGACACCGGGAATGGAGGATTGGCGATGGAGAAGAAGTTCTCCAAATTGTGGTGATAAGAGAATTCACAAATAATCCTTAAAGAAACAAGGAATGATTAGCACCTACATAATAGAGCCTTGGGATCTAATCTATATCCCCGGACTCGGTGCCAGAGAATAAAGGAAAACTTGTGTAATGAGACCAAGCAAATAAGAAAAAATTCACAAATGTGATCCTTTAAGAAACAAGGGCTGAATCGCACCTACATAATAAAGTCTCGGGATCTAACCTATATCCCCTGACTCGGTGCAAGAAAAGGAAGGTAAACTTGTGTAATGAGAACAAGAAAACAATATGTAATCTCTTGAATGATCCCATAGTGAGGATCACCGGTATAATATACCTACGCACACGTCCTATTAATTACTTGATTGTTGTTGCTACATTAGCAGCTTATTGTGCTGGGTTGCGTGTTTGACGTTGCAATGCTACTTGCAAGTTGTGCTTGGTTGTTTGTTGACAGTGCTATGCTACCTTTAAGTGTGTGTATGTTATCATGAGGAAGTGTGGTGTGCTTTACTGCTTTATTACAGCATGTAACCGGACCTAATAATATTCGACCAAGTAGTCGTGTAGCCCGGCAACATACGGGCTACACATATTCATACTCAGCGTAGTTTGCTGAGTCTTTTACAACCCAATTTTTACAGGTATTGAGCCGGATGATAACGGAGCGTAGGCGGGATGGCTATCATGGGTGTAGTCCATCTGGGCATAACTTTGAGTTTTGAGCAGTGTGTTTAATGTATGGTTTATTACTAAACCCTGGATGTACCTTTCGATTTATGAATTGGTAATTATGTTGGAGACACTCGGTATTTGGGAGTTGTATTTTATGTTGTATATGAGTTTTGATAGGGGGATGTTTCCAGTCATACAGACCGTAACTTGGTGTTGGAAGAGTGGTCGTGTCAACCACGTGGGTGATTGGCGTCTGTGACACCCGGATGGAGTTTATTCCGCTGCATAGTTAACTTGTAATATGGCTAGGAGCGTTGTTCATACGGTTGGATGTTTATTCGGGGGTGTTACAATACTAGACATTGAGAATTCCCTAAGCTAATGGAGGATATCGAGAGAGATACTTCTAGGCTAATCTATGAGATAGTGAAATGACTCCGAGAGAGGACTTTTGGGAATTTGAGTAGTCCGGTAGAGAACTGGACATTTGAGAATTTGAGGAGCTAATTGTATAGCCCCGTTTGTATTTGTAAGCCCGGAGGTGGGTCTTGTGTATGACCCTGCCCGGAGGTCATGGGTAATGACTTAAAATATACCCTTGAGTATTGTATTGAGATTTGAGAATTTGATCTGAGAATTTGAGTATTGGAGTATTGAATTGAGAATTGAGAATTGAGATTGAGCTTGAGGATAGATCTGAAAGACTTGAGAATTGAGTTTGAGTATTGTAAAACTTGCTTGAGTTTGAGAGTAAGAGAATTTGAGTAAGAGTACCCAAGAGAGTGGGTAAGACAATGAGTAATTGAGAAGGCATAGTGAGGTAGAACCCACAAGCCTAAGTATAAGATATATTAAACTAACCTCTTGATGTATGTGTTAGTGAAATACCCAAAGTTTCTAAAGGATGATTGAAATACCCCAAACCTTGGTGTGTTGTTAAATGTTTAAATATGGTATCTAAAGGCTAAAAGGTGCCTTAGGAACATCAGTGTATAGTTTAAACCATAGTAAAAACACAATAAAACACTAAGACACGGTTTGAGCAAAAAACATGCTCTAAGCTTGGAGTGAACTTGGTTAGGACCCAAAGAGCCTACCAAGATTTGATAATATTTAATTATGATTTTATAAGGCTAATTAAGTCCTTAGGAAACCTTGGTAGACAATGAAACCAAACAAACACAAATAAGTACCTTAAGGTCAATATGGGCTAAAATGTGCTCTAAGCTTGGAATAAATTTGTATAAGACCTAATGGTCATACCTATGCCTTATAAATATGTTAATGAACATATTAAATCAATTACCAAAGAAAACCAAGCTTGAAAACAAGTTAAAACACAAAAAGTGCTTTAAGGAGTCTTAAAGCACGTTTTTGAAAAATTGTCTTGTAAATGAGTTTTGAGTGGCTAAATGTCCATCATTACTCTCGAATATATGTGTACTATATAATATCACATTTGGATGTCTATATCAATGGGAAATCAAATATTTCACTTCTATGTGCCTTGTTTTCATGAATAGTAACTTTAATAAGCTAGTTTGTAACATATGTGGTTATAAGTAATTTAATTGGTCAACAAAGACTATTATACCCCTAGGTGATATAAGGGGCCGGTTTTCATGTGTGACTCACCACATTTGAACAAATAAATAAGCTAAGTAATGACAAAGCAAAAGTACTATTTGCTTTTAGCTTAAATATCTCCAAAAGCAAGTTTTATCTTCATTCTCTCATTTCCCTTCACTTCCAACGTCTTCTTCCTCCTCTCTCCATCGGTTTCCAACAGCAGCATCTCATTCTTCATCTTCCTTCACTTGTAACTTATGACTCCATGCTCCGAATTTAATTCCGAGACTACCGTTCTCTTAGTTGGAGCAAGCTCTACAACATTGTCTTTTCAAATCATCAAAACCACCATTTCGGTGCCAAGGAGAACTTCCATGGAAGGAGCTTGAGCCTATATTTTTATGCCTTGTTGATCACCTTTGCTTCAAGGTAAGGAAAAACCAAAGAAAACTCCATTTCCTTCATTTTTGGTGTTGGCCGAAAATGCACCTTGTAATGGTGTCTTCTCTTGTCTTGTTTTAGCTTCATTTGAATCTTCCAAGGGCTAGGAGGAGTCCTCTCTTGATACTCATTCAAGCTCTCTTTCCATTCAAAGGTAAAACAATTACCTTGATGTGTTAAAACAATATATGTAATTAGGGTTTACAATGAGATGAAGCTTAAAGCTTGAATACTCATTATGATTTTTGTATATTGTTTAGTAGTTTACAAGGAGTGAAATGCCTTACCGGTTTTATGAGGAAACAAGAAAGAAGTTTGGGTGGAAAAGAGGTAAATATACTAGCCTAATGTGGTTTAATGCCTTAGGAGAAATGAGCTTATAAGGCTTGTTAAAACTACCTAAAGAGCAAATGGGAATGACTTAGTAGAGTGTTCACAAGGAGACTAGTAAAAGAACATATGTCTTGGTGTATGTATTTGCAGGTCAAAGGCATTATATTGTGGAAATTCAGTGTTTAAGGTTTATGCAATTTAAGGGCCTAAGAGCCATGTTATTTAAGGGCCTAAGTGCCAAGCAATTTAAGTTTATGCACTATATTGTGATGTAGTGTAAATTTAGTGAAGTTATGTGTGTGAGAATACTATTGATGGATTTAGGTGTTCTTGAATGTTTAATGGTGGAAACCATGAGTTTTGGAATGATGATGTGCTAAGAGAACCTATGGCAAAATTTGTAAAATGTATAAGGAGTTTTAAGTGCTTAAATGAACTTGGGTGAACTAGGAATTGTTAGGAATGGATACATGCTCCACTAAGGAAGAAAACATGCATTAAGGTGTTCTAAGGTGCTATAAGGATTTAGGCATTGTCTTGGAAGTTCTAGAAATCCAATGAGTGTTTTTTAGGATGTATTTAAGTCTTGGAGAAGTTTGTTTAAGGTTTAGGAATGTTGATGTACAAGGAAGAAATGATGTTTAAGTAAGATGTGAAAAAGGAGATTTAGTTGGTAAGAAATGATGCTTGAGAGATGATGTTAAAAATGAGGAGAAAACATTATGGGCATAGTGGTTATCATAGGCATGAAACACCACTTGGAAAACTAAGGAGGTAATAACATAAGTGTTAGGAATTTTGGTATGAAATGAGTAAGTGCTTAAGGTGATAGATAATGAGTTACATGGTTGTTGTATGAGGATATAAGTGTACTAAATGATGTTAGAACGTATTAGGATACATGAGGTGAAGTTTGGAGTCAAATGGAATTGTAGAAACAAAGGTCTGGAGCCGACCGACCTTGCGACCGAACTTGTCAAGGTCGGTCGAGCTCAGTTTACACTACCGGGAGGAGTTTCTGGAATGGACCGACCTTGGGGACCGGACTTGCAAGGTCGGTCGGGCTTGTATTTTGTGTACGGATTAAGTTTCTGGAACCGACCGAACATGGGACCGGACTTAGCAAGTTCGGTCGGGCCGAATTTTCAAAGGGAAGAAACTCTCGGGAATGGACCGAACATGCGACCGAACTTACAAGGTCGGTCGGAGTAGAAAAGTTTGACGGAAATATGTTCTGGAATGGACCGACCTTGTGCAAGGTCGGTCGGTAAGGTCGGTCGGACCAAAAATGTTGTTTAAGGTTATTAAATGATATATAATGATGGGGATTGATTAGTAATGATGTTATAAGGTTGTTTAAGACATATTAGGTGGGTTATAATGACGATCAAGTAGGTGAACAGTTGTATTAAAATGTGAAAGTAAAATAAGTTAAAATGTGAAGTTATTTAACTAAGTTAACGGGGAAAAGTTATAAGCATTAGACTCTAAACAATCATGTTACCCCGATGTTAATAAAAGTACATGTAATATTATCAGTTGTTCGAGAATTGCTCGAGGAACATAAGTGGACATGATAGAGTGCACTCCGGTGACAGGTATGGTTTTCTTGCAACCTGTGTTCTACCGGGTTACACCGGCTTGTATGCCAATGTGTTTTTCTGAGTGTTTGCCACCTTGTAAGATAAAACATGTGATGAGTTTATAGTAATTCATTTATGTGGCGCTTTTAATCTCCGATACCGTTTAACCTCAAATAAGTGTTAAACCTTAGCTAACCAGAACCAGGAACACATGAGAGATCGGTATTCGGAGTTAACGACCCAAACCTTGGGAACGTTCTAACCACGGCTATGTGTGAGTTAGTTGGATATTGTTGTTGTATGCAGGTGTGTGAACCTCCCTTGTGTGCTTAACTCGGTTATGATACCGTATGGTGTGTGGATGTGATAGGCTCCATAATGGATCTCTAACTACTTATTTATAAGTATATATGTACTAATGGGGGGTGAGGAGTCCGGTTGTTCCGGCCACGCGTGTGAGGACGGGAGTCGATGTCATATCCGGTTCGGCTCTCTTGGTGTATGTATAGGTTGTATTCCAATTTGGTTTCAACCTTCCCTTAGCTTATCCAAAGCTAGTTTACTGGCTCACGTCGGGCCATAGGGGCATACAAATGTTGTTTCGGTGTGCTTGGGATTACTATATCCGACACACCTTGGGATTAAGTTAACCGTCCAAAATAACAGGACGGTAACAGGTTATGTAACGAGCTTGGCATGAGATTGGCAATAATCTCTAGGCTCACTATGTATACTAACTATGGTGGAAGGTTCCTTGTGTGAACCGATCTTATGGTGTTTTGTGTTGTTATTGTGCTAGGCAATTTCCCTTGCTATGCTATGATATGTGTACGTTAGATGTTTAAAATGAATGCGATGTTATCATGTGTACGTCGAAACGAGAAAAGTGTTGTTATGTTTTGTTATGTGAGGAATGTGATATGTTGTAAGATATGGAGTGTGTGGATCATGGAAATGAATCCCAGTTTGTGACAAGAGGCGTTTAAGGATAACCCGATTTAAGGGTAAGTGTCGTCTATTAAGGAAGTAGCTCCGTTAGAGGAGGAACACTCTAGGGATAATGAATACCATGAGTGACTTATCAAGTAAGGATGTATTATCCGTTTGTTGAGCCCATTGAGGCGAAATGTTTTGTGTTGTGTGTTTACAGTTGCATGCATGATTTAGATATAATCAATCGCATGCTAAGACGACAATTAGTTGTGCGTGGCCCAGTAGCATGTGGGCTGCGGGATTACCATACCAGCAAAGGTGCTGAGCCCCTTGGGGGCCACCCTTTCTCTCCTTTTCTATTTCAGGTACAAGGAGCTGGAAGCCGTTCGAGAGTAGGATGGGGTAGATGTTTATACATGGGTAGCCATTTAAATGGCGTAAGCATTGTAGGCGTAGTAAGACCGTAATTGTTATCGGCATTAGTTTGTTAATACTCGGTACGGTTGGAATGTATAAAGTATATGGGTTGTTGTTAAGGGAAGCAAATGTAACGTGTAGTTGCTCGGGAATCTAGTCCATCAGACCGATAAAAAGTACATGTATTAGCCTTGTTAGCCACGTGGGTGGTTAACGGCGTGTAACACCATTGAAATAAGTAATGATGAGTTGAATTTTCCGCTGCAGTTTGATGTTATGTGTACGGTGGTAGTTGGGGTGTTACAAAAAGTGGTATCAGAGCGAAGTATCGCTCTGATGACCGAATTACCGAGCTTAGGAAGTACCGAGTTAGGATGTTAGTACTTTGGGTTAAGGGTTGAGTGATAGCGTGAGAGATACGCTAGTTAGGAGTAACCAGTGTGTACTGGAAACCTACTATATCCTTCCCGCCCTCCACAATCCCTGTTTTATAACTTGGGAAACAACGCCAGAGAGATGGAAGTCCACTCTTACTCGGGAATACCCGATCTGGCTGTTATTAAATACCTCTAAAGGTATGGAGAACCTGTCATACGGTAGATCCCGAAAACTGGGAATCCCGGAGACGGTTCCCATCTAAACAGTGTTAACCGCATTTCATAGCGAAGAGCGAAGAATCAGTGTATAGAAGAATAGAATTTCCGGCAACCTGGGTCGAAATGCAGAGCAGTCGAGAATAACCAGCTTGCAACGCACTGACCGTGCAACAGGCAAGAAGTGGATTAGTGAAACCCGAGACGAGTGTCTACGGGACCACAGTTGATAAATAATACACCAACGGTATACCAATCAACTAAGGAACTACAACGTAGTGCCCAAATATGAGACAAGTCTCAGTAACCACGACAAATACGTGGAACAGGCTACAAGGAGGATACAATACTAAGAAAAAGGGGTCTCCCAGAATGGGAAACACCCTAGTTAATGATTATCATGTGAAGACAGTGAGAAGTCACCTAGAGGAGTTATTATCAAGACAGTAAGATCAGTGAGGGCCAACAAGGCCACTGATAACAGTGCGGGTAAAAACAATACCGCAACCACTATGTGTGCTAAACCGATAGCCAGTTAGCATGGCGCACTTGCTATAGCAAGTGCTGCTATAACAGGGCTGTTCGGGAAATTTATAACCACTACAAAGTACATGGTAAAGTACCACGAAGTTAAGTGTGATCATAATAACCATGGAAGGGCTTAACAGCCTGACCTTTGTAATTGGAAGTACACCGGTCAGCAAGAAGCTGGACATGGTTAAGGTAAGAAGATGTTGTGAAACCATGAAAATTTTCCTTTAAACCCAAATTTATTCAAACCCTTTTCTTTTCAAAACCAAATTTTCTTTCAAACCAACACTTCTTTCCAACCTTCTTTTAAACCAACCCAGTAAAGCCAAGGGCAGTTGATAAAGATACAACAATGGATAAACTTTCCCTCGATTAAGTTCGGGAAGCATGGAATGAATATTGTCACGGGACAATATAAGGGAGTTGACAACAGAATACTTCACCTAGGCGTGTGACGGACACTACGAGTGTACCAACTGAATTGTGGGACGACCGCACTCCGATAGGAGCTTGTGGGCCTGACAGACCTACTTATGGGTTAGTTGGGTAAGTAGCAATGTATCAGTATGGTACCCCACATATGTATACGAGTGGAGTCCGAAACACGGGAAGTAGTCGACTCCGTCTACGGTCAGCAGTATGAGTCAAACAAGAGCTAAGGATTACAAGGAATAGTTGAAGCTAAGGAACCCAGTTAAGTTAACGAGACTAAAGGAATTAGTAAATTCCTTTCAACGAAATGCTTAGGAGTCAGGAGGTGCGAAGTGCACTAACTGTAATGTAAAGACATCGTATACGTCTTAAAGATCCTTAGGGATAAACATGTTAGCTGGAACGGTGACCCAGCCTGTACATGGCAAGCAGATGCCTAATGTGGACACATTAATGTGCAATGAACGGGATGAAACTCCCAGAATGAGTACCTACACTACCAGGAAATGCTGATCTTCACAGAAGGAGATAATAAACCAGTTAAGAACGCAAACTGCCTGGCTAACCGAATATACCAATAAGTGAGCCAAATGTAATGGCATAACTTAGCAACACCCAGGAGCAATCCTTGAAGGGTGTTCGCATCAACAATCGTTGAATGAAATGCATGACAGAAACACAAGGGTTGAAGCTAACACCCAGTTTAGACATAAATTGTCAGGAGACGGACTGACAATCCTAAGGGACATCCCATGAAGGAAACGTGATGCAACAACCTTGTCATGGATGCCAATACAACCTCTAACCAGGTAATATGGTATAGAGAAGTACATGTGTGTGGACAGCCTACAATGAGCGGAGCTCAAGGCAGCAAGGCTTATAAGCCACAAACAAGATATGTTATGTAAATTTGAGTTAATTGTAGAAGTTTATGTGGTACAAGTAAATAGAGCGGAGAATGAACCACTGCTTAAAGAGTGGGGATACCTCTCGATATTGTGAAACCACTGGAGCGGTAGTTATGTGAACCAAGCTCAAGAAATATGTTAAGGATGGACGATGTTATTATTGAAAGAGAGCAGTTAGCTTAGTAGTATGTGTGTATAAAGTGAAACAACGAGCTGAATAATGTCGGCTTGTGACTCGAATGATCGATGCTCATGGAGCATTCAGTAGTCGTCCAAATGGATGGCGAACCATAATGTGAGTGATGTAAGTATATGTGTGGAAGTTATATGACAGTAAATACCATATAAGTTATTGTTATGCAATGAGTAAGAGCACGGTTCGCAGCTGGCGACCGTTGTATCAATGTTATTGAGTAATAATGTGGCAGATAAGACCAGTTATGAGTAAACTCAGTGGAGATGCAAGGTAAGCGATGTTAACAGACTGGGCAATAAGCCAGTGGTAGGTACTGTGTGATGAGGAACTCAGTGTGAATTCCATGGCGAATCGCATAAGGGATTTACTGTCAAGAGTTTACGCCTCTGCACTCTGTATGACTGAGTGTTTTGGTATTGCACTTGCGCAGTGATGATCGAGTGGGATAGCTAGGAATTGGAAACATGTTAATTGTAGGGGAATAATGTTATAATGGCCGATGCATAGGAAATGCAAGGCCGCACCAATAAAAGAGTACTTGTACAAAACTAAATGTGGAGACACGATTAATAATAAGTGACTACAGTAGCACTAACTGCCAATATCGGTATGGAATATACCCCAAATGTTGTAAATAGCTGAGAGAGCACTACACACTAGGTAGTAGCTCAATCTCAACCGACACTAAGTCGGAAGGGAACAAGTCAATCATTGTGAAATACATAACAGTATATACAGTCAATTATTATGGAAGTGGATAGAAAGTTTATAACTCACCGAATTCGCTCACGGTAAGAGATACCACGCGTCGGTTGAGAAACCATTATTACCAAGATAAAGGTGATATATGGGAGGTGTACAATACAGTGAGAATAACAAATGGGGCAATTAAGCTCTACAGTCATTAGAGTTTTGCAGCAGAAACTAGTGAGCCAGTGATACAAGTGTTGAATGTACATGGTGAACATGAGTGAATGGCTAATTATTAACGCCTAAAAGCCTAACAGGCCAGAATCGAAACCAACTAAGAGTTTAAACAAACTCCAATGAGAATTCTTGGTTTAGGAACTAAACTGCCAATATGGTTAAGATCCTCTAATCGGAATCCATTGTGTAATAGACCGCGTGGAAGTTAAAACACTTCACGACGGCAGAACATTATAAGCCAATGTTTAGTGATTGATTACGTGGGCGTAATCCCTTTTAAGGGGTAGAGCGCAAAACCACTTAGTGTGTATTACCGTACAAGTGTACGTGACCTGTGTTGTGCATAGCACAAATAATTTGTTATGATGGTTGGCGCGTGTGTTATACAAACATACGCACTCATTTATGGTTAAATTGTGGTAATTGCACACAGAAGATGCGAATACCATCGTGGGAAGTGTGTTTATTTGTTAACAGTGGTGTGTGAGAGTAAAAGTGGAAGGGAGTAAAGAAACTCCCAGGGAACTAAAACCCCGACGGTGCATAAATGTAAACCATGTATTGTATTTTGATATAAAAATGTATATATATAGTGTTGTGATTTATAAGGGGTATGAGACTGACATAGAACCTAGTGAGAATTAAATTCCCTAGGTAACTTGAATTAAGTTGTTGATTTGGGTGATGATTGATAGACGGAGCTCTATCCTTTGGAGATGTAATGATTATGACTAGAAGGATTTAAAGATAGAAAATGGGACATGCTTGAATTAGTTGTTGGTTGAAAATGAAGTGGGAGGTGGAACTTGATTATCATGAGATCAAGGGAAGCCGAACACAAATGGGGTGGAAAGATAGTTCAACACTGATGCTGATCACATCAGGGTTGGGTGACTCTAGAAGCTCCCTGTAAGTGGACACAAATAACCACGCTAAGAAAGATACAAGGAGCATGAGTTGGACTTGGAGTTGTGTGGTGTTTTTCAAAAGGATTTTCAATTGGTGTTTTCAAACAATCGATTAATATTTTGAATAAAGGATTCTCTTATACTTAACCTAGTAAAGAATATTTTTGTGTAGTACTTGCTCACGAGCTGAGGACGCATGAGCCTTTGTCTTCGGACCGGTGACATGAGAAGTATATATGTTAAAAATTAAGTGAATGTTTTGATCTCCCAAAGAAACGGGGACCAGAAGGTGTCCATCGCGACCGGGTTCTGCGGGATCACAGTGTATATGTACTCAACATGGGATTGGAGCCCATGGAGAGATAGAAAAGGTATTTCTGTTTGTTATACATGCTAAGACATGTTGTGTGGTATGAGTAAGATATATTATTTTAGACCTTGAGTCCTAATGTGGTAGTTTCGAAAGTGTTACGTTATTCAGACCTACGAGTCTAACGGTTGTATTGTTACCCTGACCTGAGAGTTTGAGGGTTGTTATGTAAGTGTAATGTTGATTAGGTACCCGACCGTTGAGTCTGAGGTTATCATGTAAGTGTGTTACGATATGGTTTTGGATGGATGTGGATATGTTGCCCGGACCGTTAAGTCCGAGGTTGTATGTAAAGAGTGTTTGGTAATGGAAGTTAACTTCGAGAGAAATCCTCGTATTCTAACCCAATGATGCGTGGAAATGTGAACTTCGAGGACGAAGTTCTTTTAAGGGGGGTAGATTGAAATACCTCAAACCTGGTGTGTTGTTAAATGTTTAAATATGGTATCTAAAGGCTAAAAGGTGCCTTAGGAACATCAGTGTATAGTTTAAACCATAGTAAAAACACAATAAAACACTAAGACACGGTTTGAGCAAAAAACATGCTCTAAGCTTGGAGTGAACTTGGTTAGGACCCAAAGAGCCTACCAAGATTTGATAATATTTAATTATGATTTTATAAGGCTAATTAAGTCCTTAGGAAACCTTGGTAGACAATGAAACCAAACAAAACACAAATAAGTACCTTAAGGTCAATATGGGCTAAAATGTGCTCTAAGCTTGGAATAAATTTGTATAAGACCTAATGGTCATACCTATGCCTTATAAATATGTTAATGAACATATTAAATCAATTACCAAAGAAAACCAAGCTTGAAAACAAGTTAAAACACAAAAAGTGCTTTAAGGAGTCTTAAAGCACGTTTTTGAAAAATTGTCTTGTAAATGAGTTTTGAGTGGCTAAATGTCCATCATTACTCTCGAATATATATGTGTACTATATAATATCACATTTGGATGTCTATATCAATGGGAAATCAAATATTTCACTTCTATGTGCCTTGTTTTCATGAATAGTAACTTTAATAAGCTAGTTTGTAACATATGTGGTTATAAGTAATTTAATTGGTCAACAAAGACTATTATACCCCTAGGTGATATAAGGGGCCGGTTTTCATGTGTGACTCACCACATTTGAACAAATAAATAAGCTAAGTAATGACAAAGCAAAAGTAAAGCTTAAATATCTCCAAAAGCAAGTTTTATCTTCATTCTCTCATTTCCCTTCACTTCCAACGTCTTCTTCCTCCTCTCTCCATCGGTTTCCAACAGCAGCATCTCATTCTTCATCTTCCTTCACTTGTAACTTATGACTCCATGCTCCGAATTTAATTCCGAGACTACCGTTATCTTAGTTGGAGCAAGCTCTACAACATTGTCTTTTCAAATCATCAAAACCACCATTTCGGTGCTAAGGAGAACTTCCATGGAAGGAGCTTGAGCCTATATTTTTATGCCTTGTTGATCACCTTTGCTTCAAGGTAAGGAAAACCAAAGAAAACTCCATTTCCTTCATTTTTGGTGTTGGCCAAAAATGCACCTTGTAATGGTGTGTTCTCTTGTCTTGTTTTAGCTTCATTTGAATCTTCCAAGGGCTAGGAGGAGTCCTCTCTTGATACTCATTCAAGCTCTCTTTCCATTCAAAGGTAAAACAATTACCTTGATGTGTTAAAACAATATATGTAATTAGGGTTTACAATGAGATGAAGCTTAAAGCTTGAATACTCATTATGATGTTTGTATATTGTTTAGTAGTTTACAAGGAGTGAAATGCCTTACCGGTTTTATGAGGAAACAAGAAAGAAGTTTGGGTGGAAAAGAGGTAAATATACTAAACTAATGTGGTTTAATGCCTTAGGAGAAATGAGCTTATAAGGCTTGTTAAAACTACCTAAAGAGCAAATGGGAATGACTTAGTAGAGTGTTCACAAGGAGACTAGTAAAGAACATATGTCTTGGTGTATGTATTTGCAGGTCAAAGGCATTATATTGTGGAAATTCAGTGTTTAAGGTTTATGCAATTTAAGGGCCTAAGAGCCATGTTATTTAAGGGCCTAAGTGCCAAGCAATTTAAGTTTATGCACTATATTGTGATGTAGTGTAAATTTGGTGAAGTTATGTGTGTGAGAATACTATTGATGGATTTAGGTGTTCTTGAATGTTTAATGGTGGAAACCATGAGTTTTGGCATGATGTGTGCTAAGAGAACCTATGGCAAAATTTGTAAAATGTATAAGGAGTTTTAAGTGCTTAAATGAACTTGGGTGAACTAGGAATTGTTAGGAATGGATACATGCTCCACTAAGGAAGAAAACATGCATTAAGGTGTTCTAAGGTGCTATAAGGATTTAGGCATTGTCTTGGAAGTTCTAGAAATCCAATGAGTGTTTTTTTAGGACGTATTTAAGTCTTGGAGAAGTTTGTTTAAGGTTTAGGAATGTTGATGTACAAGGAAGAAATGATGTTTAAGTAAGATGTGAAAAGGGAGATTTAGTTGGTAATAAATGATGCTTGAGAGATGATGTTAAAAATGAGGAGAAAACATTATGGGCATAGTGGTTATCATAGGCATGAAAACACACTTGGAAAACTAAGGAGGTAATAACATAAGTGTTAGGAATTTTGGTATGAAATGAGTAAGTGCTTAAGGTGATAGATAATGAGTTACATGGTTGTTGTATGAGGATATAAGTGTACTAAATGATGTTAGAACATATTAGGATACATGAGGTGAAGTTTGGAGTCAAATGGAATTGTAGAAACAAAGGTCTGGAGCCGACCGACCTTGCGACCGAACTTGTCAAGGTCGGTCGAGCTCAGTTTACACTACCGGGAGTTTCTGGAATGGACCGACCTTGGGGACCGGACTTGCAAGGTCGGTCGGGCTTGTATTTTGTGTACGGATTAAGTTTCTGGAACCGACCGAACATGGGACCGGACTTAGCAAGTTCGGTCGGGCCGAATTTTCAAAGGGAAGAAACTCTCGGGAATGGACCGAACATGCGACCGAACTTACAAGGTCGGTCGGAGTATAAAAGTTTGACGGAAATATGTTCTGGAATGGACCGACCTTGTGCAAGGTCGGTCGGTAAGGTCGGTCGGACCAAAAATGTTTTTAAGGTTATTAAATGATATGTAATGATGGGATTGATTAGTAATGATGTTATAAGGTTGTTTAAGACATATTAGGGGGTTATAATGACGATCAAGTAGGTGAACAATTGTATTAAAATGTGAAAGTAAAATAAGTTAAAATGTGAAGTTATTTAACTAAGTTAACGGGAAAAAGTTATAAGCATTAGACTCTAAACAATCATGTTACCCCGATGTTAATAAAAGTACATGTAATATTATCAGTTGTTCGAGAATTGCTCGAGGAACATAAGTGGACATGATAGAGTGCACTCCGGTGACAGGTATGGTTTTCTTGCAACCTGTGTTCTACCGGGTTACACCGGCTTGTATGCCAATGTGTTTTTCTGAGTGTTTGCCACCTTGTAAGATAAAAACATGTGATGAGTTTATAGTAATTCATTTATGTGGCGCTTTTAATCTCCGATACCGTTTAACCTCAAATAAGTGTTAAACCTTAGCTAACCAGAACCAGGAACACATGAGAGATCGGTATTCGGAGTTAACGACCCAACCTTGGGAACGTTCTAAACGGCTATGTGTGAGTTAGTTGGATATTGTTGTTGTATGCAGGTGTGTGAACCTCCCTTGTGTGCTTAACTCGGTTATGATACCGTATGGTGTGTGGATGTGATAGGCTCCATAATGGATCTCTAACTACTTATTTATAAGTATATATGTACTAATGGGGGGTGAGGAGTCCGGTTGTTCCGGCCACGCGTGTGAGGACGGGAGTCGATGTCATATCCGGTTCGGCTCTCTTGGTGTATGTATAGGTTGTATTCCAATTTGGTTTCAACCTTCCCTTAGCTTATCCAAAGCTAGTTTACTGGCTCACGTCGGGCCATAGGGGCATACAAATGTTGTTTCGGTGTGCTTGGGATTACTATATCCGACACACCTTGGGATTAAGTTAACCGTCCAAATAACAGGACGGTAACAGGTTATGTAACGAGCTTGGCATGAGATTGGCAATAATCTCTAGGCTCACTATGTATACTAACTATGGTGGAAGGTTCCTTGTGTGAACCGATCTTATGGTGTTTTGTGTTGTTATTGTGCTAGGCAATTTCCCTTGCTATGCTATGATATGTGTACGTTAGATGTTTAAAATGAATGCGATGTTATCATGTGTACGTCGAAACGAGAAAAGTGTTGTTATGTTTTGTATGTGAGGAATGTGATATGTTGTAAGATATGGAGTGTGTGGATCATGGAAATGAATCCCAGTTTGTGACAAGAGGCGTTTAAGGATAACCCGATTTAAGGGTAAGTGTCGTCTATTAAGGAAGTAGCTCCGTTAGAGGAGGAACACTCTAGGGATAATGAATACCATGAGTGACTTATCAAGTAAGGATGTATTATTCGTTTATTGAGCCCATTGAGGCGAAATGTTTTGTGTTGTGTGTTTACAGTTGCATGCATGATTTAGATATAATCAATCGCATGCTAAGACGACAATTAGTTGTGCGTGGCCCGGTAGCATGTGGGCTGCGGGATTACCATACCAGCAAAGGTGCTGAGCCCCTTGGGGCCCCCCTTTCTCTCCTTTTCTATTTCAGGTACAAGGAGCTGGAAGCCGTTCGAGAGTAGGATGGGGTAGATGTTTATACATGGGTAGCCATTTAAATGGCGTAAGCATTGTAGGCGTAGTAAGACCGTAATTGTTATCGGCATTAGTTTGTAAATACTCGGTACGGTTGGAATGTATAAAGTATATGGGTTGTTGTTAAGGGAAGCAAATGTAACGTGTAGTTGCTCGGGAATCTAGTCCATCACACCGATACAAAGTACATGTATTAGCCTTGTTAGCCACGTGGGTGGTTAACGGCGTGTAACACCATTGAAATAAGTAATGATGATTTTGAATTTTCTGCTGCAGTTTGATGTTATGTGTACGGTGGTAGTTGGGGTGTTACAATGATTTACTTTGCTAATTAGGTCCTAATGAGCTATTAAGCATATTAAATCCTAATATTGGCATAAGTACACATTAGGACCAGAAAAGTCCTTAATAGCACTTCTTGTATTGTTTTAAAAGTAGCTAGCTAGAATGCTCCAATAACATTGTGACAACCAAGCTAGTTGGTGATGCAGCAGCTAGCTTATGTAGTAAACACACAAGTAGGTGATGCAGCTGCTTGGGAAAGCTAGCAAGCAAGTAGGTGACTCATCAAGCTAGTAAGCAAGTAGGTGACTTAGCAAGCTAGCAAGCTAGTAGGACGTCTTAAGAATGACCAAGCTAGTAGGCAAGTAGGACGTCTTTAAGCACGAGGTGGCAAGCATGAGGTGGCAAGCACGAGGTGGCAAGCACGAGGTGTCAAATTAGCATTGGTTAACACTAGGACCAATAGGAGCCCGACACCTATGCAGCATAGTAGGAGGTGTCCACACTATTAGACCACACCTTGGTCCAATGAGAATAGGCTGCTGCCCACTTCCCTTAGTCAGCCCATGTGTTGTCTTTCTTATATTAAGCCTTATTATGAGCCATCAAAGCTAGCAAATGGAGCCTAAGGTGTCACCATTTAGTTACTTAAGGAAGGAGGATCAGCATATAGAAACACACACATTGTGTACAAGGAGATAGATGCTTAGCCTAATATAGAAACAGCCATCTATATTATTATAATAACATTATGATCAGACCCTATGAGCTTTGAAGATAGATAGAGCAGTGCCTTACAAGACTTAGAAGGACAATTGACAAGGATCAGCCCTGCCTATATATAACCCACTTCATACTCCATTCGCTTCATCCCACTCTTGTGTTCCTGCCTCCATTAAGAAGAGAAGAAGAGAAGAGAGCTTACATTGCTTACCACTTCAGCCGAGAGCAAAAGAGGAAGAGGAGAGGAACTTTGGCTTACTTAAATCATTCATCCATCATCTAGATCTCCTACAGCCAGTTTAGAAGAGAGCAAGAAGGAAACCTACCTTGGGAGGTAATCTGGTCGTAAAATAAGAGAGGACTGGAAGCTCCATAGTTGCCATTTCCAAGGTGCTCCAAGCTGTTCAAGGGTGCCTTAGATTCCTAGCAAAGTTCTGCAAGGTTTTAGAGAGGTTTTCTTAATCAATTTTCAAGGTAACTTCATGGTTACCATCCCTTAATAAATCTGTATGTTGTACAGGTGTATTACCCCTATATTATCTAATTAAAATTCGTAGGTATTTATTAGCTAAAGCTAGAAAAGTTAGAAAAGTGTTTTAAGGAAGAAAAGGATGTGTTTACAACCTACCTTTGATTACTGATTGCTTAAGAGCTTGTTTATGGTCGTGTTTGCTGCTGTTTTAGTAAGTGGGAATAACCTAGA
Organism: Limonium bicolor; assembly: GCA_023374045.1. Taxonomy (NCBI): domain Eukaryota; kingdom Viridiplantae; phylum Streptophyta; class Magnoliopsida; order Caryophyllales; family Plumbaginaceae; genus Limonium; species Limonium bicolor. The sequence goes on from CM041777.1 coordinate 444,221,613, forward strand.
GGTAATTATGATTGTTCTGGATGATCTTTAGTCTAATCTGGTTTTGTTTATAATCTAGGATAAATGGTGTCTTAAAGATTTTTTTTTAAACACCAGATTTGTGGGTGGAATTCTAGAGCATAATCAAGTGTTTAGGTGCTTAGCTAACTAGAACCTATCTGATTGTATGGCCGAGTAACATAGATGAAAGTATAGATTTATTTAAGATGTTAGTGTGATTACTAGAAGAGCTAATCTGGTGAATTAGATGTCTAGTACAACCGCTTTCAGTTGGAAGTTAATTAGTGTAAACTAGATGTGTCCTAGGGCTAAAACATGATTGTTATTATTCTGGTCATTAGCAACCTATTATGGCAGAATTGGCCATGAACTATTAAAGAGATGTATAGCATGATTTAGGATGAAGATGATAGTTTAAACTAAGGTCTTAAAGTCTAATATGTTAGGAACTTGTATGTACTGTTTTAGAAGGTTGTTTATGGCTGGATTAACTCCTAAGCTAATCTGGTTAATATTGTGACCGAAATGTTAGGAACCAATTATGCTTTGATTCAGGTTGTAATTTATAGTTAAATTATGTCTTAGCTAATCTGGATGAGATAGTTAATAATAGAACTGAAATGGATATGATTTGTTTGTTTGATCAAGACTTGGTCTTAAGGTATGATTTATGGTTGTTTGAGTTGTTAAGCTGAGATATTTGATGTTGTGTGACCTGGCGAAGGTGCCATGTAAGATTATGTGATCATAGCCTTTCCTTAAGTGTTGTTTGATTATTGTTATGTTCCTTGTGTTGAAATTATGAAATGGGCTTTGTTAAGTGACTTGACTATTGATTCTTGCTATACTTTAAATTGTTATATTCTGATTAACGAGGATTCAATAAGTAACTCATTGGAATGGATTGTTGAGATATATGGCCATATGTGGAACTTGAGCAGTAACTGCCTTCTTATGAATTATTGGACTCATGGTATGCCTTGGGCTCCATGAGATGCTTCATGGTTTCCTACACTATAGTTTAAAGGTACTATAGGGGTGTGCACATCTTTTAGGCCTGGAGTGCGTTTGGGAAAGGTTGGATCGCCTCAATGATCGGGATTCATCCCTTGAACTGATTTGTGTGGAATGGAGAAAAATGATGACTAAGGAAAATATGTGAATTGATTAACATGTACTTGTGCAGGTTTGGATGCCTTATTGTTAATGCTTGAACTCTTGCTTGAGCAAAGTTTGTGTATATACCTCAAGTACTTTACTAAGTTATTTCTGATGGTAGCTTTGATTTTACTCAGCTTGGCTGACTTTTTGGCTTTATGCCCTGTGGTGTTTTCTCTGTGATTGTATGAATGACCACAGATGCAGGAAATGAAGAGTTCTCTTAGTTGTGGAGACATCCGAGAGTGTGGGCTTTTGGGGCTAGAAGACCATCACTTTAGTCTCTTTGGTTTCTAGATTAATGTATTAGGTTGTTCTATAACTTATGTAACACAAAGTTGGTTTGGTTGTAAATTAAGCCTAAGCATTCACATGGTTGTGAATGTGGCGGTAACGTCCTATAAGACTATGCTTCCGCTTTATTAATCTGAGCAAGTTTATTATCATATGGTTAGTAATTTAAGGGTGTTACAAAGTGGTATCAGAGCATGGTTGCTCGTGATAAGGATGAAAAATGAAATTAGGATGGGATATGGGGCTGTGAGAGTAAGGCACGTGTTTGCTCCTGTTTGTGTTAACTAACTTGCAGGAATATGGAGTTTAATACTCTTATCTGCTTGATTGTTATTAATGTTTGAGGGAATGTGTATGTGTTAGTAACCTTTGTGTTGCCAAGATTAGATGGCAGCTAATATCCAAGAGATAGCTCAAGCAATGGCTGCAGCAATGGCACAGCTAGAAGCAAACAGGAATAATGTTATGCGTCAGATAACTGCGATGAAACCCGAGAGTTTCCATGGAAGGAAGATCCTCAGATTCTAAGGGATGGCTACGAGAATTTGATAAAGTCTTTGAGGCAGTGGGCTGCCCCGAAGATAGAAAGGTAGGATGTGCTGCCTATTACTTCAAAGATGAAGCAGACCTATGGTGGGGAGCTGTAAAAGAGGGGTTGTCTTCAACAACCTGGTTTTGGATGGATGGAATTGAAAACATTGATGAGGACTCGCTTTTACCCGGATCATCTAAAAGAAAAGAAGAAACAAGAATTTCTGAACCTGCAACAACGATCTATGTCGGTAGCTGAGTACCGGACCATATTTCTGGAACTAGCTAGGTTCACTCCAAACCTAGTCCCTAATGAAGAGTCTAAGGCAAGAAAATTTAGACTTGGGCTGAATTTTGAATTCGGGAGTTCATGGCGGGATCAACTTATGAAAATTACAAGAAGCTTATGAGAAGGCTGCCAGCATTGAAATGGTACAGCATGAAAGAAGGGAGTTCCATGAAGGGAAGAAAAAGAGGCCCTTTGGTGGACCAGCTGAGGGGTCGGATGTAAAGAAGCCCAATCTCAATCAAAAGACAAGATTCAGTGGAGGTATCCAGAGCAAGGGTAAGGAGACATCTTCCACAGCACCAAGTGGAAGAACTTATAACTGTAGGAGATGTTAGAAGAATCATCCCGGAAAAGATTGTGAAGGGAGGTTTGTGACTTGTAACCACTGTGGAAAGCTGGGGCCGGGCCTATGAATGTTTCTGAAACCCTGAGTCAAGAAGCTTCAAGAAAGGTATGCCACCGGTTAGCCAGACAAACTCCAATACCTTTAAAGCAGCTTCTGGGGTTGGGGGTGGACAAAGTAGCAGTAAAGGGGCTGAAAAGAATGAGAACAAGTACAAGAAGTCTGGAGCTCTGAATGTGATGAATGAATCAGAGGCTAGAGCTCAGGGAAATGTCATTACAGGTATTTTCCCTGTTCATGGATTAGAAGCACATGTTTTATTCGACTCCGGCGCCACATACTCTTTTGTTTCTACTGCTTTCATGAGGAAATTGAAATTGTCCAGTATTTCTTGTGTGAATATTTGTGTGACAATACCATCGGGGGAAAAGATAAAATGCTCTGAGATTATAGAGAATGTGAATATTCTTGTTAAAGGAGTAGGTTTCCCAGCTGACTTGGTAATATTTGAAGGCTTAGAATTTGATATTATATTGGGGATGGATTGGCTGCAATGGTATAAGGGCGGTTAGATTGTTATGAACAACGGATTTTGTTAAAGAGTCCTTCAGGGCAACGGGTATCATACACGAAGATAGTAAGGTAGCCAAAGGTGAAGATCATTTCTGCCATCTCCATGGCAGCAGAAGTTAGAAAAGGAAAACAAGTGTACTTGTGTTACGTACGAGATCTAAATGAAAAAGAGAAATCAACTTTCTGAAATTCCTATTGTTGCTGAGTACCCGGACGTGTTCCCATAAGAGATTCTCGGAATGCCACCCAAAAGAGAAGTTGAATTTTGCATCAACTTAGTGCCAGGAACCGGACCAATAGCAAAAGCACCCTATCGAATGGCACCAGTGGAGATGAAGGAATTAAAAGCTCAGTTAGAGGAGTTATTGGAGAAAGGGTATAAAACCTAGTGTATCACCCTGGGGTGCTCCAGTTCTGTTTGTAAAGAAGAAGGATGGGGGCCTTCGACTCTGCATTGACTACAGGGAACTAAACAAATTAACCATTAAGAATAAGTATCCACTACCTCGAATTGATGATTTGTTTGACCAATTGAAGGGAGCTAGTGTCTTCTCCAAAATTGATTTAAGATCGGGCTACCACCAGATAAGGGTAGCTGAGCAAGATATTCCAAAAACAGCATTCTGAATGAGGTATGGCCATTACGAATTTACGGTAATGCCATTTGGCCTAACTAATGCTCCTGCAGTGTTTATGGATGATGAACGGGTCTTCACTCAATATTTGGATAGTTTTGTTGTGTGTTATTGATGATATCTGATTTACTCCAAGAACCAGGAAGATCATGCCGAGCATTTAAGAAAGGTGTTAGAATTACTACAAGTACATAAGTTATATGCAAAGCTGTATAAATGTGATTTTTGGTTGAAAGAAGTGGCTTTCTTGGGCCATATTATCTTGAGTGAAGGTATAGCAGTGGATCCCTCAAAGATTGAAGCTGTGCAGGAATGGCCACGTCCTACCAATGTTACAGAGGTTAGAACTTTTCTGGGGCTTGCAGGCTATTATAGGAGATTTGTCAAGGATTTCTCCAAAATTACTAGGCCGTTGACAAACTTAATGAAGAAATCTGTTGGATTTGAGTGGAGTGACCAATGTGAGCAGTCATTCTACAACTAAAAGACTAGATTAACTACTGCTCAGTGTAACATTACCAGAAGGAGTGGATGGCCTGGAGGTCTACTGTGATGCCTCAAAGTTTGGTCTGGGTTGTGTTCTAATGCAAAATAGGCGAGTGATAACCTATGCCTCTAAGAAATTGAAGAAACATGAAGAAAATTACCTCACTCACGACCTTGAGCTTGCAGCAGTAGTATTTGCTCCAAAATCTTGAGACATTATTTATATGGAGTCACTTGCAAAATCTTCACCGACCATAAGAGCTTAAAATATATATTACTCAAAAGGAGCTGAATATGAAGCAGAGAAGATGGTTAGAGTTTGTCAAAGATATATGATCTAGATATTCAATACCACGAAGGCAGGGTAAACCTTGTAGCTGATGCTTTAAGCAGAAAAGAAGTCATTCAACAGCAGCCATGTGGATCCTCCCAGATAAGTTGTATGAAGATATTCGTAGGCTTAACATGGAGTTAGTAGTTAGTGGAGAAGAAGCACAATCAAGTAGTCTACACCAAATGTCCATTTATCTGGATATATTCGAAGAGATCCGGAAAAACCAGTCAGGAGATGAGAAACTTGAACAAATCAAGAGGAAAATTTTAGAAGGAAAAGCTACAGATTTTAAGATCCATAAAGATGGAAGCTTAAGGTTCAAAGGTCGGTGGTGCATTCCTAAGAGCTGTGGGGAGATCAAGAACAAGTTGATGCAAGAAGCCCATCAATCACCCTACTCCATACATCCAGGAGGTAATAAGTTGTATAAGGATTTAAGAAACAGTTTTGGTGACAGGAATGAAACGTGAAGTTGCTGAGTTTGTAGCTAGATGTTTAACTTGCCAGAAAGTAAAGTTTGAGCATAGTCGACCAGGAGGCTTAGTGCAACCATTGGAAGTACCAGCTTGGAAATGGGACTACCTTTAACTAGGTCAGGAATGAATCAAATTTGGGTTGTTGTGGATCGACTCACCAAAACAGCCAGATTTATACCAATGCGAGATACTTGGGCAATGGATAAGTTAGTTGCTACTTACATCAAGGAAATTGTCAGATATCATGGAGTTTCTACAAGTATAGTATCTGATAGGGATTCTAGGTTTCAAAGTCGTTTCTGGTAGAGCTTTCAGAAAGCTATGGGTTCTCAGTTAAAGTTCAGTACTTACTGCTTTTCACCCCACAACAGATGGACAAACAGAAAGAACAATTCAAACATTAGAAGATATGTTGAGAGCTTGTATTATGGACTACCAAGGTACGTGGACTGATCATCTCCATTTGATAGAATTTTCATACAACAACAGTTACCATAGTAGCATTGGAATGGCTCCATATGAAGCTCTATACGGAAGAAAGTGTAGAACTCCACTATGTTGGGATGACATCTTAGAAACAGTTTTGTTAGGACCAGAAATGATTGAAAACATGATTCAGCAAGTGAAACTCATCCAGAAAAGGATGAAAGCTGCACAGCGGGAGAGAAAGTATTCTTGAAGGTATCTCCAACCAAGGGAGTCATGAGATTGGGAAGAAAGGGAAGCTTAGCCCTAAATACATTGGCCCTTATGAAGTTTTAGAACGAGTGGGAACTTTGGCATACCGATTAGCATTACCAACAGAATTAGACAAGGTACACAACGTTTTCCATGTTTCTCAGTTGAAGAAGTATATACACCATCCATCACATGTCATTCAACCTGAAAAAGTCCAGATTGACCCATCTTTGTCATATGAGGAGGTTCCAATACAAATATTGGACACAAAGGTCAGAGAGACCCATCAAAGACTACAAAAATGGTGAAAGTTTTTGGACCACCATAAAGTTGAGGAAGAAACTTGGGAAACAGAGGATTTTATGAGAACAAGATATCCAGAACTTTTTGATGAATCCTAGGTAACATTTATAGTTACGAGGTCGTAACTTAAAATTTAGGGGGAGTGACTTCGATACTCTTATTCTTGGTATCTTTGGTATGAATATGTTATGACCCTTTTTCATGAATGTTCTTTTGTTTATGCTTGATTACTTGGTGTGAATACTTAATTGTTTATTAGTTGAGTTATAGTTTTAATGTATGAATGATCTTGGGAATAGTTGGAGCTTCGGAGGTCGAAGCTTTTTCTTAAGGGGGAGTGAATGAAATACCCAAAGTTTCTAAAGGATGATTTACTTTGCTAATTAGGTCCTAATGAGCTATTAAGCATATTTAAATCCTAATATTGACATAAGTACACATTGGGACCAGCAAAGTTAATAGCACTTTTATATTGTTTTAAAAGTAGCTAGCTAGAATGCTCCAATAACATTGTGACAACCAGCTAGTTGGTGATGCAGCAGCTAGCTTATGTAGTAACACACAAGTAGGTGATGCAGCTGCTTGGGAAAGCTAGCAAGCAAGTAGGTGACTCATCAAGCTAGTAACAAGTAGGTGACTCAGCAAGCTAGCAAGCTAGTAGGACGTCTTAAGAACGACCAAGCTAGTAGGCAAGTAGGACGTCTTTAAGCACGAGGTGGCAGCATGAGGTGGCAAGCACGAGGTGGCAAGCACGAGGTGTCAAATTAGCATTGGTTAACACTAGGACCAATAGGAGCCCGACACCTATGCAGCATAGTAGGAGGTGTCACCACACTATTAGACCACACCTCGGTCCAATGAGAATAGGCTGCTGCCCACTTCCCTTAGTCAGCCCTTTGTTGCCTTTCTTATATTAAGCCTTATTATGAGCCAATCAGAAGCTAGCAAATGGAGCCTAAGGTGTCACCACTTAGAAGTTTACTTAAACAAGGAGGAAATTGACAAGGATCAGCCCTTGCCTATATATAACCCACGTTCATACTCCATTCTCTTCATCCCACTCTTGTGTTCCTGCCTCCATTAAGAAGAGAAAGAAGAGAAGAGAGCTTACATTGCTTACCACTTCAGCCGGAGCAAAAGAGGAAGAGGAGAGGAACCTTTGACTTACTTAAATCATTCATGGGGAGGTAACATCTGGTCGTAAAGAAGAGAGAACTGAAGCTCCATAGTTGCCATTTCCAAGGTGCTCCAAGCTGTTCAAGGGTGCCTTAGAATCCTAGCAAAGTTCTGCAAGGTTTTTAGAGAGGTTTTCTTCATCAATTTTCAAGGTAACTTCATGGTTACCATCCCTTAATAATCTGTATGTTGTACAGGAGTATTACCCCTATATTATCTAATTAAAATTCGTAGGTATTTATTAGCCTAAAGCTAGAAAAGTTAGAAAAGTGTTTTAAGGAAGAAAGGATGTGTTTACAACCTACCTTTGATTACTGATTGCTTAAGAGCTTGTTTATGGTGTTTTGCTGCTGTTTAGTAAGTGGAATAACCTAGAGGTAATTATGATTGTTCTGGATGATCTTTAGTCTAATCTGGTGTTGTTATAATCTAGGATAAATGGTGTCTTAAAGAGTTTTGTTTAAACACCAGATTTGTGGGTGGAATTCTAGAGCATTAATCAAGTGTTTTAGGTGCTTAGCTAACCTAGAACCTATCTGATTGTTATGGCCGAGTAACATAGATAAAAGTATAGAATTTATTTAAGATGTTAAGTGTGATTACTAGAAGAGCTAATCTGGTGAATTAGATGTCTAGTACAACCGCCGCTTTCAGTTTGAAGTTAATTAGTGTAAACTAGATGTGTCCTAGGGCTAAAAACATGATTGTTGATTATTCTGGTCATTAGCAACCTATTGTGGCAGAATTGGCTATGAACTATTAAAGAGATGTATAGCATGATTTTAGGATGAAGATGATAGTTTAAACTAAGGTCTTAAAGTCTACTATGTTAGGAACTTGTATGTACTGTTTTAGAAGGTTGTTATGGCTGGATTAACTCCTAAGCTAATCTGGTTAATATTGTGACCGAAAATGTTAGGAACCAATTATGCTTTGATTCAGGTTGTAATTTATAGTTAAATTATGTCTTAAGCTAATCTGGATGAGATAGTTAATAATAGAACTGAAATGGATTGATTTGTTGTTTGTTTGATCAAGACTTGTCTTAAGGTATGATTTATGGTTGTTTGAGTTGTTAAGCTGAGATTTTTATGTTGTGTGACCTGGCCGAAGGTGCCATGTAAGATTATGTGATCAGCCTTTCCTTAAGTGTTGTTTGATTATTGTTATGTTCCTTGTGTTTGAAATTATGAAATGGGCTTTGTTAAGTGACTTGACTATTGATTCTTGCTATACTTTAAATTGTTATATTCTGATTAACGAGGATCAATAAGTAACTCATTGGAATGGATTGTTGAGATATATGGCCATATGTGGAACTTGAGCAGTAACTGCCTTCTTATGAATTATTGGACTCATGGTATGCCTTGGGCTCCATGAGATGCTTCATGGTTTCCTACACTATAGTTTAAAGGTACTATAGGGGTGTGCACATCTTTTAGGGCCTGGAGTGCGTTTGGGAAAGGTTGGATCGCCTCAATGATCGGGATTCGTCCCTTGAACTGATTTGTGTGGAATGGAGAAATTGATGACTAAGGAAAATATGTGAATTGATTAACATGTACTTGTGCAGGTTTGGATGCCTTATTGTTAATGCTTGAAATCTTGGTTGAAGCAAAGTTTGTGTATATACCATCAAGTACTTTACTAAGTTATTTTCTGATGGTAGCTTTGATTTTACTCAGCTTGGCTGACTTTTTGGCTTTATGCCCTGTGGTGTTTTCTCTGTGATTGTATGAATGACCACAAATGCAGAAATGAAGAAGCTTCTCCTTAGTGTGGAGACATCCGAGAGTGTGGGCTTTTGGGGCTAGAAAGACCATCACTTTAGTCTCTTTTTTGGTTTCTAGATTAATGTATTAGGTTGTTCTATAACTTATGTAACCAAAGTTGGTTTGGTTGTAAATTAAGCCTAAGCATTCACATGGTTGTGAATGTGGCGGTAACGTCCTATAGACTTATGCTTCCGCTTTATTATCTGAGCAAGTTTATTATCATATGGTTAGTAATTTAGGGGCGTACAGTTAGTGTTTGTGTTCGATGTTGAACCTTAATTGTGCCAATATACGTATATAATGTATTATTGTCTTGCATGCTGTTTGAATTAAAATGAACCGCATGTTCTCGACCAAAGTAGTCGGCGTACCCCCGTTAGACGCGGGGTATGCGAATTTCATATGCCGCAATTTTGCTGTGTAACACCCCCAAACACTGGCCTAGGAGTTAGGGGTATTACACGCCGCGTATTATTACATAATAACGCAAGGCTCTAATAAACGACTTAAACAGATAGTCAAATAAGGCCCAAACGGAATACTTAAATAAAGTATAGAACAGTGATGTTAAAACATCCCCAAAAGTCATTACAGAACCCACCAATTAATTCAGAAGCGGAAACTAGCAAAGAGACCCAAAGGCTCAAATTCAATATAAGGTCTCAAGAAGCTAAAAACAAAGCAGCTAAACTCCAGAAGCTGAGGGAGACGATCCTCGCTAATCAATCTGCAAAAGCGTTAGAAGTAGGGGAATGAGCACACAATACTATGCCCAGTAGATGACAAACTTCATCAACCCATGCTCAAAACATTTAAGAATGTTATCAAAACAGAAGGAGTCAAGAGAATCCATAAACATATCAAAAGTCAGAAACAGAAGTCCAATCATTAAAGGACTAAACAGAGCTGAAGCAGACAGAAGCAGAAAACAGAGTGGGACACTAGCTGATCACAGTATACAGACAGAACAAGCAACTAGCTCGTGAACAGAACGAGGAAACCTCACTCGTAAACAGAACAGGTGTAAACACCCGTGAACAGAACGGGGAACATCACCCGTGAACAGAAGGATCCTACATAGCGCGCTACGAGACAGCGTAACAGCCATCCAAAGGCTCAGACACAGAGATAACTAGGTCCCAAAACAGAAGCTTTAAATACAGATAAGCATATGTGCACCAAAGGCACCAGAAAGCCCATAGATAGCTTGGAAATCAGAGGGGAATCCAACCCCGCAAACAGAAGTCAAAACGGAGCTCAAACGAGCAAGTTATGGTCAAAACAGTAGCCTGTCCGAACTTGTGTCCGGACATCAATGTTCGGACACAAGTCGAGACTCAGAGGCAAAACCAGACGGATGTCCGAACTTGTGTCCGGACTTCAAAGTTCGGACACAAGTCGAACCTTAAAACAGATGGAGAGTCAGAGGTGTCCGAACATCCAAGTTCGGACGGATGTTCGGACGTTCTTCGGAAAACAGGACGTGGAGAGTCCGAACTTGTGTCCGGACATCCAATGTTCGGACACAAGTCGAAGCCAAAATCAGAGAATGCAGAAGGCTGTGTCCGAACTTCAAAGCTCGGACAGAAGTTCGGACACAGCGAAAACTTCAGAAAGTTTAAGCGCAGAAGGGCATGTCCGAACTTCAAAGCTCGGACGGAAGTTCGGACATGCCGAAAACCTCAGAAATCAGAAGCGAATTCAGCACGAACAGAAGCACAAAACTTATTCAAATCAACACACACATTTACAAAACACCCTTTGGGTTTATAATCCATTGAAATGGCATTAAACAGACATAAATCACACACCAACACAAGATCAAAACATTGAACTAACTGATAGAATCCAAACTCCCCAAGCTGAACACACGGATCGAATCCGAAAGCCACCTACCTCGGATTAACAGCAGAGAGCCCACAATCTAAACACCATCGACTTCCACGCAGACACCGCAACAGAGCAGACCAACAAAGCAATCCAATCCAGACACTGAATTCCCATAACAACGCAGAAGAGGACGTTCACAATCAGAAACCGATAACAACACCAATACTGAAACTGAAGCGCAGAGCAGAATAGAACCCTCACCTAAAACTGTTCACGGATTCGCAGAGCACGTCAACAGCAGTAGCAATCGACAGAGAACGTCGGGAAATCCACTGATTACAATCAGATAGCAGAGAAGGAAATTAGGATTGGAAGTTCTCCAAACTGATTTGCAAACTAATCAACGCAACACAACCTGAATACGGAGAGAACAGCAAGACGATGAAGAAACCACAGCACTCGAATCTCCAACCAGTAGCACAATGGATCGATCAACAGAGAGGAAGATTGAGAGAGAGAAGAGAGAAAAGGGTTTCCAATCTGAGCGAGAAGGAGAGCGCAAAGGAGATCGTGAGAACGTGATTAGAATAATGACTAGGGAATTATTAATATAACTCAATTAATAATCTCTTACAAAAATTCAAAGAAGAAGACCACCTCGCCCTTGTCTTTAATCTAAAGGACTTCCATGTCCTGAATTAAGATTGAACCGACTTAAAGATGAATTGTGACGAAATAAAATATAACCAAATCTTGGGTTATAACATCACCTCCCCCTTAAAGAATTTCGTCCCCGAAATTAAAACATACCTACTGCTCGAAAAGGGCGGGAAACTTAGAACGCACATCACTTTCGACCTCCCAGGTCGCCTCCTCTGCAACTCTGAACTCAGACTCCTGACCAGCGACAAACCCTCTCTGATCTTACACAGACTGACATCAAGCTCCTGACTGGCCTTGATCCGGTCGATCAAGGTAGGCTGAACCTGCAGTGCTGCTAGCATCCCAGACCTCTCTGGACGGACAACCCAGATACCCATGCGCTGCAACTCCAGAGCAGACCTCTGCACACCAGACAAAGCACAGACGGTCCCAGACGGACCCCTCCTACTAAGCGCATCAGCAACCACATTCGCCCTACCCGGATGGTAGAGGATCTCTAAATCATAATCGTGCAACAACTCCAGCCATCTCCTCTGCCTCAAGTTCAACTCCTTCTGAGCGAACAGATACTTGAGGCTCTTATGGTCCGTATACACCTTGCACGCTGCCCCATACAAGTAGTGCCTCCAAATCTTCAACGCAAAGACCACCGCAGCCAGCTCCAGATCGTGGGTCGGATAGTTCTTCTCATATGGCTTAAGCTGACGAGAGCCATATGCAACTACCTTCCCCTGCTGCATCAGACACATCCAAGTCCCCTATGGGACGCATCACAGAAAACCTCAAGACCCTCGGTCCCTTCCGGAAGAGTCAAGATCGGCGCAGTAGTCAACCTCTTCTTCAACTCCAGAAAACACTGCTCGCAGGCATCGCTCCACTCAAACTTCACATCCTTCTGCAGCAGACGAGTCAACGGAATCACCAACTTGGAGAAGCCCTCCACAACTTACGATAGTAGCCCGCTAGTCCAAGGAAGCTACGAATATCTCCGACATTAGTAGGCCTGGCCCACTCAGTAATAGCTCGAATCTTCTCCGGGTCCACGGAGATACCATCCTTGGAGACCACATGTCCCAAGAATACCACCTGATCTAGCCAGAACTCGCACTTCTTCAGCTTCGCATACAACTCGTTCTCTCCTCAGTCTGGAGAACGGTCCTCAAATGCCCCTCGTGCTCCTCAGCACTCTTGGAATACACCAAGATGTCATCGATGAAAACTACAACGAACTGGTCCAAAAACGGCTTGAAGACTCTGTTCATCATATCCATAAATACTGACGGCGCATTCGTCAACCCGAATGGCATCACTAGGACTCGTAGTGTCCATAACGAGTCCTGAAAGCGGACTTAGGCACGTCATCTGCCTAAATCCTCAGCTGATGATATCCCGACCTCAGATCGATCTTCGAAAACACCTTAGCTCCAGCTAACTGGTCGAACAAGTCATCTATGCGCGGGAGAGGATACCTATTCTTAATGGTAACCTTGTTGAGCTCCCTGTATTAGTCAATGCACAACGCATACTACGTCCTTCATTCTTTTACAAACAGCACTGGCGCTCCCAAGGCGACACACTCGGGCGAATGAAGCCCTTATCCAGCAGCTCCTGCAACTGGACCTTCAACTCCTTGAGCTCAGCAGGCGCCATCCGGTATGGGGCCTTCGAAATCGGCTGAGTCTCAGGTGCGAGCTCGATCGAGAACTCCACCTCTCTGACAGGGGGGAGCCCAGGCACATCATCCTGGAACACATCTGGGAAGTCTCTGACCACTGGAATCTCCTCCAACTTCGCATCCTTGCGAACCTCAGGGATGTAGCACAGATATCCCTGGCATCCCTTCCTCAGAAAACGGAACGCCTGCATAGCAGATATGACTGGCGGCGAGCACGGGAGTCCATTCCCTGCTACAACTAGACGGGGCTGACCCGGCTCCTCAAAAGTGACTCTCGAAGCAGCACAATCAATATGGGCATGGTGCGCAGAAGCCAATCCATGCCCAGAATCACATCAAAAGAAGTCAACTCCATCGGGATGAGGTTGGCACACAGAGTCCTATCTCTGACTAACACAGGACTATCTTTGCAAACAGAATTCAGATCATAGAAGAGTCCCTAACTACTGGACTATGCACACACAACTCAACACCCAGAGGCACAACAGGCAAACCGAGCTCACCACTAAACTCAGCAGAAATAAAGGAGTGGGTGGCTCCAGAGTCAAACAAACAGAAAACAGAACGAGATGACAGCTGGAGAATACCTGTGACAACTCTGTCAGTCGATCGGTCTCTCTCTCCAGCCATCGCGTACACTCTGGCCTGGCCCTGGGGCTTCTTCTGCTCAACCCGGTCTCGATCTCTAGACCCAGATGGTAGATCCTCCAGCTCCACCTCCAGAGCTACTCTCTCCTCTCAGCCTGAGGGCAATCAGCAATCCTATGCCCCATGGATCCACACTTGAAGCAGGCCCCGGACTTCCTGTAGCAGTCCTGGCCTCTATGAAAACTTGCCACAGACCTGGCACTTCGGAGCGGGAGCTGATGAAGACGAACCACCTCTGTCTCGCGAACGGTCCCCAGAGCGGTCTCCAGTAGACTGCTTCTTCTGAGAGAGCAGACTGATCCCTCCTATCGCTGTCATCGGACCTCTGCTTCCTCTTCTGGTCCTTCCCTCCAGACTGGCGACCTCTCAAGTCGGCCTCTACCAGCAGGGCGACATCAGCAACGTCCCTGAAGGTCTTGTGACGCAGCGGCGTCACAGCAGATCGGATGTCCGGCCTCAGGCCACTCTCAAACTTCCTGGCCTTCCTATGCTCGTCAGGCTCAGGTGCAAACTTAGACAGGCTGATGAACTTGCGGACGTACTCCTCCACACTCATGTCCCGGCCCTGGCGCAGCCGGTTATACTCCAGGATGCGCTGATCCTTGTAGACGTCGGGGTAGAACTGTTTGTTGAACTCCCCAGTGAACTGCTCCCACGTCCAAGGCTGTGGGAACTTCCCCATCACTGACCTCCACCACTCCTTGGCTTCGGCCTTGAACAGAAAGGTGGCGAAGTCGACCTTCTGCTCCTCCTCGGAGCCCATCACTCGAAGCAAATCCTCCACCTCTGACAACCAGTGGCTGGCCTCCTGGGGGTCTCCTGCCCCATCGAACGATGGCGGCTTCAGCTTCATGAACTCCTGAAGCGCCTTCACATTCCTCCCTCCAGCATCTGCCCCAGCCGGGCCTGCTCCGCCAGCCGGTCCTCCTCCAGCTGGACCGCCCCCTGCAGCCATGGTCTGCATGAGCTGCGTCATGAATTGCTGAACAGCATCAGCAACATTCCCTGGAGGGTTATTCGCTCTCCTGGCGGCATTCTGAAAGTCCAACAGCAGACAGTTAGACTCCGACACTAACACTGACATTTCTGACTGACTGGCTAACTTAAAATCCCAGCAGATTAGAACCCAGAGCTCTGATACCACTAAATGTAACACCCCCAAACACTGGCCTAGGAGTTAGGGGTATTACACGCCGCGTATTATTACATAATAACGCAAGGCTCTAATAAACGAACTTAAACAGATAGTCAAATAAGGCCCAAACGGAATACTTAAATAAAGTATAGAACAAGTGATGTTAAAACATCCCCAAAAGTCATTACAGAACCCACCAAATTAATATCAAAGCGGAAACTAGCAAAGAGACCCAAAGGCTCAAATTCAATATAAGGTCTCAAGAAGCTAAAAAAAAAAGCAGCTAAACTCCAGAAGCTGAGGGGAGACGATCCTCGCTAATCAATCTGCAAAAGCGTTAGAAGTAGGGGAATGAGCACACAACTATGCCCAGTAGATGACAAACTTCATCAACCAGCATGCTCAAAACATTTAAGAATGTTATCAAAACAGAAGGAGTCAAGAGAATCCATAAACATATCAAAAGTCAGAAACAGAAGTCCAATCATTAAAGGACTAAACAGAGCTGAAGCAGACAGAAGCAGAAAACAGAGTGGGACACTAGCTGATCACAGTATACAGACAGAACAAGCAACTAGCTCGTGAACAGAACGAGGAAACCTCACTCGTAAACAGAACAGGTGTAAACACCCGTGAACAGAACGGGGAACATCACCCGTGAACAGAAGGATCCTACATAGCGCGCTACGAGACAGCGTAACCAGCCATCCAAAGGCTCAGACACAGAGATAACTAGGTCCCAAAACAGAAGCTTTAAATACAGATAAGCATATGTGCACCAAAGGCACCAGAAAGCCCATAGATAGCTTGGAAATCAGAAGGGGAATCCAACCCCGCAAACAGAAGTCAAAACGGAGCTCAAACGAGCAAGTTATGGTCAAAACAGTAGCCTGTCCGAACTTGTGTCCGGACATCAATGTTCGGACACAAGTCGAGACTCAGAAGGCAAAACCAGACGGATGTCCGAACTTGTGTCCGGACTTCAAAGTTCGGACACAAGTCGAACCTTAAAACAGATGGAGAGTCAGAGGTGTCCGAACATCCAAGTTCGGACGGATGTTCGGACGTTCTTCGGAAAACAGGACGTGGAGAGTCCGAACTTGTGTCCGGACATCCAATGTTCGGACACAAGTCGAAGCCAAAATCAGAGAATGCAGAAGGCTGTGTCCGAACTTCAAAGCTCGGACAGAAGTTCGGACACAGCGAAAACTTCAGAAAGTTTAAGCGCAGAAGGGCATGTCCGAACTTCAAAGCTCGGACGGAAGTTCGGACATGCCGAAAACCTCAGAAATCAGAAGCGAATTCAGCACGAACAGAAGCACAAAACTTATTCAAATCAACACACACATTTACAAAACAACCTGGGGGGTTTAATCCATTGAAATGGCATTAAACAGACATAAATCACACACCAACACAAGATCAAAACATTGAACTAACTGATAGAATCCAAACTCCCCAAGGCTGAACACACGGATCGAATCCGAAAGCCACCTACCTCGGATTAACAGCAGAGAGCCCACAATCTAAACACCAGTCGACTTCCACGCAGACACCGCAACAGAGCAGACCAACAAAGCAATCCAATCCAGACACTGAATTCCCATAACAACGCAGAAGAGGACGTTCACAATCAGAAACCGATAACAACACCAATACTGAAACTGAAGCGCAGAGCAGAATAGAACCCTCACCTAAAACTGTTCACGGATTCGCAGAGCACGTCAACAGCAGTAGCAATCGACAGAGAACGTCGGGAAATCCACTGATTACAATCAGATAGCAGAGAAGGAAATTAGGGATTGGGAAGTTCTCCAAACTGATTTGCAAACTAATCAACGCAACACAAACCTGAATACGGAGAGAACAGCAAGACGATGAAGAAACCACAGCACTCGAATCTCCAACCAGTAGCACAATGGATCGATCAACAGAGAGGAAGATTGAGAGAGAGAGAGAGAGAAAAGGGTTTCCAATCTGAGCGAGAAGGAGAGCGCAAAGGAGATCGTGAGAACGTGATTAGAATAATGACTAGGGAATTATTAATATAACTCAATTAATAATCTCTTACCAAAAATTCGAAAGAAGAAGACCACCTCGCCCTTGTCTTTAATCTAAAGGACTTCCATGTCCTGAATTAAGATTGAACCGACTTAAAGATGAATTGTGACGAAATAAAATATAACCAAATCTTGGGTTATAACAGCTGAGCCCCTTGAGGCACCATTTTTATTTTCCAGGTACATGGAAGCCGATCACCGTTCAAGAGTAGAACGGGGTTGCTATAAAAGCATGGGTAGTTGATTAGTAAAGGTTGTAATTATTTGAAATGTTGATCTGTAAGCCCGGATTGTTACCGGCAACTTGATGATTGTAGAAACTCGGTATAGTATTGATCGGATTGTAACACCTCTACCGCTAATACCGCCATTACTGTACAATTACATACCTTCGCAGCGGATATTACATACACAACGGCGGTGTACAATGCCGTTAGTCACCCACATGACTAACAAGGCGAGTTACAATCCTACATACTATCGGTCTGATGAATATGAACATACCGAGTACTCTACACAATACATTACTTCCCATTGTATACTCAACCATAATTCAAATACAACTCCAGTACAATACTATACCGAGTCTACTACAATCCTTAAATTACCGATATAGTTTGGACTTCCAAATTCGCAATATATTACAAATACAGTCCCCATTACTCAACTACCCATGCTTATGTAGCAACCCCTTCCTACTCTCGAACGGTGTTCAGCTTCAAGTACCTGGAAAAATAAAAATGGGGCCCAAGGGGCTCAGCGAAATTGCTGCATATGAAATTCGCATATACCGCGTGCTAACCACGGTACGCCGACTACTTTGGGTCGGACATACATGGAGTTCGTTTTACATGCATACATACATACTAATACTACGACAATACAATCAACATTACTCCCTTGGGAGACGATTTGTCAGTCAAGTGTTCATTTAGTTATTCGTTCATCCGGTTTCATCGGATGCTCTCTTTCTTCTTGATCGGGTTCATAAGGCTTACACCAAGCTTAATCTTACTTACACGTTGCTTTACTCACACTGCACTCAGTACCTTACTCATTATTTCACTCCTACTTTACTCAGTACTCACTACTACTAATACTTACTCTTACTCAGTACTCATCGCTTGCTCTCACATACTCAATACTCCATACTCTTTTTCCTTACTCGTACTTACTCATTGCTCGGTACTCATTACATATTCATACTTACTTCTTACTCGATACTCGTTACTTAACTCATACATACACAATACTCATTACTTTGGCCTCCGGGTGGAGTCATACACAAGACTCACCACCGGGCCTACAAATACAAAGGGCTATACTCTTAGCTCCTCAAATACTCAATGTCCATTTTTTTACCGGACTACTCAAATCCCCAACACTCCTCTCTCGGAGTATCTTACAATCTCATGGATTAGCCTAGAAGTATCTCTCTCGATAACCTCCACTAGCTTAGGGAATTACCACCGTTTAGTATCCTCAGATTTAAGGGTTTCCCCAACGTATCGAATACTCTCATGTTCGGGACATTACTTACATCAGTCGGGTCCTCTCATAGTGGGTCGACTAATTGCTAAGGGGTTTGGAGATCCCTCATCATTCTTTACTACTCTCATGGTTCAAGTCTTGCTCTACCATCAATACCTCTATTAGAGGTTACTTATATACATTTCCACTACTTATTGTTTTGTGGATTGTTCATTTGGTTCTCTTACCGTTATCGGGAGGTTACTAATCCCGTCCACTCTCTCACATTCTAGTGAGTTCATTGGTTTGCGTTATCGTTTCTTAGTTCGTTAGTGTTCGTGCGTTTCTACATTTTCGTTAATTCACAACCGGACTCCTACTACGAGTCACTAAACAACGAGACTCATTTATGAGTCGGTCTACACACTGAGTTAAGCCACACTATCAATCAAGAGGGGTTAGCACACACAACATATAGCAAGACATACAATGAAAGGCAATAAACCGTTTTCATGCTTTAGTCTTGATTAGCCCGCATACAGCACACAAATCAACGTAACTCGGTTAGCATACGGGGCATGAGAAAATCATACCTTTCAGCGGGGTTAGCTTTACCGTGTGTTCCCTTGTTCCTTGGTTCACACTTGTTCCACTGATAATGTTTCCAACATTGTTATTAATACTATGTTCATACGATACACAAATAATTACTACTCCCGTACTTACCCCGTTAATCCCGGTATACTTAGTTTCACTCATGTCAGACTATGTCCTTACTTTCCCCACTCATTTCCTTCCTCACTTGTTTACACCTCTTAGGACTTTAAATATCACCAAACAAGGCCTTAACACTTCTAAAACCATTACCAATCAATCCCCCTGTTTAGAGCTCTTTAAAACACTCACTGGCTAAATTTTTGGGGTGGTCCGGGACTTGGTCCGTACCCAAGGTCCCGGACCAACTGTAAAACAACTCTCTTCGGGGACCTCGCTGTGGCAGTGTACCTATCGTTTTGCGGAATAGTGGATTTGGGGTTGTCGTACTCTTGGGGACCTCGCTGTGGATAATTGATAGTGTAGTAAATTGACTGAGACTCTGCAAACAAGTTTAAATCATTTTTTTTAGGGAAAGAGTATGATTCAAAGCTAACTTATAAGACAATAATAAAAACAATTATCAAACAGAATAGAAATAGAAATTGTAAATCTTTGTTTTTAAAGAAGCATCCTAGGTGTTCTGCTCACTATTTTATTCAATTGTATCAATATAAACTTTCCCACTTTAACAATAAACTCAGGAATCTTAATTAGTTCATTGACCGGTCCTTGTAACAATAACCCTGACTAATTTAAACCACAAGCCGCAATCCTTGCCCAAGTCATTATAAATTACTCGCTTTATTACCAATTCCTATTGGAGACAGATTAACCTATAGGCGAGACACGCTTCTAGTCGTTAACCTGTTTTGACTTCCTTTGTCTAGAACATTGTCTTAGCACCGCATTTCAACAAGAGACTACAAATGTCCACTTTAATAATTGTATGAGAGATTAAAGCGCATTAAGGACAAGAATCAAAATATTGCTTAGATAAATTATAGTGGAAAGCTTACATAACACAATTATATAAAATAGGCTCGCTCCCAACCTGGGAGGCTAGGTTTATTAATCACACATAATTATAAAAACAAACATTATAAATAAGATAGACATTAAAACAGAGTAAAGTTAAGGAAGAAAATAACTCTATTGGGGAGAGTTGTTTCGCTTCCGGGCTTGTTTCCGTGATTATGCCGACCTCAAGACGATGATAACAGGTAGAACGAAGAATAACGAACAAACAGGCAAATATGGGTCCTGTCCGTGTGGGGCCACGCGGACACAAACGCAGACAGCTCTTGTCCGTGTGGGGTCTGTGCGGATACGCAACACAATCGCGAACACAAATCAACATCTGGAATTGTGCAGAACGTCGTACTTCGTCTGGAAATCTGGAAATAACAACATAACTCTGTTTGGAGATGTGGAACTTGATCGATGGTGTGGTTGTAGGGATTTTAGGAGGAGAAAAAAGAAGAGGAAAAAAAAAAACTGGAGAATTTGGATTTAGGAAGGGATTTGATGAAGAAGATTGAAGGAGCGTGGGTTTTTATAGAAGCAGAGGAGAAGAAGAAGTTAAGGGACGATGGGATAGAATGTAGGCGGTGGTGGTAGATGGATAAATGTAGGCGTCGTAGATGAAGAAGAGGAAAATGGAGAAGACGGCGCCGAAGTTACAACGCGTGAAATCAGGAATTTGGCGCCGCACTTTACACGTGTCCGCGTTTCTGTCCGCGTGGGGCTTATGCGGACGTGAGACGTCTGAGTTTCTGTCCGCATACGGACACATATGTCATGGCGAGAATTTATACGTGTCTGAGTTTCTATCCGCGTACGGACACATTTGTCCTAGTGAGATCTGTTTGTGTCCGAGTTTCTATCCGCGTACGAACACATTTCAGTGCGTCCGGGGGTGCGTCCGTGGTACGGACGGGGTACGGACGTGTGTATTTTTAGTCCGCGTTGCGGACAGGCTTTTATGTCGTGTCCGTTTGGGAGTCCGTAATACGGACGTGTGTCCGAGTCTGCGTCCGTGTTACGGACGTGTGTATTTTCATCTCGTCTTGTCCTGCAAACTTTGACAGGCTCTAGATTCTTCGTTTGAGCTCCGTTTTACTCGCTGTTTGTTGCGTTGCGAAGCTATGTGATTCCAAGACTTTTTCCGGTTTTTGACACATAAAATCTATCAGTTCATATCAAAACATAAATCTAAGGAAAAACATACAATAAGTGAGAAAAACGACAAGAATTGTTTATTAAATAGGAAGAATTATAGCCCTAAAGATAGATGTATTTCGCACTTATCAATACTCCTATCCAACTCTTTTCTTTAGTTCTTGGTGGGTTTAATCCACTCATTTACACTTCTACTTTCTCCCAAGCACACTTAGGCTCACCAACCTCTCAACATCACCTTAATACTCAGTTTTCTATTGAAATTTCGCCATAACTCCGTTGCTTTCCTAGCCTACTCATCTCATCTCATCATCAATTTTCTTTTCAAATCAATCCTAATCTAGCCACACCCACAAGGGGTCCTACCAGCACACATAGAAATCATAATTTACCAAAACTCCCACAAACAACAATACTAATATACATACTCCAATTACTTGGCTCTAAGGCCTTTATTACACACACACTTACAAATCCTTCTTATTCATTCACATACATCTCCATTCCAGTTTTGGGTTCATTCATTTCTTTACCCATTCCCAAAATTCAAATACATTAAATTAGTAGTTAAGGTAGAATTCCTTACCTTGAATATTCAAATCCTCTTTAAATTCCCTCTCCTCTTCTTCTCTTGATGCAAAATCGGTCAGGCAATGTGGTTGCCCAACTCCAACCCAAAATTCAAGTAAATGAATGAGTTTAAGTAAAACACTTAATCTCATTAACTAAGAAGGCTTAAAGCACTAATTAAGAGATTACCTTGTGAAACCCTAGAGTTGGTTTCTTGCCATAAATCGAAGGAGAGGCTCTAATACACCATTGGAGGCTTGGAGAATATCTCAAATGAAGAAAGAACAATGCATTACAAGGGGGTAAAAATCGGCCTCAGTAGAAGGTGGAGAAAAGATGAGTTTTTCATGGAAATTTTACCTTAGGAGAAAGAGGAGACTCCAAGCTTCATTTTGATGCCATTTAGCTTACTCTTCAATGGGCAAAACCCATGGAGATGAACTTCTTCCTTTTTGAATTTTGAAAAGAGAGGGAGATAGGTCTTGGTGAGAGGAGCAAGAATCTATGCTCGGTTTTTAATTCGGAGCTTTATTGAAGCTTGTACAAGAAGAAGAAGATGAAAGAGTCATGGGAGCTCCTTTGTTGCAGCTCAAATCGTCCAAGGAGGAAGAAGAGATGAAAGAGAGGGGGTGCTCACGGTGGGAAAGGAAAGAATGAGAGGAGAGAGAAGAGGAAAGGTGGGTAAGACCTTAGTGAAGAAGGCGGTGGAGATCTCGCAGCAGCTTGAAGAAAACCCGATACCTAACATCGAAGCCGACACATGTATTGTGAACTTCTACGAGAAAGAGGGAGGATTGGGATTACACCAAGACCGAGATGAGACGACCGAGTCCATCTCCAAGGGAATCCCAGTAGTATCGTTCTCCATTGGTGATGATGCATAATTTCTATACAGTGATCAGAAGAGAATGGACTTAGCACATAAGCTAATCCTAAAGCCAGGAGACGTACTGATATTCGTGGAGATACGAGGTTAGTATACAACAGAATCAAGCGGATTAAGCTGAATACCGCACCATCAACCCTAGTTAATACCACCCACATCCGACCGGGACGATTGAACTTGACTTTTAGAGAGTATTGATGTAATGTTGTTAAGTTGTGAGCCATGTATGTAAGATGATGTAATTCGGTGCATTAATACAAGTGGCATTTTGGTGACATTTTGGCATTCTTCTAAACACTTATCCACTCATTCCTCCTACCAATTTCGATTCAGGCCATGAACCCGAGAAGGAAGGTACCCTCAATATCCTCAATATGATACAAGCCAGTAGTTTGGCAATGTCATTACTGGTAAGACTGATAACAAACTAACCATTTCCAATTAAAGAAATTTAAAACCGAAATACTAATCCAAAAATCTCAACCCTCAGGTACCTTTCCTGTAAACGATACCAATGCCTCAATCCTTTTCGACACAGGGGCAACCCACTCATTTATATCCTCTTCTTTCATAAAGAAGTTGGGATTGACCCCAGAGCCACTTCCACACTTCTCTGTCACATTGCTATCGAGAGAGAAAGTGACATGTTCGGGACGCCACACTGACCTACGAATCAGCATACGGGGTGAGACCTTTCCAGCTGACTTGATAGAGTTCAGAGGCTTGGGATTCGATATTATTATCGGTATAGATTGGCTACAGAAGCACAAGGCCAGATTACACTGTGATGAGCATAGATTACTACTCAGAAGCCTGAGGGGCAAGACCGTCACTTACCGCAGCATTCCTAGAGAGCCGACATTCAAGCTGGTATCCGCTCTAGCCTTAATGAAGGAGGTGAGAAAGGGACAACTAGCATACTTATGCTATGTTCACGATACGAGACATGAGGAGTAGATGGAGTTGGACATCCCCATAGTGTCTGACTTCCCTGATCTGTTTCCCGATGAGTTGCCGGCATGCCGCCTGTGCGAGAGGTGGAGTTCACCATTGATTTAGTACCAGGGACGGGGCAGCTAAGGCGCCCTACAAGATGGCTCCAGCCAAGATGAAAGAATTAAAGGTTCAGCTTGAGGATTTACTAGAGAAGGGATTGATCGGACCGAGTTTGTCTCCATGGGGAGCACCGGTATTATTTGAGAAGAACAAGGATGGGAGTATGAGACTCTACATCGATTACTGAGAGTTGAATGCAGCATCTGTGAAGAATAAGCATCATTTACCACGTATCGACGATCTATTCGACCAGTTGAGAGGAGCTTTTGTATTCTCAAAGATCGACCTCAGATCAGGCCACCACCAGATTTGTATAGTAGAGGGAGACTGTGAGCCTCTATTTTTGAACCCCATCTTATATTGATTTAAGTTGATTAGGATCTGGTCGGGTTCTAGGTCCACTTATAACCTAAGTTTAATAACTATGTCACAAAGCATTAATTATTAAATCCTAAGTTAGCTCACTGGAACCTAATTAGAGTCCCCCCCTAATTTTGACCTAGGGAAAATTAGGAAAGGAGATTTTGGGTTCGGGGGCTCAATATTCGACTTATTTAGGGTTCAATTACTTTCATTACCCCTCGAAGTCGTTTTTCCTCTACTTAGTTTAATTACGGCCTATTACGAGTCTTTTTAACCTAAGTGCACGAACTTCTGATTTTTTTTTATTTTTAGCATTTTTTACAAGAAATTAAAGTGAAAACTAAAACTACCTAAACTAGGGTTTCGGAGGCCGAATTAGGTCAAATTTTAATTATGTCCGTAGCCAAGGACCTAATGTCTGAGACCATGGACCCCAGTTAAACAACATGATTATGAAAACCGAATTAAAATAAAAATGAAAACTTGAAAGCCCGGGGCCACGAGCTGGGTGTCCGTGGGCCCGGACATGTACTGTTAAAAACCCTAAAATTTGAAAAATTGAAAAACAAGAATTCTCGCCACCGTCCGTGGGTGTCTGTGGCCACAGAAAACCCGTCTGTGGTCTCGGACCATAGTTTCGAGGTCACGGACCACCCACGGACAGTGGGTTTTTGGTGGTTCCCGACGGTTTTTTTGGCTCAAAACTTATGCAGGCGTTGCCTGAAAGATTTCCAAGATGTTAGTAATCAAATATTTGCAATTTGAATTCGAATTAAGCATGAAACTTAGCGAACAAGTAACAAGCAGAAACGAAAACGAATAGCAACACAGAAGCCGAAAAGTCGGTTTGAACCCAAATTTGAGATAAGACAAATAAAGTCGTGGGGAGTTTGAAAAGTGAAATTCCTACCTGTTTTACCTTCGAATTCACAATGATTCTTCACGCCGGGATTCATCGGGAGCCTTGTTGATGGCAGATCCGAAAGGACTTCGAACCGGGCTTCTGACCTCTAATTGGTTTTGATGTTCTTCACGTTTTGTTGTGTTTTGGTGGGATTTTGACGATTGTTGATGCTTTGGGAGTTGGAAAACAAGTTTTAGTGGTGATTTCAGAGGAATTTCAGTATGATTTTGGTGGTCGGGTGTTGAAAAACGTGAGAGGTTGAAGAGAGGCTGTGTTTTCTGACTTCTTAGGGTTCTAGATCTTGTGTGATTCTGTTTTTTCATCAGAGATTTGCTCCTTTATGTAGACTTTCTTAAAGATAGAAAAAATCTAGTAAAAACGAGATTTTTTGGAGTCTTAGTTAAGTGACTTCCCAAAAGAATTTTGCTAAGAAATTTTAACCACGTGTCAAGGATGATAATTATGATTTTAGGAGGTGGAATTGACTTTTTTGAATACTGGAATATTTTTAAATTCAATTTCTTGTCAGCTTCAATCAGAAATTCCTAGAAATTTATTGGATATTTGAAAAATCAAAATTCCTACGCCATTATGTCCAAAATGTAATCCTATATCATGGGTTAAAATTTTAAAGCATTTTGAATTGATTTGACCCTTCTTCAGAGGAGAGAGAAAGCCTATTGGAGGTCCTTAGGGCCTTGAAAGTTACAAAAATACCCCCAAAGATGACTGAGCTGCCCCTAGTACTCTGGAATGTGCCGATCGGATCGGGAATCGCCACCATTTGACCAAAGTGCTTCTCACAACACTAAATTTTAACAAACCCTGTACCGGGGTTGAAATTTTGGGTATCACAGATTGCCCCCCGTCAACTAGACTTTGTAATGGATATGAAGAGTCTAGTTGATGCCTGAGTGATACCCCAAAATTCGGATCTTAAAAGACCCTATATGCAAATTGTGTCGAGCTATTCTAAGGCGCTGACTACCTATGAGTGAAAATGAAATAATGTCGACCTATTCTAAGGCGTTGACTACCTATAATGAATGAAAAGATGTCAAGCTATTCTAAGGTGTTGACTACCTATAATGACTGAAAAGATGTCAAGCTATTCTAAGGCGTTGACTACCTATAACGGATGAAACGATGTCAAGCTATTCTAAGGCGTTGACTACCTATAATGAATAAAATGATGTCAAGCTATTCTAAGGCGTTGACTACCTATAATGAATGAAATGATCTCAAGCTATTTTAAGGCGTTGACTACCTATAATGAATGAAATGATGTCAAGCTATTCTAAGGCGTTGACTACCTATAGTGAATGAAAAGATGTCAAGCTATTCTAAGGTGTTGACTGCCTATAAGCAAAAATGAAGTAATGTTGAGCTATTCTAAGGTGTCGACTACCTAAAAGTGAAGACTAGATGATATGTAGATGCGGGAATGTTGATATGCAAACGATGCTGATAGTGCTGATGATGCTTGAATGCTTCTAGGGACCGAAACCCGTGCCGATGCTCCTGGCTGGACCCATTGTGGACTTATTGCCATTGCCCCCCAAGCCGGTGTGCAGGGATAACTCCTAGTAAAAACCCTGAGGACTTACTGCCATCGCCCACCAGTCGTTGATCCTAAAATAAGTTGACATAACACAGAAGGATTTATTGCCATCACCTCGCCAACTTTTCTGTCGCCAGGTCTTGTGACGCGCCTAGATAATGCAGATGGATGATATGAAGATGATGCAAATGTAGATGATATGGATGATATGAAAATGATGCAAATGTAGATGATGTGGGTGATATGAAAATGATGCTCGGATGCTTTTGGGGACCGAAACCCGTTCCAATGCTCCTTGCTGGTATACTATAGGGACTTATTGCCACTGCCCACTAGTTGTTTCTCCCTAAACGTCGACATGAAGATGGGGACTTATTGCCTCTGCCCCGTCAACTTGGATCACGCACTGTCTTGTACTTGTATTGCACTAATGTTGATACTTGGTCTCGTACTTGTCTCGCACTGGTCTCGCACAGAATGAAGATGAGGTCTCACACTGAAGTTGGGTTGGATTCTCACATATGAGATGATCCAATGATAATGATCTCGTACAAATGATTATGATAAGAGCTAATTGTGAAGGTGCCAAACGTGGCAATTATGAGTGGTGTGAAAATTGTCCAAAGCAAGAAATTACTGGAAAACATACCAAACATGGCTATGACGAGGATTGAAAATTGTCCAAAATAAGAAATTGCTGGAAAAACATGCCAAACATGGCTATGAAAAAGTTTTTTCAAAACAAGAAATTGCTAAAAATAGGCCAAACATGGCAATGCTTGAGAATTGAAAATCATTCAAAGCAAGAAATTGTTGAAAATGCGCCAACCGTGGCAATGCTTGGGAAAAACTCTACTGAAAAAGGAAAGTGAAATAATCATTTCCTGATTAAGAATTTTAGATTTGCATTTTGTTTCTTAGAAGATGAACATGCCGATGGTGGGAGTGTATATTTTTTGTTGTGGGGATTTTTAAGTGGTGGTAGGGCTTATGACGGGTCATGGAATTCATGTGGAGGTGAGGGCTTACGTGGGCCTGCGTGGTATAATGTGGAGGTAAGGGCTTATGTGGGCCTGTGTGGTATGATGTAAAGGTAAGGGCTTATGTGGGCCTGTGTGGTATGATGTGAAGGTAAGGGCTTATGTGGGACTGTGTGGTGGTGATGGTGTTAGTGGTGCTTAAGCTTTGGGTTCCAATTGACGTGTCATAGCAATTGTTGGAACCAACAATTGCTCCTAGTATTTTCCTTAAGACAACCTAAGCCAGAATTTATGGCAATCGATCGGAACAATCGATTGCCCCCAGTATTTTCTTTGATTAAACGTGGAAACAAGTCTCATCCTTACAAGGTCAAGGCTTATGTTTTGATATGGTGCTTCATAACCTACACTCGATGTGTTTGGTGTTTGCACTCAGTTCCTCACTTATGGTCACAATTCTAGACCATTGAATTTGATATTTGTTGGATTTACACATTCGATCTATTACTTTCACGTGATTAGATATACAACTACCAAGTCGGAAGTCTTTATAGCTTATAACATGGCCATGGGGTGTGATGAAAGACAAGGGGGCCATGAAGGGATATTTGAGATATGTGGAGCTAAAGTGGGAGACCAAAGCTGCAACTTGCTCCTTCCCTCGGGTTTTCTTCTTCTCATCTTGAAGCCGTCTGGCTACTTCGTGATGACTTCGCTTGTGAGCTTGGAACTTAGGACTTTTGGGTTGTTCTTTGCACCTTCTCTCTTTCTTCTGATTTTGGATTTCTTTGAGGATTTCCAAATTTGCCTTTCTTTGAATCTCTTTTTCTCCGGAGTTCTTGTATTTCCCGGTTTTGAACTTTGAGAGCTGTTTTTTGATGTGAGCTCTTTGGATCCTGTGTCGCTTTGGGACCGTTTGTAGATCGTTTCGTCATACTGGTAGCAGTTTTGCTTCTTTGGACTTGTGAAGTTGTTGTCCGGAAGTCGGGCTCCTTGCTTCCCTTGGTAACCGGGTCGGTTATTCATCACGGGCTGGCTTGCTTTGAGCTTTGTAATATCGAAAAGGGATATACGAAAGGCTCATCGGGGTGCCTAGGGTTTAATGTCAGGGTTCACAAGCTTTTGGCTATATGGTGCTGTACCCAGGTGCTTCGTCATTCCTGGTAGTTGTGTATCTGTTCTTTGTTACTTGTTACAGGTCTAAGCGTAAATTTAAAAATTATCTCCTTCGGCCGGAGTTATGCCGTTTACCTCACCTTTAATTGTGGCCTCTCCATAGTCGTGTAAAAATGACACGCTCGTTCACTCGTGCTTTTTCTGCTCAAGACACTCTCGTGAATTATCACTCAGAGACTTGTTCACACGCTTAAACGAAAGATTCAAAGTCGATGATTCTAAACTCATATTGCCCTCAGTATTGATTTGGGGTTTGTGACAACAATTTGATAGATGTGGACTTTGAACCTCTTTGTGGGTTGTTTGGATATTCTGGGGTGAGTTGTAGTGTTTGGTTAGGCATGTTCAAATTTTTAGAAACAAGAGACAAGTCGTTCCATTGCATAGTCAGAAAATGATTACTTCATGATCCTTGAAAGATGTGAGTGCTTTTTTTAGTTTTTCAAATTAATGAATAATGCTTTGCACAAAAATTATAAAAATGGAACTATTTTTTATTCAACAAAAAATAATGTTGGAAATTATAAACTTAGGAAAACTACCGAAAATGATCAAGGAAACTAAATACTACAAAAGTTGAAAGACGATTAATCAAGAAAAGAAATGCATTTAATGAAAAAAACACTAAAAAACAACATTTTCTAATGATGCTTGGGCACGCGTGCTCCGCGCACTCTACCACGTTCTTAGAATTGGAGCCCTTGGTCCATTAGATCCTGGATTCTGTGTTGTAGGGCCCTGCAATGGTCAGTG
This sequence comes from Limonium bicolor, assembly GCA_023374045.1. Taxonomy (NCBI): domain Eukaryota; kingdom Viridiplantae; phylum Streptophyta; class Magnoliopsida; order Caryophyllales; family Plumbaginaceae; genus Limonium; species Limonium bicolor. The sequence goes on from CM041777.1 coordinate 444,251,169, forward strand.
TCATGACCGGCCAGCTGATGGAAGTGACAAAATTGATTAAGATCTTTCCCCAAATGAGTAGTTCCTGGCCTCAGGGTGAGCGGTTGCATCGGATATCTCCTTCGAAGCTCTTCAAGTGCTTGTCTTGGTGTTCGGCTGATGTCTGTAAACTCTCTCAGTCGAGAACTCGGTCGGGGTGGTTCTACTGTCTCAACGCTCCAACTAGGTCCTCTTGACTGTCGGTCGTTGTCTTCCTCATGCTGCCTGGTTCTCTTACGGGTACAACTTTGAATGCAAGTTGTTGTTTGATTGTCTACTTCTGGTTTCATAACCACTATCTTGAGTTCTGTAGCAATTTCTTTGACATCTCATTGCGAACCGTGGGCCCTAATGGGGCCAACTTCAATGCCGTCATAAAGAGTGTTGAGAAGCCTACCCACTAATTCATCCCAATCTTGACGTTTGGCCTCAAGGGAAAGGGCCTTTGCCTTCAAATCTACGATAATGATGACATAGTTGGATTCCATGGTGTTCAGGACAGCACTATGTCTTCGTTCCATGGCATCAAATGTGCCCATGTACTTTTGCTCTAAGGCTGCAAACTGGGCCTCTATCCTGATTGGGTTTCCTCCCTCTACCATATTTGGGATTCGGGCTTACCTGTTTGCAAAATGTCGTCTGTCAGAAAACAGAAGACGATTGGGCTTGAAATACCCCAAACCTTGGTATGTTGTTTAAACATTAAATAATAAATTATTAAGACTAAAAAGAGTCTTAGAAACATTAGTAAACAATTTAATGAATAGTAAATACAATTAATTGCCTAAAAGGCAATAAGTACAAATATGCTCTAAACCTGGGATAGTCTTGATTAAGACTTAATAAACTTACCAAGACTTTACTTATATATTAATGAGTCTATTAAATCAATTACCAAAGAAAACCGAGCTTGAAAACAAGTTAAAACACAAAATGTGCTTAAAGGAGTCATAAAGCACGTTTTTGAAAAATTGTCTTGTAAATGAGTTTTGAATGGCTAAATGTCCATCATTACTCTTTAATTAATATGTGTACTATTTAGTATCACATTTGGAAGTTTAAATTAATGGGGAAGTAAGAATTGCGTTTCTACGTGTCTTGTTTTAGTGAATAGTAACTAAAATAAGCTAGTTTGTAACTTATGTCAATATAAGTAATTTAATTGATCAATAATGACTAAGTAACCCCTTATATTTAGATGGGGGCCGGTTTGCATGTGGTGAGACGTCACCTTGCTGTGATTGAACAAATAAGTGAGCAAATCAGTGAGTATTGAAAAAAGCACTATTTGCTTTATGTATTAAATATCCCCAAAAGCAAATTCTATCTTCATTTCTCCTTTCCTCCTTCATTTCACACGGCTGCATCCTCTCTTCTATCTTCTTCTTCCTTCTCCATCGGATATGCTACAGCTCCAGCACCATCTTCAAGCTTTGACCACATGTAACTCCTAGCTCCATGGTCCAAATTCAATTTCGAGACCACCGTTCTTCTAGTTGGAGCAAGCTCTTCAACTTAGTCCTTTCAAATCTTCGAGAGCTCCATTTTGGTGCCAAGAGGAATCTCCATGGAAGGAGCTTGAGTTCATCTTTTCACGTATTATTGTTCTCCTTTGCTTCAAGGTAAGGAAACTCAAAGAAAAAAAATGGTGTTTCCTCCCTGTTTAATGTTAAGCAAAAATAGCTTAAAATTCCTTTGGAAAATGAACGTACGTTGTGTATTGAAACTACCTAAAGAGCCAATGGTAATGACTTAGAAAAATGTTCTCAAAAGACTAGTAAAGGACATACGTATTGCTGTTTGTATTTGCAGGTGAAAGGCAAATATATTGTGGAAATTCAGTGTTTAAGATTTATGCATTTTAAGAGCCTAAGTGCTATGCAATTTAAATTGTACACTATGTTTGTTATGTGGTGTATATTTGGTGAAGTTTTGAGTATAAGAGTGTACGTAAAATCATTTGGGAAGCTATACTTATGATGGTGGTAAAGAGCTTAAGCAGCAGGACTAGAAAAATTGCAGTACGTCAAATTCTGTAGGTTGGGTCCGGGACCTAGGTCATGGGTCATGTCCCGGACCATATATCAAAAAAAAGACCGTGAGTTATACATAATTTTAGGTCCGGGACCTGGGTTAAGGTTAAGGACCCGGACCAAGCATTTAAAAATGGCCGAGAGTGGTAATATGTTGTGGTCCGGGACTTAAGGGAAGTACAAGGTCCCGGACCACCCTGCTAAATACGCCGAAGGTTTTCCTAATGTGTTGGTCCGGGACTTAAGGTAAGGACCAAGTCCCGGACCACTCTAAAAATGTTGTTTAAGGTATGAAAATGATGCCTAATGATGGGGATTGATGGATAATGATGTTATAAGGTTGTATAAGACATGTTAGGTGAGTTGTAATGACAATTTGGTGGGTGAAAAGTTAAGGTAAAATGGAAGAGTAAAACAAGTTTAAAATGCAAAGGTATTTAACTAGCTAACGGAGTTAACTATAGTCATTCGACGTTACACAACATGTTACCCCAATGTTAATGAAGGTAACTTTAATGTACCAGTTGTTCGAGAATTGTTCGAGGAACCTAAATGGACATGGTAGAGTGGACTCCGGCGACAGGTATGGTTTTCTTGCAACCTGTGTCCTACCGGATTACACCGGCTTGTATGCCAATGTTTCTGTGTGTTTGCCACCTTGTAAGATAAAACATGAAATGAGTTTATAGTAATTCATTTATGTGGCGAATCTGGCCTCCGATACCGTTTAACCTCAAATGAGTGTTAAACCTTAACTAACTAGAACTAGGAACACATGAGAGATCGGTATTCGGTGTTAACGACCCAAACCTTGGGAACGTTCTAACCACGGCTATGCGTGAGTTAGTGTGATGGTTATTGTTTGTAGGTGTGTGAACCTCCCTTACATGCTTAACACGGTTGTGATACCGAATGGTGTGTGGATGTGATAGGTTCCATAATGGAGCCTTAACTACTTAACTATAAGTATGTGTACTAATGGGGGTGTGAGGAGTCGGTCATGTTCCGGCCACGCGTGTGATGGACGGGAGTCGATGTCATACCCGGTTCGACTCTCTTGGAGTATGTTAGGTTGTTATCATTGGGTTTCCAATCTTCCCTTTAGCTTAGCCAAAGCTATGTTACTGACTCACGTCGGTTTTTCGGGGCATACAATGGTTGTTCGGTGTGCTAGGTTTACTGTACCCGACGCACCTTAGTGTTAAGTTATCTGTTCATTTAAAGAAACGGTAGCAAGTTATGGAACGAGCTTATCATGAGTTTGGCAACATTCTCTAGGCTCTAAAGTGAACTAATTATGGTTGGGTTGGTTCCTTAAGAGAACCGTACCCGTTGTATTTGTGTTATGGATGTATTGCAATTCCTATTCGGTGTGAAGTTATATGTGGTAAATGTGTGATATGTGGATTATGGTTATGAATTCAGGTTTTATAATAAGAAGCGTTTAAGGATAACCCGATTAATGGGTAAAGTGTCTGTTAAGGAAGTAACTCATTAAGAGGAGAGCACTCTAGGGTTAAAGGACAACAATGTTGATTTGTTATGTGTGGATGTATGGATGTGTTGGATGTTTGTTGAGCCTATAGCTGGGCGTATGCATGGTGTGTGTGTCGGTTACATGCAGGATTTAAATATAATCAACAGCATGCTAGGACACCGACATTAGTTGTGCGTGGCCGGTAGTGCGGCGCTGCGGATTACCATACCAGCAAAGGTGCTGAGCCCTTGGGGGCCACCTTTTCTCCTTTTTGTTTCAGGTACAAGGAGCTGGAAGCCGTTCGAGAGTAGAACGGGGTAGATGTTATTACTGGGTAGCCATTTAAATGGCGTATGCAATGTAGGCGTAGTAAGACCGAAATTGTTATCGGCATTAGTTGTAAATACTCGGTACAGTTGGAATGTATATGTATGGTTGTTGTTAATGGGAAGTGGTTGTATGTGTAGTTGCTCGGGAGTCTTGTCCATCAGACCGATACAATGTATATGTATTAGCCTTGTTAGCCACGTGGGTGGTTAACGGCGTGTAACACCATTGGGTTATGTAATGTAATGAGTTGAGAATTCCGCTGCAGTTTGATGTTATGTGTACGGAAGGAGTTGGGGTGTTACAAAAAGTGGTATCAGAGCGAAGTATCGCTCTGATGACTGAATTACCGAGCTTAGGAAGTACCGAGTTAAGATTTTAGTACTTTGGGTTAGGGGTTGAGTGATAGCGTGAGAGATACGCTCGTTAGGAACTACCAGTGAATACTGGAAACCTACAATCTCCTTCCCGCCCTCCACAGTCCCTATTTTTGACTTGGGAAGGAACGCCAGAGAGATGAAAGCCCTCTCTTACCCGGGAAGACCCGGTCTGGCTGTTATTAACTATCTTGTAAGTATGGGGAACCTGTCATACGGTAGATTCTGAAAATTAGAAATCCCGGAGACGGTTCCCAGGTGAACAACTGTAACCGCACTTGATAGCAAAGAATGGAGAATCTGGTGTAAGGAAGAATGAAATTTCCGGCAACCTGGGTCGACGTGCCGAGCAGTCGAAAACTACCAGCTTGCAACAGGCAAGAAGGAAATAATGAAACCCGAGACGAGAGTCTACGGGATGGCAAGTGTTAGGTAATGGCACCAACGGTATACCAACCGACGAAGGAACTACAACGTAGTACCCAAACAAGAGACAAGTCTCAGTAACCACGACAAATGCGTGGAATGGGCTACGAAGAATATACAATAATAAGTAAAAAGGGGTCTCCCAGAAGGGAAACACCCTAGTAAATGTTTATTAGAGGAGGACAATGAGAAGTTGTGCAGGAGATTAGTTACCAATTCGAGTATCCAAGTAAGGGCCCATAAGGCCACTGAATACGGTGCAGACAAAAACAGTACCGCAGCCGGTACATGTTGAACCGACAGCCAGTTAACAGGGCGCACTTGCCGTGGCAAGTGCAGCTATAACAGGGCTGTTCGAAGAAAAAAAAATTGACAACTACAAACTACTTAGTAAAGTACCCAGAAATTAAATGTGATCATCGTAACCGTGGAAAGGCTTAACAGCCTAACCTTTGTAAATGGGAATATACCAGTCAGCAAGAAGCTAGACTTGGTTAAGGCAAGAAGGTGTTGTGAAACCAGGAGAATTTTTCTTTCAAACTCAGATTTATTTCAAACTCTTTTCTTTCAAAACCAAATTCTCTTTTAAACCAGTACTCCTTTTACCCTTCTTTCAAACCAGATTACCTTTGAATAACCGGACGGAAACCGGTGAACCCGAGGGTAGCAACCCGACGGTATGGATGGAGTTCAGAATAATATAACGATGGATAAACCTTCCCTGGAATGAGTTCGGGAAGCACGGAATGTATATTGTCAGAGGACAATATAAGGGAGTTGACAACAGAATACTTCACCTAGGCGTGTGACGGACACTACGAGTGTACCAACTGCGTTGTGGGACGACCGCACTCCGATAGGAGCATGTGGGCCTAACAGACCTACTTATGGGTTAGTCGGGTAAGTAGTAATGTATCAGTATGATACCCCATATATGTATACGAGAAGAGTCCGAAACACGGGAAGTAGTCGACTCCATACTACGGTCAGCAGTAAAAGTCAAGTAAGAGCTAAGGATTACCACGAATGGTCGAAGTGAAGGAACCCAGTTGAGAAGACTAAAGGAATTGGTAAATTCGTCCAAGAGAATGTGTAGAGTCAAGAAGTGCGAAGAGCACGGATGGTTATGCAAAGACATCACGTATGTCTTAGGAAGTTGAAGGAATGAGACATGGTAGCTGGAACGAATACCCAGCTAAGGAAGTAAGAAGGCATAGTCTACTGAATGTACTCATAAGTGAAAGTTAAATGTAATGGCATACCTTAGTAACACCCAGGAGTAATCCTTGAAGGGTGTTTGGGATCAAACATTGTTGGATGGGGCAATGTAACAGAAACGTAAGAAGGGAACCCACTTAACAGTAGGACCCTAAGTTGCCAAAGAGACAACTTGGAAGGAATCGAGATGTGACGACCTTGTTAAACCATGTAATGTCGTACAGAAAGGTAAATGTGTGGTAATAGCCTTTAGTGAGCAGAGCTCGAGGCAGTGGCTTATAAGCCACAAGCAAGATAGGTCATGTAATTGAATCAATTATAGAAGTTTATGTTGTACAGGAAAATAAAGCGGAGAACGAACCACTGCTTAAAGAGTGGGGATACCTCTAGATATGGTGAAACCGCGAGAGCGGTAGATGTGTGGATCAAGTTTAGGAAATATGTGGAGGATGGACCATGTTGTTATTACCCCAGGATGATTTGAATAAAATAATACGAAAGAAAGTGTTTGTAACAGTGGTGTAGACAGGAAGAGTACTAAGTCTGGTAGCAACCACCATAGGTGTGATGTTAAATGTGTAGCGAACAACGCTTAAGAAAATAAAGGCTCGAGAAATAGTGTATGCAGAAATCAGCCAAACAGGTGGCCGAATATAATAACGGATGCAGTGTAAGTTGATGTTGTATAATGAAAGAGGATACGGTGTGTACTAAGCGACCGTTGTATAAATATTATTAAGGGATGGTATGACAATTAAGCAGAGTTGTGAGTTAAACCCAGTGGAGATACAACAGTAAGTTATAACGAATAAGCTGGACAGTAAGCCAGTAGCCGGTATTATGAGATAAGAATCTCAGTAAAACACAGTGTGAATTCCTATTGCAATCGCATGAGAGATTTACCGCCAAGAGTTACGCCTCTGCACTCTGTATGACTGAGTGTTTTGGTATTGCGTCTGCGCAGTAACGATCGAGTGGGATAGCTAGGATTTGGAAGATGATAATTGTGGAAGGCGAACAAAGAGAATTATAACACTATAAGACCGAGGCATATGAAATGCAAGGTCATATCAATGAAATGATACTGGTACAGAACTAAATATGGAAGCAGGACTGGCAATAAGTGACTACAGTAGCACTAAGTATCAAATATCGGTATGAAATATACCTCAGGTGTAGGAAATAACTGAGAGAGCACTACACATTAGGTAGTAGCTCAACCTCAACCGGCAGTAAGTCGAAAGGAATTGAGGCAATAATTGAGAAATACATAGCAGTATACACTGTAAATTGTCATGGAGGTAGAGGAAAGGTTTGTAACTCACCGAATTCGCTCACGGTAAGAGATACCACGCCTCGGTTGAGAAACCATGGTTACCAGGATAAAGATAATAATTGGAGATGTACAATACAGTATGAATAACGAATGGACAGGCCAGAATCGAAACTGGTTACGAGTTAAGAAAACTACAATGAGAATCCTTGGTTTAGGAACTAAACCGCTAATATGGTCAAGATCCTTTAACGGACCGCGTGGAAGTTAAAACGCTTCACGACGGTAGAACATTTTTAACCCTATGTTCATTGGTTGATTACGTGGGCGTAATCCCTTTTAAGGGGGGTAGAGCGTAAAACCGCTTAGTGTGTTTTACCGTACAAGTGTACGTGAACTATGTTGTGCATAGCACAAAAATAAATTGTTATGATGGTTGGCATGATTAATAATTTGTTATGGTGGTTGGCATGGTTAAATGGTGGTAATTGCGCACAGAAGATGCGAAATACTATTGTGGTAGGTGTGACTACCTTGGTAATGGTTGTGGGTAAGTACAAGTACTAAGGAGTAAATAAACTCCTGGGGAACTAAAGCCCCAATGGTGTGTGTTCGCATAATACCAAATGTAACACGATGTATTGTATTTTGATTAAAAACATGTATATATATATAGTGTGGTGATTTACGAAGGGTATGAAACTGACATGGAACTTAGTAAGAATTAGATTCCCTAGGTAACTTGATTAAAAGAGAATGGAGGTAATTGATAGACTAAGTTCTATCCCTGGGAGATGTAATGATTATGACTAGAAGGATCAAAAGATAGAAAGTGGAATATGCTTGAATTAATTGTTGGTTGAAAATGAAGTGGGAGGTGGAACTTGATTTGCATGCGATCAAGGGAAGCCGAACACAAATTGGGGTGGAAGGATAGTTCAACACTGATGCTGATCACATCAGGGTTGGATGACTCTTGAAGCTCCCTATAAGTGGTCACAAATAACACCATTAAGAAAGGATGCAAAGAGCATAAGTTGGACTTGGAGTTGTATTGAATTTTCAAAAGGGTTTTCAATTGGTATTTCCAAAACAGTGGATTGATATTTTGAATAAAGGATTCTCTTGTTTACCTAACCTGGTAAAGGATATTTTTGTAGTACTTGCTCACGAGCTGAGGACGTATGAGCCTTTGTCTTCGGACCGGTGACATGAGAAGTACATATGTTAACAATTAAGTGAATGTTTTGATCTCCCAAAGGAACGGGGACCAGCAGGTGTCCATCGCGACCGGGTTCTGCGGGGATCACAGTGTATATGTACTCAACGTGGGACTCGAGCCCATGAAGAGATGGAAAAGGTATTTCTATTTGTTATACGTTCTAAGGCATGTTGTGTGGTATGTGTAATAAATGTTACTTTGACCATGAGTCTTGATGTGGTTCAGTTCTGAATTGATTATGTTACTTGGGCCTATGAGTCCAAAGGTGGTCATGTTACCCAGACCTGAGAGTCTGAGGGTTGTTATGTGAGTACAATACTATTAAGGTACCCGGACCATTGAGTCCGAGGTAATCATGTGAGAATGATACGTTATGGATGGATGTGTATGTGAACCCGGACCTTCAAGTCCGAGGTTGTGGTGTAAGGTGTGTTGGTTATGGAAGTGTTTTATTATATAAGTAATTCCCGTATTCTAAACCAATGATATGTGGGAAGTGTGAACTTCGGGGACGAAGTTCTTTTAAGGGGGGTAGACTGAAATACCCCAAACCTTGGTATGTTGTTTAAACATTAAATAATAAATTATTAAGACTAAAAAGAGTCTTAGAAACATTAGTAAACAATTTAATGAATAGTAAATACAATTAATTGCCTAAAAGGCAATAAGTACAAATATGCTCTAAACCTGGGATAGTCTTGATTAAGACTTAATAAACTTACCAAGACTTTACTTATATATTAATGAGTCTATTAAATCAATTACCAAAGAAAACCGAGCTTGAAAACAAGTTAAAACACAAAATGTGCTTAAAGGAGTCATAAAGCACGTTTTTGAAAAATTGTCTTGTAAATGAGTTTTGAATGGCTAAATGTCCATCATTACTCTTTAATTAATATGTGTACTATTTAGTATCACATTTGGAAGTTTAAATTAATGGGGAAGTAAGAATTGCGTTTCTACGTGTCTTGTTTTTGAATAGTAACTAAAATAAGCTAGTTTGTAACTTATGTCAATATAAGTAATTTAATTGATCAATAATGACTAAGTAACCCCTTATATTTAGATGGGGGCCGGTTTGCATGTGGTGAGACGTCACCTTGCTGTGATTGAACAAATAAGTGAGCAAATCAGTGAGTATTGAAAAAAGCACTATTTGCTTTATGTATTAAATATCCCCAAAAGCAAATTCTATCTTCATTTCTCCTTTCCTCCTTCATTTCACACGGCTGCATCCTCTCTTCTATCTTCTTCTTCCTTCTCCATCGGATATGCTACAGCTCCAGCACCATCTTCAAGCTTTGACCACATGTAACTCCTAGCTCCATGGTCCAAATTCAATTTCGAGACCACCGTTCTTCTAGTTGGAGCAAGCTCTTCAACTTAGTCCTTTCAAATCTTCGAGAGCTCCATTTTGGTGCCAAGAGGAATCTCCATGGAAGGAGCTTGAGTTCATCTTTTCACGTATTATTGTTCTCCTTTGCTTCAAGGTAAGGAAACTCAAAGAAAAAAATGGTGTTTCCTCCCTGTTTAATGTTAAGCAAAAATAGCTTAAAATTCCTTTGGAAAATGAACGTACGTTGTGTATTGAAACTACCTAAAGAGCCAATGGTAATGACTTAGAAAAATGTTCTCAAAAGACTAGTAAAGGACATACGTATTGCTGTTTGTATTTGCAGGTGAAAGGCAAATATATTGTGGAAATTCAGTGTTTAAGATTTATGCATTTTAAGAGCCTAAGTGCTATGCAATTTAAATTGTACACTATGTTGTTATGTGGTGTATATTTGGTGAAGTTTTGAGTATAAGAGTGTACGTAAAATCATTTGGGAAGCTATACTTATGATGGGTGTAAAGAGCTTAAGCAGCAGGACTAGAAAAATTGCAGTACGTCAAATTCTGTAGGTTGGGTCCGGGACCTAGGTCATGGGTCATGTCCCGGACCATATATCAAAAAAAGACCGTGAGTTATACATAATTTTAGGTCCGGGACCTGGGTTAAGGTTAAGGACCCGGACCAAGCATTTAAAAATGGCCGAGAGTGGTAATATGTTGTGGTCCGGGACTTAAGGGAAGTACAAGGTCCCGGACCACCCTGCTAAATACGCCGAAGGTTTTCCTAATGTGTTGGTCCGGGACTTAAGGTAAGGACCAAGTCCCGGACCACTCTAAAAATGTTGTTTAAGGTATGAAAATGATGCCTAATGATGGGGATTGATGGATAATGATGTTATAAGGTTGTATAAGACATGTTAGGTGAGTTGTAATGACAATTTGGTGGGTGAAAAGTTAAGGTAAAATGGAAGAGTAAAACAAGTTTAAAATGCAAAGGTATTTAACTAGCTAACGGAGTTAACTATAGTCATTCGACGTTACACAAACATGTTACCCCAATGTTAATGAAGGTAACTTTAATGTACCAGTTGTTCGAGAATTGTTCGAGGAACCTAAATGGACATGGTAGAGTGGACTCCGGCGACAGGTATGGTTTTCTTGCAACCTGTGTCCTACCGGATTACACCGGCTTGTATGCCAATGTGTTTTTCTGTGTGTTTGCCACCTTGTAAGATAAAACATGAAATGAGTTTATAGTAATTCATTTATGTGGCGAATCTGGCCTCCGATACCGTTTAACCTCAAATGAGTGTTAAACCTTAACTAACTAGAACTAGGAACACATGAGAGATCGGTATTCGGTGTTAACGACCCAAACCTTGGGAACGTTCTAACCACGGCTATGCGTGAGTTAGTTGTGTATGGTTATTGTTTGTAGGTGTGTGAACCTCCCTTACATGCTTAACACGGTTGTGATACCGAATGGTGTGTGGATGTGATAGGTTCCATAATGGAGCCTTAACTACTTAACTATAAGTATATGTGTACTAATGGGGGGTGAGGAGTCCGGTCATGTTCCGGCCACGCGTGTGATGGACGGGAGTCGATGTCATACCCGGTTCGACTCTCTTGGTGTATGTTAGGTTGTTTACTCATTGGGTTTCCAATCTTCCCTTTAGCTTAGCCAAAGCTATGTTACTGACTCACGTCGGTTTTCTGGGGCATACAATGGTTGTTCGGTGTGCTAGGTTTACTGTACCCGACGCACCTTAGTGTTAAGTTATCTGTTCATTTAAAGAAACGGTAGCAAGTTATGGAACGAGCTTATCATGAGTTTGGCAACATTCTCTAGGCTCTAAAGTGAACTAATTATGGTTGGGTTGGTTCCTTAAGAGAACCGTACCCGTTGTATTATGTGTTATGGATGTATTGCAATTCCTATTCGGTGTGAAGTTATATGTGGTAAATTGTGGATATGTGGATTATGGTTATGAATTCAGGTTTATAATAAGAAGCGTTTAAGGATAACCCGATTAATGGGTAAATGTCGTCTGTTAAGGAAGTAACTCCATTAAGAGGAGAGCCACTCTAGGGTTAAAGGAAACAATGTTGATTTGTTATGTGTGGATGTATGGATGTGTTGGATGTTTGTTGAGCCCTATAGCTGGGCGTATGCATTGTGTTGTGTGTTTATGGTTTACATGCAGGATTTAAATATAATCAACAGCATGCTAGGACGACAATTAGTTGTGCGTGGCCCGGTAGCATGCGGGCTGCGGGATTACCATACCAGCAAAGGTGCTGAGCCCCTTGGGGGCCACCCTTTTCTCCTTTTTCTGTTTCAGGTACAAGGAGCTGGAAGCCGTTCGAGAGTAGAACGGGGTAGATGTTATTACGTGGGTAGCCATTTAAATGGCGTATGCAATGTAGGCGTAGTAAGACCGAAATTGTTATCGGCATTAGTTTGTAAATACTCGGTACAGTTGGAATGTATATGTATGGTTGTTGTTAATGGGAAGTGGTTGTATTGTGTAGTTGCTCGGGAGTCTTGTCCATCAGACCGATACAATGTATATGTATTAGCCTTGTTAGCCACGTGGGTGGTTAACGGCGTGTAACACCATTGGGTTATGTAATGTAATGAGTTGAGAATTCCGCTGCAGTTTGATGTTATGTGTACGGAAGGAGTTGGGGTGTTACAGGGCTAAAATTCTGGACCGGGCGGCCTGCATGCCAAAGCGGACAATATCACAACGGTGGGATACTGGGCTGTTACAATTAGGTACAATGGTGTTTTAAGTAAGAACTTGTTTGGGCCGCAAGAAAAGCACATGGGCCGAAATGTTTTAAAAACTGTGGGTGGGCCCTAAGGCCCAAATGGATTGGAAGATAGGCACATGGGACAGAATGAGCTGCCTAGGCATTGTTTAGAGAATGCGGCACTTAGGCCGGAATGTTTTGAGAATTTGGCACTTGGGCTGGAATGTGTTTGGGTTAGAAGTGAGGTGCATGGGCCGGAATGATTTCAAAACCATGTTTTAGATGTGAATCGGAACATGGGCCGAGTAATTTTGATTGGGCCAAAAAGATGATACCTAGATCTAGGATTTTGGGCCGAAGCCCGAGTGAAAAGTTTTTTTCCTAGACTAGAAAGAGCCTTGGGTTAAAGGAACTTTAGTGAAAATGCTTGATTGATTTTCTCGTTCTATGTGAATTACCATAAATTTGGGTGAGTTTGTTTCCATAGGCCTAGAACTAAATGGATAAACCAAATTGGGCTGAAAAAGAAATCACCTAATCTAAAATTTTGGGCTGAAGCCCACGGGATTCACATATTAAACCAACCAGGGCCTTTGGGTCGCAAACAATAAAGCCGCAAATTCGGATTGGGCTGAGTTGATATAGGAGAAGTTCCTATCAATTTCTAGGCTTGGTAGTAGGTCGATCATACAAGCAAACATGGCCCACACAAGTTCAACATGTCCTCACTTAACGCCTTAACCAATTCGGGTATGGATCGATCTGGAGAGGTGCTTGGGGCTTGGGCTCAGGTCACCACAAAGGAATAAGGCTTGCACGCCATTCTCTTTGGGCTTCCCCACTCTTTTCACATCACCTGAAGGTGTGCGTCTATGGTCGGGCCTTTAAATGACCAAACATGGGTTGGTAAGGACACTGCCAGGAAAACGCTTGGGGCTAAAGCCAAGGTATTAAGGGGATGTGGTTAGACGACATCCTCCTCTTTTCCCCCACTTATTCACATCACCTAAAAAGGTGTGAGTTCCTGATAGGGGACCCTAAAGCGGGTTCCGGGGTGGAATTGGGTTGCTTGGACCCTCGCTCTCATATGATGCAAAGGTGCATAAAATTAAATTGCGCACGAAAGTAAACAAACAATGTAATAAAAGCCGTAAATAAACAATTTCGAGATAACCCCTCTTTCTTAAATTTAAACAAGTTTAAAACTAAGAGCAGTCGCCATTCTGTGAGCCTCAATTTTTGAACCCCATCCTATGTTGATTTGAGTTGATTAAGATATGGTCGGGTTCTAGGTCCACTTATAACCTGTTTAATAACTATGTCATTAAGCATTAATTATTAAATCCTAAGCAAGCTCACTAGAACCTAATTACAGTCGCCACCTAATTTTGACCTAGGGTAAATTAGGAAAGGAGAGTTCGGGTTCGGGGGCTCGATATTCGACTTATTTAGGGTTCAATTACTTTCATTAACCCTCGAAGTCATTTTCCCTCTAATTAGTTTAATACGGCCTATTACGAGTCATTTTAACCTAAGTGCGCGAACTTCTGATTTTTTTTATAATTTAGCATTTTTTGACAAGAAATTAAAGTGAAGACTAAAACTACCTAAACTAGGGTTTTGAAGGTAGAATTAGGTCAAACTTTAATTATATCTGTAGCCACGAACCTAATGTCCGAGACCATGGACTCAGTTAAACTACATGATTATGAAAACTGAATTAAATTAAAAACCAAAACTTGAAAAGTCCGGGGCCACGGACTGTGTGTCCGTGGGCCCGGACATGTACTGTTAAAAACCCTAAAATTCGAAAAATTGAAAAACAAGAAATCCCGCCACTGTCTGTGGGTGTCCGTAGCCACGGACAACCTGTCCGTGGTCCCGGACCATAGGTCCGAGGTCACGAACCACCCATGGACAGTGGGTTTTTGGTGGTTCCCGACGGTGTTTTTGACTCAAAACTTATGCACGCGTAGCCTGAAAGATTTCCAAGATGTTAGTAATCAAATATTTGCAATTTGAAGTCGAATTAAGCACAAAACTTAGCAAACAAGTAACAAGGCAGAAATGAAAACGAATAGCAATACAGAAGCCGAAAAGAGTCGGTTTGAACCCAAATTTTGAGATAAGACAAATAAAGTCGTGGGGAGTTAGAAAAGTGAAATTCCCACATGTTTTACCTTCAAATTCATAATGATTCTTCACGTCAGGATTCGTCGGGAGCCTCGTTGATGGCAGATCCAAAAGAACTTCGAACCGGGCTTCTGACCTCTAATTGTTTTTGATGTTCTTCACGTTTTGATTGTGTTTTGGTGGGATTTTGATGATGTTTGATGCTTTGGGAGTTGGAAAACGAGTTTTAGTGGTGATTTCAGAGGAATTTCGGTATGATTTTGGTGGTCGGGTGTTGAAAAAACGAGAGAGGCTGTGTTTTCTGACTTCTTAGGGTTCTAGAGCTTGTGTGATTCTGTTTTTATCAAGAGATTTGCTGCTTTATGTAGACTTTCTTAAAGATAGAAAAAATCTAGTAAAAATGAGATTTTTTCGGAGTCTTATGAAGAGAAAACGTTAATTTGATGCGTTATTGAAATGCCAAAACTCAGAGACGGGTACCTCGCACAACGTATGAATGCATGGGGGGTTAAACATTTTTCTACGGCAAATATACTAACTGAAAATTAAATGTCAGCTAATCTCGACCTGTCGATCAACATTCAACCAAAATTCGATTCGAGTGCGATAAGCTAGTCTGTCTTTGAATTCGAACGGGTAAATGATACACAAACTTGGAAGTACTAAGCCTCGACTCAAAGCCAACTCTAATTGAAATAGAAAGCATTAAAACAAAAGCATGAATCCCCCAAAAGAAAAGAAAGGGGAAAAGGGGGTTACATGTAATAAGTTCAGAATCAAAATGACATTGATCTTCCAAAAGAACCAGCAAGAAACCAGACGATATCGAACGCAATAAGCAAAAAGCAAGGAAGATCAATAAACAAAACGAACAAGTACAAATCTGACGGTGGAACAACTGAAGGATTAGGTACCTAAGTGAACCGTGGTGTTTTGTTTTGCTCGCCAAGCTGGGCTTGCAAAATGCCGTGAAGAAGAGCGATGTTCCTTCGTTTACCAGTATGTTCGGTGAAGAGGGTAGAGAAAGACGATGTTCCTAGGTTGCCAGTTTGAGTTGCAAATTCGATAGTGTTGAGCGAGGGGCTCACTCCCTGAAAAATGAGAAGAAATGACTGCTGAATTGAGAGGGAGGTGACTACTACACTTGGCTTAAAGAAGAACAGCCAGAATGTGTAGATTAGGATTTTTTTTAGTTGTTGGTAGACGAAGGCTGAGTACGAATTGGGAGATGGAGGAAGGAGGTGTTGGTCGATGGAGGTAGTCGATGGTGGTGGGTAAACGGTGACTGTTAGCTACGGTATTTCTGAAGAGGAAAATAGGGGAGCTTGAGTTCGAATAGAGGGCAGTGAGGATGAGGGAGCTCGAATCGTGTTTAGGCTTTTGTGATGGAGATCTATGGTAGCAGGGAGAGGAACAGGCTGAATATTGATGATGGGGTAGTATCGATTCCATCTCTGGTTCAGGGTGTTTTGTTCTTTCGGAAGCAAAAAGAATGAAGACGCCTGAGATATTTTGATGTTGAGAATAGATGGGGAAGATGATCGAGCAACAGAACTGGAAGAAGGAAACAACTACTGTTGCTTACCAAAAACAGGGTTAGTTTGATGTCATTTTATTAAAGAAACATAGGGTTTTTTAGAAGACAGATCTTGGCTGGGAGAGCAAGTTAGGGTTCTACTTTGCTATAAGGGTCGGGTTTGACACGAAGTCAAATGTGTGCCAAAGTAAAAAAAACAAAACAAACCCCTGCGTGTACTGGGGTTCGAAATTGGGTGTATACCTCCCCCATACATATACTAACTGACCATGCTACAACCGAACTCAGTTTATTCATGTTAGAAATAATAGTGAAACTCTTATACCAGCTGAAAGGAAAATTAAATAGGCCAACGCTCCAAACAAGATTCGAACCTGCTGGTTCCCCAACAAACATACTAAACCAGTTGAGCTATGACTAGATTCAGTATACATACGAAGAAGTAAAACTAAGATTATAACCCGAGCTGGACGATATCTCTAAAAAGGGCTAGATTTTAAATGAGAATTTACAGAAGGACGAAAGAGTTCTATCTAAAAAATTGTTTTTCTTTCTAAGAATCATAAAATGATGGACCATGGGTAAAAAATATAAAGCGAAAAAAATCATGAAATAAAAGAATAATAGGTACATGAAATATATAATGAAATAGTACTAATAAAATGGTGATAAAAATACAAGTGAATGTAACAAAAACGGAAACCGAGTTAGACATGTACGAATAGCAAAAAAAAAAAGATAGAATAAACAAGTAATAGAATCAAATAAGATAAAAGAAAGCTTAATCAAATAAGCAACAAAATGGAATATAGTACTATGAATAATAATAGTAAAAGACACATAAAATGATAGAAACTAATAATGATAAAAACCGAATAAAGGCAAATACTAAAAATAAAATATACATAAAATCACAATGAAATAAGATAAGCTAAGTAAGTAACAAAATGGCATAAGGTAAGGACAATGTAGAACAACTAGACGAATAAATAAGCGAATACGAAATAGAATAAAATAACATAGTAAAATAAATAAGTGAACAAAGAGGAACGGGTTTGAAATCGGACTGTCGTTCGAAATTCATTTTGAAGAATCTTGTTTTTATGAAATGCTTTGGAAAAGATTATAAAACAATGGTTTCATTTTGGCATGCATGCTAATACGTTTTGGAAAAGAAAGACGACAAGCCCTCTTGTTTTAATTATTTTTTCTGAATTTTGCTTTATGGGTTGAGAATTTTTGGTGTCTATAGATGGCTCCCCTTGATTCAATTTGTGAACCCTTGTAGAAATTGATCAAGGTTGACGGGGCGCCAAATATTCTCACAGTGATTTATGATTTTTTCTAATGGGCGTGGGTGCACAGGGACTTATGACGGGCCCCAACTAGACCTCTTGATATCTAGCTCTAGGACTTATGACGGGCCTAGAATGCTATTGAAAGTACGAGGGCTTATGACGAGCCTCAGTTAGACCTCTTGACATCTAACTCTAGGACTTATGACGAGCCTAGAATACTAACAATAGGGTTGGTTTGGGCACACGAGAACTTAGGAGTGCCTCAACTGGACCTTTTGATCCTGTTCTAGGGCTTATGACGGGCCTAGAATACGATTGAAAGTACGAGGACTTAGGAGTGCCTCAACTAGACCTCTTGATATCTAGCTATAGGACTTGTGACGAGCTTATAATACCAACAATCCGATTGGTTTAAGGTGCACGAGGACTTAGGAGTGACTCAACTGGACCTCTTGATATCTAGTCCTAGGGCTTATGACAAGCCTAGAATGCGATTGAAAGTACGAGGACTTAGGAGTGCCTCAAGTAGACCTCTTGATATCTAGCTATAGGACTTATGTCGATTGGTTTAAGGTGCATGAGGACTTAGGAGTGCCTCAACTGGACCTCTTGATATCCAGTCCTAGGGCTTATGACGGGCCTAGAATGCGAATGAAAGTACGAGGACTTAGGAGTGCCTCAACTAGACCTTTTGATATCTACCTATAGGACTTATGACGAGTCTATAATACCAACAATCTGATTGGTTTAAGGTGCACAAGGACTTAGGAATGCCTTAATTGGACCTCTTGATATCCAGTCCTAGGGCTTTTGACGGGCCTAGAATGCGATTGAGAGTACGAGGGCTTAGGAGTGCCTCAACTAGACCTCTTGACATCTAGCTATAGGACTTATGACGAGCCTATAGTGCAATTGAAAGTACGAGGGCTTATGACGAGCCTCAACTAGACCTCTTGACATCTAGCTATAGGACTTATGACGAGCCTATAATACTTTAATGGAGTTGTACAAAACTCACTGCTTTGAGTGGCTGATTTGAGGATGACTCTGGTCGTGGGTTGATCTGGGATTGGATGCTTTTTTATTTTTTTCGTGAGGGATGTGATAGTTGAATGTTTTTGCTGATATGGCCCTTGACTTCATCAGTGTGGGACTTGTGTTTTGGTTTTGTTTTGACAGTCTCGCCCGATGTGCACTATAGTTTTGGGATTTGGTTGGACTCTTGGCTCCAGAGTTTCGAGATGGCTCCCGAGTTTTTGTTTTGGTTTTGTGATTTTGTGGTCGGTCTTTTGAATGGATGTTTTTTTTGAATGAGTGACTTCGGGAACTCGATGATTTTGATATGATCGGATGGATCCGGTATGATTCATGACTCCATTGTGAGCTACAGCTCTGGGATGGTTGGTGGGTTTTGATTTGGTTAGAGATTTTTGGGATGGCTGGTGGGTCTTGATCTGGTTAAAGATTTTCGGGGGGGTTGGTGGATTTTGCTTTGGTTTGGACTTTGAGTCGAATGGTGGGTTGATGTGATTAGTGGGTTTTGATGTGATTGATGTATTTATACGTGGTAGATAATTTCTTTGTGGTGATGAATGGCTTCAGCGTGGCTCCAGGTCGGCTCTTATTACGGTTTCGGGCTGACCCCGGGATGGATCCATTGGTGATAGCAAAGAAGAAAGGTGAACTTTCGCCTGTGAGGTTGTCGCACCCTGAGCGGACTGCCTACGTACTCAATTCCGTATTGAGATCAGACCATACGTAGTTCGAAACTCTGTGGACTGCCTTGGTGAGGAAATGGCTCCTGTGTAGCCCTAGGGATGGTCTCTGGGATGGTCTCAATGTCTGAGGATGGCTCCCGCATGGCTCCAGTTTGGTTCTGGATATGGTGTTGATGAGGCTCGAGCATGACGCTAGATGGCTTCGGGATTGTCTTCGTATGGCTTCGGATGACTTTAGAATGGTTTGATGTAGCTCAGCAATAGCCCGAGATAGCTTTAAAAAGGCTAGATGTAGCTCGATGATGGCCCGAGATGGCTCTAGTTGACATCTTTTGATCTAAAGTTACGTTTCAACAACTACAACTGAAGTCGACTTTCAGCGAGACTAGGCAGAGTTCTTACCTGTCGGATGTTGAAGATGAAATGTTTATGATGCATGCAAATACAACTAGATACGATGCAAAATGCATATGCAATTTGTGGAGTGAGGGTACGGTCCTATCTCTATTAATATGAGGTTTACGAATATAAGACCTCTTCGGTTTGATCTTGAGTGATTGTTGAACTCGAATGCGTGAATCACTTTTCTCTTACGGAGGGATATGGGTCAATTTTTGTGAGTATTGCTATGTGTGCTAATGGTGAGATGATACTCTCGACGCTCGGAGCAGTATTTTCCTTAGAATTTCTTTCAAGGTTTTGGACATTCTAATCCTTACAAATTCCTCTCCTACAATGGGGTAGACTGTTTATGATTCGGTGCTTAGACTGAAGATTCACTCGCACTCAGAAGACCTTGTAGGGTAAGGCCACACTCATTCGCTCATGGTCCCTTTGGTATGACAGAACATGTTGATAACAAGTATGAAGCTTATGATTCATGTTTCAGATCCAATACTTTTGGTTAACGCTCATCAACTTATGGGTCGGAGGTCTTTATTGGGTTATAGCGGGGCTGAGGGGTATGATGTATGTCACATGGGACTGGAGGATGTATCTGGGAGTTGTGGAGCTTTTGTGCAATAGAGGATATGTTTCACCTTTGCCATGGGTGGAATGATTAGACGGGTTTCGATAACCTTTTATTGGTTTCTACGGGACATCATTGGTCCTTTTGATTTGGATTTCTTTTTCATGCCTTTTTTGGTGTACGGTTTGAACTTTCTTCTCATTTTTGTGTTTTTGAAATTGCATTTGGCTCGTTGACTTTCTCTAGCTTTCTTTACTTCGTATTTTGGCTTCCAGCTTTGGAGTTGCATTGACTCATTGATCTTCTTGAACATTTTTGGTGTTCTTTCTTGGTGTTTGGCTTTGGAGTTGCATTGACTCACTGATTTCTTCAAACATTTTATTTGCTATTTTTGTGAAAGACGGTGGGGGAGAGACCATGGCTCCAGCTCCTACGAGATCCTCTATTGCTAGGGCAAGTAAGTATATGTGGGGTGGCATGTTGTGGAGTTTTTTTTTAAAGAAAGAGTTTTTCACGAAAGGCTTAGAGGGGCTCACTAAGGGATTATGTGTAGGACAATCAAAGCCTTTTGGTTTTGTGGAAATTTTTGTTCGTAAGTGCCTCATCATTCTCATTAGTCAATGATTGTTTCCTTACCATTCTCATATCTGCCCTTGAATCACAGTTTGTGTCCTGTTTATCGACATTGATCTCACTATGAATTGTGCCTCTTCATGTGCTAAAAGAATGTACATGTCGCTCGTGGTTTTACCTCTATGACCTTTCTCCCCCTTCTCTCATTGCTCAGGGGAGTGTCCAAAACGTTCACTCATGGGAAAAATACCGCTCTTCGCACACTACTCACTTGATTTGTGATACTGATTTTGATTAGACCCTTGTGTTCTTTGACGGGTCAAAAGTTTTGTGGTTCAAGCATTCTGTTCAATCAATCTCTCATGATTTTCCCTAAGATGTCGTTTCGATACGAGAGTGTGCAAATGTGACTATCTACAATGCATTATATAGTGGTAATATGGAATTACTATATCTAAGATGCATGAAGTGGTGGTGAAGATGGCAATGCTGACTTTGGATTTGACTGAATGTTTTTTGTGTTTGTTTTTTGTGTTCTTGGATGCAATGCATAAGTGGTAAGGTTATGACTAGTCTCGCTTGAGTCGAATTCAGCTCGTGGTTCATGAAGCTCATCCCGACATCGTTGGCCTGAAGGTGGTATAGCTGTTAGGGTGTGTGGTGTGATGTGAGAGAAGTTGTTTTGGAACAATGTTCAGCTGGTTATTGGCTCCAGGATTTTGGTACTTTTAGGGAGTGACAACTCTCGCATGGTGACCCCACAATATGGAAAAAGACTGCTTCTTTTCATCTTGGGCACTGATGCACATGGCAGAGGTTCAAACTCCCCGGTGTTTTCTACTATCCCTTTAAAGATCAGGCTTTGGATATTGAGGTGTTAGGATGAAAGCTGATATGTGATGAGGTGAGGATGGAACACATGATGGTGCATTTCTTTATGTGAACGGACCTTATGCATGATTGGTGAACTTTAATTGAATGGAAATACATGTGACTCTTTTTTGTCATGCATGCTATGCATGTGATTGGATTTTGATTGCAATTTTGTTGTTGTGTTTATCACGAGAGGTATCTATGCAGTAGACACCACGAATTTTCACCACATAAAGCGAAGTTTCAGAGTGATTGATAGAATGTGAAGGGTCACCTTATTCATTATTTTCTTTAACCAATACATGCATACCAAAAGAAACCAAGTTTTAGAAAACAGTTTCGAAAACGTGTGCTTTCAATGTGGTGGATTTTCTCAATATGAATTTTGACGCTCGGTCATTCACAAAGAAAATAGGGAGTGGAGAACCCTATACACATTGATCTAAACAAATTCAAAGGGAATGTATAAACCTATACATGTATTCTATTCAGAAATGGACAAGAGAGGAAAGAAATCATAGGGGGAAACCTATACATCATCAATTCTAAAAAGTCATTAAAATGGGGAATTTTGAGCTAAACTTCATCTGAACTCTTCTAGTCTATTTTTGGGGTTCAGACTGACTTCTCACGCTTGGACTCCTGGTTGGCTGCTCGCTTGTCTTCAGGCTCTTGAACGGCTGCTCACTTGTCTTTGGGCTCTTGACCGGCTGCTGGCTCGTCTTCAGACTCTTGACCGGTTGTTGGCTCATTTTCAGGCTTTTGTAGTGAAGCAATACTGTGATCAAACAAAATGGGCTGGTGTTCTTCTGATTTTCAACAGTTTGAACTCGAATCGGTGTCACTAGTCTTTATGTCGCTTGACTCGGGTTGGTACACCTCTAATTTTGTATTTGAACGGTTGGTGTTGGTCTTTATGTCGCTCGGCTAGCTCCACGGGTTAGTGCGCCTCTGGCTTTCGGCTCGATCCGTGTAGTCGATCTTACTGCTTCACTTGCTCTGTCGAGGGGAATGAGGGTTATTTTTGAGAAAAGAAAGGTGAATGACTGAGCACAAAATCTTATGTGAAAACACGAAATGACTAGTACGCTCCACGATAATGATCGCTGCTCTTGAAGGTGGGCAGAACTTCAAAAATAGCGGGTCACAACATGGGGACTAAATCATTTATTTTGAAATACGTTTGTGAAAATCAACTTTGAAAACTGTTTTCGAAAACTAGTTTGAAATAATGTTGGTGAAAATGTCATTTGAAATTTGTTTGTAGGAAGTAGGTTTCCGACTATTTTTGAAAATCGTTTTGGAAATTACATTTTAGTGAAATAAATGTTTTTAAAGATGGAGTGACAGACTTTAAAACCGCGAATGCTTGTCAGTAAAATTTAGATGGGGTTCTAAATTAAACGAGCTTGTAGGAAAGCTTTAAGAGACATAAAAAGGAGAATTCCGAACGTTTTAAAACAGATTGGTTTGAAAAAGTGGTTTGCACACATATATGACATAAAGTAAATCGTGGCTATGTTTGATGGGGAGCTGTATGTGTTGATGTTGGGATAATCACTTTCCAGGTCAATTACGGTTCTGTCTCACCGGGGGAATCATCGTCCCTTCACTGACTACGCTATGTCATGTGATTATCCAACAACACGCTCACTTTTCAGGAAACTCAGGGAAGTACTGCATGGGATCAGGTCTCCCTTCGTCTGCACGATAAGGTGTGTCTAAAGTCCAAATTATTCACTGACTACGCTATGTCATGTATGGGTATCCGGTAAATACGGGAGCCTCTATGAATTTGTAGCATGACATTGGGCTTTAAAGACACCCGTGGTGCAAAGGAGTCATGGAGAACTGAGCCCATGCAATCTTCAGGGTAAGGCAAAGGGTGGTCAGATAGACGGCATACAAGGGGTGACTACCCATAAAACCCGTCGTAGACACCGGACCAGGCAGCTGGACACTGAAGGCTCATGGCTTACTATATGCTGGCTTTGACTCGAAAGGGTAGGTGTTGAAGGGTCATGAGTTTTTCAAGGCATAGATACTACGATCATACCGCCTTGTGTGCATAGTGATATGACAAGATCCTTTAGTTTTGATGATAGCAAACCTTGTTTGTCTATCTAATGCGTTTGTCAAGATTCATGATTTCAGATAGACAGGTGAATAAGTGGCTTAGCACGCAAGGTTGCAAGCGCACTTAAGTCATGAGTGGCTTAGCATGCAAGGTTGCAAGCGCGCTCAATCCACGACATGTGCTCTACCAGTCGGGCATCTATCGGCGAGAGCTCCAGAGAACTTCTAGCAAGACACAAGTAGTCAAGAACCACACCATCACATATCTCTTACATCAGACATCAAAAAGGACCAAATGGAGTTAGCAACGTCGATAAACTCACTCAGATTATTCACAACCACACAAACAACTTGCTCATGACAAACACACGACAAGAGGTGTATCTCATTAATGAGCAAGATAACAAGATAAACAAAGGCTATTGATGAACATCATTACATAGCCGTAATACTTCAGAAGAGAGCATTAATGAGCCAGACAAGTTCAGACAAGTTGAAGTGTGCAAGTGGTGATCGACCACTTGGGGAGACGCGCCGCCAACTTGCCCATTCACAAGGCAACGCGTGTGCTGGTGGCTCCAAATCAAGTTGGACAAAAATCTGCAGTAGGGTGCGCATATTATATTCGTAGAAGAATGAGTATTCTACTCTTAGAGTCTACAACTCCGAGGTTGTTAGTTGGTATCTCAACTAACTAGTATAAATACATGCTTTAATGTTCCTTGTAAGATAAGCCATGTACGAGAGAAAAGATAGAGATACGAGGGCTAGTGAGGACTGGGTTAGAGTATCAATACAGGGGTATTTGATAGAGCGACAGGTCGGGGAACGGTTGGGGAACCATAGGCCGATAGTCAGGAGAGGGTTGACGACTTTAGGGGTAAAGTCGAACTGTCCCGGGAGTCCATGTGTGGGGCAAGGGAGGTTGAGTGAATTTTGTGTGTGTAAATTCTCAATCGAAATGTGTTTTCCAGTTTAACCATTGCCTCTCGTCTATCAAGTTTTATTAGAGTCAACGATACGTCCAAGACACGTCGAGGACGCATCAGGAGCGCTTGCGACTTTCAATTGGTATTAGAGCAGGTCTCTTCTAGAAAGCTAACTGCTTTGGAAGACGATCAAGATGTCTCATGCAAGCATTCTAGCAACAGAAGAAGGTTCTGCACCAAATCGATAACCACTCTTCAATGGTGACAACTACACTCACTAGAAGAACAAGATGGAGTTTCATATCAAGTTTGACGATCCAAGAATGTTGAGGGTGATAACACATGGAGAGTACACCTTCTAGAATCCTCAAGGACAAGACATATCTATCGACAGCATGACAGATGAGCAAATCAAGAAGCTGGTATTCAACGCTCGAGCTGTAAGAATACTTCATTGTGCACTACTACCTGAGCAATACTCAGAGATTGCTTCAGCTAAAACGGCCCAAGAGATTTGGAAAACTCTTGAGGTCACATATGAAGTGAATGATGAGATCAAAAAGACTCGTATTGAGTTGCTACTCACTCACTGGGAGCTATTTAAGAAGGAAGAAAAGGAGAGCATCTCTGAAATGCATACAAGGTTCACTAAGCTGATCAACGAAATGTTGGTGCTTGGAAGAACTATCTCTAACGAGGATCAAATTCGGAAGTTCCTCAGATCTCTTCCTGCCTCCTTTGATAGCAAAGTCAATGCCATGCAAGAAGTGCATGATCTCTCTAAGATGTCTCTGGCAGACATGCTAGGATCTCTAATGGCTTTTGAGTTAAAACTACAACACAGAAACTCGGAAAGCTCATCAAGAGATAGAGTGAAAGGCATAGCCCTTCAAGTAGCTGAAAATGAAAGGTCCGAGTCAGGAGACTACAATGACGACATGGTCCTCTATGCTAAGAGGTACGTTCGAAAGTTCATAAGAAATAAAATGAGGAAAGGCGAGGAGTTCAAGGAGTCGGATGATCAGAAAAAAGCAATGACAAGTGTTTGGGTGTTCAAAACACAGACATCATATCAACGACTCCCCACAGCGATCACGAGAGGACAACGACAGGGTCAAGAAGCCTGTCCGACGATCATTCAACAAGGACCAAAGAAGGAAGCCTTCGTTGCCGCATGGGGAGATTCTGAACAGAGTGATGACAATCAAACCTCAAACAGCGACACCTCACAAGATGAGAAGGCTCACCTATGCCTTGAAAATGTGTGCTTGATGGCACAAGGCAATGATGTCTCAAAATCAGAAGGAGAAGAAGAACAACATAAGGTAAACTTTTCTAAACTTAGATGGAGAATTCAAAAGGCTGAACTTCTAGGACTTAGAAAGTTTTCTCTTATATTAGTTGATCACCTAGAGGCATTAGAAACTGAGAGCGATGAACTTTTGGAAGAAAATGAAAAGTTAAGAAAAACCTCAGATAAAAGCAAGGTAGATAATCTCATGAGGGCACTCATGAAATTACAAAGAGACTATAGTGAAATTCTCACCATTCATGAAAAGTTGAAGTATGAAAAACAACCCGAAATCGATGAATTGATTGTTGCTCTTAACACCAAGGAAAAGGAACTAGCTACCACCAAAGAAAAATATTCTAAGATAGATGCTGTTTCTAAGACACCCATGAGGAGAAGCAAACGACAGGTCGGACGCCAGTCAGAGACCAGTCGTAGAGATGTCTGCAGCTTATGCAGAAAACCCGATCATCATGAATCCAATTGCCATAAAATGAGTTTTATGAGGCATTGGCAACTTAAGAAACTAGGACTAAAATGGGTAGTCAAAAATGATCTTAGAGTATTAAATGGTGGAAATGGGTCCAACCTTTCTGTGGACCCTAACCCCACATCACTAACGTGTTAAGTGCAGAATCGAGTGAGAATGGACCCCTGCTGGTACATCGAAAGTGGGTGCTCTAAACACATGACAAGAGACAAGAAGAAGTTCTTCTCACTCGAACCAGGAAGCCAAGGAACCATTTCCTTTGGCGACAACAAGAAAGGAAAAATCATCGGTGTAGGTAAGGTTGGTATTACTTCTGACTATGTCATAGATAATGTAAATCTAGTTCATGGTTTAAAATTCGACTTGCTTAGTGTTTCTCAAATTTGTGACAAAGGGAATTCAGTTCACTTCTATCCTACACATTGTAGCATGGTAAGTCAGAACAATGGCAAAAAGTTGTTAAAGGGAAAAAAGGTGGAAAATGTTTATGTAACAAGCTTAGAGGATATTGACAGTCCAAATCTTCCATGCTTGACTGCTTCAATAGATGACTCTACTCTATGGCACAAAAGACTAGGGCATGTTAGCACTTCCTTACTAAGAAAACTTGTCAGGAAACAGTTGGTAAGAGGTCTTCCTGAGATTAATAAATCTGACATCAATCTTTGTGATGCTTGTGTTAGAAGCAAACAAACCAAGACTTCTTTTAGATCAAAGAACTCAGTTAGTACATCCAAACCACTTGAATTACTTCACATGGACTTGTGTGGACCTATGAGAGTCAAATGTTTTGGAGGAAATTGGTATGTGTTGTAATTGTTGATGATTACTCACGGTTTGTTTGGACACTCTTTATTGCTTCCAAAGACGAAGTCTTTGAGAAATTGCAAGCCTTTGTAGGAAAAGTCCAAGTACAACCCAATCTCAAGATCAAGACTCTTTGGTCTAATCATGGGTCAGAATTTGAGAATCAACAATTCATGGATATGTGTAAACAGCATGGGATTAGTCACACATATTCAGCACCAAGAACACCCCAACAGAATGGGGTAGTTGAAATACCCAGAGTTTCTAAAGGATGAATTACTTTGCTAATTAGGTCTTAATGAGCTATTAAGCATCTTTAAATCCTAATATTGGCATCACATTAGGACCAGAAAAGTCCTTAATAGCATTGTATTGTTTTAAAAGTAGCTAGCTAGAATGCTCCAATAACATTGTGACAACCAAGCTAGTAGGTGATGCAGCAGCTAGCTTATGTAGTAAACACACAAGTAGCTGATGCAGCTGCTTGGGAAAGCTAGCAAGCAAGTAGGCGACTCATCAAGCTAGTAAGCAAGTAGGTGACTCAACAAGCTAGCAAGCTAGTAGGATGTCTTAAGCACGACCAAGCTAGTAAGCAAGTAGGACGTCTTTAAGCACAAGGTGGCAAGCATGAGGTGGCAAGCACGAGGTGGCAAGCATGAGGTGTCAAATTAGCATTGGTTAACACTAGGACCAATAGGAGCTCGACACCTATGCAGCCTAGTAGGAGGTGTCACCATACTATTAGACCACGCCTTGGTCCAATGAGAATAGGCTGCTGCCCCACCTCCCTTAGTCAGCCCATGTGTTGTCTTTCTTATATTAAGCCATATTATGAACCAATCAGAAGCTAGCAAATGGAGCCTAAGGTGTCACCACTTAGAAGTTTACTTAATCAAGGAGGAAATTGACAAGGATCAGCCCTTGCCTATATATAACCCACATTCATACTCCATTCTCTTCATCCCACTCTTGTGTTCCTGCCTCCATTAAGAAGAGAAAGAAGAAGAGAGCTTACATTGCTTACCACTTCAGCCAAGAGCAAAAAGGAAGAGGAGAGGAACCTTTGACTTACTCAAATCATTCATCCATCATCTAGATCTCCTACAACCAGTTTAGAAGAGAGCAAGAAGGAAACCTACCTTGGGAGGTAACCTCTGGTCGTAAAAGAAGAGAGGACTGGAAGCTCCATACTTGCCATTTCCAAGGTGCTCCAAGCTGTTCAAGGGTGCCTTAGATTCCTAGCAAAGTTGTGCAAGGTAACTTCATGGTTACCATCCTTTAATAAATCTGTATGTTTTACAGAAGTATTACCCCTATATTATCTAATTAAAATTCATAGGTATTTATTAGCCTAAAGCTAGAAAAGTTACAAAAGTGTTTTAAGGAAGAAAAGGATGTGTTTACCGTAACACCCATACTCTAAAATCCGGATAATCTAACGCGCCTAACAGAAATAAATGTTCGAGTTGCAGCGGAAATAAAACCGATAATAAACTTAAATGGGTGTTACTCGCCATTGCTCACCCATGTGAGCAATGAAGCGTTACCAACAATTCAATCTTACAAATCCACAATGATGACAGAGACAATTACAAACCAAGGTTTACAATAATCCAAAAGAGATAAGTAGTCTAACTAAATCAAATTCATAAAGTTCGGGTGCAGCTTATCAAAGTCTAACTATCCCCAAAGCCCGCTCTTGCGCGTCGGTCTTCAATCAAGTACCTGTAATATGTTGCCATAAAGGCTCAGCACGACGGCTGGTATGCTTCTCATATGATCCTCTTGGACCTTTGAACTACTCAGATTATTTAGCCCAATTGTTAACATGCAGTTCCGGTTTCATGCTATTCCGTTTTGCAACATATCAACTACAAAAAGCGATAATAAAGCAATCATCAATTCATCCAAATCACATAGTTCATACCATTCCACAACCAGCATATAACATTCAACGCATAAGAGAATGAGGTCACATAATGAGAGTTAGTCATATGGTTTCTCGTGTTAGGGTTGTTGTTCGTTCTT
The DNA here is from genome assembly GCA_023374045.1 of Limonium bicolor. Taxonomy (NCBI): domain Eukaryota; kingdom Viridiplantae; phylum Streptophyta; class Magnoliopsida; order Caryophyllales; family Plumbaginaceae; genus Limonium; species Limonium bicolor. Next base: position 444,280,358 of record CM041777.1, read on the forward strand.
CAGAGGTAGACAAGCTCTCAACTTATTCCTTGTTCCATTTCACTTTTTATCTTTTCCACTTTACCACCACACTCTCACTTAGCTTACAAATCCTGGGCCCAAATGACCTTACTTAGTTTACAATTTCTGGGCCCAAATGCCATTACACCAACGGCGGTGCCTCCGTCCAACAAAGTTTGCATTTGTTAGAAATCCACAACTTAAAGTTGTAGGATATAATGTTATTGGGGCCCAAATGCCCTTACACCAGCGGCGATGCCTCCGTCCAAGCAGCCATACGATACTTGGAGTTCCTTGAGTGGGCCTGTTGTCAGTCGTCCCCTCTATGATCACAATACGCAACCAGGCGGTCCTGGATTCCTCACCATCTTCCATCTTCCATCATAGCCAACCTCTCACTGAATTGTTTAAGTTCTCTTGACTAATGCCTAAGATTCAATCTTAGGTTATCCAGTGTTTAATTTCTCAAGTGTATGTGGACCTTGTAGGTCTTTGATGTATGCCTAGAAGTCATCTTGTGTAAATTCGTACCCGAGTTCATTTCTTCTTGAGTGATGTTCTTGTTGGCACCCTGTCCCTTATACTTATGGGGCGATGGGCGACGTGCCTGTGAGACCCGATATAGGGTTAAGACAGGGACGGTTTGGATTAGGGAGGAGACGAGTGTTCAACGTTGCCCACGTTGGAACGCTCCACTGACGGTCCGGGGTTCCCCTTTGGGGAAGGCCTTGGGTCAGCTTACTCCTTGGAGTATGAGTTACTATGGATCCAGCTTGGTGTTGGATCCTGTTGTTTGATAGCTGCTTGGGAGTTGATGCCTCTTGACCTGGGCCTGGGTCCTAGGGACGGTGTTGATTAATCAATCGAGACCCAACCCCACTAGTCTCGAAGTCTAGTGTCGGGATAAGTGAGTCGGTGTTGAGAGCTCGTTGTTGGGTGGTTAAAGTCCACTCCTAGTCCCTGTCTGGCTATGGTGGTGGCTGTCTTGAGGCACGGGCCTTGCCCTGCCCGGGATAGGCATTCATAAGACTGGTCGGGCCTTGTGCCCGACGCAGGTGATGTTAACCTTGTCAACATGCATGCTTGTTTGCTTGTGTTCTTCTGTGTGCTTGCGTGCTTGTGTGATCAGTGGAATGTTGGTCTTGTGATGTCTTGTCGCGAGAAAATTTTCCATATTAGAGGTTGCACATTACAATTTTGACTTGGTGTTGGAAGAGTGGTCGTGTCAACCATGCGGGTGGTTGGCGTCTGTGACACCCGGATGAAGTTTATTCCGCTACATAGTTAACTTGTAATATGGCTAGGAGCGTTGTTCGTACGGTTGGATGTTTATTCGGGGGTGTTAAAGAAAGTGGTATCAGAGCGTAGTTACGCTCTGATGACTGGAACATAGAAGTACCGAGTATAGGAAAACCTGGAATTAGGAATTCTAACAGCGAGTTAAGGGTTGGGGTAGTACGTGAGGCGCGTTAGTTAGGGTTCTTCCCCAGTAATACTGGATACCTAACAAACACCTACACCCAACCTTCACATCCTTAATTGTCTCTTAAATTTAGAGAAAGAACACCAGAGAGGTAGAAAGCCTCCTCTTACTCGGGGAAACCCGATCTGACATCTACTTAATGTTATACAATCAACCCGAGAAGAAAAGGATAATACCCGTAGAGGGACCAATTTTAGCGACAACTTGGGTCGACATGTTTAGCAGTCGATAGGACCCTACCTCACAAGCAAAGAGGACCAAAATTCCCTAAAATTTATAAAATAAATAAAGCTCAAATAAGCGATTAATTAAGCTAAGGATGGGATTGAGATAAATTCCTCAATTCATACACCTGAGAGGTTAATTTTAGAAAACCTCTCAAAAAACAATGAAATAAGAGAGTATAGTTCAAGACGAAATTACACCATAAAATTGGTACAGTCTACAATATTTAAGGAAGCATGGCACAATATAATATTACGGAGTTCAATAAATTCCCTGCTCCTTCTCACGTTTCTCTTCATTCTCTGCATTACCTGAGAGACACAACACCTCAACTGGCGATCGGTATGCATCGCCACCACCTCCTTTCTTCTTCTTTTATTCAATTATTCTTCTAAGTCTCTCCATATCAGACAGCTGAAATTGGTGACCACAACTGGTCATTCTCTTCTGCTTCTACCACCGGCGAACGAGGAACATACATGCTAATGTCTCCTTCATTCTCTTCTCTTTCGAGTTGTTTTATTCCTTTGGAGCCCCGCAATCGTCCCACGTAGGACAAATACATCTTATTTTTCTTCTACTCTCATGTTTCTCTTCATTCTCTGACATAACGAATTTTCCTAGACAATAATTGTAGTTCCCTAAGAAAAACACATTGGTACAGGGATCATAAAAAGAACTCTTGAACCTTGTAAATAGCCATTACCAGGCACTAGTTACCCACCCCAACACAAATCAAACAGATAAGAAAATGGCAGTAAATTCGCCACTATGTTTAGACATCTATCGAGTATTTTGATCAAGAAGACCAAATAAAAGGAGTTGGGTACAATAGAGAATTAAGTTTCAATCAGGGAGGAACAAATTCCGAAAGAGGAACTGTTAAAACACCCGTAAGCAATGCCACGGGCAACTGTAGAATTCAATTTTATAAAAAGAATAAACCCTTTGGATCATGTGTTTATCATTAACTATGATTATGAAGGAAATGTTACGAAGTCTCACCAACGAATATAATTAAAACTCTAGTTCCAATAATTGATATGAAATACATCAAGATGATACAGTGAAAAACTGAGCGTTCAAGTCACGCATAAGGCTCGTGCCATAACACTGGGTTATAATAGATTAACAATTGCCATAACCTCAGTAAGATTATCCCAATATTGCTGTAAACATAACCTCCCTCAACAGCAACAAATAAGCAACAACCCTGTAAAAGGGAAGTCAAATCTGGAACATCATGCTTATGTAACCATTACCAAATGCCTATGTCCAAAATCCACGCCAGGGTTTAGCAGAGTTCTCCAAATATAAGATATTACTTACCGCATTCTAACCAAGGTACCAGCTGCTCCAGTGAGCTGTACTATTGTACTCTCCGACATCATCCCCTAAATTTGACCTCCCATGTTAATATCTAAAGGGCAATGTATAATGCCACCATTGCGAAATAATCCTTCCAAACACACTACATATTAGGAACTCTAAACAGGATTTATCAAATCATATATACCAATGTACATACATACATACCAGAAAAGACAAGATACCAATAAAACCCAAGGAGTAAATAAGGTTCAATTAAAGAAGGTCATGATTAGTAAATCAACCATACCTAACTCAAGTTAACAATACAACTCAACGATCGAAAATAAATATTGAGACCTCAGTGGTCATAAATCCGGAGTACCTACCACTCATTTAGTGGACCAAGAAGGTAAAAAGCTAGACTATTTCAAGTAAGAGAAACACACAAGGAATAATAATCAGAAGGTAACAAAAGGATTACGAGACCCAGAAAAGATTAATATGGAAAACGGAATAACGTGTAAGTCAGATAGAAGTGAGCCTAAACGGGCCAACAAGAAAAATCAGACAAATAAATATCAGGAGGAAACCAAATCCTCATGAACAACTGGGTATTGAAATTTGGAAATTTCGAACAAAATTAAAGGGCGTAATAGAGAGATTAATTGATGGGCTAAGATGAGTAACGAATCATCTTGTAAATTCAACATTAATTTGTAAGTGTGAGGAAATCATAGTAATATTAAGAATTGGGAAGTATACCATTGTTTACCCAATTGACTAGCACTAGAATTTATGAGACCATATGTACTAGTATATCGCTAAACTTGTTGAAACACTTATATGGGAATATACCAATAAATCAAGAGGTTTAAAACACACGAGTATATATGTATGAATATACAGTTAGAAATTTGAACGATTAATCTCAAGGCTTAGATTTTGACACTAGTCCATGAATTGATTACTAGATGACTAGAAACAAGTGGGATAAGAGTTCGAATTTGAATAATTGATTGGTTGATTAAATCGGACGTGCAAGGTTTAACTTGACCCTGGCCAGGCCAAGCGACATTGCGCACAAATTGATTCCCAAAACCCCCTACAAGTGGACACATAAACTACAATTAGGTGAAAGTTTATAAGTTGGATAAATAAAAAGCGAAAGAAACGGTATTGATACTAGATGATGAAACCACATAAGATACATAGTTCGAAAACTTGAGGATAAACAGAAGGGTACACAGATACGTAAAGACTGGAAATGATGTGATGTTACCAATAATATAACTGTTAATGCATAAAAACATATACTACTGCAATCAAATGCAATAAGAAACCGGTAGTAATCAATTACTTTAGTAACTGGCGGAACATAATAACAACACTAAGCTTTATGAATAAGTAAAACTAGTCAGCAAACGGCAGCTTGATACGATCATAGGATTAATGATGATAAGGGAACTAAATACCTTATGTAAGTGGGCTACAACCGTAAAACTTAAAATATGTATAACAGTAACCTTTGACTAGAACTAACTGAGGTTAACCGACTATGCAAAGTCCGTAGTTACCTTTTAATCTGGGAACTGGAAGATTAAGGTTGCCTAACAAAAAGGGGGGGGGGGAGGAAAAGACTAATTTGGCTGTACACCTTAAGTTATAAAATAGGTAACAATACTAAAATTAGAAACAATGACACGTTTGTAACATTGAAGGATACTAAGCTCTAAATCATTACTACGGAGCATACATGAATATAAGCCTGGAGGTCAGCCAGAAGGAACAAATCAGACGCTTAAAAGCACACTAAAACCATGAACATCCGACCTCCAGAGGAAAGCGATAGACAAGTCACAACCCACCGAGACCGTATACAGATTAAAATGCCAAGTGCCAATCAAGAGCCCTTTTACGCCTAAATGATAAGAGTTTGAAGGAGCTAGATAACACAATGTAAATAATAGAAAAGGGAAAACGAAACCCTAAGGAATCAGAGTCGCACAGCAGAAGCTGGTGGACCGTTTCACACATCTCCCGGTAGATTAACAAGTGACTTATCTGCCAATACCTTAGACCCAGAGAGGCTGAACCTGAATCCATTTGTAGATCGGTATGAATACCGATAAAAGTCTTTTGATACAAGAAACTAAGCCATTAACATGGTTAAGACTTCCGATGGGATTATAATGTGAGTTGCATTGCATGGAAACAAGAATGCCCTTGAGACTTAAACATCTTGAACCAATGTTCAAGAATGATATAGTGGGGATTACGTGGGCGTAATCCATTTTTAATGGGGGCAGGCGCCTTGCGTTTTTGGCTGCTTTGTTGTTTGTTGTTGTGTTGTTTTGGATATAATGCGTGGTTGAACTGTGTTTGGATTGTATATTGGATGCTTTATGAGGTACCTTGGTTATGTATGAATGACTTGTTCATCTGATTGCTTATGAGTACAATATATGAACATTACTAGTACACTAAGATATTGTTGAGAACTTGGTGAAGCCACAGATGTGGCGTGGTGCTTATAAACACAATTGGTGAAATAGAACTGTGGAATCTGCGGGACATGATCTCTTGGTTAGTGAGAACGAATTCGGGACTTGATCCCTGTGAGTGACAAGAGTACGAACATTAATTAACGAGACAAGACTTCGGGTCGAAGTCTCTTTAAGGGGGGTAGGTTGAAATACCCCTAATAATTAAAACACAAGAAATCATGAATATGCGTGGTAGGTTTAATTAACCGGTCACATTAATGTATAATTGTACTATAACTTATACCCTAAGGTACTAAGGGACATACATATGTCCGTGAATGAAATAGCAAGTCATAATATAATACAAGCTTGGGTGCTCATCGGTTTGACATTAACCAAAACGATTGAGGAAATTAAATTATACCGTGTTGGGACATTACATTATTTATGTAGTGGACCGTGAGGCATAATACTCGGAGAGTCATCTTGACACATAACGATTTTACCAAATAATATACATTACGAAGTTATAAGGTACGAACTAGGTTATAGGATACAAACAAGTACAAGTAACATTTTAACACATAGACTTGTACTCACCGAGTCACACTCCATGATATGATAACAAATTACTTAGCTATGCACTACTAAATTCCATTGGGAAACCCATAAAGAAATCAGTGCCACCCTCGTAATACTCTCATTATGTTAACACAATACCCACTATACCGATTGTTATTAGCAAAAACCTCTGTAGTTTTCCTTTTCATCATCCCCATGCAGTACTTTCTCTGCTTTCCAAACCTATGTCCCCTCCCTTCTCGTGTGTATGAGTCCCGAATCCAAACCCACACAACTCTTCAATTTCTCCCATTTGTTCCGATGGCGCAAGTTCAGAGAAGGAGTCTCCAACTTCTCATAACTGCTGAGCATTCGAGGAATATTACCGGTTGAGGAAACTGGAACAAACACAAGGCCAATTTGCAAGCTTCTTCGAATCCTTCTACATGCAACTTGATTCTTGCATGTCTAGAGACTCCTAAATTCCCTATATCCATTGGCGCAAGAAAATTTCCCCGATGTCCCAATGTTGCTCTTTGTTTTCCTCCTTGCAATCTCGGTCCGAATCTTTGAGTTTTACCGGTTCTGAGAATCTGGAAACAGCACCCCCCCCCCAACTGGCAAGGTAATGAATGATACAACCCTTTTCGTATTTTCCTTACTTTCTTGCCCGAAAACACCCCAACTCACCCAACCTTCTTCTTCTTCTTCCATGTCTGATTTAGCATGCAACTTCCTTGTTCGAATCTCCACGGGCCCTTGAGCAAGAATCGGCTCCAGGAATTTTCAGAAGGTAATGCTCCCCATCGTCCTCTTCATTTTGTTTTTCCTCTATTGTGGTTTCTAAAAACTCTTGCTCAAGCCTTTCTATTTTTCTTCATTTTTCCTTCGCATAAACTTCGCATGCGAACCTACTGGAGGGATCTGTGGAAAACGTTGAACAAAAACTCTTCTCCTTGATCTCTCGAAGGTAAAATGTTTCCAAACCCATTTGTTTGCCCAGGAAGTTACAATTATTGCTCCGGTACTAATGTAACCAGAGGACTAACAGTTTTTCTTGTGTGGCCAGTTGCAAGCCAAGTCCTGAATCAAAACCCCAACAAGATTGAAAGATAATACCCAAGAGAAATCACCTCCTCCACAAGGTAAAATCAAACCGAGAGTTCTTGAGTATTACCCGTTGATTTGCTTGGAAATGATTATGTACAAAAAAAACTAACCCTTGTTCCCTTCATAACTAGAACCGAAAATTGTCCAAGGAAAACCAAGGAAATCAGCAAAGAAATCCAGCTGAAAATCCTAAGGTAGTCGACTAAACTCATGGTTATTACATGATTTAAAATCTGTTGTATTATGTCACTTTTGAGTCCGAAAGCATCTGATAAAAATGATCACCTATGTGCCTGAATGATTCTGCACAAAAAAGGGGATTCATATAGTGCTAGAAGGAACTAAGGGATATGCTTAAATGTTTGGCAAGGAGAGGTGATGAATTAAGAAGCTAAAACATGTTCAAGAGTTACTGAAAAACAAGTGAGAGTTCTGTTAGTAACGAACTGGTAACTACCGAAATAAAAATTGGTTATAATCTGCTTTGGGAGACAGCAGAGAAGCTAATGTACTTGAACTGAAACTGTGTGTTTTTCCTGGTGTCTATCATGTATCGTACTCACCTAGGATAAGAGTTAGGCACTGATGCATTGGGTGATTAATGTGCCAATGACTTCAGTGTTAACCAAATCAGTTAATGGGTGCAACACAATTCTGTACACTTCAGTTAACAATAAATCAATGCAGAAACAAGTTAAAAAAAAATTCTGCAACTCTCCTCCTCTGTAGAATCGAATTCAGAAACATGTTAAAGGTCGTATTGGCTCAGTAATAAACTTAGAAGCTTACTAATACACTAGACAGATTGTTAATAAACTGGAAATGCTAGAAAAGACAATTAACATGTTAAAAGAGAGGTTACCAACCAAAGTGAGCAGGATTAGGTTTCAGTTTCAGTATAAGGAATGTTCAGTGCTATTAACAATATTGTTTGGGTTGTTTTGGGTTGAAAATTCTTGATAAACCCCTTAACCCCATGTGTAAACAATGAGGGGGAAGTTAGTAGTCAGGTTAGGGAATGAAAAGGTAGATAAAAAAGAAGATACCCGATTTTGGGGTTTGCAATTCAACAGTTTTACTGGTTCAGTATAAGGGCGTTTCAGGGGTGTTATCAGTGTTGCATTGAGTTGTTTTTGAGTACAAAACTGTCCTAATACACTTAGCTACTTGGGTAAAAGCTTTAGGTAGAAGTACAAACCTGATTAATGAACAATAAGAAAAAAATAAAAGAGGAATAGAATGTAGAGATTATGCTAAACATTGATCTCAGTTTTTCTACGAATTTTGATTCTGGATAACTGAATTTAATGGTAGTTGGTAGTGTTGGGTTGGGTTGATCTGGAGTGGAAAACCTTGCTAAACAATTTGAGGGAAGTAGTGAGTCAGATTTATGAATAGACAGAAAGATAGAGGAGAGAGAAAAAAAACAGTCTTGGGTGACAGTTTTCAGATTCTGTACTTGCTGTTTGTATTAGTTTAAGGTAGTTCTGCGGAATGATCAACAATGTGGTGGGTCTGCCCCGAGGCTAAAACTGTACTAGATGCTTAACTAAATAGCTAGATAACTTAGGGGACCCTCGAAACCAAAAATCATGAACAAACTGCAGGACACAATAGAGGATATCAGTTATGTTTTTCTGTCAGTTTTACAGCTCTTATTTCTCAGCTCAGTATAAGAAACTTCAGAGGCATAGACCCTGTTGCCTTGAGTTTGTCTAAGGATTGAAAACTATACTAAGACTCCTAACTAAGGAGCTAAATAGTCTGGGGATGTAGAAACCAAATCAAGGAACTAAATAGAAAGACAAAACAGAACTAGAACATATCTCAGTTTTTATCAGTTTTGGGTTGGTTTCAAGCTTTAGTTTTTGTAGTTTTATTCAGTCTGTGCGAGGGAGTTCTAAGGGGTGTTAACCATGTCATTTTGGGGTCTGTCTCAAACTTAAGAGCAGGATCATACACTAAATTACGTGAATTAGAAATAAGGTAGGAGTTAGAAGTCATGCCACTGAGCAGAAAAGAAAACAAAAGAAAGAAATTTGCATCAGCTTATGATTTTGGGTTACGGATTTCTGTTATGTGTGAATAATTTGCAGGGACGTTGCCTAGGCTGTTTTGGGTTTGTGTCGAAGTTGTAAGCTCGGTAATACACCTAGAAAAGTGGGCAAACCAGGGGGAAATCGGACAGAAATAGACTACAGAACAGAAAGTAAAATTTAAGTGAGACTACCAGTTGGGTTTCAGATTTCATTTTCTGTTCAGTTCCGTATAACATTGTACAGAAAGACTTGGATCAGTGGTATTGCATTGCCAATGAATCTAAAACACATCTAACATACCTTAGTAAGTCTATGAGTGCATTGGGTGAATTAGAAACCAGATTGAAGGGCAGAAACGTGAGCAAACAGAAAAGAGTGAAAGGGGAGAACGTCAGTTTCTGATTTTGACGTTTGCTTGAAGAATTATGCTCTCTGTATATTCATGTTGCAGAGGGTTCATGAGGGTTGTATTGGCTGTTAAAGGACCTGAAACACTTCCACTACACTTAAGTAAAGATGTGAACACTTTGAGGGAGATTAGAAATCAGGGTAATACACTGACATAAGAAGCAGAAAGAGGTGCACTAATTCAGTTTTGTTTCAGAGTTTCATTAGTATGTTGTTCTGTGTAATTAGTTACAGCAACTATGTTAGTGTTTTATTAGGTTGAGAATGAACTTATAACCTCCCTATTCCACCTAACTAAGTGTGTTAACCTTTGGGGAAGATGGGAAGTCAAGATCCGTGAGCAAAGAAAAAAGGATGGAAGTAAGGATATCAGAATTGATATTTCAGTTTCGTTGTGGTTGTCTCAGTATAACTGTCACAATAGGTGTAAGTGGGATTGCAATGGCTTGCTAACAAACTTAAGAGCTAGCTAATACACTAAAGGAGGTTTGTCAAAACTTGGGAAGATAGGGAAGCAACTTAATGCAGTACAAAGGGAAACTAAGTGGGATTGCTTGAGATGGTGTTCAGTTTTTCGATGTTTTGATGTTTCAGCTTCTGATTAAGTGTTTCAGTGGGGGCAACTTCCCAAGGTGCTAAGGGTGTGATGTTGGCTTAATAATGCACCCAAATCATAGCCAATACCTTTATCTAAGTTGGTGAAACATTTCGAGAGGATTAAACCTCAGTAGATACCTTAAAATGTGGGGTTAAGTGAGATTCAACACCGAAATTATGTTGCAACTTTATAAGCTTGTGGGCTTCAGTATAGATGGGTCTCCAGTTGGTTAGTGGTGCTACATTAGGAAATGGGTTATGAATATAAAACCGTGCTAAGATGCCTAGTAACAGTGGTACAGTTTAGGCAGTTTGAAACTAAATCCTTGGTGAACTAAGAATGGGAAATAACCAAGTTAATGAGCATAGAAGTGGAGAAGTATTCCTTAGTTGTTGAGTATCAACACGTAACCATTGGGTTGGTTTAAGAGGGATTAATAATATAAGGTCTAGAATTATAACCTGATCAATAAATGAAACAATGCACACTTATAGGAATTCGAAAGGTAATTAGGACTAATACTAGAGAATATGAGAGGATTATATTGGGACAAGTTCGAGGTACCTTAAATGTTACCGCTTGACTAAAACAATGGACCCAAACCAAACGGAGTAAGTAGGTCCAACGTTGGCAACTATAACACTTAAGGCTAGGACATACATTATGAATAGAACTACGAACAATAACGCATGATCGAACGATCTAACCCACTCGAATAATTATTACAGGGGTGAGTCCCACGAGCCGCGGGAACCTTTGTGCAAGTATCTGTGACAACTATTATAAGGTATGGATATGTGTGGTCCGTATGTTGCCGTGTTACACGGCTTGTTTGCTGTGTGCCTTGTTTGACAATGACCACAAGACTAATGCATGAAAACGGATGTTTGTTTACCGTGCTTACTTATCTGCTGTGAGCTTGTGTAAAGCATGTGAATGGATTTAGTCACTTCTCGGTTACGAATGACCACGTGACGAAACTCATTGAATGTCACAATAACCAAGGAAATTACTTAAATCAAGGAAACTCCTCTTATATAGAGGGATACTAATGACACCCACTATGGTGTCGAGCTATCAACGATAATGATAAGCCAATAACAGTTAAAAATAAATAGGGAGGCGGACCCTTTATATCCGGGGCAGAGGCCCATAACATTAAAAATAAATAGGAAGGCGGACCCTTTGTATCCGGGGCAGAGGCCCATAACATTAAAAATAAATAGAGAGGCGGACCCTTTGTATCCGAGGCAGAGGCCCATAACATTAAAAATAAATAGGGAGGCGGACCCTTTGTATCCGGGGAAGAGGCCCATAACATTAAAGATGAATAGGGAGACGGATCCTTGGTATCCGGGGCAGTGGCCAGTAACAATTAAAACAATAGGGAGAGCTATCCTGGGGTCTAGAGATGACCCCTCTTTCTCGACGCATGACGCCGGGACTGGACGATTAGCGAGCACATCCTGGGGTCTAGAGATGACCCCTCTTTCTCGACGCATGACGCCGGGAATGGAGGATTGACTATGGAGAAGACGTTCTCCAAATTGTGGTGATAAGAGAATTCACAAATAATCCTTAAAGAAACAAGGAATGATTAGCACCTACATAATAGAGCCTTGGGATCTAATCTATATCCCCGGACTCGGTGCCAGAGAATAAAGGAAAACTTGTTTAATGAGACCAAGCAAATAAGAAAAAATTCACATATGTGATCCTTTAAGAAACAAGGGCTGAATCACACCTACATAATAAAGTCTCGGGATCTAACCTATATCCCCTGACTCGATGCAAGAAAAGGAAGGTAAACTTGTGTAATGAGAAAAAGAAAACAATACGTAATCACTTGAATGATCCCATAGTGAGGATCGCCGGTATAATATACCTACGCACACATCCTATTAATTACTTGATTGTTGTTGCTACATTAGCCGCTTATTGTGCTGGGTTGTGTGTTTGACGTTGCAATGCTACTTGCAAGTTGTGCTTGGTTGTTTGTTGACAATGCCATGCTACCTTTAAGTGTGTGTATGTTACCATGAGGAAGTGTGGTGTGCTTTACTGCTTTATTACAGCATGTAACCGGACCTAATAATATTCGACCAAGTAGTCGTGTAGCCCGGCAACATACGGGCTACACATATTCATACTCAGCGTAGTTTGCTGAGTCCTTTACAACCCAATTTTTACAGGTATTGAGCCGGATGATAACGGAGCGTAGGCGGGATGGCTATCATGGGGGTAGTCCATCTGGGCATAACTTTGGGTTTTGAGCAGTGTGTTTAATGTATGGATTATTACTAAACCCTGGATAATTATTAACCTAAGTGGGATTACTTATTCAGGACATGGAAGTCCTTCTGACGAAAGGCAAGGACGAGGAGGTCATTTGCCATTGGTTAATTAGGTAAGGATTAATTAAGTTAATAAATTCCTTTATTAACTTTCCTGATCACGCTTTTGAATCATGTTCTCACGACTCCCCTCTCTGTCAGTTTTGGAATATCGTCAGTATGCTCCACCTTCCTTGCTCTCTTTCTCTCTCTCTCAGAGAAGTTACGTTCTTGCAAGTGCCCAAGTTCCGTTGATTGAAGTTCTGCAATCGGAATCTCTGCTGCTACTCCTCTGCGAATTTCAGTTCAGATTAAGGTATGAATGTTGGTTTGTTTTGGTTCGGTTCTGCAATTTGGGGAAACTCCTTCCGTTTTGATTTCGGTTTCTGCAATCTGATTGTCAGAGTTGTTGATCTCCTGCGCGGTTGTGTTCGGATTACCCTCTGTGTTCTCTTCTGCTGTCAAATTCAGGTATGGATTGTGGTTCCGTTGGCAAGTGCCGTTTTCTGGTTTTAGGGTTCAGCGTTTTGAGTTTGGGTTGTGTCTGCGTTGTATTGATTCAGTGGTTTGGAAGTGCGTTTCGGATTCTGCATTGGCTGGGCTCTGCTATTCGGATTGGGTTTCGTATGCTACTAATTGAGGTAGGTGGCTTATTGATTCGGCTAGTGTGTTCAGCCTTGGGGCGTTTCAGATTCTAGTTTCCAATGTGTGAATTGTCTCTGCGTTGTGTTTATGATTCGGTCCGGTTGCGTTGTTTTGATAACTACAAACCCCCAAGGTTGTTTTCTATGCACTACTTCTGTTTTGTTGGTTTAAACCTCTGATTTGCTGTGAATTCGTTTCTGGACACTGCACATTTTGGTATGTCCGAACGTCTGTCTGAGCTTTGACGTTCGGACATGCCCTATTACGCCTGTGTTTTCTGAGTTTTTCGCTGTATCCGGACATCCGTCCGAGCTTTGAAGTTCGGACGGGGTGCGGGGACGAGTCCGACTTACAGGTCTCGAATGATGTCCGAACTTGTAAGTCCGGACAGAAGTTCGGACACATCTATCTCTTTCTTCTGATTTTGCTTCGACCTGTGTCCGAACGTTGTCATTCGGACACATGTTCGGACACTACACGTATTTGATTTCCGAAGAACGTCCGAACATCCGTCCGAGCTTTGATGTTCGGACACCTCTGTCTCTGCTTCTGTTTTAAGGTTCGACCTGTGTCCGAACATTGATGTCCGGACACATGTTCGGACTTGGCTCTATTTTGACCATAATTTGCTCGTTTGAGCTCCGTTTTGACTTCCGTTTGCGGGGTTGGATTCCCTTCTGATTTCCAAGCTACTTATGTGCTTTCTGGTGCCTTTGGTGCACAAGTGCTTATCTGTTTTAAGCTTCTGTTTTGGGACCTAGTTATCTTTGTGTCTGAACCTTTGGATGGCTGGTCTCGCTGTCTCGTAGCGCGCTATGTAGGATCCTTCTGTTCACGGGTGATGTTCCCCGTTCTGTTCACAGGTGTTCCACTTGTTCTGTTTACGAGTGAGGTTTCCTCGTTCTGTTCACGAGCTGGTTGCTCGTTCTTTCTGTATGCTGTGATCAACTAGTGTCTCGCTTTGTTTTCTGATTCTGTCTGTCTCTGACTCTGTTTAGTCCTTTTCTATATGGACTTCTGCTTCTGTTTTCTGACATGGCTATGGATTCCTTTCGACTCCTTCTGTTTTGATAATGCTCGTAAAATGTTTTGAGCATGCTGGTTGATGAAGTTTGTCATCTACTGGGCATAGTTGTTTGCTCATTCCCCTACTTTATCTAACATTGCAGATTGATCAGCGAGGGTCACTTTGCTCAGCTTTGAAGTTTAGTTTGTTTTGTTGTTTCATTTCCTTTTGAGACATTTTATTTTGACATGTAGCCTTCGGGCCTCTTCAGTAGCTTCCGCTTTTGATGTTCGTTGGTGGGTTTTGTAATAACTTCTAGGATGTTATGACATCACTTTGAATATGCTTGTATGCGAGTATTCGTTTTGGGCCTTATTTGATGTTTGTTTAAGTTCGTTTATTAGAGCCTTGCGTCATTATGTAATAATACGCGGCGTGTAATACCCTTAACTCCTAGGCCAGTGTTTGGGGGTGTTACATTTAGTGGTATCAGAGCTCTGGGTTGTAATCTGCTGGGATTTTAAGTTAGCCAGTCAGTCAGAAACGTCAGTGCTAGTGTCTGAGTTTAACTGTTTTCTGTTGGACTTTCAGAATGCCGCCAAGAAGAGCTACAGGAAATGTTGCTGATGCTGTTCAGCAGTTTATGACGCAGCTCATGCAGACCATGGCTGCAGGGGGTGGACCAGCTGGAAGAGGACCAGCTGGCGGAGCAGGCCCAGCTGGGGCTGATGCTGGAGGAAGGAATGTGAAGGCACTTCAAGAGTTCATGAAGCTGATGCCGCCATCGTTCGATGGGGCAGGAGACCCCCAGGAGGCCAGTCATTGGCTGTCAGAGGTGGAGGACTTACTACGAGTCATGGGCTCCGAGGAGGAGCAAAAGGTGGACTTCGCCACCTTTCTTTTCAAGGCCGAAGCCAAGGAGTGGTGGAGGTCTGTGATGGGGAAGTTTCCACAGCCTTGGACGTGGGAGCAGTTCACTGGGGAGTTCAACAAACAGTTCTACCCCGACGTGTATAAGGATCAGCGCATTCTGGAGTATAACCGACTACGCCAGGGTCGGGACATGAGTGTGGAGGAGTATGTTCGTAAGTTCATCAGTCTGTCTAAGTTTGCACCTGAGCCAGACGAGCATAGGAAGGCCAGGAAGTTTGAGAGCGGCTTGAGGCCGGATATTCGCTCTGTTGTGACGCCGCTGCGTCACAAGACCTTCAGGGACGTTGCTGATGTCTCCCTGTTGGTAGAGGCTGATCTGAAGGGCCGCCAATCTGGCGGGAAGGACCAGAAGAGGAAGCTGAGGTCCGACGAGAGCGACATGAGGGATCAGTCTGCTTCTCAGAAGAAGCAGTCTACTAGAGACCGCCCTGGAGACCGTTCACAGAGGTCAGGACTGCTACAGGAAGTCCGGAGCCTGCTTCAAGTGAGGATCCTTGGAGCATAGGATAGCTGACTGCCCTCAGGCTGAGAGGAGCAGAGGTAGCTCTGGAGGTAGAGCTGGTGAGTCTGCCTCAGGGTCCAGAGATCGAGACCGGGCTGAGCAGAAGAAGCCCCAGGGCCAGGCCAGAGTGTATGCGATGGCTGGAGAGAGAGACCAATCGACTGACAGGGTTATCATAGGTATTCTCCAACTGTCTTCTCATTCTGTTTTCTGCTTGTTTGACTCTGAAGCCACCCACTCCTTTATTTCTACTGAGTTGGTGGGTGAGCTCGGTTTTCCTGTTGTGCCTCTGGGTGTTGAGTTGTGTGTGCATAGTCCATTAGTTAGGGACTCTTCTATGCTTCTGAATTCTGTTTGTAGAGATAGTCCTGTGTTAGTCAGAGATAGGACTCTGTGTGCTAACCTCATCCCGATGGAGATGACAAATTTTGATGTGATTCTGGGCATGGATTGGCTTGCTGCACACCATGCCCACATTGATTTTGCTGCTTCGAGAGTCACTTTTGAGGAGCCGGGTCAGCCCCGCCTAGTTGTAGCAGGGAATGGACTCCCGTGCTCGCCGCCAGTCATATCGGCTATGGAGGCGTTTCGCTTTCTGAGGAAAGGATGCCAGGGATATTGTGCTACATCCCTGAGGTTCGCAAGGACGCGAAGTTGGAGGAGATTCCAGTAGTCAGAGACTTCCCCGACGTGTTCCAGGATGACGTACCTGGGCTTCGCCCTGTCAGAGAGGTGGAGTTCTCGATCGAGCTCGCACCTGAGACTCAGCCCATTTCTAAGGCCCCATACCACATGGCGCCTGCTGAGCTCAAGGAATTGAAGGTTCAGTTGCAGGAGTTGCTGGATAAGGGCTTCATCCGCCCTAGTGTGTCGCCTTGGGGAGCGCCAGTGTTATTTGTTAAGAAGAAGGACGGTAGCATGCGCTTGTGCATTGACTACAGGGAGCTCAACAAGGTTACCATTAAGAATAGGTATCCTCTCCCGCACATTGATGACTTGTTCGACCAGTTAGCAGGAGCTAAGGTGTTTTCGAAGATCGATCTGAGGTCGGGTTATCATCAGCTGAGGATTAAGGCAGACGACGTGCCTAAGTCCGCCTTCAGGACTCGTTATGGACATTACGAGTTCCTAGTGATGCCATTCGGTCTGACGAATGCGCCTTCAGTGTTTATGGATATGATGAACCGGGTGTTCAAGCCGTTTCTGAACCAGTTCATCGTAGTATTCATTGATGACATCTTGGTGTATTCCAAGAGTGCTGAGGAGCATGAGGAGCATTTGAGAACTGTTCTCCAAACTCTGAGGGAGAAGGAGCTGTACGCGAAGCTGAAGAAGTGTGAAATCTGGTTGGATCAGGTGGTATTCTTGGGACATGTGGTCTCCAAGGATGGTATCTCCGTGGACCCGGAGAAGATCAGAGCCATTACTGAGTGGGCCAGGCCCACTAATGTTGGAGAGATTCGTAGCTTCCTTGGACTAGCGGGCTACTATCGTAAGTTTGTGGAGGGCTTCTCCAAGTTGGTTATTCCGTTGACTCGTCTACTGTAGAAGGATGTGAAGTTCGAGTGGAGCGAGGCCTGTGAGTAGTGTTCTCTGGAGCTGAAGAAGAGGTTGACATCTGCGCCGATTCTGACTCTTCCAGAGGGGACCGAGGGTATGGAGGTGTTCTGTGATGCGTCCCATAAGGGACTTGGGTGTGTGATGATGCAGCATGGGAAGGTGGTTGCATATGGCTCCCGTCAGCTTAAGCCATATGAGAAGAACTATCCGACCCATGACCTGGAGTTAGCTGCTGTGGTGTTTGCGTTGAAAATTTGGAGGCACTATCTGTATGGAGCAGCGTGCAAGGTGTATACGGACCATAATAGCCTCAAGTACCTGCTCACTCAGAAGGAGTTGAACTTGAGGCAGAGGAGGTGGCTAGAGTTGCTACATGATTATGATTTGGAGATCCTCTACCATCCGGGTAGGGTGAATGTGGTTGCTGATGCGCTCAGTAGGAGGGGTCCGTTTGGGGCCGCTTGTGCCTTGTCTGGTGTGCAGAGGTCTGCCCTCGAGTTGCAGCGTATGGGTATCTGGGTCGTCCGTCCAGAGAGGTCTGGGGTGTTAGCAGCGTTGCAGATTCAGCCTACCTTGATCGACCGGATCAAGGCCAGTCAGGAGCTCGACACTGGGTTAAGTAAGATCAGGGATGGGATTGCTTCCGGTCAGGAGTCTGAGTTCAGACTTGCAGAGGATGGCTGCCTGAGGTTCAGAGACCGTGTTTGTGTGCCTGCAGACGACACTTTGAGGTGAGAGATTATGCAGGAGGCCAATGGAGCCCCGTACTCGGTACACCCAGGAGGTGTGAAGATGTACCGGGACCTTCGTGAGACATTCTGGTGGAACAACATGAAGAGGGATATTTCAGACTTTGTATCCAGATGTCGGACCTGCCAGCAGGTCAAAGCCGAGCATCAGAGACCAGCTGGTTTGCTTCAGCCTCTTCCCGTTCCGGAGTGGAAGTGGGAGAGCGTTGGTATGGATTTTGTCATGGGACTGCCTAAGACTCCGAGGGGTTTCGATGCGGTTTGGGTAATTGTGGACAGGCTCACAAAGAGCGCTCATTTCTTGCCGATCCGGAAGACTTTCAGTTTGCATCGCTTGGCTCAGTTGTATAAGGACGAGATCGTACGCCTTCATGGAGTTCCCGCTTCTATTGTGTCTGACAGAGACCCGCGCTTCGTATCCAGATTCTGGCAGAGTTTGCATCAGGCTATGGGGACGAAGTTGTCATTCAGCTCAGCGTATCATCCTCAGTCAGACGGGCAGACAGAGAGGACGAATCAGGTCCTTGAGGACATGCTCAGAGCATGTGTACTTGACTTTGGAGGCAGCTGGGATCAGCACGTGGTGCTGATAGAGTTCGCGTATAATAACAGCTTTCAGACTAGCATCGGGATGGCCCCGTTTGAGGCTTTGTATGGCAGGAGGTGCAGATCACCCATCTGTTAGGATGATTTTATGGAGAGAGCAGTTGTTGGCCCGGACTTAGTTGAGGATGTTGTAGCTAAGATTCAGTCTATCAGGGAGCGCTTGCTAGTCAGTAGAGCTACGCCGATCAGAGGAGACGACCTCTGGAGTTTGAGGTGGGCGACCATGTGTATCTGAAGGTGTCTCCAGTTCGAGGAGTTGTCCGTTTTGGGAAGAGAGGCAAGCCTAGCCCTCGCTTTGTGGGTCCTTTTGAGATCCTGGAGAGGATCAGACCGGTTGCCTACCGTCTAGCTTTGCCACCGTCGTTGGCTGGTGTTCACAGTGTGTTCCATGTGTCTATGCTGAGGAAGTATATTCCGGACCCGTCACATGTGATTGACTTCAGTCCGCTTCAGTTGAGGGTGGACTTCACGTTCGAGGCAGTTCCTTTGAGGATTTTAGCCCGGGATGTTCGCACGCTCAGGAGTAAGACCATGCCCTTGGTGAAGGTGCAGTGGTCGGGTCAGTCAGAGGAAGAGGCGACCTGGGAGGTCGAAAGCGAAGTGCGTTCTAAGTTCCCCGCCCTCTTCGAGCAGTAGGTACGTTTTAATTTCGAGGACGAAATTCTTTTAAGGGGGAGGTGATGTTATAACCCAAGGTTCGGTACAGAATTATTTTCATTTAATTATTAACCTAAGTGGGATTACTTATTCAGGACATGGAAGTCCTTCAGACGAAAGGCAAGGACGAGGAGGTCATTTGCCATTGGTTAATTAGGTAAGGATTAATTAAGTTAATAAATTCCTTTATTAACTTTCCTGATCACGCTTTTGAATCACGTTCTCACGACTCCCCTCACTATGTCAGTTTTGGAATATCGTCAGTACGCTCCTCCTTCCTTTCTCTTTTCTCTCTCTCTCTCTCAGAGAAGTTACGTTCTTGCAAGTGCCCAAGTTCCGTTGATTGAAGTTCTACAATCGGAATCTCTGCTGCTACTCCTCTGCAAATTCCAGTTCAGATTAAGGTATGAATGTCGGTTTGTTTTGGTTCGGTTCTGCAATTTGGGGAAACTCCTTCCGTTCTGATTTCGGTTTCTGCAATCTGATTGTCAGAGTTGTTGATCTCCTGTGCGGCTGTGTTCGGATTACCCTCTGTGTTCTCTTCTGCTGTCAAATTCAGGTATGGATTGTGGTTCCGTTGGCAAGTGCCGTTTTCTGATTTTAGGGTTCAGCATTTTGAGTTTGGGTTGTGTCTGCGTTGTATTGATTTAGTGGTTTGGAAGTGCGTTTCGGATTCTGCATTGGCTGGGCTCTGCTATTCGGATTGGGTTTCGTCTGCTACTAATTGAGGTAGGTGGCTTATGGATTCGGCTAGTGTGTTCAGCCTTGGGGCGTTTCAGATTCTAGTTTCCAATGTGCGAATTGTCTCTGCGTTGTGTTTATGATTCAGTCCGGTTGCGTTGTTTTGATAACTACAAACCCCCAAGGTTGTTTTCTATGCACTACTTCTGTTTTGTTGGTTTAAACCTCTGATTTGCTGTGAATTCGTTTATGGAAACTGCACATTTTGGTATGTCCGAACGTCTGTCCGAGCTTTGACGTTCGGACATGCCCTGTTACGCCAGTGTTTTCTGAGTTTTTCGCTGTGTCCGGACTTCCGTCTGAGCTTTGAAGTTCGGACGGGGTGCGAGGACGAGTCCGACTTACAGGTCTCGAATTATGTCCGAACTTGTAAGTCTGGACAGAAGTTCGGACACATCCATCTCTTTCTTCTGATTTTGCTTCGACCTGTGTCCGAACGTTGTCATTCGGACACATGTTCGGACACTACACGTATTTGATTTCCGAAGAACGTCCGAACATCCGTCTGAGCTTTGATGTTCGGACACCTCTGTCTCTGCTTCTGTTTTAAGGTTCGACCTGTGTCCGAACATTGATGTCCGGACACATGTTCGGACTTGGCTCTGTTTTGACCATAATTTGCTCGTTTGAGCTCCGTTTTGACTTCCGTTTGCGGGGTTGGATTCCCCTTCTGATTTCAAGCTACTTATGTGCATTCTGGTGCCTTTGGTGCACATGTGCTTATCTGTTTTAAGCTTCTGTTTTGGGACCTAGTTATCTTTGTGTCTGAACCTTTGGATGGCTAGTCTCGCTGTCTCGTAGCGCGCTATGTAGGATCCTTATGTTCACGGGTGATGTTCCCCGTTCTGTTCACAGGTGTTCCACCTGTTCTGTTTACGAGTGAGGTTTTCTCGTTCTGTTCACGAGCTGGTTGCTCGTTCTGTCTGTATGCTGTGATCAACTAGTGTCTCGCTCTGTTTTCTGATTCTGTCTGTCTCTGACTCTGTTTAGTCCTTTTCTATATGGACTTCTGCTTCTGTTTTCTGACATGGCTATGGATTCCTTTCGACTCCTTCTGTTTTGATAATGCTCGTCAAATTTTTTGTGCATGCTGGTTGTTGAAGTTTGTCATCTACTAGGCATAGTTGTTTGCTCATTCCCTTACTTTATCTAACATTGCAGATTGATCAGCGAAGGTCACTTTTCTCAGCTCTAGAGTTTAGTCTGTTTTGTTGTTTCGATTCCTTTTGTGACATTTTATTTTGACATGTAGCCTTCGGGCCTCTTCAGTAGCTTCCGCTTTTGATGTTCGTTGGTGGGTTTTGTAATAACTTCTGGGATGTTACGACATCACTTTGAATATGCTTGTATGCGAGTATTCGTTTTGGGCCTTATTTGATGTTTGTTTAAGTTGGTTTATTAGAGCCTTGCGTCATTATGTAATAATACGCGGCGTGTAATACCCCTAACTCCTAGGCCAGTGTTTGGGGGTGTTGCAATTTATGAATTGGTAATTATGTTGGAGACACTCGGTATTTGAGAGTTGTATTTTATGTTGTATATGAGTTTTGATAGAGGGATGTTTCCAGTCATACAGACCGTAACTTGGTGTTGGAAGAGTGGTGGTGTCAACAACGTGGGTGGTTGGCGTCTGTGACACCCGGATGGAGTTTATTCCGCTGCATAGTTAACTTGTAATATGGCTAGGAGCGTTGTTTGTACGGTTGGATGTTTATTCGGGGGTGTTACAGAAAGTGGTATCAGAGCGTAGTTACGCTCTGATGACTGGAACAGAGAAGTACCGAGTATAGAAAAACCCGGAATTAGGAATTCTGACTGCGAGTTAAGGGTTGGGGTAGTACGTGAGGCGTGTTAGTAAGGGTTCTTCCCCAGCAATACTGGATACCTAACAAACACCTACACCCAACCTTCACATCCTTAATTGTCTCTTAAATTCAGAGAAAGAACACCGGAGAGGTAGAAAGTCTCCTCTTACTCGGGGAAACCAGATCTGGCATCTACTTAATGTTATACAATCAACCCGAGAAGAAAAGACTATACTATACAATAGACGTTGCCAAAAGGATAATACCCGTAGAAGGACCAATTTTAGCGACAACTTGGGTCGACATGCTTAGAAGTCGATAGGACCCTACCTCACAAGCAAAGAGGACCGAAATACCCTAAAATTTATAAAATAAATAAAGCTCAAATAAGCAATTAATTAAGCCAAGGATGGGATTGAGATAAATTCCTCAATTCATACACCCGAGAGGTTAATTTTAGAAAACCTCTCGAAAAACAATGAAATAAGAGAGTATAGTTCAAGACAAAGTTACACCATAAAATTGGTAGAATGACACAATTTTACGCACTAAAGTATAATATTACGGAGTTCAATAAATTCCCTACTCCTTCCCACGTTTCTCTTCATTCTCTACATTACCTGAGAGATGCAACGCCTCAACTGGCGATCGGTATGCATCGCCACCACCTCCTTTCTTCTTCTCTTATTCAATTATTCTTCTAAGTTTCTCAATATCAGACAGCTGAAACTGGTGACCACAACTGGTCATTCTCTTCTGCTTCTACCACCGGCGAACGAGGAACATACATGCTAATGTCTCCTTCATTCTCTTCTCGTTCGAGTTGTTTTATTCCTTTGGAGCCCCGCAATCGTCCCACGTAGGACAAATACAGCTTATTTTTCTTCTACTCTCATGTTTCTCTTCATTCTCTGACATAACGAATTTTCTTAGACAATAATTGCAGTTCCCTAAGAAAAACACATTGCCACAGGGATCATAAAAAGAACTCTCAAACCTTGTAAATAGCCATTACCATGAGGCACTGGTTACCCACCCCAACACAAATCAAACAGATAAGAAAATGGCAGTAAATTCGCCACTATGTTCAAACATCTATCGAGTATTTTGATCAAGAAGACCAAATAAAAGGAGTTGGTTACAATAGAGAATTAAGTTTCAATCAGGGAGGAACAAATTCCGAAAGAGGAACTGTTAAAACACCCGCAAGCAATGCCACGGGCAACTGTAGAATTCAATTTTATAAAAAGAATAAACCCTTTGGATCATGTGTTTATCATTAACTACGGTTATGAAGGAAATGTTACGAAGTCTCACCAACGAATATAATTAAAACTCTAGTTCCAATAATTGATATGAAATACAGCAAGAGGATACAATGAAAAACTGAGCGTTCAAGTCGCGCATAAGGCTCGTGCCATAACACTGGGTTATAATAGATTAACAATTGCCATAACCTCAGTAAGATTATCCCAATATTGCTGTAAACATAACCTCCCTCAACAGCAACAAATAAGCAACAACCCTGTAAAAGGAAGTCAAATCTGGAACATCATGCTTATGTAACCATTACCAAATGCCTAAATGTCCAAAATCCACGACAGGGTTTAGCAGAGTTCTCCAAATATAAGATATTACTCACCGCATTCTAACCAAGGTACCAGCTGCTCCAGTGTTGTACTATTGTACTCTCCGACATCATCCCCTAAATTTGACCTCCCATGTTAATATCTAAAGGGCAATGTATAATGCCACCATTGCGAAATAATCCTTCCAAACACACTACATATTAAGGAACTCTAAACAGGATTTATCAAATCATATATACCAATGTACATACATACATACCAGAAAAGACAAGTTACCAATAAAACCCAAGGAGTAAATAGGGTTCAATTAAAGAAGTTCATGATTAGTAAATCAACCATGCCTAACTCGAGTTAACAATACAACTCAATGATCGAAAATAAATATTGAGACCTCAGCGGTGATAAATCTGGAGTACCTACCACTCGTTTAGTGGACCAAGAAGGTAAAAAGCTAGACTATTTCAAGTAAAAGAAACACACAAGGAATAATAATCAGAAGGTAACAAAAGGATTACAAGACCCAGAAAATATTAATATGGAAAACGGAATAACGTGTAAGTCAGATAGAAGTGAGCCTAAACGGGCCAACAAGAAAAATCAGACAAATAAATATCAGGAGGAAACCAAATCCTTATGAACAAATGGGTATTGAAATTTGGAAATTTCAAACAAAATTAAAGGGCGTAATGGAGAGATTAATTGATGGGCTAAGATGAGTAATGAATCATCTTGTAAATTCAACATTAATTTGTAAGTGTGAGGAAATCATAGTAATATTAAGAATTGAGAAGTATACCATTGTTTACCCAATTGACTAGCACTAGAATTTATGAGACCATATGTACTAGTATATCACTAAACTTGTTGAAACACTTATATGGGAATCTACCAATAAATCAAGAGGTTTAAAACACATGAGTATATATGTATGAATATACAGTTAGAAATTTGAACAATTAATCTCAAGGCTTAGGTATCGACACTAGTCCATGAATTGATTACTAGATGACTAGAAACAAGTGGGATAAGAGTTCGAATTTGAATAATTGATTGGTTGATTAAATTGGACGTGCAAGGTTTAACTTGACCCTGGCCAGGCCAAGCGACACTACGCACAAATTGGGGTGAAGGGGTAGCCCAACATTTACGCTGATCACGTCAGTGTTGGATGATTCCCGAAACCCCCTACAAGTGGACACATAAACTACAATTAGGTGAAAGTTTATAAGTTGGATAAATAAAAATGCGAAAGAAACGGTATTGATACTAGATGATGAAACCACATAAGATACATGGATACATAGTTCAAAAACTTGAGGATAAACACAAGGGTACACAGATATGTAAAGACTGGAAATGATGTGATGTTACCAATAATATAACTGTTAATGCATAAAAACATATACTACTGCAATCAAATGCAATAAGTAACCGGTAGTAATCAATTACTTTAGTTCCTGGCGGAACATAATAACAACACTAAGCTTTATGAATAAGCAAAACTAGTCGGCAAACGGCTGCTTGATACGATCATAGGATTAATGATGATAAGGGAACTAAATACCTTATGTAGGTGGGCTACAACCGTAAAACTTATAATATGTATAATTCAGTAACCTTTGACTAGAACTAACTGAGGTTAACAGACTACGCAAAGTCCGTAGTTACCTTTTTCTGGGAACTGGAAGATTAAGGTTGCCTAACAAAAAAAGGGGGGGGGGGGAGGAAAAGACTAATTTGGCTGTACACCTTAAGTTATAAAATAGGTAACAATACTAAAATTAGAAACAATGACACGTTTGTAACATTGAAGGATACTAAGCTCTAAATCATTACTACGGAGCATACACGAATATAAGCCTGAAGGTCAGCCAGAAGGAACAAATCAGACGCTTAAAAGCGCACTAAAACCATGAACATCCGACCTCTAGAGGAAAGCGATAGACAAATCATAACCCACCGAGACCGTATATAGATTAAAATGCCAAGTGCCAATCAAGAGCCCTTTTACGCCTAAATGATAAGAGTTCGAAGGAGCTAGATAACACAATGTAAATAATAGAAAAGGGAAAACGAAACCCTAAGGTAATCAGAGTCGCACAGCAGAAGCTGGTGGACTATTTCACACATCTCCCGGTAGATTAACAAGTGACTTATCTGCCAATACCTTAGACCCAGAGAGGCTGAACCTGAATCCATTTGTAGATCGGAATGAATACCGATAAAAGTCTTTTGATACAAGAAACTAAGCCATTAACATGGTTAAGACTTCCAATGGGATTGTAATGTGAGTTACATTGCATGGAAACTAGAATGCCCTTGAGACTTAAACATCTTGAACCAATGTTCAAGAATGATATAGTGGGGATTAAGTGGGCGTAATCCATTTTTAAGGGGGGTAGGCGCGTTGCATTTTTGGCTGTTTTGTTGTTTGTTGTTGTGTTTTTTGGATATTATGCGTGGTTGAACTGTGTTTGGATTGTATATTGGATGCTTTGTGAGGTACCTTGGTTATGTATGAATGACTTGTTCATCTTGATTGCTTATGAGTACAATATATGAACATTACTAGTACACTGAGATATTGTTGAGAACTTGGTAAAGCCACAGATGTGGCGTGGTGCTTATAAACACAATTGGTGAAATAGAACTGTGGAATCTGCGGGACATGATCCCTTGGTTAGTGAGAATGAATTCAGGACTTGATCCCTGGGAGTGACAAGAGTACGAACATTAATTAACGAGACAAGACTTCGGGTCGAAGTCTCTTTAAGGGGGGTAGGTTGAAATACCCCTAATAATTAAAACACATGAAATCATGAATATGCGTGGTAGGTTTAATTAACCGGTCACATTAATGTATAATTGTACTACAACTTATACCCTAAGGTACTAAGGGACATACATATGTCGTGAATGAAATAGCAAGTCATAATATAATACAAGCTTGGGTGCTCATCGGTTTGACATTAACCAAAATGATTGAGGAAATTAAATTATACCGTGTTGGGACATTACATTATTTATGTAGAGGACCGTGAGGCATAATACTCGGAGAGTCATCTTGACACATAACGCTTTTACCAAATAATATACATTACGAAGTTATAAGGTACGAACTAGGTTATAGGATACAAACAAGTACAAGTAACATTTTAACACATAGACTTGTACTCACCGAGTCACACTCCATGATATATAGATAACAAATTACTTAGCTATGCACTACTAAATTCCATTGGGAAACCCATAATGAAATCAGTGCCACCCTCGTAATACTCTCATTATGTTAACACAATACCCACTATACCGATTGTTATTAGCAAAAACCTCTGTAGTTTTCCTTTTCATCGTCCCCATGCAGTACTTTCTCTGCTTTCCAAACCTGTGTCCCCTTCCTTCTCGTGTGTATGAGTCCCGAATCCAAACCAACACAACTCTTCATTTTCTCGCATTTGTGCTGATGGCGCAAGTTCAGAGAACGTGTCTCCAACTTCTTGTAACTGCTGAGCATGCGAGGAATATTACCGGT
Source organism: Limonium bicolor (assembly GCA_023374045.1). NCBI lineage: Eukaryota > Viridiplantae > Streptophyta > Magnoliopsida > Caryophyllales > Plumbaginaceae > Limonium > Limonium bicolor. Next base: position 444,307,234 of record CM041777.1, read on the forward strand.
TGAGGAAACTAGAACAAACACAAGGCCAATTTGCAAGCTTCTTCGAGTCCTTCTACATGCAACTCGATTCTTGCATGTCTAGAGACTCCGGAATTCCCTATATCCATTGGCGCAAGAAAATTTCCCCGATGTCCCAATGTTGCTCTTTGATTTCCTCCTTGCAATCTCGGTCCGAATCTTTGAGTTTTACCGGTTCTGAGAATCTGGAAACAGCACCCCCCCCAACTGGCAAGGTAATGAATGATCAACCCTTCTTCGTATTTTCCATACTTTCTTGCCCGAAAACACCCCAACTCACCCAACCTTATTCTTCTTCTTCCATGTCTGATTTAGCATGCAACTTCCTTGTTCGAATCTCCACGGGCCCTTGAGTAAGAATCGGCTCCAGGAATTTTCAGAAGGTAATGCTCCCCATCGTCCTCTTCATTTTGTTTTTCCTCTGTTGTGGTTGTCTAAAAACTCTTGCTCAAGCCTTTCTATTTTTCTTCATTTTTCCTTCACATAAACTTCGCATGCGAACCTACTGGAGGGATCTGTGGAAAACGTTGAACAAAAACTCTTCTCCTTGATCTCTCGAAGGTAAAACGTTTCCAAACCCATTTGTTTGCCCAGGAAGTTACAATTATTGCTCCGGTACTAATGTAACCAGAGGACTAACAACCTGACAGGAGAAGAGGAAAAGAAATGCATCAATTCTGTTTTCCAGATTTCATTAGTATGTCATTTCTGTATAAATATGTACAGATGCTATTTGAGTGTGTATTTGGGTGGAAGATGGACCTTAAGCTTTGTTGATCCATTTAACTAAGGGTGTAGGTGCTTAGGGAGAAGTTTGGGAGTCAACTAACTACCAACTAAAGGAAAGAATGGAGAAGTAGTGCACTGCTCTTGATTTCAGATTTTCATTGAGAGTTGCTTCTGTGTAACATTATAACAGAGTTGTGTTAGGTTGTTTTTGAGTTGGAAATATGGCTAGACCACCTAACTAAACAGATGAGTACCGTGCGACAGGATGGGAGACAGGTTAATAACTTAAAAGAAAGGGTAAAGTGATGGTAACCTGTTTTCATGTTTCAGTTTTCCTGAACTAGTGTCTTCTGTGTTACTTGGTACAGAGAGCTTTAAAGGGGTTATACTGAGAGTTTAGGAGCTTAAAGTCTTACCAATTCAGAAGGAAAAGAATGGAAGTGAGGATATCAGAAGTGATGTTGCAGTTTTCATTGATGTTGTCTCTGTATAATTGTCACAGTAGGTCTCTGTGGGTTAAAATAGCTTACTAATGAACTTAAGATTTAGCTAATACACTTAATGAGGTTTGTAAACACTTGGGAAGGTAGGGAAGCAACTTACTGCTGTGCAAAGAGAAACTGAGAGAGAATGCTTGAGTTGGTGTTCAACTTTTCTATGTTTTGGGTGTTTCAGTTTTTACCCTATTTTGTGTTTTAGTATGTCCAATTTCTCAAGGTGCTAAGAGGATGGCGAGGGGTTAAAAATAAACCCAAATCATAACTAGTAGCTGCAGCTAGGTTAGTGAAAAATTTCGAGAAGGTAGATGAGACAATGCATGAGAATTGTGTGCAGAATTGGAGAATTCAGTGCTTCTATATAAACATGTTTTAGGAGTATTTTAAAGATTATATTACTATGATAATAGGTTTAAAACATTGCTAACCTATTTAGCTAAGGAGGGAATACACTCTAGGCAAGTTAAATCTACCTTAGATAAACTTGTTACATATTAGTGCTTAAAGATACTCTAGAACAATAGCTAGGGGGAGTACTTAGTTAACTCATAACGCGACGATGTAAACGCCCTAGGAGTTCAATTAGAATCTAAGGGGAGTACTTGGGAAGTTCTAAGGGCTAGAATAAATTGTACATTCAACGACTCACCCAGGGAATGACACCCGATATAAATGAGATAAACTAGGAAAGAGTCGTCACTTGAAATCATGAATTGACATGTTATTTTTAATCAACGTTAGGGCCGTAACAAACGCCAACCGGGACCCTGTGTGTGAGACAACACTTGCTTCTGAATAAGGTATGGATATGTGTGGTCCGTATGTTGCCGTGTTACATGGCTTGTTTGCTGTGTGTTGCTTGACAATGACCACAAGACTAAAGCATGAAATTGGATTGCTTATTTTAACCATATGCCTATGTTATTATTGTTGCATATTGCTTGTGCGCACATAGTAGTGTAGTCCCTTCTCGTTGATGAAACCTTGAGATGAAACACAACGAACTACGTAAACAAAGCAAAGGAACTACATAAAGGGAAAACTCCTCTTAACTATAGACGACTTCTAATGACACCCACTATGGTGTCGAACTATCAACGATAATGATAAGTAAATACCTATTGGTGGAACACATCCTGGGGTCTAGAGATGACCCCGCTTTCTCGACGCACAACGCCGAGACTGGAGGATTGGCTATTGATGGAACACATCCTGGGGTCTAGAGATGACCACGCTTTCTCGACGCACGACACCGAGACTGGAGGATTGGCTATTGGTGGAACACATCCTGGGGTCTAGAGATGACCCCGCTTTCTCGACGCACGACGCCGAGACTGGAGGATTGGCTATTAGTGTAACACATCCTGGAGTCTAGAGATGACCCCGCTTTCTCGACACACGACGTCGAGACTAGAGGATTGGCTATTGGTAGAACACATCCTGGGGTCTAGAGGTGACCCCGCTTTCTCGACGCATAACGCCGGGAATGAAGGATTAGCTATGGAGAAGACGTTCTCCAACTTGTGGTGATAAGAGAATTCACAAATAACCCTTTAAGAAACAAGGAATGATTGGCACCTACATGATATGGTCACGGGATCTAAACTATATCCCCAGACCTGGTGCAAGGAAAGAGAAAGAAAACACACATTATGGGAACAAGGGAAAAGAAATGAAAACACACAACGCTCGAATGATCCCATAGTGAGGATCATTGGTATAACATACCTATGCACACGTCTTATTATTTACATGATTGCTGTTGCTATATTAGCAGCTTGTTGTGCTTGGTTGCGTGTTTGATGTTACTTTGATGCCAGCATGTTATGCTTGGTTGCTTGTTGCTAATGCTTTGCTACCTTTAAGTGTGTATGATATCATGATGTGTTGTGGTGTACTTTACTACTTTATTACAGCATGTAACCGGACCTAATGATATTCGACCAAGTAGTCGTGTAGCCCGGCAACATACGGGCTACACATATTCCTACTCAGCGTAGTTTGTTGAGTCCTTTACAACCCAATTTTTACAGGTATTGGGCCGGATGATAACGGAGCGTAGGCGGGATTGCTACCATGGGGGTAGTATATCTGGGCATAACTTTTGAGTTTTGAGTAGTATGTTTAATGTATGGGTTGTTACTATGTAGAATTAAATCCGGGATGTACTTTTTGGTTTATGATTTGGTAACTATGTTGTAGACACTCGGTACTCGGATTTGTGTGTAATGTTCGTACTGCAGTTTGGTTAAGATTTAAATTTCCAGTCATGCAGACCGTAACTTGGTGTTGGTAGTATGGTTGTGTCAACCACGTGGGTGGTTGGCGTCTGTAGCACCCGGATGAAGTTGTGGATCCGCTGCATAGTAAACTCGTGATATGGCTAGGCGCATTTTTCGTACGGTTGGATGTTGATTCGGGGGTGTTACATATAGTGTATTTATGGGATTAAAAATATTTGTAGGTCCTATATGGATATTTAGAAAATTTAGAAAAGAAAGTATGATTTAAGGATTTAATAAATTAAAACTATATTTTATATGAACAATAGTAATTTATTTGAAAAGAAATAATATTATTTGGGGTTAGTTTGTAATTAATAAAAGATATGGGAAAAATATGCCCATGTGTGACATGTAAATACAATTTGAGAATTTATAAAGTTGAAATATCATTTAGACAATTATAATCATGTACCATAAATAATACATGTGTATAAAGTATATACATTTAAGATTTTCAAGTAAATCAAAAGGAAATGAATATAAGGAATTTAAGGTGTGAATATCAAATAATACTTGGAAATTATAGTATATTAAATATAAAGTTAAGAGGAGAATTAATTAACATGTGACCAATAAATGTCATTGACGAAATTGTAGATTGTTATGTTGTTTGGACAAATACAATATGATATATGAATAACACTTGTGTATACAAAATACATTCAAGGAAATTATATAAGTTAAGTGAAAATAATTGATGCGGTACATAAGATCATGGAGGTAATTAAAAGAGAATTACCATACAATATAAGTCTTATAAGTAAAGACTACGATGGCTTAAATTATATAGGTAAACCTTAAAAATAAATAAGGTTAAGAGGCTAAAAGAAATTATCTAAGCGTTAAAAATTAACCTCACATGGAATAGCGAATACGAGGACATTTCATGGTACGATAAAATTATTAACGAGAGTAACATAAATTAAAACTCTCAGTTAATCCTATTCTAGGACTTTGATTGGCTAGACGTTTACCAGGAATTAATCGAGTACAATCTTCGGTGAACGGTATGGATTCTTGCAACCTGTTTGCTAACGGATTACACCGGCTTGTGTGCTATCTGTTGTGTGAAATAACGACCAAGATAATTGCATGTAATATGCTGCACTTGCGTTTGTGTATCGTTGTGATTATTTTGTGCACTGCTAAGTTATTTTATGTGCGTGAACGATACTAACTATAACGTGTATGTGCCACGCATGCAACTCTACATTACCAGTGGATTAAATACCTACGTGTTATTATACCCAGAACTTGTACTCAAGTTTCTCACTAACTTCCTTTATAAACAACGTCGTTGTCCTTAAACGTGACAACTGACAATACACAACAGTATGCTTGTTTAACGTCCTTGTGTGACGTCTAACATATTCGATGCTACAAGAAGCGAGGAGCCCAGATGTTTCAGGCCATGCATGCAATTATGGAGGTTGTACCTGTCGTAGGTCGTCCTCAAATACAGTATACATCATGACGGTGGTTTTGGGTGTAGACTTTGTCCACTCACCGGGTTAGTACCGGAACATTTTAAGCTGGGAGAAGGACTGCATTCTCTCGAGGGTACGATACCCACATATAATTCTGAAGTTGAGAGAAATATTTCAATCTCTCAAGGGTACGATACCCACACCTATATTTAAGTACGGGAGTAGACTACGTTCTCCCCTACGGCATTTATTACCCAACCATTAACGTGAGAGTCTTATCTCGTCTGAAGGGTTTATCATACCTGATCCAAAATTAAATTACTAACTTGACCTCTGTTGTCATGTTTCTCATTGTGATGTTATTGACCTTGTGTGGCTACTTGTGTGAATTATATACGATGTATGTTTTCTGTGTTTGATAAAAATGAGCCGCATGCTTACGACCAAGTAGTTGTGCGTGGCCCGCTAGCTTATGGGCTGCACGCTTTCATACCAGCATTTATTTGCTGAGCCATTTTGATGGCTACATTTTTCAGGTACCTGAAGAAAGAAGAGATTACCCGAGTGTAGATGGGGTAGAATTAAGACATGGGATTATTACTATCTGTATCATTTTACAGTACTATACTTTTACTTTTAGCTTTCGTTATTTAAGCGGTTTGTATTCAGCGCTCAGACTGTATCGTTTGTAAGTTGTGTTGGAGTTAGCCTTGTTAGTCACATGGGTGACTAACGGCGTTGTAGCACCACCCATTTTATATACTTATTCCGCTGCATATCCAGTTATCTTTGGGAGCTATCATCGTACAAGTTGTGGAGTTTCGGGTTGGGGTGTTACAAAATATTAGAACCTGTCTATGATGGTTAAGTAGACTCGTAATATAGACACTGATTTTAGAGTGATCTATTCCAGAGGTACGAACTGTTAGATACGAGCTACGGGATTGCTAGAGGATAGGCGTGGATCATCACGCTAGCATTGTCCAATGGTGAACGGTATGTGAATGTGTGGTCTAAAAACTCCGAGGGTTTCCTTGGGTTCCGGACGTAACTATGTGCTTGCATGTCAGATAAATAAATGTTATGCATGTGTTTGTATGTGTATATGTTTTCCGATCATCAAAGCGTTTATTAACTGTGCGCGTACGTCGTTCGGACTTGTGATATCAAATATCACCCTAACTGTGTTTGAACTTTCGGGTGAGACTCTGAATACTATCTTGTGAGAGTAAACAACTCCTAACATACTAAGTTAGGAACTTAGTTTAGAGACCCGGTATTAACCGTCTCTAGAGCGATGACTCGACCTTTGAACATCACATAGCAGACTTCTAGGTTGTGTGTAAGACCCGACAGGCATCCAATAAAAATGTGTTTTCTCCAATAACGAGATGGAATCTCCTGGAGACTAATTAAAATACGCTAACTTATGAGAGTGTGAGGGGTGTTACAAAAGTGGTATCAGAGCGGAGTACCGCTCTGATGACGAGATATTAGAATTAAGACAGTGAGCTTAGGGCTTGGGAAATACGGGAAACGTTTGTGAGATACGAAATGTCTTCGTCTTAGTGGGTTCACATCTTAGCAGCGCCTAAGATAGGCGAGTGCCAGCCTAAGTGATAATTCAATACCCCCTGGTTGATTACGAAATATTTACAGAGTGATGATTAAACGATCTGTAACACAGATGTCTAGTGATGGGGATGGCCCAGTAGCTGGCCAAGGGCACGGAGGCCCAAGACTGCCAAGCATTCCCGAGACGGTTGTTGCCGTCATGGCCCAGCTCAAGGCACAATATGGAGGAGACATCCCAAACGAAGAGAGTAGGTTGGCGACAGTCCACTTCCATGTGGAAGTCCAGCTTGGATTACCGCCGACAGTAGCCCTCCCGCCACAGCCCAGTGATACCGACACGACTGAAGGGCGCAAAACCCCAGGTAAGAGAAAGAGGGCTAAGGGGTGTCATAGACCACCTAGCGTCTACGCACCGGAGGTACAAAATCTTATTCTTTTAAACCCAGTCAAATTCAATACCTCACCATTCCCTCTTAGTGACCAAGAGTTGTAATAAATAGGCACCGCCAGGAGAGAGCGCCATTACTACTATAAGCACTGTGGAAGGGATCACCCCGGAGTCAACTGTAAGGGCCGGAAGTTGGTGTGCCAATATTGTAAGAAAGAGGGCCACCGAGACCAAGAGTGTCGCAGCAACCGAGACCAAGATCCGGAGCACCACTGTAACACCCCTACCGCTAATCCCGTCATTACCGTACAAATACTTACCTTCGCAGCGGATATTACATACATAGCGGCGGGTGTACAATGCCGTTAGTCACCCACGTGACTAACAAGGCCAGCTACACTACTACATACTATCGGTCTGATGACTTGAATATACCGAGTACACTACATAATACATTTCGTTCCATTCCATACTCAGATCATAATTCAAATACAACTCCAATACAATACTATACCGACTCTACTACAATCCTTAGATTACCGATACAGTTTGGACTTCCAAATTCGCATTACAATACAAATACAATTCCTATTACTCAACTACCCATGCTTACATAACAGCCCCGTCCTACACTCTCGAACGGTGGTCGGCTTTGAAGTACCTATAAATAAAAACGGTGCCCCTAGGGGCTCAGCAAATTGCTGCATATAAAATTCGCATACCCCGCGTGCTAACCGGGGTACGCCTACTATTTTGGTCGAATATACATGGAGTTCGCTTTACATGCATACATACATACTAATACTACGACAAATACAAGCATCAATGCTTACAAACATATACAAGATTCAATACTTACTAGGGAAGACACTTCGTCAGTCAACCGTTTATGTTAGTTATTCATTCCTCCGGTTTAGTCGGGTGCTCTCTTTCTCCCCGCTCGGGTTCCTAAGGCTTACCCCAAACTTAGTCTTACTTACTTGTTGCTTTACTCCCACTACACTCATTACCTTACTCATTTCTTACTCGTGCTTGCTCAATACTCGTTACTATACTAGTACTTACTCCTTACTCACTGCTCGCTACTTTGCTCGTATATACTCTTTACTCAATACTCGTCACTATACTTGAACTTACTCATTACTCCATACTCAATACTTACTCGTACATACTCATTGCTCAATACTCAATACTTACTCATTACTCAATACTCATTACTCATAGCCTCCGGGCAGAGTCATACACAAAACTCGCCACCGGGCTTACACATACAAGCGGAGCTATACACTTAGCTCAACAAATACTCAAATACCCATTTTATCGGACTACTCAAATTTCCAACACTCCTCTCTCGGAGTATCTTACAATCTCATGGATTAGCCTTGAAGTATCTCTCTCGATATCCTCAACTAGCTTAGGGAATTACAAATGTTTAGTATTCTTAGATTTAAGGGTTTCTCCAATGTATCGAATACTCTCATGCTCGGGACATTGTTCACATTAGTCGGGTCCTCTCATCGTGGGTCGACTAATTTCCTAAGGGGTTTGGAGATCCCTCATCATTTGTTACTACTCTCAAGATTGATGTCTTGCACCATCAACAATTCCTCTAATAGAGGTTACTTATATACTTCCACTATTTATTGTTTGTGGATTGTTCATTTCGGTTCTTTTACCGTTACCGGGAGGTTACTAGTCCCATACACTCTCTCACAATTTAGTGAGTTCATTGGTTTACGTTATCGTTGTTGGTTCGTTAGTTTTAGTGCGTTTACACGTTTTTGTTAATTCGCAACACGACTTTACTACGAGTCACTAACAATGACACTCGTGTAGGAGTCGGTCTACATACTACGTTAAACCACACAATCATTCAAGGAGGGTTAGCTCATACAACATACAACAAGACACAATGAAAGGCAATAAACCATTTTCATGCTTTAATCTTGATTAGCCGGCATACAAGCACACAAATCAACGTAACTCGGTTAGCATACGGGGCATGAGAAAATCATACCTTTCACCGGGGTTAGCTTTACCGTGTGTTCCCTTGTTCCTTGGTTCACACTTGTTCCACTGATAATGTTTCAAACATTACTATTAATACTATGTTCATACGGTATGTAAATAATTACTACTCCCGTACTTACCCCGTTGTCCCTTTATACTTGGTTTTACTCATGTCAATTTATGTTCTTACTTCTCACTCATTTCCTACACTTGTTTACACTTCTTAGGACCTTTACATATCACCAAACAAGGCCGTAGCAACATCTAATACCCATACCATTCAATCCCCCATCATTAGAAGCCTTAAAATAATTTTTTTCTTTCTCTCTAGTCTGGACCGCCCCTCTAGGGAGGTCCCAGGGGTGGTCCACAACAGAAACTACACCCATCCTGTAGAATTCGACTGGACCTCCCCACAGGGGCGGTCCACGACAGACCCCATTTTCCAAAGTGTTTTTCTTCTCATTTTGAACTCCAAATTCACCCAAATCTTTTCCTAATCATTCCCTAATCTTTCCACAAGTGTTCTACATGTTTAAACACCTCAAAACATGCTCTAAATCTCTTCAAATCAATGGCCAAATCCTTACTCAACTTCTTGCTCAAATTCAACAAATTTCCCTTCTCATTTTTGCATCTTGCACACTTGTGCATTTTCTAACTTCTTCTTGGTAGTTTATACCTTCCCCCATCCTTACCAAAACACTTACTCACCACTCCAATTCATTCCTAGACCAATGCACTACCTATACCCAAATCCAATCTCCATTTCCAAGATTATAAACACTAACTCTTTTTCTTAAAATTCCAATGCTTTACAACACCCATTTTCTACAAATTTTACACACTCACATATTCATCCTCCATCTACCATTTCAAAGTTATCAAACATCTCTACTCAACCCAATACACACCTTGGTTCTCCCATTCACCAAGTCATCCAAAGATGCTTATTTTCTACTAAAATTTTGCCATAGTTTGCCTACAAATCTAACATACCCAAATTCATCCATTCTCACCAAAATCAATCTTAAACTAACCACACCCACATGGGGTCCTACCAGCACACATAATTCCTCAAAATTTCATCAAACAACAATACCAATATACTTATTCAATTTACTTGGCTCTAAGGCCTTCAATCCAAACATCAATTCACAAATACTCTCAAACTTCCACAACTACATTCCTAGTACAACATTTTGGGTTCATTCATCAATTTACCCATTCCCAACATTTTAATGCATTAAATTAGCATTAAGAAGGTTTTCTTACCTTAAGCCCCTTTGAGTTCCTCTTTTGTTCTCTTCCTTCTCCTCTCTTCTTTTTCGGTCAAGTTGGGCAATGAAGTTGCCAAACTCCATCCCAACACCCACATTACACCAAAACGAATATAATTAAACTTCTAACCCTTAGAATTCACTAATTCAATGAAAGGCTTAGAACACATAAGTTAGGGTTTACCTTTTTGGAACTTTTAAGAGGGGTTTTAACCCTTGGTTCAAGAAGGTGATCCCACCACCATTGGAAGGTTGGTGTCATGCCCCTTTTGGCGAGCTGCTTGGTTACAAGTAGCTCCATGCCAGTTTGCCCTTTGGTTGGTGCCCGTTAAGACTTGTGTTGGGATTGCTTGTCAACCCCATACTTGGTTGTCGCTTTGATCCAGTCCCTTAAGTTCCACGGTCCTTGAGACCCCCGAGGACGAAGGTCTGAGGGATGGGCATCAGTTGAAGGGCACGATGCGTTGGACTTGGCCGAGCTGAGTTGCGCCAGCTTGTGACTCGAGTGAGGGCCGAGTTAGCGGGTGTTGTGGAGGACACCCGTCTGGGCCTAGTAAGGACCGGGCATGCCTTCGGGTATGCACATTGCTAGGGTGGCTTGGTAGTGACTCCAATAGCACGAGCACATTGTGCTTAGTGCTGCCCTTAGGTTGCAAGTGCCAGTGTCACCACGGGCACGAAGCAACTAGAGGATGTCTTGGCCAAGCTGAGTTGCATCAGCTTGTGACTCGAGTGAGGGCTGTGTTTGTGGATGTTGTGGAGGGCATCTGTCCGGGCCTAATGAGGACCGGATGTGCCTTGAGCATGCACACTGCTAGGGTGGCTTGGTAGCAACTCCAATAGTCTGAGCATCTTGTGCTCAGTGCTGACCCTTAGGTCAGTTAGCGAGTGCCGTGGAAGGCACCTGCCCGGGCCTGAAAGGGACCGGGCAAGCCTGTGAGCATGCATGTTCCCAGGATGGCTTGGTATCGACTCCAAGAGGTAGTGAGCACTTTGTGATCAATGCTGCCCTTAGGTTGCGAGTGCTAGTGTGGCCACTGGCGCGAGGCAACTAAGGGTCGTCCTGATTGTATGACTCCTACCACGAAAGGTGCAAGGGGCATTGCACATCAGAGCCGTCTTACGGTTCGGCAAGTGATGAGTCCTGGAACAGGGCGGAGACAGGGTGCGACATGGTCTGCGTTAGCACACCTTACTGACTCGTACTAGTTGGGATCTTTGGCTGTTAGGCTGTTGGAGGCCCGACGGTGCCGAGGATGAGTACGACCGCTAAGGGACGCATCGACCGAGGCATTTGGGCCACGGGAATGTGAGTCAGTGGAGGAACTTGTCATTGGGAGGTTTAAGTCCACTCTTGACTCTTGCTTGTGGCTAAGTGGATGGTTTGTTCCATCTGCACTGAGTAATAGGCTGGTTGGGTCTTTTGACCCAACGCCGGTGATGCCTAATTGGTCTCTTGACCTAATCCGTAAGAGCCCCTTGGGGTCTCGCTTCCGCGCAAAAATACAAAAAAATCAGAAGCGCGCACTTAGGTTAAAATAACTCGTAATAAGTCGTAATTAAACTAAGTAGAGGAAAAACGACTTCAAGGGGTAATGAAAGTAATTGAACCCTAAATAAGTCGAATATCAAGCCCCCGAACCCGAACTATCCTTTCCTAATTTACCCAAGGTCAAAATTAGGCGGCGACTCTAATTAGGTTCCAATGAGCTAACTTAGGATTTAATAACTAGTGTTATATGACATAGTTATTAAGCTTAGGTTATAACTGGACCTAGAATCCGATCAGATCCTAATCAATCTAATCAACATAGGATAGGGTTCAAAAATCGAGGCTCACACACACCTTCTTCTCCCCATCACTTCCGAATGCATGTGCTGGAAAAGGGACCAAAAAGCATGTGGGAAGACTAAACAAACAATTAAGGACAAAACTAGTACAACTAACCCACCTACCTAGCACTTAGGAAGACTTTTTTTTCTCCTCTTCAAATACACACTCTAGACAGCATTTTCCATTGCCCATGTTCTCTCCCTCGGTAACAACTCATCCCATTCTCTTTCTTTTTTTCTTTCTTTCCTCTTTTCCCAGCCTGCAAACAGCAAGCATTTTCCTTCCTTCCAACCGTAACAAACAGCAACACCAACACAGCCATCTTCCTCCTTTCCAGCTCGTAAGCAGCAACAACTCCAGCAAACAAAAAAGAACAGAACAATAACCACTCCTCTGTTTCCAACGTTAAACAGCAAGAAACAACACAATTGAGACTCCCATTTTTACTGCAATAAAACCACCATTAGTTCCCCATGATTGTGACTGAAAAATCTTGAGAGCATGGGCCATTAGGAAGCTACAAAACAAAGGAGAAAATCTAGCATAATCAAGGTAAGAATCATGCACACACCTTTCTCCTTGTATTATATATGTTTGACAAACTCAAATTATTCACATCTCCACCTGTTCCCTTTGTACACGCATGGGGCAGTTTTTCCAGCCCTCTACAAAGAGCCAAAGGAGTTGCTCAAACACTTAATGAAGAGCTCTAAAGGGAAGGTAAAGCATGATCTTTTCCATGGCTGTTTAAAGCCTTAAATTCCCTGTTCCTCCTACACCGAAACTGAACTATCTCCTTGCTGTAGCTGATCAACAGCTACACTTGAAATCCCTCTGAAACTCATGGTAATGATTCCCTTAGTGTAAAAAAAAAATCCATATTAAACTCCCTAAGATAAGTACATTGAATAGTGACTAATCTAGCTATTGTTCCTTGTATACATGTTGTCTGACTTAGGCTGCTACCATCCTCTAACTGCCGTGACAGTTAGGAGCTTCTTCCAAGAGTAAAAGCAAGAATAAAAAGGTAATAAGTTAACTATGGTCTATATATAATATTCATGGCTTAAGTTAATGTGAACACAAAAAAAAAAACTAATGCATGCTACGTAAACAATGCACAGCCGAGTAGAATTGTTTGGCTGAGGAGTTGGTGGAAAAAAATCCCTGGTGCTATTACAAAGGTAATCATACCCAATACCTTGTTATACCTTATAAAAAAAATTCATGGTCTTGTAATATTTAAAGGGGGCCGAAAACATAGGCTCATTTAGGTGTTGTTTAAACTTTAATGATGCGTAGGAAATAATAGATATATGTGTGGTTATTAAGTTGAAAATATTATGACTTATTTAAGCCAAGTTAATGAGTTATTAATGTAAGACAAATAAAAAAAACCGTTATGTACAAAATCTGGAAATCCGAGAGTATATGCAGGTATATAGTTAGTTTAAACCCCAATTAAGTGCATGAAATTAATGAGTACTTGCTTAGTTAATAAGTCTAGATATTAATGACTAGCTTAAGCCAATTTACATGTTAAAAAAACAACCGTAAGAAATTATGTTGCAAAACTGTACAGAACCGGTAGTGTATGTGGGTATCTAGTCTGTCTAGATGTTAACCAAGTGTAGGAGATTAATAAGTATGTACAGGTTTGTGAAACCAAGTATTAATGGCTCATTGAAAGAAAAATATATAAGTTAATGATGAAGGAAAGAGAATTCAGAAACATTACCAAATAAACTGTACCATAACTGAGAGTGATTGTGCATGGTTAAGACATTTTAATGCCATTTTGCAATTAAAATTATGTTATGTTGAAGGCCATATGTTTGGGCCATTTTGTTATGCTTGTTTTAAGCTTTAAATATTGATTATTAGATTTTGGAGTGGTTAAATGAATTATGTAAAATTCAGGTACAAAAATATAATTTTAGTGAACATAACCACCTAGGAATATTTTAGGTGAATATTAGTAAATTTAAGTGTTACTTAAATCAAATATAATGTTACAATATAATTTAAATAAACTTTATGAGTTATAAATAAATAAAAGATCATTTATGGGGTCAAAATGAAATTAAGAAAAATATGTAGGGCTAAAACTAATTTAAAACCGAGAGGAAATGTTTTTAAGAGTTTTAGAAAACATAAAATGCAATTTTATGAAATTATAGTGCTAAGTGTAAAACTAGAGAAATAAAAGGGGTATTTTCATAATTATAGTGAATATGGGTCAAAGGAGATATTTGGGGTGGTCAACATTGACCACATGTGACATTTGACCAAATTAGAAAGCTAAATGAATTTATTTGATAATTTAATGAAGTATTAAATTTAAAATGAAATTTATAAACTATATGGGTATTTTTGTAATTTCCAAAAATTCTATGCCTAGAATGGAATTAAATTGGCCACTAGGGGTTTGTTTGTAATTTGGATGAATTTTGGGTTAATTTTTAGTAATATAAATAATTAAGAGCTATAAAATATGGTTTAAGAATTAAAGTATAACAATTATAAAATTTAAGGGGTTAGATTGTAATTACCGAAAATGTGGTGGACATTTGAGAATTTAATCAAGTTAAGGGGTTGTGCGCAAATTAGAGAAAAGTCTGGGTTAGAATTGTCATTTAAGTAATTAATATGTACAATATAAAGTTTTGATATTAAATTACAAGTTTATAAAAATAAAGAGAGCAATATGTGTAATAAAAAGAAAGTGTGGGGTGAAAGTATAAAATCTAGACAGGTTGCTGTTCGGAAATTTGGTAGATATATATATGTATATTACAATGTTGAAAACCTTAGATTATAAAGTAAATAAAGATAGGAATGTAACCACTATAATACTTGGGTTGATATTGTAATTAATTAAAAGTATAAGGGGAAGGAATTAACATAACCGGAAAATATCGGGCAGTTTGGAAATTGTAGACAGATGATATTACAAAGTTAATATGATATAATGTGACATTTTGTTAAAGTATGGGAAAGTAGATCATTAAGGAATTAACATGGTATAAACATGCCTTGTAAATAATTACATAAGATAATAAGTCTAGGTTAAGAATTATAGAAAATATATAGTATAGTAGACACCTTATGTTATAAGAGGCATGACAATGTATAAACGTATATTGTATAATCTCGAAAAAGAGTTTCAATAAGAAACGTGTAATGTCCGGAAAAAAATATTATTAAAAAGATTATATATATATAATCAGAAGATAAAGTTTATCAAGTATATTATAAGGAGGGTAACAAATTAATTTAGTGGCTCATTATAATACCTAGGGTTTTCTTTAAAAGACCGAGCCCTACAGAGCACCTATCAGAGAACTTTCTTCCACTTTTCCTATTTAGCGCCGTGCCTTTCCTCCCTCTTCTGTGGTGACCGAATTGTTGTGCCGGTTGTCGTACAAGTGGCCAGTGCCGTGAATTACTTCGGAAGAAAGGTAATAATGATTTCCTTTTCATCACTAATGATGTTACGTTAATTGGGTATGCATATCAACCGCAGTGGGTTTCGGCAGTGACTTCTAACATCAATGATGTTGACATCAGTTCATATGTCGAGTGCCAGGATTTTGGGTCAACCTGAAGTATAAAGCGTGGTATTGTTATCAGTTCGACAGATAAAGTTTATCGGTATGAATTTATTTAGTTAATCAGTACTGTCAAGGTTGAGTTTTGGATGGATAGTTTGTCAGTTTTGACATCCGTTATATTTTCAGAATTGTTCCTGCAGTTAGAAAGATCCGGTTGGTTCAAGAAAGGTCGCAGTACCAGTTTATGAGAATTTAACAGTGATCTTGGTTGTCAGGTAGGTGATAAACTGATTCAATTTGGGTGCGCATTGACCTTATGAAAATTATTTTCGTATGGCTTTAAGCTATGTCTTTTATTTTAAAAGTACAGACTTCGATTTATTCAAACGATTTCGTTTCAAGTGTGTGTAATTGGTTCCTTGTTTCAATCTGTGTACAAGCGATTGGCGTTTATGTTTGGTTGATTTCAAGAGTTACGAGAAATTTAATTCCTTTTACATTGTAATGATGAGCACAGTTTACATAATTAATACCCTCATTTTTTCAGCTTTATTGTATGTGTTTTATGTGGTCACTGTTGTTTTACTATATAAAGGATTGAAGGTTTATAGTATCTTGTATATACTGTTGACGGTTGATATATTGATATATACATTTTTTTAACCACCATAGTATTTTGACTACGATGTCGGCCATATATATATATTTGTAGATATGTTCCTCTATGATGCTTTGATTTCGGTGCTTTCAGAATACTTTATATATACATCATATTTCACGTATGCTATATTTTACTACCAATTTCTTTTCAGGCGTCCATGTTTTATTACCTTCGTTATAAACCTTTGAATGACTTCATGGTATTTTCTTCGAAAACAAGATCTCATGGTATCGAATATGCTTGGATATACACGGCTATACACCCATATATTTATTTATGATATCAATATAGTTTGACGAAGTGTTTTGTCGACAATCGTTGGTACGAGTCTTAAGCGAATTATGTTTGACAGTAGTTTCAGGATATGGTTTTCGTGATTACGATTTTGTTAACTAATTGATATTGGGACCTAGTTTATTGCTTTCTGAGCCGTGGATGACTGGGTCGAGTTATCCTGTAGCGCGCTATGTAGGATGTCCTTCTGTATCTGGATCACGGGCATTCCCCGTTCTGTTATCTGGAGCTGACGGGCTCATTCTGTTATCTGGGGTCTTCTGACCCATTCTGTTATCTGAGGTCTTCGGACCTATTCTGTATGCTCTGAACTAGGGTCCCTTTAAAACTCTGTTTCTGATATGTTCTGATTTGTGTAAGATTCTGCTCTGTTTCAGTGAGATTTGAATTCCGATTTCAGTACTTGTGTTATTATTATTTTGATACATATATATATGTATAATTATGTTCAGTAAAAATGTTTTTAGCGTTGCTCATTTTGTTGACGTTTGTTGCTTACTGAGCGTGTGGTTGCTCACCCCTTTCCACTACAACATTTTTGCAGATTAAGGATTAACCAGCTGGAGGTCCTTTGCTTTTATTTGCCATTCCAGTTCAGCTTTAGTCATATGCTATTTTGAACTTACTCTTATGATCTTATTTATCCGATCTTATTTTTAGATCTTTTGATTTATTCAGCCTATGTGTATTGGGCTTTATTAGAGTTCGGTTTGGACTATTCATTTATAGTTATTGAACAATGTTTGTAATCTGAATTTTTGGAAGCCTTGTGTGCTCCTAGTTATTTATTAGCACGCGGCGTGTCTATACCTTAGAACTAGGCCGGTTTTGGGGTTGTGACATTTAGTGGTATCAGAGCCAGGTTAGGTTTTATTGGGAGAAAAACCGGGTTATGTCTGCCTAACTGTGTTTCGATGATTGTTTACAAGAGAAGTGGCTAATGGTTAAAGGATTTTGTCTCTCAGAATGCCACCACGTAGGAACATTTTGAATTCTGCTCAAGGGGAAGTTCCACAAACCGACATCGCTGCCATCATGCAGCAAGTGGTGACCCAGGTGCTGCAGAGCGTTGGAAATGTGAGTGGGTAAAGTGCTGGAGCTGCGAGTGGTGGTAGCAATGTTAAATCTTTGCAAGAATTCATGAAATTGAAATCCCCTTCTTTTGATGGAAGTGGCGACCCACAGGAGGCAAGTCACTGGATTACTGCAATCGAGGATCTTCTGAAGGTGATGGGATGTAGCGAGGACCAAAAAGTTGATTTTGCTACATTCATGTTCCAAGATGAGGCTAAAGAATGGTGGAAGACCGTGGAAAATCAAAACCCTCATCCATGGTCATGGGAGCAATTTATTGAGCGGTTCAACAAACAGTTTTATCCCGATGTCTACCGTGACCAGAAGATCGTGGAGTACGGGAGGCTTAGGCAGGGGAGAGAGGAGTACGTGCGCAAGTTCATCTCATTGTCCAAGTATGTCCCGGAGTCAGACGAGAACCGCAAGGCGCGAAAGTTTGGGAGCGGCCTCAGATTAGACATCAGAGCTGCAGTAGCTCCCTTCCGGCATAAAACATTCAGAGATGTAGCTGACGTAGCTCTGGTGGTCGAGAGTGAGCTGAAGTTGAAGCAGTCAGTGGTCAAGGATCAGAAGAGAAAGTACAGACCGGGTGACTCTGGCAAGAAGGACTATACCCCCTCACATAAGAAGCCAAATTTTGGAGACCGCAAGACCTCTACCTCAGGCCCGAAGTGTGATACTTGTGGCAAGTCCCATCCTGGTAGGGAGTGTTACAAGAAAACTGGAGCATGTTTTAAGTGTGGGTCTCTGGAGCATCGCATTGCAGAGTGCCCGAAGTATGATAAGAACCAAGGTAATTCTGGTGGTAAAAATGATAGCTCAGTATCTGGATCCAAGGGGAGGATGGATCAGAAGAAGCCCCAAGCTCAGGCCCAGGTGTTTGCTTTGTCAGGGGAGTATGATCGAGATGCAGAAAAGGTTGTTTCAGGTATTCTTGAAGTACTTTCTCGACCTGTCTTTTGTTTGTTTGATTCGGGTGCTTCACAGTCTTTTATTTCCTCTGATTTGGTGGATGAACTTAAGCTGTCTTGTGAGCCTCTTGATGTGGATTTATGTGTGACTAGTCCTTTAGAAAGGACCCCTGCTATTGTGCTAAGTTCTGTGTGTAGAGGTTGTCCTCTTGTAGTGAAGGATAGAGTTATGCTAGCTGATCTCATTCCCCTGAGGATGAGTTGTTTTGATGTGATCTTGGGGATGGACTGGCTGTCTTCTCATCATGCCTCCATAGATTGTTCAGCCAAGAAGGTGATTTTCGAGGAGCCGGATAAGCCTCGTCTAGTATTCGTGGGGAATGATGTTCCCTGTTCTCCTCCAGTCATATCGGCGATGCAGGCTTTTCAGTATCTGAAGAAGGGATGTCAAGGCTATTTGTGCTTCATTCCAGAAATTAAAGAAGAGGTAAAGCTTGAAGATATACCGGTAGTCAGTGAATTTCCTGAGGTATTTCGTGATGATGTTCCTGGACTCCCCCCAGTCAGGGAAGTTGAGTTTTCAATTGAGACTGCACCAGGGACGCAACCAATTTCTAAGGCTCCTTATCGTATGAGTCCAGCTGAGCTGAAGGAATTGAAAGTTCAACTACAAGAGTTGTTGGATAAAGGTTTCATTCGCCCCAGTGTTTCCCCTTGGGGAGCACCTGTGTTGTTCGTTAAGAAGAAAGATGGCACGTTGAGATTATGCATAGACTATCGGGAGCTCAACAAGGTGACTGTCAAGAATAAGTATCCTCTTCCTCGTATTGATGACTTATTTGATCAGTTAGCTGGAGCTTGTGTATTTTCAAAGATTGATCTTCGCTCGGGCTATCATCAATTGAGGATCAAAGCAGATGATGTTCCTAAGTCAGCTTTCAGGACGCGTTATGGGCATTATGAATTTTTAGTGATGCCCTTTGGATTGACAAATGCACCCTCTGTTTTCATAGATATGATGAATCGGGTTTTTAAGCCCTATCTGGATCGATTTGTTGTGGTTTTTATTGATGACATTTTGGTTTACTCTAAGAGTATTGAGGAGCATGAGGAGCACTTGAGGATTGTACTTCAGACTTTGAAGGAGCGCGAGCTTTATGCCAAGCTGAAGAAATGTGCATTCTGGTTGGATCAAGTAGTCTTTCTTGGTCATGTAGTATCAAAAGATGGAATCTCTGTCGATCCGGAAAAGATCAAGGCTATTATTGAGTGGGCTAGACCTACAAACGTCTCTGAGATACGTAGTTTTCTGGGCTTGGCTGGCTATTACAGGAAATTTGTGGAAGGATTCTCTAAGTTGGTTACTCCGCTGACTCGTCTCATTCGGAAGGATGTTAAATATGAGTGGAGTGAAGCATGCGAAAAGAGTTTTCAGGAGCTCAAAAGACGATTGACTACTGCCCCTATTCTTACCTTACCTTCGGGGACTGATGGTTTGGAGGTATATTGTGACGCTTCACATAAGGGTTTGGGTTGTGTTTTGATGCAGCATGGAAAAGTTGTTGCCTATGGTTCGCGACAACTTAAGCCGTATGAAAAGAATTACCCAACCCACGACTTGGAGTTGGCTGCAGTTGTGTTCGCTCTGAAAATCTGGAGGCATCATCTGTTTGGAGCTTCATGTAAGGTATATACTGACCACAAAAGTCTTAAGTATTTGTTTACCCAGAAAGAATTGAATATGAGACAGCGAAGATGGTTAGAGTTGCTTAATGATTATGACTTGGAGATTTTATACCATCCGGGAAAGGCTAATGTGGTGGCGGATGCTCTCAGCCGTAAAGGAGCATCCACAGTAGCAAGTCTGCTTTCTGGGTCTCAGATGTCCCTAAGAGAGCTACAGAGGATGGGTATTGAAGTCGCAAAGTCAGGAAGGTCTAGTGTTTTGGCAGCGCTTCAGATTCAGCCCACTTTATTTGAGAAGATCAAGGATACTCAGAAGGATGATGAATATCTTAGTAAGGTCAGGGAGAGAATTTCAGCTGGGAAAGAAACTGATTTCAGAATTTCAGTTGATGATTGTTTGAGGTTCAGAGATAGGATCTGTGTGCCAAACGATTCAGCTCTTAAGTTAGAAATTATGCAAGAGGCGCATAAAACCCCTTATTCAGTGCACCCTGGAGGGGTAAAGATGTATCGAGATCTCAAGGAAACATTTTGGTGGAATAATATGAAGAGGGAGATTTCTGAGTTTGTTGCGAGATGTCAAACTTGCCAGCAGGTGAAAGCCGAACATCAGAGACCTGTGGGACTTCTTCAACCATTGCCGATTCCTGAGTGGAAGTGGGAGAGCATTGGTATGGATTTCATAGTTGGGCTTCCTCGGACTCTGAAGGGTAATAATGCAGTATGGGTGATTGTGGACCGTCTCTCTAAGAGTGCGCATTTCTTACCCATTAAGAACACTTTTAGCCTAGAGAGATTGGCTAAGCTATACATTGACGAGATAGTCCGGTTGCATGGAGTTCCTGCAACTATTATATCAGATAGAGATCCCAGATTTGTATCCCGCTTTTGGGATAGCTTGCATAAGGCTTTGGGAACTAAGCTTGCTTTCAGCTCAGCATATCACCCTCAGACGGACGGCCAGACAGAAAGAACCAATCAGATTCTAGAGGATATGCTCCGGGCTTGTGTGTTAGATTTCAAGGGTAACTGGGATGATCATTTGACTTTAATTGAGTTCTCCTACAACAATAGCTACCAATCTAGTATTGGTATGGCACCTTTTGAGGCTCTTTATGGGAGGAAGTGTAGATCTCCTATCTGTTGGGATGATCTGAAGGAGCGGAAACTTTTGGGACCCGAAGTTGTTCAAGACGCAGTTGATAAGATTCAGATAATTCGGGAGCGTCTTCGAGTAGCTCAGAGTAGACAAAAGAGTTACGCTGACAATAGAAGGAGACCTTTGGAATTTCATATTGGTGACCATGTGTTCTTGAAAGTATCTCCAGTAAGAGGAGTTATGAGATTCGGAAAGAGTGGGAAGCTGAGCCCACGGTTTATAGGCCCTTTTGAGGTTCTGGAAAAAATTGGTGAAGTAGCGTACCGCTTAGCCTTGCCGCCAGTTCTGTCAGGAGTGCATAATGTTTTTCATGTGTCCATGCTTCGGAAGTACATTGCTGATCCGTCGCATGTGATTCAGTATGAGCCGTTGCAGCTACGTTATGACTTATCTTTCGAAGAAGTGCCACTCCGGATATTAGCACATGATGTGCAAAAGCTTCGAAGAAGATCATTTCCGGTAGTGAAAGTTTTATGGGCTAATCATTCAGAACGTGAAGCCACGTGGGAGCAAGAGGAAGATATGAGGACCAAGTATCCCCACCTCTTCGAAAATTAAGGTACGTCGAATTTCGAGGACGAAATTCTTTTAAGAGGGGAAGGTTGTAACGTCCAGAAAAAAATATTATTAAAAAGATATATATATCATATATATATATATATATATATATATATATATATATATAATCAGAAGATAAAGTTTATCAAGTATATATAAGGAGGGTAACAAATTAATTTAGTGGCTCATTATAATACCTAGGGTTTTCTTTAAAAGACCGAGCCCTACAGAGCACCTATCAGAGAACTTTCTTCCACTTTTCCTATTTAGCGTCGTGCCTTTCCTCCCTCTTCTGTGGTGACCGAATTGTTGTGCCGGTTGTCGTACAAGTGGCCAGTGCCGTGAATTACTTCGGAAGAAAGGTAATAATGATTTCCTTTTCATCACTAATGATGTTACGTTAATTGGGTATGCATATCAACCGCAGTGGGTTTCGGCGGTGACTTCTAACATCAATGATGTTGACATCAGTTCATATGTCGAGTGCCAGGATTTTGGGTCAACCGGAAGTATAAAGCGTGGTATTGTTATCAGTTCGACAGATAAAGTTTATCGGTATGAATTTATTTAGTTAATCAGTACTGTCAAGGTTGAGTTTTGGATGGATAGTTTGTCAGTTTTGACATCCGTTATATTTTCAGAATTGTCCTGCAGTTAGAAAGATCCGGTTGGTTCAAGAAAGGTCGCAGTACCAGTTTATGAGAATTTAACAGTGATCTTGGTTGTCAGGTAGGTGATAAACTGATTCAATTTGGGTGCGCATTGACCTTATGAAAATTATTTTCATAATAAAATATTTGGACTTAAAATTATGAGCTTTCCTACCCTACGTATGGCTTTAAGCTATGTCTTTTATTTTAAAAGTACATACTTCGATTTATAATTCATGTTAGTATGTGATAACTTTGGGAATACTATAAGTGCTCACTTGTCATAGCTGTTGAGTTGTGTTTAAAATATTATAGTTAATATCTCGTTCGACACTGTGGTTATTTATTGTCGTTGTTTAATATATTTCGTTTCTGCTTCATTACTCGCATGGGCGAGTAATGGCATGTGACACCCGAGTGAAGACTACTAGTATTTCAACTTCCGCTGTAAGACGTCTTTAATTCTGCTACGTGAGTGATTATTACGAGTTTACTGTGAGGGGTGTTACATCTTACTACCTAAATCCATTACAACCCCTTCCCTTCATTCGACCAAGAAATACTGAAATACCCCAAACCTAATTAGGGTGATTAAATTACTCTAATATGAAATTTTAGGGCCTATTAGTGCCTAAAGAATTTTGGTAAAGAAAATAAAACCCAAAATAAAAGAGAAAACACTCAAAAAGCGAAAAATGCTAAAATGAGCGTTATGTGACCATAGGAGGAATACGACCTCGAATAGGGTATCAAATGGATTTTCAAGGCTTAATAATGCCTAATTAATATATTGCAACAATTCCCGAAGAAAAACGGATCCATAAAATGAATTTAAAACGCTAATAAAGCTTTAGCGCACGTTTTTTGAGAAAACCCGAAAACGTGACTTTGAGTGGTCAAATGAACCCGCAAAAATTATAGTTCATCAAATAACTATAAATAAACATTAGTGGGAGTTTAAGAACCATTAGAATTAGAGAAAAGAGAAAATCCAGAAAACGGGCCCGGTTAGTGAATAGTGCTAAATAGGGTAAAATAACGAGCGTTTTCTGTAAAAGATGAAAAATGGTCCAGCTTACATATATAGTGGGGGCCGGTTTTTACTACTTAAAACAGCCTTCCCTCTCTTATTAATAAACAAGGAAGAAAAGAAAAGGAAAGAAAAGGAAAAGTAGAAAAGTACACCCACCCTCTCTCCTCTCATTTCCATCTTCCTCTCTCTCTCTCTCTCCTCTCTCTCTCTCTCTCTCTCTCTCTCTTTCTTTTTCCTTTCCCCACCATGAGCTCTCTTCTTCCTCCCCATTTACTGGCGATTTTGAGCTTCCTCAACAGCCTCCAATGGCTTCCTCCCTTTCCCCACTTGTACAAGCTTCATTAAAGCTCCAAATGAGAAAATAATCACATATTCTTCTTCCTCTCATCATTCTCTATCTTCCTCTCTTTTCAAAATCCAAAAATGATGAACTTCATCTCTATGGGTTTTGCCCATTTGAAGAGCAAATGGTACCAACTTGAAGCTTGGAGTCTCCTCTTTCCATTAAGGTAAAAATTCCAAGGAAAATCTCATCTTTTCCCCATTTATGGTCTTGGCCGATTTTTCCCCCTTCTCATACCATGTTCTTTCCTTGTTTGAGCTTATTTCCAAGCCTTCAATGGTGGTTGGGAGCACCTCTTCGATTCTTGACCAAAAGACCATCTTAGGGTTTCAAGGTAATTCCCCATTTTTATGCCCTAAGCACTTTCTTTTGCTTCCTAGCTTAATTAATAAGCATGGGTGTATTAATTAGTGCCTAATTCCCCATTTGGATGTTGAATTTGAGGTTGGCAAATGGTTGGCCTACTTGGCCGATTTTAACCAAGAAAGAGGAGAGGAGAAACTTGGAAAGAAAGAATGGAGGATTAAGGTAATTAAGTTACCCTAATGTTATTTTGAATGCTTTAGCATTTGGGATGGGGTAAATTAAATAATGAACCCAAATTATGTGAAATAATGTGGTTGGTTGAAGTTGAGGGAATTTGTGGATTTAATTGTGAATTAAGGGCCTTGGAGCCATGCACTTTATGTTTAGTGCTTATATTGTGTTTGACGAAATTTTGAGGAATTATGTGTGCTGGTAGGACCCTTATGTGGGTGTGGCTAGTTTAGGATGGATTTTGATGAGAATGGATGTGTTTGGATATGTTAGATTTGTAGGCAAACTATGGCAAAATTTTAGTAGAAATTAAGCATTTTTAGTTGACTTGATGAATGGGAGAACTTAGGTGTTTAAAGTGGTGAGTGGAGTAGATTAATAACCTTGGAATAGTAGGTGGAGAATGGATAAGGGAGTGTCTAAATCTGTAACAAAGGGGTGTTGAAATGTATTGGAAAAAAACTAGGAAAGAACTAGTGCACAAGACTTAGGAAGACGAGTGTTGGACTTGGGTTTTAGAAGTGCATTATCTAGGAATGAATTGGAATGGTCATTGAGTGATTTGGTAAGGTTGGTAGAAGATTGTAACTCTTAAGAAGAAGTTAGAAATGCACAAGAGTGCAAAGTGCAAAATGAGAGAATTGGAATTTGTTGATTTAAGCAAGAATTGGAGTAAGGATTTGGCCAATGATTTGAGGTGGTTTAGGGCATGTTTTGAGGTGTTAAAATGTGTAGAAAACTTGTGGAAAGATTAGGGAAAGATTGAGTGTGCATTAGGGGATGATTTGGGGTTGAAAAATTACACATGTAGCAGGTTTTAGCAGGGTCCGAGACTTGGTCCTTGGACAAAGTCCCGGACCACCTCTAAATTAAGGCCGAGAGTACATGCCTAGGTATAAGGTCCCGGACCATGCATTTTTTGGCTGAAAGTTAGCTTTATGATTGGTCCGGGACTTAAGGTAGGGACCAAGTCCCGGACCACCCCTAGAAATGCACTGTGAGTGTTTTAAAGTGTTATAAAGGTGGAGGATTGAAATGTATTGGTTTTAGGAGTTGTTTAGGCCTTGTTTGGTTATGTATAAAGGCCCTAAGAAGCATAAACAAGTGTTGGAAATGAGTGAGAAGTGAGAACTTAAATTAACACAAGTAAAACTAGGCTAACGGGACAACGGGGTAAGTACGGGAGTAGTAAGTTACATACCGTATAAGGTTGATATTAATATCAATGTTTGAAACATTATCAGTGGAACAAGTGTGAACCAAGGAACGTGAGGTCACACGGTAAAGCTAACCCCGGGGTGAAAGGTATGATTTTCTCATGCCCTGTATGCTAACGGTGTTACTCTGATTTGTGTGCTTGTTTGATTGTGTGATCACCTAAACAAAATAAATGCACGAATCGGATTGTTTGCACTTCCTTGTGCTTGAATTGTATTGTTTCTTATTGGATTGTACTTTTGAAATTGAAGTTTGTATAATTCATGAAATGGGTGATTGTGGGTGAATTGCTTGAAGGTTGATTGTGTATTATAGTTCGACTCATAGTTGAGTCTTGTTTGAGTAGAGACTCAAAGAAAGAGTCAAGTTGTGAATTAACGAAAACGTGGTAACACACACTAAAACTATCGAACCAAGAAACGATAACGTAAACCTACGAACTCGCTAGAATGTGAGAAAGTGTACGGGACTAGTAAACTACCGATAACGGTTAGAGAACCGAATTGATTTAATCCACAAAACAAATAATAGTGGAAATATATAAGGAAGCTCTACTTTGAGGATTTAATGAAGCTCTGACATAACGAATTTTCTTAGACAATAATTGCAGTTCCCTAAGAAAAACACATTGGTACAAGGATCATAAAAAGAACTCTCGAACCTTGTAAATAGCCATTACCATGAGGCACTGGTTACCCACCCCAACACAAATCAAACAGATAAGAAAATGGCAGTAAATTCGCCACTATGTTCAAAAATCTATCGAGTATTTTGATCAAGAAGACCAAATAAAAGGAGTTGGGTACAATAGAGAACTAAGTTTCAATCAGGGAGGAACAAATTCCGAAAGAGGAACTGTTAAAACACCCGCAAGCAATGCCACAGGCAACTGTAGAATTCAATTTTATAAAAAGAATAAACCCTTTGGATCATGTGTTTATCATTAACTACAGTTATGAAGGAAATGTTACGAAGTCTCACCAACGAATATAATTAAAACTCTAGTTCCAATAATTGATATGAAATACAGCAAGAGGATACAGTGAAAAACTGAGCATTCAAGTCACGCATAAGGCTCGTGCCATAACACTGGGTTATAATAGATTAACAATTGCCATAACCTCAGTAATATTATCCCAATATTGCTGTAAACATAACCTCCCTCAACAACAACAAATAAGCAACAACCCTGTAAAAAGGAATTCAAATCTGGAACATCATGCTTATGTAACCATTACCAAATGCCTAAATGTCCAAAATCCACGCCAGGGTTTAGCAGAGTTCTCCAAATATAAGATATTACTCACCGCATTCTAACCAAGGTACCAGCTGCTTCAGTGAGCTGTACTATTGTACTCTCCGACATCATCCCCTAAATTTGACCTCCCATGTTAATATCTAAAGGGCAATGTATAATGCCACCATTGCGAAATAATCCTTCCAAACACACTACATATTAGGAACTCTAAACAGAATTTATCAAATCGTATATACCAATGTACATACATACATACCAGAAAAGACAAGATACCAATAAAACCCAAGGAGTAAATCGGGTTCAATTAAAGAAGGTCATGATTAGTAAATCAACCATACCTAACTCAAGTTAACAATACAACTCAACGATCGAAAATAAATATTGAGACCTCAGTGGTGATAAATCCGGAGTACCTACCACTCGTTTAGTGGACCAAGAAGGTAAAAAAGCTAGACTATTTCAAGTAAGAGAAACACACAAGGAATAATAATCAGAAGGTAACAAAAGGATTACGAGACCCAGAAAAGATTAATATGGAAAACGGAATAACGTGTAGGATAGAAGTGAGCCTAAACGGGCCAACAAGAAAAATCAGACAAATAAATATCAGGAGGAAACCAAATCCTCATGAACAACTGGGTATTGAAATTTGGAAATTTCGAACAAAATTAAAGGGCGTAATAGAGAGATTAATTGATGGGCTAAGATGAGTAATGAATCATCTTGTAAATTCAACATTAATTTGTAAGTGTGAGGAAATCATAGTAATATTAAGAATTGGGAAGTATACCATTGTTTACCAATTGACTAGCACTAGAATTTATGAGACCATATGTACTAGTATATCACTAAACTTGTTGAAACACTTATATGGGAATCTACCAATAAATCAAGAGGTTTAAAACACACGAGTATATATGTATGAATATACAGTTAGAAATTTGAACGATTAATCTCAAGGCTTAGATTTCGACACTAGTCCATGAATTGATTACTAGATGACTAGAAACAAGTTGGATAAGAGTTCAAATTTGAATAATTGATTGGTTGATTAAATCGGATGTGCAAGGTTTAACTTGACCCTGGCCAGGCCAAGCGACATTGCGCACAAATTGATTCCCGAAACCCCTTACAAGTGGACACATAAACTACATTAGGTGAAAGTTTATAAGTTGGATAAATAAAAATGCGAAAGAAACGGTATTGATACTAGATGATGAAACCACATAAGATACATAGTTCGAAAACTTGAGGATAAACACAAGGGTAACACAGATACGTAAAGACTGGAAATGATGTGATGTTACCAATAATATAACTGTTAATGCATAAAAACATATACTACTGCAATCAAATGCAATAAGTAACTGGTAGTAATCAATTACTTTAGTAATTGGCGGAACATAATAACAACACTAAGCTTTATGAATAAGCAAAACTAGTCAGCAAACGGCTGCTTGATACGATCATAGGATTAATGATGATAAGGGAACTAAATACCTTATGTAAGTGGGCTACAGCCGTAAAACTTATAATATGTATAATTCAGTAACCTTTGACTAGAACTAACTGAGGTTAACCGACTATGCAAAGTCCGTAGTTACCTTTTAATCTGGGAATTGGAAGATTAAGGTTGCCTAACAAAAAAAGGGGGGGGGGGAGGAAAAGACTAATTTGGCTGTAAGTTATAAAATAGGTAACAATACTAAAATTAGAAACAATGACACGTTTGTAACATTGAAGGATACTAAGCTCTAAATCATTACTACGGAGCATACACGAATATAAGCCTGGAGGTCAGCCAGAAGGAACAAATCAGACGCTTAAAAGCGCACTAAAACCATGAACATCCGACCTCCAGAGGAAACGATAGACAAGTCAAGTCACAACCCACCGAGACCGTATACAGATTAAAATGCCAAGTGCCAATCAAGAGCCCTTTTACGCCTAAATGATAAGAGTTCAAAGGAGCTAGATAACACAATGTAAATAATAGAAAAGGGAAAACGAAACCCTAAGGAATCAGAGTCGCACAGCAGAAGCTGGTGGACCGTTTCACACATCTCCCGGTAGATTAACAAGTGACTTATTTGCCAATACCTTAGACCCAGAGAGGCTGAACCTGAATCCATTTGTAGATCGGTATGAATACCGATAAAAGTCTTTTGATACAAGAAACAAAGCCATTAACATGGTTAAGACTTCCGATGGGATTATAATGTGAGTTACATTGCATGGAAACTAGAATGCCCTTGAGACTTAAACATCTTGAAAATGATATAGTGGGGATTACGTGGGCGTAATCCATTTTTAAGGGGGTAGGCGTGTTGCATTTTTGGCTGTTTTGTTGTTTGTTGTTGTGTTGTTTTGGATATAATGTGTGGTTGAACTGTGTTTGGATTGTATATTGGATGCTTTGTGAGGTACCTTGGTTATGTATGAATGACTTGTTCATCTGATTGCTTATGAGTACAATATATGAACATTACTAGTACACTGAGATATTGTTGAGAACTTGGTGAAGCCACAGATGTGGCGTGGTGCTTATAAACACAATTGGTGAAATAGAACTGTGGAATCTGCGGGACATGATCCCTTGGTTAGTGAGAACGAATTCGGGACTTGATCCCTGGGAGTGACAAGAGTACGAACATTAATTAACGAGACAAGACTTCGGGTCGAAGTCTCTTTAAGGGGGTAGGTTGAAATACCCCTAATAATTAAAACACATGAAATCATGAATATGCGTGGTAGGTTTAATTAACCGGTCACATTAATGTATAATTGTACTACAACTTATACCCTAAGGTACTAATGGACATACATATGTCCGTGAATGAAATAGCAAGTCATAATATAATACAAGCTTGGGTGCTCATCGGTTTGACATTAACCAAAACGATTGAGGAAATTAAATTATACCGTGTTGGGACATTACATTATTTATGTAGTGGACCGTGAGGCATAATACTCGGAGAGTCATCTTGACACATAACAATTTTACCAAATAATATACATTACGAAGTTATAAGATACGAACTAGGTTATAGGATACAAACAAGTACAAGTAACATTTTAATACATAGACTTGTACTCACCGAGTCACACTTCAAGATATATAGATAACAAATTACTTAGCTATGCACTACTAAATTCCATTGGGAAACCCATAAAGAAATCAGTGCCACCCTCGTAATACTCTCATTATATTAACACAATACCCACTATACCGATTGTTATTAGCAAAAACCTCTGTAGTTTTCCTTTTCATCGTCCCCATGCAATACTTTCTCTGTTTTCCAAACCCGTGTCCCCTCCCTTCTCGTATGTATGAGTCCCGAATCCAAACCCACACAACTCTTCAATTTCTCCCATTTGTTCCGATGGCGCAAGTTCAGAGAAGGAGTCTCCAACTTCTCGTAACTGTTGCGCATGCGAGGAATATTACCGGTTGAGGAAACTGGAACAAACACAAGGCCAATTTGCAAGCTTCTTCGACTCCTTCTACATGCAACTCGATTCTTGCATGTCCAGAGACTCCTAAATTCCCTATATCCATTAGCGCAAGAAAATTTCCCCGATGTCCCAATGTTGCTCTTTGATTTCCTCCTTGCAATCTCAGTCCGAATCTTTGAGTTTTACCGGTTCTGAGAATCTGGAAACAGCACCCCCCAACTGGCAAGGTAATGAATGATCAACCCTTCTTCGTATTTTCCTTACTTTCTTCTTGCCCGTAAACACCCCAACTCACCCAACCTTCTTCTTCTTCTTCCATGTCTGCTTTAGCATGCAACTTCCTTGTTCGAATCTCCACGGGCCCTTGAGAAAGAATCAGCTCCAGGAATTTTCAGAAGGTAATGCTCCCCATCATCCTCTTCATTTTGTTTTTCCTCTGTTGTGGTTGTCGAAAAACTCTTGCTCAAGCCTTTCTATTTTTCTTCATTTTTCCTTCGCATAAACTTCGCATGCGAACCTACTGGAGGGATCTGTGGAAAACATTGAACAAAAACTCTTCTCCTTGATCTCTCGAAGGTAAAACGTTTCCAAACCCATTTGTTTGCCCAGGAAGTTGCAATTATTGCTCCGGTACTAATGTAACCAGAGGACTCACAGTTTTCCTTCGCATAAACTTCGCATGCGAACCTACTGGAGGGATCTGTGGAAAACGTTGAACAAAAACTCTTCTCCTTGATCTCTCGAAGGTAAAACGCTTCCAAACCCATTTGTTTGCCCAGGAAGTTGAGTATTACCCGTTGATTTGCTTGGAAAAGATTATGTACAAAAAAAACTAACCCTTGTTCGCTTCATAACTAGAACCGAAAGTTGTCCAAGGAAAACCAAGAAAATCAGCAAAGAAATCCAGCTGAAAATCCCTAAGGTAGTCGACTAAACTCATGGTTATTACATGATTTAAAATCTGTTGTATTATGTCACTTTTGAGTCCGAAAGCATCTGATAAAAATGATCACCTATGTGCCTGAATGATTCTGCACAAAAAAGGGGATTCATACAGTGCTAGAAGGAACTAAGGGATATGCTTAAATGTTTGGCAAGGAGAGGTGATGAATTAAGAAGCTAAAACATGTTCAAGAGTTACTGAAAAACAAGTGAGAGTATCTGTTAGTAACGAACTGGTAACTACCGAAATAAAAATCTGGTTATAATCTGCTTTGGGAGACAGCAGAGAAGCTAATGTACTTGAACTGAAACTGTGTGTTTTTCCTGGTGTCTATCATGTATCGTACTCACCTAGGATAAGAGTTAGCGACACTGATGCATTGGGTGATTAATGTGCCAATGACTTCAGTGTTAACCAAATCAGTTAATGGGTGCAACACAATTCTGTACACTTCAGTTAACAATAAATCAATGCAGAAACAAGTTAACAAAAAATTCTGCAACTCTCCTCCTCTATAGAATCGAATTCAGAAACATGTTAAAGGTCGTATTGGCCCAGTAATAAACTTAGAAGCTTACTAATACACTAGACGGATTGTTAATAAACTGGGAATGCTAGAAAAGACAATTAACATGTTAAAAGAGAGGTTACCAACCAAAGTGAGCAGGACTAGGTTTCAGTTTCAGTATAAGGAATGTCTAGTGCTATTAACAATATTGTTTGGGTTGTTTTGGGTCGAAAATTCTTGATAAAACCCTTAACCCCATGTGTAAACAATGAGGGGGAAGTTAGTGGTCAGGTTAGGGAATGAAAAGGCAGATAGAGAAGAAGATACCCGATTTTGGGGTTTGCAATTCCACAATTTTACTGGTTCAGTATAAGGGCGTTTCAGGGGTGTTATCAGTGTTGCATTGAGTTGTTTTTTAGTACAAAACTGTCCTAATACACTTAGATACTTGGGTAAAAGCTTTTGGTAGAAGTACAAACCTGATTAAAGAACAATAAGAAAAAACTAAAAGAGGAATAGAATGTAGAGATTATGCTAAACAGTGATCTCAGTTTTTCTACGAATTTTGATTCTGGATAACTGAATTTAATGGGAGTTGGTAGTGTGGGGTTGGGTTGATCTGGAGTGGAAAACCTTGCTAAACAATTTGAGGGAAGTAGTGAGTCAGAATAGACATAAAGATAGAGGAAGAGAAAAAAAAAACAATCTTGGGTGATAGTTTTCAGATTCTGTACTTGCTCTTTGTATCAGTTTAAGGAAGTTATGTGGAATTATCAACAATGTGGTGGGTCTGCCCTGAGGCTAAAACTGTACTAGATGCTTAACTAAATAGCTAGATAACTTAGGGGACCCTCGAAACCAAAAATCGTGAACAAACTGCAGGACACAATAGAGGATATCAGTTATGATTTTCTGTCAGTTTTACAGCTCTTATTTCTTAGCTCAGTATAAGAAACTTCACAGGCATAGACCCCGTTGCCTTGAGTTTGTCTAAGGATTTAAAACTATACTAAGACTCCTAACTAAGGAGATAAATAGTCTGGGGATGTAGAAACCAAAGCAAGGAACTAAATAGAAAGACAAAACAGAACTAGAACATATCTCAGTTTTTATCAGTTTTGGGTTGGTTTCAAGCTTCATTTTTTGTAGTTTTATTCAGTCTGTGCGAGGGAGTTCTAAGGGGTGTTAACCATGTCATTTTGGGGTCTGTCTCGAACTTAAGAGCAGGATCATACACTAAACTACGTGAATTAGTAATAAGGTAGGAGTTAGAAGTCATGCCACTGAGCAGAAAAGAAAACAACAGAAAGAAATTTGCATCAGCTTATGATTTTGGGTTACGGATTTCTGTTCTGTGTGAATAATTTGCAGGGACGTTGCCTAGGCTGTTTTGGGTTTATGTCGAAGTTGTAAGCTCGGTAATTGTAATGCCCCTAAATTACTAACCATATGATAATAAACTTGCCCAGATTAATAAAGCTGAAGCATAAGTCTTATAGGACGTTACCGCCACATTCCCACACTCTCGGATGTCTCCACGACTAAGGAGAAGCTTCTACATTTCCTACATCTGTGGTCATTCATACAATCACAGAGAAAAGATCACATGGCATAAAGCCAAAAAGTCAGCAAAGCTGAGTAAAATCAAAGCTACCATCAGAAAATAACTTAGTAAAGTACTTGATGGTATATACACAAACTTTGCTCAACCAAGAGTTCAATCATTAACAATAAGGCATCCAAACCTGCACAAGTACATGTTAATCAATTCACATATTTTCCTTAGTCATCAATTTCTCCATTCCACACAAATCAATTCAAGGGACGAATCCCGATCATTGAGGTGATCCAACCTTTCCCAAACGCACTCCAGGCCCTAAAAGATGTGCACACCCCTATAGTACCTTTAAACTATAGTGTAGGAAACCATGAAGCATCTCATGGAGCCCAAGGCATACCATGAGTCCAATAATTCATAAGAAGGCAGTTACTGCTCAAGTTCCACATATGACCATATATCTCAACAATCCATTCCAATGAGTTACTCATTGAATCCTCGTTAATCAGAATATAACAATTTATAGTATAACAAGAATCAGTAGTCAAGTCACTTAACAAAGCCCATTTCGTAATTTCAAACACAAGGAACATAACAATAATCAAACAACACTTAAGGAAAGGCTATGATCACATAATCTTACATGGCACCTTCGGCCAGGTCACACAGCATCAAATATCTCAGCTTAACAACTCAAACAACCATAAATCATACCTTAAGACCAAGTCTTGATCAAACAAACAAATCATATCCATTTCAGTTCTATTATTAACTATCTCATCCAGATTAGCATAAGACATAATTTAACTATAAATTACAACCTGAATCAAAGCATAATTGGTTCCTAACATTTTCGGTCACAATATTAACCAGATTAGCTTAGGAGTTAATCCAACCATAAACAACCTTCTAAAACAGTACATAAAAGTTCCTAACATATTACACTTTAAGAATTTAAGACCTTAGTTTAAACTATCATCTTCATCCTAAAATCATGCTATACATCTCTTTAATAGTTCATGGCCAATTCTGCCATAATAGGTTGCTAATGACCAGAATAATCAACAATCATGTTTTTAGCCCTAGGACACATCTAGTTTACACTAATTAACTTCCAACTGAAAGCGGTTGTACTAGACATCTAATTCACCAGATTAGCTCTTCTAGTAATCACACTTAACATCTTAAATAAATTCTATACTTTCATCTATGTTACTCGGCCATAACAATCAGATAGGTTCTAGGTTAGCTAAGCACCTAAAACACTTGATTAAGGCTCTAGAATTCCACCCACAAATCTGGTATTTAAACAAAACTCTTCTAGACACCATTTATCCTAGATTATAACAACACCAGATTAGACTAAAGATCATCCAGAACAATCATAATACCTCTAGGTTATTCCCACTTACTAAACAGCAGCAAAACACCATAAACAAGCTCTTAAGCAATCAGTAATCAAAGGTAGGTTGTAAAGACATCCTTTTCTTCCATAAAACACTTTTCAAACTTTTCTAGCTTTAGGCTAATAAATACCTACGAATTTTAATTAGATAATATAGGGGTAATACTCTTGTACAACATTCAGATTTATTAAGGGATGGTAACCATGAAGCTACCTTGAAAATTGATGAAGAAAACCTCTCTAAAACCTTGCAGAACTTTGCTAGGAATCTAAGGCACCCTTGAACTGCTTGGAGAACCTTGGAAATGGCAACTATGGAGCTTCCAGTCCTCTCTTCTTTTACGACCAGAGGTTACCTCCCAAGGTAGGTTTCCTTCTTGCTCTCTTCTAAACTGGCTGTAGGAGATCTAGATGATGGATGAATGATTTAAGTAAGTCAAAGGTTCCTCTCCTCTTCCTCTTTTGCTCTCGGCTGAAGTGGTAAGCAATGTAAGCTCACTTCTCTTCTTTCTCTTATTAATGGAGGCAGGAACACAAGAGTGGGATGAAGAGAATGGAGTATGAACGTGGGTTATATAGGCAGGGCTGATCCTTGTCAATTTCCTCCTTGATTAAGTAAACTTCTAAGTGGTGACACCTTAGGCTCCATTTGCTAGCTTCTGATTGGCTCATAATAAGGCTTAATATAAGAAACAACACATGGGCTGACTTAGGGAGGTGGGCAGCAGCCTATTCTCATTGGACCAAGGTGGTCTAATAGTGTGGTGACACCTCCTACTATGCTGCATGGTGTCGGGCTCCTATTGATCCTAGTGTTAACCAATGCTAATTTGACACCTCGTGCTTGCCACCTCATGCTTGCCACCTCGTGCTTAAAGATGTCTACTTGCCTACTAGCTTGGTCGTGCTTAAGACGTCCTACTAGCTTGCTGAGTCACCTACTTGCTTACTAGCTTGATGAGTCACCTACTTGCTTGCTAGCTTTCCCAAGCAGCTGCATCACCTACTTGTGTGTTTACTACATAAGCTAGCTGCTGTATCACCAACTAGCTTGGTTGTCACAATGTTATTGGAGCATTCTAGCTAGCTACTTTTAAAACAATACAAGAAGTGCTATTAAGGACTTTTCTGGTCCTAATGTGCACTTATGCCAATATTAAGATTTAAATATGCTTAATAGCTCATTAGGACCTAATTAGCAAAGTAAATCATCCTTTAGAAACTTTGGGTATTTCATTCACTCCCCTTAAGAAAAGCTTCGACCCCGAAGCTCCAACTATTCCCAAGATCATTCATACATTAAAACTATAACTCAACTAATAAACAATTAAGTATTCACACCAAGTAAGCAAGCATAAACAGAAGAACATTCATGAAAAAGGGTCATAACATATTCATACCCAAGATATCAAGAATAAGAGTATCGAAGTCACTCCCCCCAAATTTTAATTTACGACCTCGTAACTATAAATGTTACCTAGGATTCATCAAAAAGTTCTGGATATCTTGTTCTCATAAAATCCTCTGTTTCCCAAGTTGCTTCCTCAACTTTATGGTTGGTCCAAAGGACTTTCACCATTTTTGTAGTCTTTGATCGTGTCTCTCTGACCTTTGTGTCCATTATTTGTATTGGAACCTCCTCATATGACAAAGATGGGTCAATCTAGACTTTTTCAGGTTGAATGACATGTGATGGATGGTGTATATACTTCTTCAACTGAGAAACATTGAAAACGTTGTGTACCTTGTCTAATTCTGTTGGTAATGCTAATCGGTATGCCAAAGTTCCCACTCGTTCTAAAACTTCGTAAGGGCCAATGTATTTAGGGCTAAGCTTCCCTTTCTTCCCAAATCTCATGACTCCCTTGGTTGGAGATACCTTCAAGAATACTTTCTCTCCCGCTGTAAATTCCAAAAACTTTCTCTTTTTATCAGCATAAGACTTTGTCGATCCTGTACAGCTTTCATCCTTTGCTGGATGAGTTTCACTTGCTGAATCATGTTTTCAATCATTTCTGGTCCTAACAAAACTGTTTCTAAGATGTCATCCCAACATAGTGGAGTTCTACACTTTCTTCCATATAGAGCTTCATATGGAACCATTCCAATGCTACTATGGTAACTGTTATTGTATGAAAATTCTATCAAATGGAGATGATCAGTCCACGTACCTTGGTAGTCCATAATACAAGCTCTCAACATATCTTCTAATGTTTGAATTGTTCTTTCTGTTTGTCCATCTGTTGCGGGGTGAAAGGCAGTACTGAACTTTAATTGAGAACCCATAGCTTTCTGAAAGCTCTGCCAGAAACGACTTTGAAACCTAGAATCCCTATCAGATATGACAATTTCCTTGATGCAAGTAGCAACTAACTTATCCATTGTCCAAGTATCTCGCATTGGTATAAATCTGGCTGTTTTGGTGAGTCGATCCACAACAACCCAAATTTGATTCATTCCTGACCTAGTTAAAGGTAGTCCCACTATAAAATCCATAGATATGGAATCCCATTTCCA
The DNA here is from genome assembly GCA_023374045.1 of Limonium bicolor. NCBI lineage: Eukaryota > Viridiplantae > Streptophyta > Magnoliopsida > Caryophyllales > Plumbaginaceae > Limonium > Limonium bicolor. Next base: position 444,344,600 of record CM041777.1, read on the forward strand.
AGCTGGTACTTCCAATGGTTGCACTAAGCCTCCTGGTCGACTATGCTCAAACTTTACTTTCTGGCAAGTTAAGCATCTAGCTACAAACTCAGCAACTTCACGTTTCATTCCTGGCCACCAAAACTATTTCTTTAAATCCTTATACACCACAGCTCTTAGGAATGCACCACCGACCTTTGAACCTTAAGCTTCCATCTTTATGGATCTTAAAATCTGTAGCTTTTCCTTCTAAAATTTTCCTCTTGATTTGTTCAAGTTTCTCATCTCCTGACTGGCTTTTCCGGATCTCTTCGAATATATCCAGAGAAATGGACATTTGGTGTAGACTACTTGATTGTGCTTCTTTCCACTAACTACTAACTCCATGTTAAGCCTACGAATATCTTCATACAACTTATCTGGGAGGATCCACATGGCTGCTGTTGAATGACTTCTTTATCTGCTTAAAGCATCAGCTACAAGGTTTGCCCTGCCTTCATGGTATTGAATATCCAGATCATAATCTTTGACAAACTCTAACCATCTTCTCTGCCTCATATTCAGCTCCTTTTGAGTGAATATATATTTTAAGCTCTTATGGTCGGTGAAGATTTTGCAAGTGACTCCATATAAATAATGTCTCCAGATTTTCAGAGCAAATACTACTGCTGCAAGCTCAAGGTCGTGAGTGGGGTAATTTTCTTCATGTTTCTTCAATTGCCTAGAGGCATAGGCTATCACTCGCCTATTTTGCATTAGAACACAACCCAGACCAAACTTCGAGGCATCACAGTAGACCTCCAGGCCATCCACTCCTTCTGGTAATGTTAACACTGGAGCAGTAGTTAATCTAGTCTTTAGTTGCTGGAATGACTGCTCACATTGGTCACTCCACTCAAATCCAACAGATTTCTTCATTAAGTTTGTCAACGGCCTAGCAATTTTGGAGAAATCCTTGACAAATCTCCTATAATAGCTCGCAAGCCCCAGAAAACTTCTAACCTCTGTAACATTGGTAGGACGAGGCCATTCCTTCACAGCTTCAATCTTTGAGGGATCCACTACTATACCTTCACTCGAGATAATAGGGCCCAAGAAAGCCACTTCTTTCAACCAAAAATCACATTTAGACAGCTTTGCATATAGCTTATCTACTTGTAGTAATTCTAACACCTTTCTTAAATGCTCGGCATGATCTTCCTGGTTCTTGGAGTAAATCAAGATATCATCAATAAACACCACAACAAAACTATCCAAATATTGAGTGAAGACCCAGTTCATCAGATCCATAAACACTGCAGGAGCATTAGTTAGGCCAAATGGCATTACCGTAAATTCATAATGACCATACCTCGTTCGAAATGCTGTTTTTAGAATATCTTGCTCAGCTACCCTTATCTGGTGGTAGCCCGATCTTAAATCAATTTTGGAGAAGACACTAGCTCCCTTCAATTGGTCAAACAAATCATTAATTCGAGGTAGTGGATACTTATTCTTAATGGTTACTTTGTTTAGTTCCCTGTAGTCAATGCAGAGTCGAAGGCCCCCATCCTTCTTCTTTACAAACAGAACTGGAGCACCCCAGGGTGACACACTAGGTTTTATATACCCTTTCTCCTATAACTCCTTTAACTGAGCTTTTAATTCCTTCATCTCCACTGGTGCCATTCGATAGGGTGCTTTTGCTATTGGTCCGGTTCCTGGCACTAAGTCGATGCAAAATTCAACTTCTCTTTTGGGTGGCATTCCAGGAATCTCTTCTGGGAACACGTCCGGGTACTCAGCAACAATAGGAATTTCAGAAAGCTGATTTCTCTTTTCATTTAGATCTCGTACGTAACACAAGTACACTTGTTTTCCTTTTCTAACTTCTGCTGCCATGGAGATGGCAGAAATGATCTTCACCTTTGGCTGCCTTACTATCTTCCTGTATGATACCCGTTGCCCTGAAGGACTCTTTAACAAAATCCGTTGTTCATAACAATCTAACCGCCCTTTGTACCATTGCAGCCAATCCATCCCCAATATAATATCAAATTCCAAGCCTTCAAATACTACCAAGTCAGCTGGGAAACCTACTCCTTTAACAAGAATATTCACGTTCTCTATAATCTCAGAGCATTTTATCTTTTCCCCCGATGGTATTGTCACACAAATATTCACACAAGAAATACTGGACAATTTCAATTTCCTCTGAAAGCAGTAGAAACAAAAGAGTATGTGGCACCGGAGTCGAATAAAACATGTGCTTCTAATCCATGAACAGGGAAAATACCTGTAATGACATTTCCCTGAGCTCTAGCCTCTGATTCATTCATCACATTCATAGCTCCAGACTTCTTGTACTTGTTCTCATTCTTTTCAGCCCCTTTACTACTAATTTGTCCACCCCCAACCCCAGAAGCTGCTTTAAAGGTATTGGAGTTTGTCTGGCTAACCGGAGGCATGCCTTTCTTGACTCAGGGTTTCAGAAACATTCATAGGCCCGATGCCCCAGCTTTCCACAGTGGTTACAAGTCACAAACCTCCCTTCACAATCTTTTCCGGGATGATTCTTCTAACATCTCCTACAGTTATAAGTTCTTCCACTTGGTGCTGTGGAAGATGTGTCCTTACCCTTGCTCTGGATACCTCCACTGAATCTTGTCTTTTGATTGAGATTGGGCTTCTTTACATCTGACCCCTCAGCTGGTCCACCAAAGGGCCTCTTTTTCTTCCCTTCATGGAACTCCCTTCTTTCATGCTGTACCATTTCAATGCTGGCAGCCTTCTCATAAGCTTCTTGTAATGTTTCATAAGTTGATCCCGCCATGAACTCCCGAATTCAAAAATTCAGTCCAAGTCTAAATTTTCTTGCCTTGACTTTTCATCAGGGACTAGGTTTGGAGCGAATCTAGCTAGTTCCAGAAATCTGGTCTGGTACTCAGCTACCGACATAGATCGTTGTTGCAGGTTCAGAAATTCTTGTTGCTTCTTTTCTTTTAGATGATCCGGGTAAAAGAGAGTCCTCATCAATGTTTTCAATTCCATCCATCCAAAACCAGGTTGTTGAAGACAACCCTCTTTTACAGCTCCCCACCATTGGTATGCTTCATCTTTGAAGTAAAAGGTAGCACATCCTACCTTTCTATCTTTGGAGCAGCCCACTGCCTCAAAGACTTTATCAAATTCTCGTAGCCATCCCTCTAGAATATGAGGATCTTCCTGCCCATGGAAGTTCTATTATTAACTATCTCATCCAGATTAGCTTAAGACATAATTTAACTATAAATTACAACCTGAATCAAAGCATAATTGGTTCCTAACATTTTTGGTCACAATATTAACCTGATTAGCTTAGGAGTTAATCCAACCATAAACAACCTTCTAAAACAGTACATACAAGTTCCTAACATATTAGACTTTAAGACTTTAAGACCTTAGTTTAAACTATCATCTTCATCCTAAAATCATGCTATACATCTCTTTAATAGTTCATGGCCAATTATGCCATAATAGGTTGCTAATGACCAGAATAATCAACAATCAGGTTTTTAGCCCTAAGACACATCTAGTTTACACTAATTAACTTCCAACTGAAAGCGGTTGTACTAGACATCTAATTCACCAGATTAGCTCTTCTAGTAATCACACTTAACATCTTAAATAAATTCTATACTTTCATCTATGTTACTCGGCCATAACAATCAGATAGGTTCTAGGTTAGCTAAGCACCTAAAACACTTGATTAATGCTCTAGAATTCCACCCACAAATCTGGTGTTTAAACAAAACTGTTTAAGACACCATTTATCCTAGATTATAACAACACCAGATTAGACTAAAGATCATCCAGAACAATCATATATTACCTCTAGGTTATTCCCACTTACTAAACAGCAGCAAAACACCATAAACAAGCTCTTAAGCAATCAGTAATCAAAGGTAGGTTGTAAAGACATCCTTTTTTCTTCCATAAAACACTTTTCTAACTTTTCTAGCTTTAGGCTAATAAATACCTATGAATTTTAATTAGATAATATAGGGGTAATACTCTTGTACAACATACAGATTTATTAAGGGATGGTAACCATGAAGTTACCTTGAAAATTGATGAAGAAAACCTCTCTTAAAACCTTGCAGAACTTTGCTAGGAATCTAAGGCACCCTTGAACAGCTTGGAGCACCTTGGAAATGGCAACTATGGAGCTTCCAGTCCTCTCTTCTTTTATGACCAGAGGTTACCTCCCAAGGTAGGTTTCCTTCTTGCTCTCTTCTAAACTGGCTGTAGGAGATCTATATCATGGATGAATGATTTAAGTAAGTCAAAGGTTCCTCTCCTCTTCCTCTTTTGCTCTCGGCTGAAGTGGTAAGCAATGTAAGATCTCTTCTCTTCTTTCTCTTCTTAATGGAGGCAGGAACACAAGAGTGGGATGAAGAGAATGGAGTATGAACGTGGGTTATATATAGGCAAGGGCTGATCCTTGTCAATTTCCTCCTTGATTAAGTAAACTTCTAAGTGGTGACACCTTAGGCTCCATTTGCTAGCTTCTGATTGGCTCATAATAAGGCTTAATATAGAAAGACAACACATGGACTGACTAAGGGAAGTGGGCAGCAGCCTATTCTCATTGGACCAAGGTGTGGTCTAATAGTGTGGTGACACCTCCTACTATGCTGCATAGGTGCCGGGCTCCTATTGGTCCTAGTGTTAATTGATGCTAATTTGACACCTCGTGCTTGCCACCTCGTGCTTGTCACCTCATGCTTGCCACCTCGTGCTTAAAGGCGTCCTACTTGCCTACTAGCTTGGTCGTGCTTAAGACGTCCTACTAGCTTGCTAGCTTGCTGAGTCACCTACTTGCTTACTAGCTTGATGAGTCACCTACTTTCTTGCTAGCTTTCCCAAGCAGTTGCATCACCTACTTGTGTGTTTACTACATAAGCTTGCTGCTGCATCACCAACTAGCTTGGTTGTCACAATTTATTGGAGCATTCTAGCTAGCTACTTTTAAAACAATACAAGAAGTGCTATTAAGGACTTTTCTGGTCCTAATGTGTACTTATGCCAATATTAAGATTTCAATATGCTTAATAGCTCATTAGGACCTAATTAGCAAAGTAAATCATCCTTTATAAACTTTGGGTATTTCAGTAATACACCTAGAAAAGTGGGCAAACCAGGGGGAAATCGGACAAAAATAGACTACAGAACAGAAAGTAAAATTTAAGTGAGACTACCAGTTGGGTTTCAGTTTTCATTTTCTATTCAGTTCCGTATAACATTGTACAGAAAGACTTGGAGCAGTGGTATTGAGTTGCCAATGAATCTAAAACACATCTAACATACCTTAGTAAGTCTATGAGTGCATTGGGTGAATTAGAAACCAGATTGAAGGGCAGAAACGTGAGCAAACAGAAAAGAGAGAAAAGGGAGAACGTTAGTTTCTGATTTTGATGTTTGCTTGAAGAATTATGGTCTCTGTATATTCATGTTGCAGAGGGTTCGTGAGGGTTGTATTGGCTGTTAAAGGACCTGAAACACTTCCACTACACTTAAGTAAAGATGTGAACACTTTGAGGGAGATTAGAAATCAGGGTAATACACTGACATAAGAAGCAGAAAGAGGTGCACTAATTCAGTTTTGTTTCAGAGTTTCATTAGTATGTGTTCGTGTAATTAGTTACAACAACTATATAAGTGTTTTATTGGGTTGAGAATGAACTTATAACCTCCCTACTCCACCTAACTAAGTGTGTTAACCTTTGGGGAAGATGGGAAGTCAAGATCCGTGAGCAAAGAAAAAGGGATGGAAGTAAGGATATCAGAATTGATATTTCAGTTTCGTTGTGGTTGTCTCAGTATAACTGTCACAGTAGGTGTAATGGGATTGCAATGGCTTGCTAACAAACTTAAGAGCTAGCTAACACTAAAGGAGGTTTATGAACACTTGGGAAGATAGGGAAGCAACTTAATGCAGTACAAAGAGAAACTAAGTGGGATTGCTTGAGATGGTGTTCAGTTTTTCTATGTTTTGATGTTTCAGCTTCTGATTGAGTGTTTCAGTGGGGGCAACTTCCCAAGGTACTAAGGGTGTGAGGTTGGCTTAATAATGCACCCAAATCATAGCTAATACCTTTATCTAAGTTGGTGAAACATTTCGAGAGGATTAAACCTCAGTGGATACCTTAAAATGTGGGGTTAAGTGAGATTCAACACCGAAATTATGTTACAACTTTATAAGCTTGTGGGCTCCAGTATATAGATGGGTCTCTAGTTGGTTAGTGGTGCTACATTAGGAAATGGATTACGAATATAAAACTGTGCTAAGATGCCTAGTAACAGTGGTACAGTTTAGGCAGTTTGAAACTAAATCCTTGGTGAACTAAGAATGGAAAATAACCAAGTTAATGAGCATAGAAGTGGAGAAGTATTCCTTAGTTGTTGAGTATCAACACGTAACCATTGGGTTTGTCTAAGAGGGATTAATAATATAAGGTCTAGAATTATAACCTGATCAACAAATCGAAACATGCACACTTATAGGAATTCAAAAGGTAATTAGGACTAATACTAGAGAATATGAGAGGATTATATTGGGACAAGTTTGAGGTACCTTAAATGTTACCGCTTGACTAAAACAATGGACCCAAACCAAACGGAGTAAGTAGGTCCAACGTTGGCAACTATAACACTTAAGGCTAGGACATACATTATGAATAGAACTACAAACAATAATGCATGATCAAACGATCTAACCCACTCGAATAATTATTACAGGGGAGTCCCACGAGCCGCGGGAACCTATGTGCAAATATTTGTGACAACTATTATAAGGTATGGATATGTGTGGTCCGTATGTTGCCGTGTTACACGGCTTGTTGTTGTGTGCCTTGTTTGACAATGACCACAAGACTAATGCATGAAAACGGATGTTTGTTTACCGTGCTTACTTATCTGCTGTGAGCTTGTGTAAAGCATGTGAATGGATTGGTTATTTATCTTGCTTATTCGCTTGCTATATTCTTGTTATACTTTGCTTGCGCGCACATAGTAATTTAGTCACTTCTCGGTTACAAAAGACCACGTGACGAAACTCATTGAATGTCACAATAACCAAGGAAATTACTTAAATCAAGGAAACTCCTCTTAACTATAGAGGGATACTAATGACACCCACTATGGTGTCGAGCTATCAACGATAATGATAAGCCAATACCAGTTAAAAATAAATAGGGAGGCGGACCCTTTATATCCGGGGCAGAGGCCCATAACATTAAAAATAAATAGGGAGGCGGACCCTTTGTATCCGGGGCAGAGGCCCATAACATTAAAAATAAATAGGGAGGCAGACCCTTTGTATCCGGGGCAGAGGCCCATAACATTAAAAATAAATAGGGAGGCGGACCCTTTGTATCCGGGGCAGAGGCCCATAACATTAAAGATAAATAGGGAGATGGGCCCTTGGTATCCGGGGCAGAGGCCAGTAACATTTAAAACAATAGGGAGAGCTATCCTGGGGTCTAGAGATGACCCTCTTTATCGACGCATGACACCGGGACTGGGGGATTAGCGAGCACATCCTGGGGTCTAGAGATGACCCCTCTTAAAGAAGACGTTCTCCAAATTCTGGTGATAAGAGAATTCACAAATAATCCTTAAAGAAACAAGGAATGATTAGCACCTACATAATAGAGCCTTGGGATCTAATCTATATCCCCGGACTCGGTGCCAGAGAATAAAAGAAAACTTGTGTAATGAGACCAAGCAAATAAGAAAAAATTCACAAATGTGATCCTTTAAGAAACAAGGGCTGAATCGCACCTACATAATAAAGTCTCGGGATCTAACCTATATCCCCTGACTCGGTGCAAGAAAAGGAAGGTAAACTTGTGTAATGAGAACAAGAAAACAATACATAATCTCTTGAATGATCCCATAGTGAGGATTGCCGGTATAATATACCTACGCACACGTCCTATTAATTACTTGATTGTTGTTGCTACATTAGCAGCTTATTGTGCTGGTTGCGTGTTTGATGTTGCAATGCTACTTGTAAGTTGTGCTTGGTTGTTTGTTGACAGTGCTATGCTACCTTTAAGTGTGTGTATGTTATCATGAGGAAGTGTGGTGTGCTTTACTGCTTTATACAGCATGTAACCGGACCTAATAATATTCGACCAAGTAGTCGTGTAGCCCGCCAACATACGGGCTACACATATTCATACTCAGTGTAGTTTGCTAAGTCCTTTACAACCCAATTTTTATAGGTACTGAGCCAGATGATAACGGAGCGTAGGCGGGATGGCTATCATGGGGGTAGTCCATCTGGGCATAACTTTGAGTTTTGAGCAGTGTGTTTAATGTATGGTTTTTTACTAAACCCTGGATGTACCTTTGATTTATGAATTGGTAATTATGTTGGAGACACTCGGTATTTGGGAGTTGTATTTTATCTTGTATATGAGTTTTGATAGAGGGATGTTTCCAGTCATACAGAAGTTGCAATGACTTCAGTCACCCATGTATTACGCCTTTGAGTTCTCTTGCAGGTATGCTGAGGACGAGAGGCTCTTGTCGGACGAAGCATTTCAGCAAAGACCTAGACCCAGGTCGTAAGGCTTGGGGCTAGTAGCACTTGTCAATAGCTTGTGGCGTTAACGATGGAGATTGCAATCATGAGGTGGAGCTGACAAGATGCATGGCACCTTGTTGGCACCCTGTCCCTTATACTTATGGCGCGATGGGCGACGCGCCTGTGAGACCCGATATAGGGTTAAGACAGGGACGGTTTGGATTGGGGAGGAGACGAGTGTTCAACACTGCCCACGTTGGAATGCTCCACTAACGGTCCGGGGTTCCCCTTTAGGGCAGGCCTTGGGTCAGCTCACTCCTTGAGGTTTGAGTTACCATGGATCCAGCTTGGTGTTGGATCCAGCTTGCGTGCTTGTGTGATCAGTGGAATGTTGGTCTTGTGATGTCTTGTCACGAGAAAATTTTCCATATTAGAGGTTGCGCATTACAATTTTGACTTGGTGTTGGAAGAGTGGTCGTGTCAACCATGTGGGTGGTTGGCGTCTGTGACACCCGGATGGAGTTTATTCCGCTGCATAGTTAACTTGTAATATGGCTAGGAGTGTTGTTCGTACGGTTGGATGTTTATTCGGGGGTGTTACAGAAAGTGGTATTAGAGCGTAACTACGCTCTGATGACTGGAACAGAGAAGTACCAAGTATAGGAAAACCTGGAATTAGGAATTCTGACAGCGAGTTAAGGGTTGGGGTAGTACGTGAGGCGCGTTAGTTAGGGTTCTTCCCCAGTAATACTGGATACCTAACAAACACCTACACCCAACCTTCACATCCTTAATTGTCTCTTAAATTCAGAGAAAGAACGCCAGAGAGGTAGAAAGCCTTTTCTTACTCGGGGAAACCCGATCTGGCATCTACTTAATGTTATACAATCAACCCGAGAAGAAAAGGATAATACCCGTAGAGGGACCAATTTTAGCGACAACTTGGGTCGACATGCTTAGCAGTCGATAGGACCCTACCTCACAAGCAAAGAGGACCAAAATACCCTAAAATTTATAAAATAAATAAAGCTCAAATAAGCGATTAATTAAGCCAAGGATGGGATTGAGATAAATTCCTCAATTCATACACCTGAGAGGTTAATTTTAGAAAACCTCTCGAAAAACAATGAAATAAGAGAGTATAGTTCAAGACAAAATTACACCATAAAATTGGTACAATCTACAATGCTTAAGGAAGCATGGCATAATTTTACGCACTAAAATATAATATTACGGAGTTCAATAAATTCCCTGCTCCTTCTCATGTTTCTCTTCATTCTCTGCATTACCTGAGAGACACAACGCCTCAACTGGCGATGTATGCATCGCCACCACCTCCTTTCTTCTTCTCTTATTCAATTATTCTTCTAAGTCTCTCAATATCAGACAGCTGAAATTGGTGACCACAACTGGTCATTCTCTTCTGCTTCTACCACCGGCGAACGAGGAACATACATGCTAATGTCTCCTTCATTCTCTTCTCGTTCGAGTTGTTTTATTCCTTTGGAGCCCTGCAATCGTCCCACGTAGGACAAATACAGCTTATTTTTCTTCTACTCTCATGTTTCTCTTCATTCTCTGACATAACGAATTTTCTTAGACAATAATTGTAGTTCCCTAAGAAAAACACATTGGTACAGAGATCATAAAATGAACTCTCGAACCTTGTAAATAGCCATTACCATGAGGCACTGGTTACCCACCCCAACACAAATCAAACATATAAGAAAATGGCAGTAAATTCACCACTATGTTCAAACATCTATCGAGTATTTTGATCAAGAAGACCAAATAAAAGGAGTTGGTTACAATAGAGAATTAAGTTTCAATCAGGGAGGAACAAATTCCGAAAGAGGAACTGTTAAAACACCCGCAAGCAATGCCTCAGGCAACTGTAGAATTCAATTTTATAAAAAGAATAAACCCTTTGGATCACGTGTTTATCATTAACTACGGTTATGAAGGAAATGATACGAAGTCTCACCAACGAATATAATTAAAACTCTAGTTCCAATAATTGATATGAAATACAGCAAGAGGATACAGTGAAAAACTGAGCGTTCAAGTCACGCATAAGGCTCGTGCCATAACACGGGGTTATAATAGATTAACAATTGCCATAACCTCAGTAAGATTATCCCAATATTGCTGTAAACATAACCTCCCTCAACAGCAACAAATAAGCAACAACCCTGTAAAAATGAAGTCAAATATGGAACATCATGCTTATGTAACCATTACCAAATGCCTAAATGTCCAAAATCCACGCCAGGGATTAGCAGAGCTCTCCAAATATAAGATATTACTCACCGCATTCTAACCAAGGTGGCAGCTGCTCCAGTGAGCTGTACTATTGTACACTCCGACATCATCCCCTAAATTTGACCTCCCATGTTAATATCTAAAGGGCAATGTATAATGCCACCATTGCGAAATAATCCTTCCAAACACACTACATATTATGAACTCTAAACAGGATTTATCAAATCATATATACCAATGTACATACATACATACCAGAAAAGACAAGATACCAATAAAACCCCAGGAGTAAATAGGGTTCAATTAAAGGTCATGATTACTAAATCAACCATACCTAACTCAAGTTAACAATACAACTCAATGATCGAAAATAAATATTGAGCCCTCAGTGGTGATAAATCCGGAGTACCTACCACTCGTTTAGTGGACCAAGAAGGTAAAAAGCTAGACTATTTCAAGTAAGAGAAACACACAAGGAATAATAATCAGAAGGTAACAAAAGGATTACGAGACCCAGAAAAGATTAATATGGAAAACGGAATAACGTGTAAGTCAGATAGAAGTGAGCCTAAACGGGCCAACAAGAAAAATCAGACAAATAAATATCAGGAGGAAACCAAATCCTCATGAACAACTGGGTATTGAAATTTGGAAATTTCAAACAAAATTAAAGGGCGTAACAGAAAGATTAATTGATGGGCTAAGATGAGTAATGAATCATCTTGTAAATTCAACATTAATTTGTAAGTGTGAGGAAATCATAGTAATATTAAGAATTGGGAAGTATACCATTGTTTACCAATTGACTAGCACTAGAATTTATGAGACCATATGTACTAGTATATCACTAAAGTTGTTGAAACATTTATATGGGAATCTACCAATAAATCAAGAGGTTTAAAACACACGAGTATATATGTATGAATATACAGTTAGAAATTTGAACGATTAATCTCAAGGCTTAGATTTTGACACTAGTCCATGAATTGATTACTAGATGACTAGAAACAAGTGGGATAAGAGTTCGAATTTGAATAATTGATTGGTTGATTAAATCGGATATGCAAGGTTTAACTTGACCCTGGCCAGGCCAAGCGACATTGCGCAAAAATTGATTCCCGAAACCCCCTACAAGTGGACACATAAACTACAATTAGGTGAAAGTTTATAAGTGGGATAAATAAAAATGCGAAAGAAACGGTATTGATACTAGATGATGAAACCACATAAGATACATAGTTCGAAAACTTAAGGATAAACACAAGGGTACACAGATACGTAAAGACTGGAAATGATGTGATGTTACCAATAATATAACTGTTAATGCATAAAAACATATACTACTGCAATCAAATGCAATAAGTAACCGGTAGTAATCAATTACTTTAGTAACTGACGGAACATAATAACAACACTAAGCTTTATGAATAAGCAAAACTAGTCGGCAAACGGCTGCTTGATACGATCATAGGATTAATGATGATAAGGGAACTAAATGAAATACCCCAAGTTTCTAAGGAATGATTTATGTTGCTGTTTAAGTCTTAATAAGCTATAAAGCACTTTTAAACCCTAAAATTGGCATAAGTACATATTAGGACCAGAAAAGTCCTTAATAGCACTTCTTGTATTGTTTTAAAAGTAGCTAGCTAGAATGCTTCAATAACATTGTGACAACCAAGCTAGTTGGTGATGCAGCAGCTAGCTTATGTAGTAAACACACAAGTAGGTGATGCAGCCGCTTGGGAAAGCTAGCAAGCAAGTAGGTGACTCAGCAAGCTAGCAAGCTAGTAGGACGTCTTAAGCACGACCAAGCTAGTAGGCAAGTAGGACGTCTTTAAGCATGAGGTGGCAAGCATGAGGTGGCAAGCATGAGATGGCAAGCACGAGGTGGCAAGCACGAGGTGTCAAATTAACATTGGTTAACACTAGGACCAATAGGAGCTCGACACCTATGCAGCCTAGTAGGAGGTGTCACCACACTATTAGACCACACCTTGGTCCAATGAGAATAGGCTGCTGCCCACCTCCCTTAGTCAGCCCATGTGTTGTCTTTCTTATATTAAGCCTTATTATGAGCCAATCAGAAGCTAGCAAATGGAGCCTAAGGTGTCACCACTTAGAAGTTTACTTAATCAAGGAGGAAATTGACAAGGATCAGCCCTTGCCTATAAATACCATCAGCCACCACTCCAAAATACTCCATCCAGCATCAATATTTCGTCCTTCATTAGGGAAGAAGAGAAATAAAGCTTACCTTGTTGTTCTTTTCTTGGCTGAGAGCAAAGAAGAAGAAGAGAGATCCTTGTACCATCTTTACCTTTCCAAATCATTCATCCACCATTTAAACCGATTGCAATAAGTAAGAAGAAGGCAAAGAAGGAAGAAACCCATGTAGAAAGAAAGCTTAGAACGAGAAAGGAAGGAAGGGGGAGAAAGCTCCATACCAATTCCAATCCTTGAAGTAAGGTGTTCCTAGAAGTTAACCATCAATTCCTAGCTGTTGGTGGCCGAAAATCAGAGGAGAAACCATGAGAACTCACTCCATTTCCATGTCCAAGTTAGGTGCTCCAAAGGTGTCTTAGGATGTCCTAGTTCCAGCAAGAGTTTCCAAGGTCTTAAAGAAGGTTTTCTTCATCAATTCTTAAGGTAACTTCAAGGTTACTATCCCTTAACAAATCTATATGTATTCAAAGACTAGTACCTCTTTATGGATTATGTAAATTCGTTGGTATTTTGGGGTACAAAACCATTGAGTTGGAAATAAGCTTTAAGGAAGAAAGAGGTGCCTTAAAGACCTAACCTATATAACCGAATACATGGGAGTTGATTTGTGATGTTTAAGTATGGTTTTAAGCTTAATTGATCTTGAAACTTATCTGGTTATATGTGTGTTATTGAGGCTGAAATTGTTATGGTTTGTTTGGTGTAACTTCATGGTTACCATCCCCTAATAAATCTGTATGTTGTACAGGAGTATTACCCCTATATTATCTAATTAAAATTCGTAGGTATTTATTAGCCTAAAGCTAGAAAAGTTAGAAAAGTGTTTTAAGGAAGAAAAGGATGTGTTTACAACCTACCTTTGATTACTGATTGCTTAAGAGCTTGTTTATGGTGTTTTGCTGCTGTTTAGTAAGTGGGAATAACCTAGAGGTAATTATGATTGTTCTGGATGATCTTTAGTCTAATCTGGTGTTGTTATAATCTAGGATAAATGGTGTCTTAAAGAGTTTTGTTTAAACACCAGATTTGTGGGTGGAATTCTAGAGCATTAATCAAGTGTTTTAGGTGCTTAGCTAACCTAGAACCTATCTGATTGTTATGGCCGAGTAACATAGATAAAAGTATAGAATTTATTTAAGATGTTAAGTGTGATTACTAGAAGAGCTAATCTGGTGAATTAGATGTCTAGTACAACCGCTTTCAGTTGGAAGTTAATTAGTGTAAATTAGATGTGTCCTAGGGCTAAAAACATGATTGTTGATTGTTCTGGTCATTAGTAACCTATTATGACAGAATTGGCTATGAACTATTAAAGAGATGTATAGCATTTTAGGATGAATATGATAGTTTAAACTAAGTTAGGACTTAAAGTCTTAAAGTCTAGTATGTTGGGAACTTATATGTACTGTCTTTGAAGGTTGTTTATGGTGGTAAAACTCCTAAGCTAATCTGGTTAATATTGTGTTGTTATGATCGAAAATGTTAGGAACCAATTATGGTTTGATTCAGGTTGTAATCTATAGTTAAATTATGTCTTAAGCTAATCTAGATGAGATAGTTAATAATAGAACTGAAATGGATATGATTTGTTTGTTTGATCAAGACTTGTTCTTAAGGTATGATTTATGGTTGTTTGAGTTGTTAAGCTGAGATATTGATGCTGTGTGACCTGGCTGAAGGTACCATGTAAGATTAGTGATCATAGCCTTTCCTTAAGTGCTGTTTGATTATTGTTATGTTCCTTGTGTTTGAAATTATGAAAGGGCTTTGTTAAGTGATTTGACTGTTGATTCTAGTTATACTTTAAAACGTTATATTCTGATTAATGAGGATTCAATGAGTAACTCATTGGAATGGATTGTTGAGATATATGGCCATATGTGGAACTTGAGCAGTAACTGCTTTCCTATGAATTATTGGACTCATGGTATGCCTTGGGCTCCATGAGATGCTTCATGGTTTCCTACACTATAGTTTAAAGGTACTATAGGGGGTGTGCACATCTTTTAGGGCCTGGAGTGTGTTGGGAAAGGTTGGATCGCCTTAAAGATCGGGATTCGTCCCTTGAACCGATTAAAGGTTGGATCGCCTTAAAGATCGGGATTCGTCCCTTGAACTGGTTTGGATAGAAATGGAGGAGTTGAATGGATAATCAATTAAATGAATTGGATTATATCCTATCTAAGCATACTTGGACACCATGTTGTTATTACTTGAGTATTTGGGTGGTTAATTATCCTACTTGATATATATTGGTTGGTTATGAACTAAATATATCTGATGGCTTATTGATGTACTCAAACTGTTATTGTTAATACTTGAATATCATGATAAGTACTTGGTCTATTCTGAATATTACTTGAGCTATTAAATGATTAAGAGTGGCTATGATCAGTGGCTATTTTGATATACTACTTCTTTTGATGGTAGCTTTGATTTTACTCAGCGTTGCTGATTTTTGGCATTATGCCCTGTGGTCCCTTCTCTGTGATTGTTTGAATGACCACAGATACAGGAAATGAAGATGACTTAAAGGAGCTCGAGAGTGTGGGCTAAGGGATTAGAGACTTTCACCCAGTCTTCTGGAGTTTTGGTTTTATGTTTTAAAGTCAGTTTGTAAACTTTGTTAAAATTTGGATATGTAAGTTATTAAGCCTTAGCGTTCACAGAAGTTGTGAACGTGGCGGTAGCGCCCCTCTAGTTTAATGCTTCCGCTACTACCACTTGTATATGTTTAATATGATAAGAAGATATAGGAATTTTGGGGCGTTACACTAAATACCTTATGTAAGTAGGCTACAACCGTAAAACTTATAATATGTATAATTCAGTAACCTTTGACTAGAACTAACTGAGGTTAACCGACTATGCAAAGTCCGTAGTTACCTTTTAATCTGGGAATTGGAAGATTAAGGTTGCCTAACAAAAAAAAGGGGGGGAGGAAAAGACTAATTTGGTTATACACCTTAAGTTATAAAATAGGTAACAATACTAAAATTAGAAACAATGACACGTTTGTAACATTGAAGGATACTAAGCTCTAAATCATTACTACGGAGCATACACGAATATAAGCCTGGAGGTTAGCCAGATAGACAAGTCACAACCCACCGAGACCGTATACAGATTAAAATGCCAAGTGCCAATCAAGAGCCCTTTTACGCCTAAATGATAAGAGTTCGAAGGAGCTAGATAACACAATGTAAATAATAGAAAAGGGAAAATGAAACCCTAAGGAATCAGAGTCATACAGCAGAAGCTGGTGGACCGTTTCACACATCTCTCGGTAGATTAACAAGTGACTTATCTGCCAATACCTTAGACCCAGAGAGGCTGAACCTGAATCCATTTGTAGATTGGTATGAATACCGATAAAAGTCTTTTGATACAAGAAACTAAGCCATTAACATGGTTAAGACTTCCGATGGGATTATAATGTGAGTTACATTGCATGGAAACTAGAATGCCTTTGAGACTTAAACATCTTGAACCAATGTTCAAGAATGATATAGTGGGGATTACGTGGGCGTAATCCATTTTAAAGGGGGTAGGTGCGTTGCATTTTTGGCTGTTTTGTTGTTTGTTGTTGTGTTGTTTTGGATATAATGCGTGGTTGAACTGTGTTTGGATTGTATATTGGATGCTTTGTGAGGTACCTTGGTTATGTATGAATGACTTGTTCATCTGATTGCTTATGAGTACAATATATGAACATTACTAGTACACTGAGATATTGTTGAGAACTTGGTGAAGCCACAGATGTGGCGTGGTGCTTATAAACACAATTGGTGAAATAGAACTGTGGAATCTGCGGGACATGATCCCTTAGTTAGCGAGAACGAATTCGGGACTTGATCCCTGGGAGTGACAAGAGTACGTACATTAATTAACGAGACAAGACTTCGGGTCGAAGTCTCTTTAAGGGGGGTAGGTTGAAATACCCCTAATAATTAAAACACATGAAATCATGAATACGCGTGGTAGGTTTAATTAACCGGTCACATTAATGTATAATTGTACTACAACTTATACCCTAAGGTACTAATGGACATACATATGTACGTGAATGAAATAGCAAGTCATAATATAATACAAGCTTGGGTGCTCATCGGTTTGACATTAACCAAAACGATTGAGGAAATTAAATTATACCGTGTTGGGACATTACATTATTTATGTAGTGGACCGTGAGGCATAATACTCGGAGAGTCATCTTGACACATAACGATTTTACCAAATAATATACATTACAAAGTTATAAGGTACGAACTAGGTTATAGGATACAAACAAGTACAAGTAACATTTTAACACATAGACTTGTACTCACCGAGTCACACTCCATGATATATAGATAACAAATTACTTAGCTATGCACTACTAAATTCCATTGGGAAACCCATAAAGAAATCAGTGCCACCCTCGTAATACTCTCATTATATTAACACAATACCCACTATACCGATTGTTATTAGCAAAAACCTCTATAGTTTTACTTTTCATCGTCCCCATGCAATACTTTCTCTGTTTTCCAAACCCGTGTCCTCTCCCTTCTCGTGTGTATGAGTCCCGAATCCAAACCCACACAACTCTTCAATTTCTCCCATTTGTTCCGATGGTGCAAGTTCAGAGAAGGAGTCTCCAACTTCTCGTAACTGTTGAGCATGCGAGGAATATTACTGGTTGAGGAAACTGGAACAAACACAAGGCCAATTTGCAAGCTTCTTCGACTCCTTCTACATGCAACTCGATTCTTGCATGTCCAGAGACTCCTAAATTCCCTATATCCATTGGCGCAAGAAAATTTCCCCGATGTCCCAATGTTGCTCTTTGATTTCCTCCTTGCAATCTCAGTCCGAATCTTTGAGTTTTACCGGTTCTGAGAATCTGGAAACAGCACCCCCCCCCCAACTGGCAAGGTAATGAATGATCAACCCTTCTTCGTATTTTCCTTACTTTCTTCTTGCCCGTAAACACCCCAACTCACCCAACCTTCTTCTTCTTCTTCCATGTCTGATTTAGCATGCAACTTCCTTGTTTGAATATCCACGGGCCCTTGAGCAAGAATCGGCTCCAGGAATTTTCAGAAGGTAATGCTCCCCATCGCCCTCTTCATTTTGTTTTTCCTCTGTTGTGGTTGTCTAAAAACTCTTGCTCAAGCCTTTCTATTTTTCTTCATTTTTCCTTCGCATAAACTTCGCATGCGAACCTACTGGAGGGATCTGTGGAAAACATTGAACAAAAACTCTTCTCCTTGATCTCTCGAAGGTAAAACGTTTCCAAACCCATTTGTTTGCCCAGGAAGTTGCAATTATTGCTCCGATACTAATGTAACCAGAGGACTCACAGTTTTTCTTGTGCGTGGCCAGTTGCAAGCCAAGTCCTGAATCAAAACCCCAACAAAATTGAAAGATAATACCCAAGAGAAATCACCTCCTCCACAAGGTAAAATCAAACCGAGAGTTATTGAGTATTACCCGTTGATTTGCTTGGAAAAGATTATGTACAAAAAAAACTAACCCTTGTTCCCTTCATAACTAGAACCGAAAGTTGTCCAAGGAAAACCAAGGAAATCAGCAAAGAAATCCAGTTGAAAATCCCTAAGGTAGTCGACTAAACTCATGGTTATTACATGATTTAAAATCTGTTGTATTATGTCACTTTTGAGTCCGAAAGCATCTGATAAAAATGATCACCTATGTGCCTGAATGAAGCACAAAAAAAAGGGGATTCATACAGTGCTAGAAGGAACTAAGGGATATGCTTAAATGTTTGGCAAGGAGAGGTGATGAATTAAGAAGCTAAAACATGTTCAAGAGTTACTGAAAAACAAGTGAGAGTTTCTGTTAGTAACGAACTGGTAACTAGTGAAATAAAAATCTGGTTATAATCTGCTTTGGGAGACAGCAGAGAAGCTAATGTACTTGAACTGAAACTGTGTGTTTTTCCTGGTGTCTATCATGTATCGTACTCACCTAGGATAAGAGTTAGCGGCACTGATGCATTGGGTGATTAATGTGCCAATGACTTCAGTGTTAACCAAATCAGTTAATGGGTGCAACACAATTCTGTACACTTCAGTTAACAATAAATCAATGCAGAAACAAGTTTAAAAAAATTCTGCAACTCTCCTCCTCTGTAGAATCGAATTCAGAAACATGTTAAAGGTCGTATTGGCTCAGTAATAAACTTAGAAGCTTACTAATACACTAGACAGATTGTTAATAAACTGGGAATGCTAGAAAAGACAATTAACATGTTAAAAGAGAGGTTACCAACCAAAGTGAGCAGGATTAGGTTTCAGTTTCAGTATAAGGAATGTTCAGTGCTATTAACAATATTGTTTGGGTTGTTTTGGGTCGAAAATTCTTGATAAAACCCTTAACCCCATGTGTAAACAATGAGGGGGAAGTTAGTAGTCAGGTTAGGGAATGAAAAGGCAGATAGAAAAGAAGATACCCGATTTTGGGGTTTGCAATTCCACAGTTTTACTGGTTCAGTATAAGGGCGTTTCAGGGGTGTTATCAGTGTTGCATTGAGTTGTTTTTTAGTACAAAACTGTCCTAATACACTTAGATACTTGGGTAAAAGCTTTAGGTAGAAGTACAAACCTGATTAAAGAATAATAAGAAAAAACTAAAAGAGGAATAGAATGTAGAGATTATGCTAAACAGTGATCTCAGTTTTTCTATGAATTTTGATTCTGGATAACTGAATTTAATGGGAGTTGGTAGTGTTGGGTTGGGTTGATCTGGAGTGGAAAACCTTGCTAAACAATTTGAGGGAAGTAGTGAGTCAGATCAATGAATAGACAGAAAGATAGAGGAAGAGAAAAAAAAACAGTCTTGGGTGACAGTTTTCAGATTCTGTACTTGCTCTTTGTATCAGTTTAAGGAAGTTATGTGGAATTATTAACAATGTGGTGGGTCTGCCCTGAGGCTAAAACTGTACTAGATGCTTAACTAAATAGCTAGATAACTTAGGGGACCCTCGAAACCAAAAATCGTGAACAAACTGCAGGACACAATAGAGGATATCAGTTATGTTTTTCTGTCAGTTTTACAGCTCTTATTTCTCAGCTCAGTATAAGAAACTTCAGAGGCATAGACCCCGTTGCCTTGAGTTTGTCTAAGGATTTAAAACTATACTAAGACTCCTAACTAAGGAGCTAAATAGTCTGGGGATGTAGAAACCAAAGCAAGGAACTAAATAGATAGACAAAACAGAACTAGAACATATCTCAGTTTTTATCAGTTTTGGGTTGGTTTCAAGCTTCAGTTTTTGTAGTTTTATTCAGTCTGTGCGAAGGAGTTCTAAGGGGTGTTAACCATGTCATTTTGGGGTCTGTCTCGAACTTAAGAGCGGGATCATACACTAAACTACGTGAATTAGTGATAAGGTAGGAGTTAGAAGTCATGCCACTGAGCAGAAAAGAAAACAACAGAAATAAATTTGCATCAGCTTATGATTTTGGGTTACAGATTTCTGTTCTGTGTGAATAATTTGCAGGGACGTTGCCTAGGCTGTGTTTGGGTTTGTGTCAAAGTTGTAAGCTCGGTAATTGTAACGCCCCAAAATTACTAACCATATGATAATAAACTTGTTATAACCCGCATAGTTGCAACATTATATTATGTCCGGTTTATATAATGATCTAAGATGGATTATATTATGATTGTCAGTTGGGACTTCGGCGGTATTGTTTTGATAGATGAGGGCAAGGAAGTCATTGCTTAAAACAATTAAGGTAATTGTTTTCTTTAATTAATAAGGAAAGGGAGCCTTATTTAATTATAATCTTCTAATCGTTTTACATCACGATCAGTTTTTCCTCCACTAGTTCTATCGTGCGTTCAGAATATCGACTTCCATTCTTTTCTCTCTCTCTGTTCTCTCTCTTGCTGAGGATCGTGAAGGCTGCTGCTACAATCGGATTGGAGGGTTTTGCTGCTGCGTTTCTCTGATCGATTCAGGTTTGTATTCAAGAATTCGGGACTGCGTTGGTGGTTTTCTTCTCTCTCTGTTTTCTGATTTTGAGCCGTGGTACATGATTAAATCAGAAGGCTTCGTTGCTGTTGAGTTGTGATTGTGCGGGCTGTGGAACTGCTGCAGATTGTGGAGTTTATTCACTTCCGAAATCAGGTTGGTGTTGCAGATTTTGGGGTTTGGATAATCTAGGGTTCTTCATTTCAGTTTCTGATTTTTGTGTCAATTGGTTTGGTTAATCAGTGGCTGTTGATCTGTCCGGATTGTTGCTCTGCGTGGATTGTGCCTGCTGCCTCAGTTCGTTGTTGTTTCTGCTGATAAACGAGGTAGGTGGTTACTCGATTCGGTTTGGAAGTTCAGCCATGGGGATTGCAACGGTTCTGTTTTGGTGTGAATTCTGTTTGTGATGTCTGTTTGGTTGCGTTTTGGAATGGTTAAAACCCCATGGTTCTCTGTTTTTCTCTGTGATTTGGTGTGTGTATCAATTTGGCAATTCGTGATGATGTTTTTGCACAAGTTTCTGCTCGTTCGTGTTCTGGAAAATGCAGTTTTCGCACTGTCCGAACTTCCGTCCGAGCTTTGAAGTTCGGACAGTGCGTTTTGCTCTATTGATTTTCAAAGTTCGGGGCATGTCCGAACATAAGTCCGAACTTTGATGTTCGGACACGCCCTTGGGTTCTTCTCTGATTTTAGTTCGATGCGTCCGAACTTTGACGTCCGGACACAAGGTCGGACCTTCCGCGTAACTTTTTCCGTAACCCGTCCGAACATCAGTCCGAACATTGATGTTCGGATTCTGAATTCCTCTATCTGATTTCAATTCGACTTGTGTCCGAACATTGATGTCCGGACACAAGTTCGGACATTTGACAATCTCTGGTTTCTGAGTCTCGACTTGTGTCCGAACTTCGACGTCCGGACACAAGTTCGGACACCCCTCTGTTTTCAGCGTAACTTCTTCGTTTGAACTCCGATTTGAGTGCCGTCTGCGGCGTTGGTCCTTATGACCTGTACTACTGATTTATGAGTGTTTTGGCATATTAAATGCAATCTTGCTTCTGTTTAAGCAACCCTTCTGTTTTGGGACATTTCAC
This sequence comes from Limonium bicolor, assembly GCA_023374045.1. NCBI lineage: Eukaryota > Viridiplantae > Streptophyta > Magnoliopsida > Caryophyllales > Plumbaginaceae > Limonium > Limonium bicolor. The sequence continues at coordinate 444,366,699 of CM041777.1, forward strand.
ATTGTTTCTGAGCCGTGAATGGCTGGGTCGAGCTATTCCGTGGTATACCATGTAGACGTCGTTCTGAGTGTGGGTCATTCCCTTTCTGTTCTGTGGGGTTGACGAACCCTTTGGCTCTTTCGAGTCATTTCTGCGTTGCCGAGAGACCTGGTATGGTCTATGGGTCTTCGACCCTTCTGAGTGTGTGCATTGTGTCTTGTCCCCTTTCTGTTTAAGAGTTCTGATTGTTTCTGAATTGGGAACCCTTGAGTTCCCCTCTGTTTCTGTTCTGGAAACTTCTGAGTATTGAGAATTGTGGATATAACGTTTATCTTCTCCTTCTTCTGATTTCAATTGTTTTGAGCGACCTTACTGATGACGGTCGCTGCTTACTGGGCATAGTTGTGTGCTCATTCCCCTACTTTTAACATTTTTGCAGATTGATCAGCGAGGATCACTTATTCAGTTTCTGGAGCTTAGTTTATGTTATAGCTCATTTGTTATTTGATATTCTTACTCAGGCTTGTAGCCTTCGGGCCTTACTCTGTTAGACCTCTGTTTCTGTTTGGAACATGTATTTGGGATTTTGTATTTGCTTCCGCTGTATTTGAATACTTTGGTTTACAATGTTTATGTAAACTCTGTTTTGGGCCTTTATTGCATTTGAGTGTTTTAGAGCCTTGCGTTATTGGTAGTAATACGCGGCGTGTAATACCCTTAACTCTTAGGCCGGTTTTAGGGGTGTTACATTTAGTGGTATCAGAGCCAGGTTTGGCTTTCTTTAGGGTCTGTGGTTGTGTTTGCTTGTGTGAGGTTCAGTTGTGGCAATTGTTGAAGTGTGAGTCAGTTCTGACAAGTTTTGGATTTGTGTATCTCAGAATGCCTCCTCGTAGAGCACCAGTGACCCCTCAGGGAGATGCTGCGGATGCAGTACAGCAGTTTGTGGCACAGTTGATGCAGACGATGGCTGCAGCTACTAGGGGAGCTGGTGGAGGAGCTGGTGGAGCAGGCCCAGCAGGGGCGAATGCTGTGGGAGGCCGAGTCAGGGCGCTCCAGGAATTCATGAAGCTAAAGCCGCCTTCCTTTGACGGCTGTGGTGACCCTCAGGAGGCGAGCCATTGGATTACTGAGGTCGAGGACCTGCTGAGAGTGATGGGGTCGGAGGATGACCAGAAGGTGGACTTCGCCACGTTCCTCTTTAAGGGGGAGGCGAAGGAGTGGTGGCGTATGGTGATGGGTAGGCACCCCCAGCCTTGGACCTGGGATCAGTTCTGCTTGGAGTTCAACAAGCAGTTCTATCCGGACGTTTACAAGGATCAGAAGATCAACGAGTAAACCGGCTGCGCCAGGGGAGAGACATGTCAGTCGAGGAGTACGTGAGGAAGTTCGTGACGCTCTCGAAGTATGCTCCGGAGCCAGATGAGCATAGGAAGGCCCGTAAGTTCGAGAGTGGGCTCAGACCAGACATCAGGTGCGGTGACACCCCTTCGTCACCGGACCTTCAGAGATGTGGCAGATGTCGCTCTGCTGGTAGAGGCCGACATCAGGGGCAGACAGGCTGGCAAGGACCATAAGGGGAAGAGGCGTGCTGAAGAGCCTCAGAAGAAGGAGGCTGCTCCTCCTCAGAAGAAGCAGTCCTATGGAGATCGTCGGGGAGCTTCTTCATCTTCGTCAGCTGGGGCGAAGTGTGGGTCTTGTGGCCACTCCCATCCTGGTAGGGAGTGCTACAAGAAGACTGGTGCCTGCTTTAAGTGCGGGTCGATGGAGCACCGGATCGCTCAGTGCCCTCAGGCATCCGGTAGAGGCTCAGGAGATAGAGGCACCGGTTCAGATTCAGGGGCGAGGTCCGATCAGAAGAAGCCTCAGACTCAGGCCCGGGTTTATGCTATGGCTGGAGAGCGTGATCGAGCTGGAGATCGCGTCGTCTCAGGTATTCTCCAGATCCATTCTCGAGATGTATTTTGTCTGTTTGACTCTGGAGCTACGCACTCCTTTATCTGCTGTGATTTGTTGGGTGACCTTGGACTGACTGCTGTGCCTAGTGAGGTAGACTTGTGTGTGAGTAGTCCATTAGGTGGGTTGCCCCTTGTGTGCTGAATTCTGTGTGTAAGGCTTGTCCCATAGTAGTTCGGGACAAGACCTTTTGTGCTGACCTCATCCCGATGCGGATGACCTGTTTTGATGTGATTTTGGGCATGGACTGGCTAGCAGAGCACCATGCCCATATAGACTGTGCAGCGAGGAGAGTAGTGTTTGAATTGCCGGGCGTGAGCCGTTTTGTCTTTGCTGGGAATGCAGTCCCGTGTGCGCCTATGATTGTGTCTGCGATGCAGGCAGCCAGCTTCTTGAGGAAGGGCTGCCAGGGATTCTTGTGCTATCTGCCAGAGGTGCGTGAGGGATCCAGCTTGGAGAGCATCCCGATCGTCAGAGAGTTCCCTGAGGTTTTCCAGGATGATGTGCCCGGACTACCACCAGTGAGGAGGTGGAGTTCACGATTGACTTAGCGCCAGAGACTCAGCCCATCTCTAGGGCCCCTTATCGTATGAGTCCGGCGGAGTTGAAGGAGCTGAAGGTCCAGCTTCAGGAGTTGCTAGACAAGGGCTTCATTCGCCCTAGTGTTTCGCCTTGGGGAGCGCCAGTGCTATTTGTGAAGAAGAAGGATGGGACCTTCAGATTGTGCATCGATTATAGAGAGCTGAACAAGGTGACCATCAAGAACCGCTATCCCCTTCCGCGCATAGATGATCTGTTTGACCAGTTGGTGGGCGCCACAGTGTTCTCGAAGATAGATCTTCGTTCAGGCTACCATCAGTTGAGGATTAAGGCCGAGGATGTGCCTAAGTCCGCCTTTAGGACTCGTTATGGTCATTACGAGTTCCTAGTTATGCCGTTTGGTTTGACTAATGCTCCCTCAGTCTTCATGGATATGATGAACCGGGTTTTCAAACCCTATCTGGATCAGTTTGTAGTGGTCTTCATAGATGACATCTTGGTGTATTCCAAGAGTGCAGAGGAGCACGAGGAGCATCTGAGGATTGTTCTGCAGACGTTGAAGGATCGTGAGCTATATGCTAAGCTGAAGAAGTGTGACTTTTGGCTTGATCGCATGGTGTTCTTGGGACATGTGGTCTCGAAGGACGGTATCTAGTGGATCCTGAGAAGATTAGAGCAGTGATGGAGTGGGCGAGGCCCACGAATGTGCAGAGATCCGTAGCTTCCTTGGGTTAGCTGGGTATTACAGGAAGTTGTGAGGGGTTCTCTAAGATTGTATCCCGCTGACCCGTCTGTTGAGGAAGGAGACCAAGTAGTGGAGTGAGGCTTGCGAGCAGAGCTTCCAGGATTAAGAAGAGGCTGACGACCGCACCGATTCTGACTTTGCCATCTGGGACCGAGGGATTCGAGGTCTTCTGTGATGCGTCCCATAAGGGACTAGGATGTGTTTTGATGCAGCAGGGTAAGGTAGTGGCTTATGGCTCTCGGCAGCTTAAACCTTATGAGAAGAACTACCCTACCCACGATCTGGAGTTGGCAGCTGTGGTTTTCGCGCTGAAGATTTGGAGACATTATCTGTATGGGGCGTCGTGTAAGGTTTACACGGACCACAAGAGTCTCAAGTATTTGTTCACTCAGAAGGAGCTGAACTTGAGACAGCGGAGGTGGTTGGAGCTACTTCACGACTACGATTTAGAGATCCTCTACCACCCGGGTAGAGCGAATGTTGTTGCAGATGCTTTGAGCCGGAGAGGTGCTCCGGGTGTAGCTTGTGCCTTGACAGGAGTTCAGAGGTGCCTTAGAGCTTCAGCGTATGGGCGTCTGGGTAGTCAGACCAGCCAGTGCCAGTGTGATAGCAGCGCTTCAGGTTCAGTCTTCGTTGGTCGACAGGATCAGAGTTGGTCAGGAGTCGGATTCAGCTTTGAGTCGGATCAGAGAGGGGCTGCCTTCAGAGCAGAACTCAGACTTCAGTGTCTCCAGTGATGGTTGTCTGCGTTTCAGAGGCCGAGTGTGTGTGCCCGACGATGCAGTTCTGCGTAGGGAGATCCTTCAGGAGGCTCACGGAGCGCCATATTCAGTTCACCCAGGAGGGGTGAAGATGTATCGAGATCTAGATCTCAGAGAGTCGTTCTGGTGGTCTGGGATGAAGCGAGACATCTCTGAGTTTGTTTCGAAGTGCCAGACCTGTCAGCAGGTGAAGGCTGAGCACCAGAGGCCAGCGGGTTTGCTTCAGCCCCTTCCCATTCCTGAGTGGAAGTGGGAGAGTGGGGATGGACTTTGTCATGGGTTTGCCCAAGACTTCCTCGGGTTGTGATGCTATTTGGGTGATTGTTGATCGTCTGACGAAGTCTGCTCATTTTCTGCCTGTGAGGAAGACCTTCAGTCTGGAGCGTCTAGCTCGTCTGTATCTGGATGAGATAGTGAGGTTGCATGGTGTGCCTACTACTATAGTTTCTGATCGTGACCCGCGCTTTGTTTCGAGATTTTGGCGCAGTTTGCATAAGGCCCTGGGTACGAATTTAGCCTTCAGTTCAGCTTACCATCCTCAGTCGGATGGCCAGACAGAGAGGACTAATCAGGTTCTGGAGGACATGCTTCGCGCATGTGTCCTGGATTTTGGAGGTAGCTGGGAGCAGCATGTGACTCTGATTGAGTTTGCCTACAATAACAGCTTTCAGGCGAGCATTGGTATGGCTCCGTTCGAAGCGTTGTACGGTAGGAGGTGCAGGTCCCCATCTGTTGGGATGACCTGAAAGAGAGGGTCTTGGTTGGACCCGAGTTGGTGCAGGGTGCAGTAGAGAAGATCAGGACGATTCAGGAGCGTCTGCTTGTTGCTCAGAGTAGGCAGAAGTGCTATGCAGATCAGAGGCGCAGGCCGCTTGAGTTTGATGTTGGTGATCATGTCTATCTGCGAGTGTCGCCGGTCAGAGGCGTAGTCCGGTTTGGGAAGCGTGGGAAGCTTAGCCCAAGGTTCGTTGGACCTTTTGAGATTCTAGAGGGGATTGGCTCTGTGGCCTACCGGTTAGCGTTGCCACCCGCTTTGTCTGCTGTCCACAGTTTTTCATGTCTCGATGTTGAGGAAGTACATGCATGATCCGTCTCACGTGATCGACTACAGCCAGCTTCAGTTGAGAGAGGACTGCAGTTTCGAGGCGGTGCCTACTCGCATTTTAGCCAGGGATGTCCGTCGGCTTCGTAGTAAGACCCTGCCTATGGTGAAGGTCCAGTGGTCTGATCAGTTAGAGAGTGAAGCGACTTGGGAACTCGAAGATGAGCTGCGTGCCAAGTTTCCCTCCCTGTTCGAGCAGTAAGGTGAGTTAATCTCGAGGACGAGATTCTTTTAAGGGGGAGGTGATGTTATAACCCGCATAGTTGCAACATTATATTATGTCCGGTTTATATAATGATCTAAGATGGATTATATTATGATTGTCAGTTGGGACTTCGGCGGTATTGTTTTGATAGATGAGGGCAAGGAAGTCATTGCTTAAAACAATTAAGGTAATTGTTTTCTTTAATTAATAAGGAAAGGGAGCCTTATTTAATTATTAATCTTCTAATCGTTTTACATCACGATCAGTTTTCCTCCACTAGTTCCATCGTGCGTTCAGAACATCGACTTCCATTCTTTTCTCTCTCTCTGTTCTCTCTCTTGCTGAGGATCGTGAAGGCTGCTGCTACAATCGGATTGGAGGGTTTTGCTGCTGCGTTTCTCTGATCGATTCAGGTTTGTATTCAAGAATTCGGGACTGCGTTGGTGGTTTTCTTCTCTCTCTGTTTTCTGATTTTGAGCCGTGGTACATGATTAAATCAGAAGGATTCGTTGCTGTTGAGTTGTGATTGTGCGGGCTGTGGAACTGCTGCAGATTGTGGAGTTTATTCACTTCCGAAATCAGGTTGGTGTTGCAGATTTTGGGGTTTGGATAATCTAGGGTTCTTCATTTCAGTTTCTGATTTTTGTGTCAATTGGTTTGGTTAATCAGTGGCTGTTGATCTGTCCGGATTGTTGCTCTGCGTGGATTGTGCCTGCTGCCTCAGTTCGTTGTTGTTTCTGCTGATAAACGAGGTAGGTGGTTACTCGATTCGGTTTGGAAGTTCAGCCATGGGGATTGCAACGGTTCTGTTTTGGTGTGAATTCTGTTTGTTGTGTTTGGTTGCGTTTTGGAATGGTTAAAACCCCATGGTTCTTGTTTTTCTCTGTGATTTGGTGTGTGTATCAATTTGGCAATTCGTGATGATGTTTTTGCACAAGTTTTGCTCTGTTCGTCTTCTGGAAAATGCAGTTTTCGCACTGTCCGAACTTCCGTCCGAGCTTTGAAGTTCGGACAGTGCGTTTTGCTCTATTGATTTTCAAAGTTCGGGGCATGTCCGAACATAAGTCCGAACTTTGATGTTCGGACACGCCCTTGGGTTCTTCTCTGATTTTAGTTCGACTTGCGTCCGAACTTTGACGTCCGGACACAAGGTCGGACCTTCCGCGTAACTTTTTCCGTAACCCGTCCGAACATCAGTCCGAACATTGATGTTCGGACATTCTGAATTCCTCTATCTGATTTCAATTCGACTTGTGTCCGAACATTGATGTCCGGACACAAGTTCGGACATTTGACAATCTCTGGTTTCTGAGTCTCGACTTGTGTCCGAACTTCGACGTCCGGACACAAGTTCGGACACCCCTCTGTTTTCAGCGTAACTTCTTCGTTTGAACTCCGATTTGAGTGCCGTCTGCGGCGTTGGGTTCCTTATGACCTGTGCTACTGATTTATGAGTGTTTTGGCATATTAAATGCAATCTTGCTTCTGTTTAAGCAACCCTTCTGTTTTGGGACATTTCACATTGTTTCCGAGCCATGAATGGCTGGGTCGAGCTATTCTGTGGTATACCATGTAGACGTCGTTCTGATTGTGGGTCATTCCCTTTCTGTTCTGTGGGGTTGACGAACCCTTTGGCTCTTTCGAGTCATTTCTGCGTTGCCGAGAGACCTGGTATGGTCTATGGGTCTTCGACCCTTCTGAGTGTGTGCATTGTGTCTTGTCCCCTTTCTGTTTAAGAGTTCTGATTGTTTCTGAATTGGGAACCCTTGAGTTCCCCTCTGTTTCTGTTCTGGAAACTTCTGAGTATTGAGAATTGTGGATATAACGTTTATCTTCTCCTTCTTCTGATTTCAATTGTTTTGAGCGACCTTACTGATGACGGTCGCTGCTTACTGGGCATAGTTGTGTGCTCATTCCCCTACTTTTAACATTTTTGCAGATTGATCAGCGAGGATCACTTATTCAGTTTCTGGAGCTTAGTTTATGTTATAGCTCATTTGTTATTTGATATTCTTACTCAGGCTTGTAGCCTTCGGGCCTTACTCTGTTAGACCTCTGTTTCTGTTTGGAACATGTATTTGGGATTTTGTATTTGCTTCCGCTGTATTTGAATACTTTGGTTTACAATGTTTATGTAAACTCTGTTTTGGGCCTTTATTGCATTTGAGTGTTTTAGAGCCTTGCGTTATTGGTAGTAATACGCGGCGTGTAATACCCTTAACTCTTAGGCCGGTTTTAGGGGTACATTTAGTGGTATCAGAGCCAGGTTTGGCTTTCTTTAGGGTCTGTGGTTGTGTTTGCTTGTGTGAGGTACAGTTGTGGCAATTGTTGAAGTGTGAGTCAGTTCTGACAAGTTTTGGATTTGTGTATCTCAGAATGCCTCCTCGTAGAGCACCAGTGACCCCTCAGGGAGATGCTGCGGATGCAGTACAGCAGTTTGTGGCACAGTTGATGCAAACGATGGCTGCAGCTTGGGGAGCTGGTGGAGGAGCTGGTGGAGCAGGCCCAGCAGGGGCGAATGCTGTGGGAGGCCGAGTCAGGGCGCTCCAGGAATTCATGAAGCTAAAGCCGCCTTCCTTTGACGGCTGTGGTGACCCTCAGGAGGCGAGCCATTGGATTACTGAGGTCGAGGACCTGCTGAGAGTGATGGGGTCGGAGGATGACCAGAAGGTGGACTTCGCCACGTTCCTCTTTAAGGGGGAGGCGAAGGAGTGGTGGCGTATGGTGATGGGTAGGCCCCCAGCCTTGGACCTGGGATCAGTTCTGCTTGGAGTTCAACAAGCAGTTCTATCCGGACGTTTACAAGGATCAGAAGATCAACGAGTATAACCGGCTGCGCCAGGGGAGAGACATGTCAGTCGAGGAGTACGTGAGGAAGTTCGTGACGCTCTCGAAGTATGCTCCGGAGCCAGATGAGCATAGGAAGGCCCGTAAGTTCGAGAGTGGGCTCAGACCAGACATCAGGTCGCGGTGACACCCCTTCGTCACCGGACCTTCAGAGATGTGGCAGATGTCGCTCTGCTGGTAGAGGCCGACATCAGGGGCAGACAGGCTGGCAAGGACCATAAGGGGAAGAGGCGTGCTGAAGAGCCTCAGAAGAAGGAGGCTGCTCCTCCTCAGAAGAAGCAGTCCTATGGAGATCGTCGGGGAGCTTCTTCATCTTCGTCAGCTGGGGCGAAGTGTGGGTCTTGTGGCCACTCCCATCCTGGTAGGGAGTGCTACAAGAAGACTGGTGCCTGCTTTAAGTGCGGGTCGATGGAGCACCGGATCGCTCAGTGCCCTCAGGCATCCGGTAGAGGCTCAGGAGATAGAGGCACCGGTTCAGATTCAGGGGCGAGGTCCGATCAGAAGAAGCCTCAGACTCAGGCCCGGGTTTATGCTATGGCTGGAGAGCGTGATCGAGCTGGAGATCGCGTCGTCTCAGGTATTCTCCAGATCCATTCTCGAGATGTATTTTGTCTGTTTGACTCTGGAGCTACGCACTCCTTTATCTGCTGTGATTTGTTGGGTGACCTTGGACTGACTGCTGTGCCTAGTGAGGTAGACTTGTGTGTGAGTAGTCCATTAGGTGGGGTTGCCCCTTGTGTGCTGAATTCTGTGTGTAAGGCTTGTCCCATAGTAGTTCGGGACAAGACCTTTTGTGCTGACCTCATCCCGATGCGGATGACCTGTTTTGATGTGATTTTGGGCATGGACTGGCTAGCAGAGCACCATGCCCATATAGACTGTGCAGCGAGGAGAGTAGTGTTTGAATTGCCGGGCGTGAGCCGTTTTGTCTTTGCTGGGAATGCAGTCCCGTGTGCGCCTATGATTGTGTCTGCGATGCAGGCAGCCAGCTTCTTGAGGAAGGGCTGCCAGGGATTCTTGTGCTATCTGCCAGAGGTGCGTGAGGGATCCAGCTTGGAGAGCATCCCGATCGTCAGAGAGTTCCCTGAGGTTTTCCAGGATGATGTGCCCGGACTACCACCAGTGAGGAGGTGGAGTTCACGATTGACTTAGCGCCAGAGACTCAGCCCATCTCTAGGGCCCCTTATCGTATGAGTCCGGCGGAGTTGAAGGAGCTGAAGGTCCAGCTTCAGGAGTTGCTAGACAAGGGCTTCATTCGCCCTAGTGTTTCGCCTTGGGGAGCGCCAGTGCTATTTGTGAAGAAGAAGGATGGGACCTTCAGATTGTGCATCGATTATAGAGAGCTGAACAAGGTGACCATCAAGAACCGCTATCCCCTTCCGCGCATAGATGATCTGTTTGACCAGTTGGCGGGCGCCACAGTGTTCTCGAAGATAGATCTTCGTTCAGGCTACCATCAGTTGAGGATTAAGGCCGAGGATGTGCCTAAGTCCGCCTTTAGGACTCGTTATGGTCATTACGAGTTCCTAGTTATGCCGTTTGGTTTGACTAATGCTCCCTCAGTCTTCATGGATAGGATGATGAACCGGGTTTTCAAACCCTATCTGGATCAGTTTGTAGTGGTCTTCATAGATGACATCTGGTGTATTCCAAGAGTGCAGAGGAGCACGAGGAGCATCTGAGGATTGTTCTGCAGACGTTGAAGGATCGTGAGCTATATGCTAAGCTGAAGAAGTGTGACTTTTGGCTTGATCGCATGGTGTTCTTGGGACATGTGGTCTCGAAGGACGGTATCTAGTGGATCCTGAGAAGATTAGAGCAGTGATGGAGTGGGCGAGGCCCACGAATGTTGCAGAGATCCGTAGCTCCTTGGGTTAGCTGGGTATTACAGGAAGTTCGTTGAGGGGTTCTCTAAGATTGTATCCGCTGACCCGTCTGTTGAGGAGGAGACCAAGTATGAGTGGAGTGAGGCTTGCGAGCAGAGCTTCCAGGAGATTAAGAAGAGAGGCTGACGACTGCACCGATTCTGACTTTGCCATCTGACCGAGGGATTCGAGGTCTTCTGTGATGCGTCCATAAGGGACTAGGTTGTGTTTTGATGCAGCAGGGTAAGGTAGTGGCTTATGGCTCTCGGCAGCTTAAACCTTATGAGAAGAACTACCCTACCCACGATCAGGAGTTGGCAGCTGTAGTTTCGCGCTGAAGATTTGGAGACATTATCTGTATGGGGCGTCGTGTAAGGTTTACACGGACCACAAGAGTCTCAAGTTTGTTCACTCAGAAGGAGCTGAACTTGAGACAGCGGAGGTGGTTGGAGCTACTTCACGACTACAATTTAGAGATCCTCTACACCCGGGTAGAGCGAATGTTGTGCAGATGCTTTGAGCCGGAGAGGTGCCGGGTGTAGCTTGTGCCTTGACAGGAGTTCAGAGGTTTGCCTTAGAGTTCAGCGTATGGGGTCTGGGTAGTCAGACCAGCCAGTGCCAGTGTGATAGCAGCGCTTCAGGTTCAGTCTTCGTTGGTCGACAGGATCAGAGTTGGTCAGGAGTCGGATTCAGTTTGAGTCGGATCAGAGAGGGGCTGCTTCAGAGCAGAACTTAGACTTCAGTGTCTCCAGTGATGGTTGTCTGCGTTTCAGAGGCCGAGTGTGTGTGCCCGACGATGCAGTTCTGCGTAGGGAGATCCTTCAGGAGGCTCACGGAGCGCCATATTCAGTTCACCCAGGAGGGGTGAAGATGTATCGAGATCTCAGAGAGTCGTTCTGGTGGTCTAGGATGAAGCGAGACATCTCTGAGTTTGTTTCGAAGTGCCAGACCTGTCAGCAGGTGAAGGCTGAGCACCAGAGGCCAGCGGGTTTGCTTCAGCCCCTTCCCATTCCTGAGTGGAAGTGGGAGAGTGTGGGGATGGACTTTGTCATGGGTTTGCCCAAGACTTCCTCGGGTTGTGATGCTATTGGGTGATTGTTGATCGTCTGACGAAGTCTGCTCATTTTCTGCCTGTGAGGAAGACCTTCAGTCTGGAGCGTCTAGCTCGTCTGTATCTGGATGAGATAGTGAGGTTGCATGGTGTGCCTACTACTATAGTTTCTGATCGTGACCCGCGCTTTGTTTCGAGATTTTGGCGCAGTTGCATGAGGCCCTGGGTACGAATTTAGCCTTCAGTTCAGCTTACCATCCTCAGTCAGATGGCCAGACAGAGAGGACTAATCAGGTTCTGGAGGACATGCTTCACGCATGTGTCCTGGATTGTCCGCATGGTAGCTGGGAGCAGCATGTGACTCTGATTGAGTTTGCCTACAATAACAGCTTTCAGGCGAGCATTGGTATGGCTCCGTTCGAAGCGTTGTACTGTAGGAGGTGCAGGTCCCCATCTGTTGGGGACCTGAAAGAGAGGGTCTTGGTTGGACCCGAGTTGGTGCAGTGTGCAGTAGAGAAGATCAGGACGATTCAGGAGCGTCTGCTTGTTGCTTAGAGTAGGCAGAAGTGCTATGCAGATCAGAGGCGCAGGCCGCTTGAGTTTGATGTTGGTGATCATGTCTATCTGCGAGTGTCGCCGGTCAGAGGCGTAGTCCGGTTTGGGAGCGTGGGAAGCTTAGCCCAAGGTTCGTTGGACCTTTTGAGATTCTAGAGAGGGATTGGCTCTGTGGCCTACCGGTTAGCGTTGCCACCCGCTCTGTCTGCTGTCCACAGTGTTTTTCATGTCTCGATGTGTTGAGGAAGTACCTGCATGATCCGTCTCACGTGATCGACTACAGCCCAGCTTCAGTTGAGAGAGGACTGCAGTTTCGAGGCGTGCCTACTCTGCATTTTAGCCAGGGATGTCCGTCGCTTCGTAGTAAGACCCTGCCTATGGTGAAGGTCCAGTGGTCTGATCAGTTAGAGAGTGAAGCGACTTGGGAACTCGAAGATGAGCTGCGTGCCAAGTTTCCCTCCCTGTTCGAGCAGTAGTAAGGTGAGTTAATCTCGAGGACGAGATTCTTTTAAGGGGGAGGTGATGTTATAACCCGCATAGTTGCAACATTATATTATGTCCGGTTTATATAATGATCTAAGATGGATTATATTATGATTGTCAGTTGGGACTTCGGCGGTATTGTTTTGATAGATGAGGGCAAGGAAGTCATTGCTTAAAACAATTAAGGTAATTGTTTTCTTTAATTAATAAGGAAAGGGAGCCTTATTTAATTATTAATCTTCTAATCGTTTTACATCACGATCAGTTTTTCCTCCACTAGTTCCATCGGCATTCAGAATATCGACTTCCATTCTTTTCTCTCTCTATGTTCTCTCTCTTGCTGAGGATCGTGAAGGCTGCTGCTACAATCGGATTGGAGGGTTTTGCTGCTGCGTTTCTCTGATCGATTCAGGTTTGTATTCAAGAATTCGGGACTGCGTTGTGGTTTTTTCTTCTCTCTCTGTTTTCTGATTTTGAGCCGTGGTACATGATTAAATCAGAAGGCTTCGTTGCTGTTGAGTTGTGATTGTGCGGGCTGTGGAACTGCTGCAGATTGTGGAGTTTATTCACTTCCGAAATCAGGTTAGTGTTGCAGATTTTGGGGTTTGGATAATCTAGGGTTCTTCATTTCAGTTTCTGATTTTTGTGTCAATTGGTTTGGTTAATCAGTGGCTGTTGATCTGTCCGGATTGTTGCTCTGCGTGGATTGTGCCTGCTGCCTCAGTTCGTTGTTGTTTCTGCTGATAAACGAGGTAGGTGGTTACTTGATTCGGTTGGAAGTTCAGCCATGGGGATTGCAACGGTTCTGTTTTGTGTGTGAATTCTGTTTGTGATGTCTGTTTGGTTGCGTTTTGGAATGGTTTAAACCCATGGTTCTTTGTTTTTCTCTGTGATTTGGTGTGTGTATCAATTTGGCAATTCGTGATGATGTTTTTGCACAAGTTTCTGCTCTGTTCGTGTTCTGGAAAATACAGTTTCGCACTGTCCGAACTTCCGTCCGAGCTTTGAAGTTCGGACAGTGCGTTTTGCTCTATTGATTTTCAAAGTTCGGGGCATGTCCGAACATAAGTCCGAACTTTGATGTTCGGACACGCCCTGGGTTCTTCTCTGATTTTAGTTCGACTTGCGTCCGAACTTTGACGTCCGGACACAAGGTCGGACCTTCCGCGTAACTTTTTTCCGTAACCCGTCCGAACATCAGTCTGAACATTGATGTTCGGACATTCTGAATTCCTCTTTCTGATTTCAATTCGACTTGTGTCCGAACATTGATGTCCGGACACAAGTTCGGACATTTGACAATCTCTGGTTTCTGAGTCTCGACTTGTGTCCGAACTTCGACGTCCGGACAAGTTCGGACACCCCTCTGTTTTCAGCGTAACTTCTTCGTTTGAACTCCGATTTGAGTGCCGTCTGCGGCGTTGGATTCCTTATGTTCTGTACTACTGATTTATGAGTGTTTTGGCATATTTAAATGCAATCTTGCTTTGTTTAAGCAACCCTTCTGTTTTGGGACATTTCACATTGTTTCTGAGCCGTGAATGGCTGGGTCGAGCTATTCCGTGGTATACCATGTAGACGTCGTTCTGAGTGTGGGTCATTCCCTTTCTGTTCTGTGGGGTTGACGAACCCTTTGGCTCTTTCGAGTCATTTCTGCGTTGCCGAGAGACCTGGTATGGTCTATGGGTCTTCGACCCTTCTGAGTGTGTGCATTGTGTCTTGTCCCCTTTCTGTTTAAGAGTTCTGATTGTTTTCTGAATTGGGAACCCTTGAGTTCCCCTCTGTTTCTGTTCTGGAAACTTCTGAGTATAGAGAATTGTGGATATAACGTTTATCTTCTCCTTATTCTGATTTCCATTGTTTTGAGCGACCTTACTGATGACGGTCGCTGCTTACTGGGCATAGTTGTGTGCTCATTCCCTACTTTTAACATTTTTGCAGATTGATCAGCGAGGATCACTTATTCAGTTTCTGGAGCTTAGTTTATGTTATAGCTCATTTGTTATTTGATATTCTTACTCAGGCTTGTAGCCTTCGGGCCTTACTCTGTTAGACCTCTGTTTCTGTTTGGAACATGTATTTTGGATTTTGTATTTGCTTCCGCTGTATTTGAATACTTTGGTTTACAATGTTTATGTAAACTCTGTTTTGGGCCTTTATTGCATTTGAGTGTTTTAGAGCCTTGCGTTATTGGTAGTAATACGCGGCGTGTAATACCCTTAACTCTTAGGCCGGTTTTAGGGGTGTTACAAAACTTGCTCAGATTAATAAAGCGGAAGCATAAGTCTTATAGGACGTTACCGCCACATTCACAACCATGTGAATGATTAGGCTTAATTTACAACCCAACCAACTTTGTGTTACATAATTATAGAACAACCTAATACATAATCTAGAAACCAAAAGAGACTAAAGTGATGGTCTTCTAGCTCCAAAAGCCCACACTCTCGGATGTCTCCACAACTAAGGAGAAGCTTCTTCATTTCCTGCATCTGTGGTCATTCATGCAATCATAGAGAAAAGACCACAGGGCATAAAGCCAAAAAGTCAGCAAAGCTGAGTAAAATCAAAGCTACCATCAGAAAATAACTTAGTAAAGTACTTGATGGTATATACACAAACTTTGCTCAACCAAGAGTTCAAGCATTAACAATAAGGCATCCAAACCTGCACAAGTACATGTTAATCAATTCACATATTTTCCTTAGTCATCAATTTCTCCATTCCACACAAATTAGTTCAAGGGACGAATCCCGATCATTGAGGCGATCCAACCTTTCCCAAACGCACTCCAGGCCGAAAAGATGTGCAACACCCCATAGTACCATAGTTAGGAAACCATGAAGCATCTCATGGAGCCCAAGGCATACCATGAGTCCAATAATTCATAAGAAGGCAGTTACTGCTCAAGTTCCACATATGGCCATATATCTCAACAATCCATTCCAATGAGTTACTCATTGAATCCTCGTTAATTAGAATATAACAATTTATAGTATAACAAGAATCAGTAGTCAAGTCACTTAACAAAGCCCATTTCATAATTTCAAACACAAGGAACATAACAAAAATCAAACAACACTTAAGGAAAGGCTATGATCACATAATCATACATGGCACCTTCGGCCAGGTCGCACAGCATCAAATATCTCAGCTTAACAACTCAAACAACCATAAATCATACCTTAAGACCAAGTCTTGATCAAACAAACAAATCATATCCATTTCAGTTCTATTATTAACTATCTCATCCAGATTAGCTTAAGACATAATTTAACTATAAATTACAACCTGAATCAAAGCATAATTGGTTCCTAACATTTTCGGTCACAATATTAACCAGATTAGCTTAGGAGTTAATCCAACCATAAACAACCTTCTAAAATAGTACATACAAGTTCCTAACATATTAGACTTTAAGACCTTAGTTTAAACTATCATCTTCATCCTAAAATCATGCTATACATCTCTTTAATAGTTCATGGCCAATTCTGCCATAATAGGTTGCTAATGACCAGAATAATCAACAATCATGTTTTTAGCCCTAGGACACATCTAGTTTACACTAATTAACTTCCAACTGAAAGCGGTTGTACTAGACATCTAATTCACCAGATTAGCTCTTCTAGTAATCACACTTAAATCTTAAAAAAATTCTATACTTTCATCTATGTTACTTGGCCATAACAATCAGATAGGTTCTAGGTTAGCTAAGCACCTAAAACACTTGATTAATGCTCTAGAATTCCACCCACAAATCTAGTCTTTAAACAACTCTCTTTAAGACACCATTTATCCTAGATTATAACAACACCATATTAGACTAAAGATCATCCAGAACAATCATAATTACCTCTAGGTTATTCCCACTTACTAAACAGCAGCAAAACACCATAAACAAGCTCTTAAGCAATCAGTAATCAAAGGTAGGTTGTAAACACATCTTTTCTTCCATAAAACACTTTTCTAACTTTTCTAGCTTTAGGCTAATAAATACCTACGATTTTAATTAGATAATATAGGGGTAATACTCCTGTACCACATACAGATTTTATTAAGGGATGGTAACCAAGAAGTTACCTTGAAAATTGATGAAGAAAACCTCTGTAAAACCTTGCAGAACTTTGCTAGGAATCTAAGGCACCCTTGAACAGCTTGGAGCACCTTGGAAATGGCAACTATGGAGCTTTCAGTCCTCTCTTCTTTTACGACCAGAGGTTACCTCCCAAGGTAGGTTTCCTTCTTGCTCTCTTCTAAACTGGCTGTAGGAGATCTTGACGATGGATGAATGTTTTAAGTAAGTCAAAGGTTCCTCTCCTCTTCCTCTTTTGCTCTCGGCTGAAGTGGTAAGCAATGTAAGCTCTCTTCTCTTCTTTCTCTTCTTAATGGAGGCAGGAACACAAGAGTGGGATGAAGAGAATGGAGTATGAACGTGGGTTATATATAGGCAAGGGCTGATCCTTGTCAATTTCCTCCTTGATTAAGTAAACTTCTAAGTGGTGACACCTTAGGCTCCATGTGATAGCTTCTAATTGGCTCATAATAGGCTTAATATAAGAAAGACAGCACATGGGCTGACTAAGGGAAGTGGGCAGCAGCCTATTCTCATTGGACCAAGGTGTGGTCTAATAGTGTGGTGACACCTCCTACTATGCTGCATAGGTGTCGGGGCTCCTATTGGTCCTAGTGTTAACCAATGGTAATTTGACACCTCGTGCTTGCCACCACGTGCTTGCAACCTCATGCTTGCCACCTCATGCTTGCCACCTCGTGCTTAAAGACGTCCTACTTGCCTACTAGCTTGGTTGTGCTTAAGACGTCCTACTAGCTTGCTGAGTCACCTACTTGCTTACTAGCTTTATGAGTCACCTACTTGCTTGCTAGCTTTCCCAAGCAGCTGCATCACCTACTTGTGTGTTTACTACATAAGCTAGCTGCTGCATCACCAACTAGCTTGGTTGTCACAATGTTATTTGAGCATTCTAGCTAGCTACTTTTAAAACAATACAAGAAGTGCTATTAAAGACTTTTCTGGTCCTAATGTGTACTTATGCCAATATTAAGATTTAAATATGCTTAATAGCTCATTAGGACCTAATTAGCAAAGTAAATCATCCTTTAGAAACTTTGGGTATTTCATTCACTCCCCCTTAAGAAAAGCTTTGAACCCGAAGCTCCAACTATTCCCAAGATCATTCATACATTAAAACTATAACTCAACTAATAAACAATTAAGTATTGACACCAAGTAAGCAAGCATAAACAGAAGAACATTCATGAAAAAGGGTCATAACATATTCATACCCAAGATATCAAGAATAAGAGTATCGAAGTCACTCCCCCTAAATTTTAAGTTACGACCTCGTAACTATAAATGTTACCTAGGATTCATCAAAAAGTTCTGGATATCTTGTTCTCATAAAATCCTCTATTTCCCAAGTTGCTTCCTCAACTTTATGGTTGGTCCAAAGGACTTTCACCATTTTTGTAGTCTTTGATCGTGTCTCTCTGACCTTTGTGTCCAATATTTGTATTGGAACCTCCTCATATGACAAAGATGGGTCAATCTGGACTTTTTCAGGTTGAATGACATGTGATGGATGGTGTATATACTTCTTCAACTGAGAAACATGGAAAACATTGTGTACCTTGTCTAATTTCGTTGGTAATGCTAATCGGTATGCCAAAGTTCCCACTCGTTCTAAAACTTCGTAAGGGCCAATGTATTTAGGGCTAAGCTTCCCTTTCTCCCAAATCTCATGACTCCCTTGGTTGGAGATACCTTCAAGAATACTTTCTCTCCCGTGTAAATTCCAAAAACTTTCTCTTTTTATCAGCATAAGACTTCTGTCGATCCTGTGCAGCTTTCATCCTTTGCTGGATGAGTTTCACTTGCTAAATCATGTTTTCAATCATTCTGGTCCTAACAAAACTGTTTCTAAGATGTCATCCTAACATAGTGGAGTTCTACACTTCTTCCGTATAGAGCTTCATATGGAGCCATTCCAATGCTACTATGGTAACTGTTGTTGTATGAAAATTCTATCAAATGGAGATGATCAGTCCACGTACCTTGGTAGTCCATAATACAAGCTCTTAACATATCTTCTAATGTTTGAATTGTTCTTTCTATTTGTCCATCTGTTGCGGGGTGAAAGGCAGTACTGAACTTTAACTGAGAACCCATAGCTTTCTGAAAGCTCTGCCAGAAATGACTTTGAAACCTAGAATCCCTATCAGATATTATACTTGTAGGAACTCCATGATATCTGACAATTTCCTTGATGCAAGTAGCAACTAACTTATCCATTGCAAGTATCTCGCATTGGTATAAATCTGGCTGTTTTGGTGAGTCGATCCACAACAACCCAAATTTGATTCATTCCTGACCTAGTTTAAGGTAGTCCCACTATAAAATCCATAGATATGGAATCCCATTTCCAAGCTGGTACTTCCAATGGTTGCACTAAGCCTCCTGGTCGACTATGCTCAAACTTTACTTTCTGGCAAGTTAAGCATCTAGCTACAAACTCAGCAACTTCACGTTTCATTCCTGGCCACCAAAACTGTTTCTTTAAATCCTTATACAACTTATTACCTCCTGGATGTATGGAGTATGGTGATTGATGGGCTTCTTCCATCAACTTGTTCTTGATCTCCCACAACTCTTAGGAATGCACCACCGACCTTTGAACCTTAAGCTTCCATCTTTATGGATCTTAAAATCTGTAGCTTTTTCTTCTAAAATTTTCCTCTTGATTTGTTCAAGTTTCTCATCTCCTGACTGGTTTTTCTGGATCTCTTCGAATATATCCAGAGAAATGGACATTTGGTGTAGACTACTTGATTGTGCTTCTTTTCCATTAACTACTAACTCCATGTTAAGCCTACGAATATCTTCATACAACTTATCTGGGAGGATCCACATGGCTGCTGTTGAATGACTTCTTTTTCTGCTTAAAGCATCAGCTACAAGGTTTGCCCTGCCTTCGTGGTATTGAATATCCAGATCATAATCTTTGACAAACTCTAACCATCTTCTCTGCCTCATATTCAGCTCCTTTTGACTGAATATATATTTAAGCTCTTATGGTCGGGGAAGATTTTGCAAGTGACTCCATATAAGTAATGTCTCCAGATTTTCAGAGCAAATACTACTGCTGCAAGCTCAAGGTCATGAGTGGGGTAATTTTCTTCATGTTTCTTCAATTGCCTAGAGGCATAGGCTATCACTCGCCTATTTTGCATTAGAACACAACCTAGACCAAACTTCGAGGCATCACAGTAGACCTCCAGGCCATCCACTCCTTCTGGTAATGTTAACACTGGAGCAGTAGTTAATTTAGTCTTTAGTTGCTGGAATGACTGCTCACATTGGTCACTCCACTCAAATCCAACAGATTTCTTCATTAAGTTTGTCAACGGCCTAGCAATTTTGTAGAAATCCTTGACAAATCTCCTATAATAGCTCGCAAGCCCCAGAAAACATCTAACCTCTGTAACATTGGTAGGACGAGGCCATTCCTTCACAGCTTCATTCTTTTAGGGATCCACTACTATACCTTCACTCAGATAATAGGGCCAGAAAAGCCACTTCTTTCAACCAAAAATCACATTTAGACAGCTTTGCATATAGCTTATCTACTTGTAGTAATTCTAACACCTTTCTTAAATGCTCGGCATGATCTTCCTGGTTCTTGGAGTAAATCAAGATATCATCAATAAACACCACAACAAAACTATCCAATATTGAGTGAAGACCCAGTTCATCAGATCCATAAACACTGCAGGAGCATTAGTTAGGCCAAATGGCATTACCGTAAATTCATAATGACCATACCTCGTTCGAAATGCTGTTTTTAGAATATCTTGCTCAGCTACCCTTATCTGGTGGTAGCCCGATCTTAAATCAATTTTGGAGAAGACACTAGCTCCGTTCAATTGGTCAAACAAATCATTAATTCGAGGTACTGGATACTTATTCTTAATGGTTATTTTGTTTAGTTCCCTATAGTCAATGCAGAGTCGAAGGCCCCCATCCTTCTTCTTTACAAACAGAACTGGAGCACCCCAGGGTGATACACTAGGTTTTATATACCCTTTCTCAAATAACTCCTCTAACTGAGCTTTTAATTCCTTCATCTCCACTGGTGCCATTCGATAGGGTGCTTTTGCTATTGGTCCGGTTCCTGGCACTAAGTCGATGCAAAATTCAACTTCTCTTTGGGTGGCATTCCAGGAATCTCTTCTGGGAACACGTCCGGGTACTCAGCAACAATAGGAATTTCAGAAAGCTGATTTCTCTTTTCATTTATATCTCGTACGTAACACAAGTACACTTGTTTTCCTTTCTAACTTCTGCTGCCATGGAGATGGCAGAAATGATCTTCACCTTTGGCTGCCTTACTATCTTCCTGTATGATACCCGTTGCCCTGAAGGACTCTTTAACAAAATCCGTTGTTCATAACAATCTAACCGCCCTTTGTACCATTGCAGCCAATCCATCCCCAATATAATATCAAATTCCAAGCCTTCAAATACTACCAAGTCAGCTGGGAAACCTACTCCTTTAACAAGAATATTCACGTTCTCTATAATCTTAGAGCATTTTATCTTTTCCCCCGATGGTATTGTCACACAAATATTCACACAAGAAATACTGGACAATTTCAATTTTTCTCATGCAGTAGAAACAAAAGAGTATGTGGCACCGGAGTCGAATAAAACATGTGCTTCTAATCCATGAACAGGGAAAATACCTGTAATGACATTTCCCTGAGCTCTAGCCTCTGATTCATTCATCACATTCAGAGCTCCAGACTTCTTGTACTTGTTCTCATTCTTTTCAGCCCCTTTACTACTACTTTGTCCACCCCCAACCCTAGAAGCTGCTTTAAAGGTATTGGAGTTTGTCTGGCTAACCGGTGGCATGCCTTTCGTGAAGCTTCTTGACTCAGGGTTTTGGAAACATTCATAGGCCCGATGCCCCAGCTTTCCACAGTGGTTACAAGTCACAAACCTCCCTTGACAATCTTTTCTGGGATGATTCTTCTGACATCTCCTACAGTTATAAGTTCTTCCACTTGGTGCTGTAGAAGATGTCTCCTTACCCTTGCTCTGGATACCTCCACTGAATCTTGTGTTTTGATTGAGATTGGGCTTCTTTACATCAGACCCCTCAGCTGGTCCACCAAAGGCCCTCTTTTTCTTCCCTTCATGGAACTCCTTTCTTTCATGCTGTACCATTTCAATGCTGGTAGCCTTCTCATAAGCTTCTTGTAATGTTTCATAAGTTGATCCCGCCATGAACTCCCGAATTCAAAAATTCAGCCCAAGTCTAAATTTTCTTGCCTTAGACTCTTCATCAGGGACTAGGTTTGGAGCGAACCTAGCTAGTTCCAGAAATCTGGTCTGGTACTCAGCTACCGACATAGATCGTTGTTGCAGGTTCATAAATTCTTGTTGCTTCTTTTCTTTTAGATGATCCGGGTAAAAGCGAGTCCTCATCAATGTTTTCAATTCCATCCATCCAAAACCAGGTTGTTGAAGACAACCCTCGTTTACAGCTCCCCACCATAGGTCTGCTTCATCTTTGAAGTAATAGGCAGCACATCCTACCTTTCTATCTTCGGGGCAGCCCACTGCCTCAAAGACTTTATCAAATTCTCGTAGCCATCCCTCTAGAATCTGAGGATCTTCCTGCCCATGGAAACTCTCGGGTTTCGTCACAGTTATCTGACGCATAACATTATTCCTGTTTGCTTCTAGTTGTGCCATTGCTGCAGCCATTGCTTGAGCCATCTCTTGGATAGTAGCTGCCATCTAATCTTGGCAACACAAAGGTTACTAACACATACACATTCCCTCAAACATTAATAACAATCAAGCAGATAAGAGTATTAAACTCCATATTCTTGCAGGTTAGTTAACACAACAGGAGCAAACACGTGCCTACTTACTCACAGCCCCATGTCCCATCCTAATTTCATTTTTAATCCTTATCACGAGCAACCATGCTCTGATACCACTTTGTAACGCCCCTAAATTACTAACCATATGATAATAAACTTGCTCAAATTAATAAAGCAGAAGCATAAGTCTTATAGGACGTTACCGCCACATTCACAACCATGTGAATGCTTAGGCTTAATTTACAACAAACCAACTTTGTGTTACATAAGTTATAGAACAACCTAATAGATTTATCTAGAAACCAAAGAGACTAAAGTGATGGTCTTTTAGCCCCAAAATCCCACACTCTCGGATGTCTCCACAACTAAGGAGAAGCTTCTTCATTTCCTGCATCTGTGGTCATTCATACAATCACAGAGAAAAGACCATAGGGCATAAAGCCAAAAAGTCAGCAAAACTGAGTAAAATCAAAGCTACCATCAGAAAATAACTTAGTAAAGTACTTGATGGTATATACACAAACTTTGCTCAACCAAGAGTTCAAGGATTA
Organism: Limonium bicolor; assembly: GCA_023374045.1. Taxonomy (NCBI): domain Eukaryota; kingdom Viridiplantae; phylum Streptophyta; class Magnoliopsida; order Caryophyllales; family Plumbaginaceae; genus Limonium; species Limonium bicolor. The sequence continues at coordinate 444,389,248 of CM041777.1, forward strand.
ACAATAAGGCATCCAAACCTGCACAAGTACATGTTAATCAATTCACATATTTTCCTTAGTCATCAATTTCTCCATTCCACACAAATTAGTTCAAGGGACGAATCCCGATCATTGAGGCGATCCAACCTTTCCCAAACGCACTCCAGGCCCTAAAAGATGTGCACACCCCCTATAGTACCTTTAAACTATAGTGTAGGAAACCATGAAACATCTCATGGAGCCCAAGGCATACCATGAGTTCAATAATTCATAAGAAGGCAGTTACTGCTCAAGTTCCACATATGGCCATATATCTCAACAATCCATTCCAATGAGTTACTCATTGAATCCTCCTTAATCAGATATAACAATTAAAGTATAACAAGAATCAATAGTCAAGTCACTTAACAAAGCCCATTTCATAATTTCAAACACAAGGAACATAACAATAATCAAACAACACTTAAGAAAAGGCTATGATCACATAATCTTACATGGCACCTTCGGCCAGGTCACACAGCATCAAATATCTCAGCTTAACAACTCAAACTACCGTAAATCATACCTTAAGACCAAGTCTTGATCAAACAAACAAATCATGTCCATTTCAGTTCTATTATTAACTATCTCATCCAGATTAGCTTAAGACATAATTTAACTATAAATTACAACCTGAATCAAAGCATAATTGGTTCCTAACATTTTCGGTCACAATATTAGCCAAATTAGCTTAGGAGTTAATCCAACCATAAACAACCTTCTAAAACAGTACATACAAGTTCCTAGCATATTAGACTTTAAGACTTTATGTAACGACCCCAAAACCACCCTGGTTGAGAGACCGTTACACGCCGCGCACTTATTACCTAAGACACGCAAGGCTACACTATCGAAACCCCAAAACAGAAATAATGCTCATATATTACCAAATAAAAGATTACAACATGTCTTTACAATACACAGGCGGAAGCCAAACTGAAATACAAAGCATAATCTAATTACAACTGGGCACCATGGCCAAACAAGCTGAATACAAAACTCAAATGCCAAGACAAAAGTAGAAACTGAATCTCCAAGCGCGGACTAAAACCTGCAAATCAGACGGAGATAGGGGTGAGCAAAACTATTGCTCAGCAGGTGATAAACTTCATCAGCTGAGTACGCTCAAAACATAATCTGAACATACATTTACAAGTACATATACGGAAGCGCTTAGCCAGAGCAAAATCAGAGTCAAAGCGGAAGTCTTACAAGAGACAGAAGTCTAAACAGAAGGGGCTAAGCAGTGGTCAAAACATACACTTAATAGTACAAGGGAACTGAAGCTGAAAGCTTGACGAAATCCAAAGCTTAACAAACTCAAAAGCTTAAACACAGTCAGAAGCTTAGCAAAATCCAAAACTTAGCAGAAGACAGTAAGCACACAGCAGACCGTCTCAAATCAAATACAGATAGAGTAGACAAAGTAGAGCACTTTACAAATCAGAAATCCTCAACAGACAAGAAGCACACAGCAGCCTATCTGAGTTTGCAATCAGACAGAGCAGGCGGAAGCAGTACAAACAAACAGAGGTATCCAAAGGACAGAAAGCACACGGCTGTCTGTCAAAACAGCCGAACGGAATCCAAACAGAAGTGGGACACTAGCATTCAAAGCATACAGACAGAACGAGTAACAACTCGTGAACAGAACGAGGAAACCTCACTCGTAAACAGAACAGGTGGAACACCTGTGAACAGAACGGGGAACATCACCCGTGAAGCAGAAGGATATCCTACATAGCGCGCTACGAGACAGCGAGACCAGCCATCCAAAGGTTCAGACACAGAGAAGACTAGGTCCCAAAATAGAAGCTTTCAGAACAGACCAATGCTTTATACAGAACAGGACATAAGTCCTGTCAGATCAGAGCAGAAAGCATAAGCTTAATCAAAACAGAACAGAGGGCGTTGTTGAATGCTAACACCCAAGCCCAAGGTTTAATACAATCAAAACAAAATTCACAAGCTGAAACATAAGTCTTAAGCAAAGACCAATGAAATATGAAAGTCAAAACCAAAGTCAGAAGCTGAAACTCACTTTAAGAGCAAATAAGAGTTCAAAGGCTTATCAAAGATTTTAAAATAAAATTACACATATACATGTGCGAAAACATAAAACAGATAGTACTTGAAAAGAGGAATCCAACGCCGCAAACGACACTCAAAACGGAGCTCAGATGAAGAAGTTATGCCAAAAACAAAGGCCTGTCCGAACATGCGTCTGACCTTGCATGTTCGGACATAAACCGAGAGTCTGAAAATCTGCCGGTGTATGATGTCCGAACTTCAATGTTCGGACCGATGTTCGGACACTGCGAAAACTGCAAAATCGATTGTGGAAAACAGCCAGAACCAAACCATAAATCCCCCACAAAACATACATAACTTATAGTATCAAAATAGCCGATCGAAAACATACATCCACGGGGTTTTAACGCATCAAATGCACATCAAAATCAACCAAGAAACATCACCAATCAGAGAGTCAAAGAATTCAAATACAGAAACCGAAACAGAACCCCCGTGGGTGAACATACACACCGAATCCATCTACCACCTACCTCACATCCGAAGCAATGCTATCTCTGCGGACTCTACAAAACTCCCTCCTCGAATCTCCACTCGAACGACAATCCATCGAATCGAACCACTCCCAAAATACAAAATCAAAATCAGAAAAGGAAGAGAAGAGGAGACTCAATGAGAAGAGAACCAAATCTACAACCCAAACCTGACTGACGACTGATAGACGAACAAAATTCCACCAGCAGATCTCCAACGATTAATAATTGAGAGATAGTTAAAGAAGAGAATGAGTGAAGGGAGGAGAACTTGAACGCGTAGAGAATGTCGAGAGAACTGTCAATGAGAGAGATGAAGGAAGGGGAATAATTGAACGTGAATTTGAATAAGAGAGAAGTAGGAAATAAAATAGTTTAATATCTCTCTCTCTTAAGAGAATATTAAATAACAACAAGGAAGAAGACAATTGTAACCCTCCTTCCTCAAGCTAGCATATTAACATTAGAAGAATGTCATAGACTCTCTAATATAAGATCAAATTAATATAGACTCCCTTTGCGAATCAGAAAGAAAATAAAAAAAAATTGGGGCAAACACTTTAAGACCTTAGTTTAAACTATCATCTTCATCCTAAAATCATGCTATACATCTCTTTAATAGTTCATGGCCAATTCTGCCATAATAGGTTGCTAATGACCAGAATAATCAACAATCATGTTTTTAGCCCTAGGACACATCTAGTTTACACTAATTAACTTCCAACTGAAAGCGGTTGTACTAGACATCTAATTCACCAGATTAGCTCTTCTAGTAATCACACTTAACATCTTAAATAAATTCTATACTTTCATCTATGTTACTCGGCCATAACAATCAGATAGGTTCTAGGTTAGCTAAGCACCTAAAACACTTGATTAATGCTCTAGAATTCCACCCACAAATCTGGGGTTTAAACAAAACTCTTTAAGATACCATTTATCCTAGATTATAACAACACTAGATTAGACTAAAGATCATCCAGAACAATCATAATTACCTCTAGGTTATTCCCACTTACTAAACAGCAGCAAAACTCCATAAACAAGCTCTTAAGCAATCAGTAATCAAAGGTAGGTTGTAAAGACATCCTTTTCTTCCATAAAACACTTTTCTAACTTTTCTAGCTTTAGGCTAATAAATACCTACGAATAATTAGATAATATAGGGGTAATACTCTTGTACAACATACAGATTTATTAAGGGATGGTAACCAAGAAGTTACCTTGAAAATTGATGAAGAATACCTCTCTTAAACCTTGCAGAACATTGCTAGGAATCTAAGGCACCCTTGAACAGCTTGGAGCACCTTGGAAATGGCAACTATGGAGCTTCCAGTCCTCTCTTCTTTACGACCAGAGGTTACCCTCCCAAGGTAGGTTTCCTTCTTGCTCTCTTCTAAACTGGCTGTAGGAGATCTAGATGATGGATGAATGATTTAAGTAAGTCAAAGGTTCCTCTCCTCTTCCTCTTTTGCTCTTGGCTGAAGTGGTAAGCAATGTAAGCTCTTCTCTTCTTTCTCTTCTTAATGGAGGCAGGAACACAAGAGTGGGACGAAGAGAATGGAGTATGAACGTGGGTTATATATGGCAAGGGCTGATCCATGTCAATTTCCTCCTTGATTAAGTAAACTTCTAAGTGGTGACACCTTAGGCTCCATTTGCTAGTTCTGATTGGCTCATAATAAGGCTTAATATAAGAAAGACAACACATGGGCTGACTAAGGGAAGTGGGCAGCAGCCTATTCTTATTGGACCAAGGTGTGGTCTAATAGTGTGCTGACACCTCCTACTATGCTGCATAGGTGTCGGGCTCCTATTGGTCCTAGTGTTAACCGATGCTAATTTGACCACTCGTGCTTGCCACCTCATGCTTGCCCCCTCATGCTTGCCACCTCGTGCTTAAAGACGTCCTACTTGCTACTAGCTTGGTCGTGCTTAAGGCGTCCTACTAGCTTGCTGAGTCACCTACTTGCTTACTAGCTTGATGAGTCACCTACTTGCTTGCTAGCTTTCCCAAGCAGCTGCATCACCTACTTGTGTGTTTACTACATAAGCTAGCTGCTGCATCACCAACTAGCTTGGTTGTCACAATGTTATTGGAGCATTCTAGCTAGCTACTTTTAAAACAATACAAGAAGTGCTATTAAGGACTTTTCTGGTCCTAATGTGTACTTATGCCAATATTAAGATTTAAATATGCTTCATAGCTCATTAGGACCTAATTAGCAAAGTAAATCATCCTTTAGAAACTTTGGGTATTTCAGTCATACACCTAGAAAAGTGGGCAAACCAGGGGGGAAATCGGACAGAAATAGACTACAGAACAGAAAGTAAAATTTAAGTGAGACTACCAGTTGGGTTTCAGTTTTCATTTTCTGTTCAGTTCCGTATAACATTGTACAGAAAGACTTGGAGCAGTGGTATTGAGTTGCCAATGAATCTAAAACACATCTAACATACCTTAGTAAGTCATGAGTGCATTGGGTGAATTAGAAACCAGATTGAAGGGCAGAAACGTGAGCAAACAGAAAAGAGAGAAAGGGGAGAACGTTAGTTTCTGATTTTGACGTTTGCTTGAAGAATTATGTTCTCTGTATATTCATGTTGCAGAGGGTTTGTGAGGGTTGTATTGGCTGTTAAAGGACCTGAAACCTTCCACTACACTTAAGTAAAGATGTGAACACTTTGAGGGAGATTAGAAATCAGGGTAATACACTGACATAAGAACCAGAAAGAGGTGCACTAATTCAGTTTCGTTTCAGAGTTTCATTAGTATGTTATTCTGTGTAATTAGTTACAGCAACTATATAAGTGTTTTATTGGGTTGAGAATGAACTTATAACCTCCCTACTCCACCTAACTAAGTGTGTTAACCTTTGGGGAAGATGGGAAGTCAAGATCCGTGGTCAAAGAAAAAGGGATGGAAGTAAGGATATCAGAATTGACATTTCAGTTTCGTTGTGGTTGTCTCATCAGTATAACTGTCATAGTAGGTGTAAGTGGGATTGCAATGGCTTGCTAACAAACTTAAGAGCTAGCTAACACTAAAGGAGATTTGTGAACACTTGGGAAGATAGGGAAGCAACTTAATGCAGTACAAAGGGAAACTAAGTGGGATTGCTTGAGATGGTGTTCAGTTTTTCTATGTTTTGATGTTTCAGCTTCTGATTGAGTGTTGCAGTGGGGGCAACTTCCAAGGTGCTAAGGGTGTGATTTGGCTTAATAATGCACCCAAATCATAGCTAATACCTTTATCTAAGTTGGTGAAACATTTCGAGAGATTAAACCTTAGTGGATACCTTAAAATGTGGGTTAAGTGAGATTCAACACTGAATTATGTTGCAACTTTATAAGCTTGTGGGCTTCAGTATAGATGGGTCTTAGTTGGTTAGTGGTGCTACATTAGGAAAGGGGTTACGAATATAAAACCGTGCTAAGATGCCTAGAACAGTGTACAGTTTAGGCAGTTTGAAACTAAATCCTTGGTGAACTAAGAATAGGAAATAACCAAGTTAATGAGCATAGAAGTGGAGAAGTATTCTTAGTTGTTGAGTATCAACACGTAACCATGGGTTGGTCTAAGAGGGATTAATAATATAAGGTCTAGAATTATAACCTGATCAATAAATCGAAACATGCACACTTATAGGAATTCGAAAGGTAATTAGGACTAATACTAGTGAATATGAGAGGATTATATTGGGACAAGTTCGAGGTACCTTAAATGTTACCGCTTGACTAAAACAATGGACCCAAACCAAACGGAGTAAGTAGGTCCAACGTTGGCAACTATAACACCTAGGACATACATTATGAATAGAACTACGAACAATAACACATGATTGAACGATCTAACCCACTCGAATAATTATTACAGGGTGAGTCCCACGAGCCGCGGGAACCTATGTGCAAAATATTTGTGACAACTAATTATTATGGTATGTGTGGTCCGTATGTTACCGGTTACACGGCTTGTTTGTTGAGTGCCTTGTTTGACAATGACCACAAGACTAATGCATGAAAACGGATGTTTGTTTACCGTGCTTACTTATCTGCTGTGAGCTTGTGTAAAGCATGTGAATAGATTGGTTATTTATCTTGCTTATTCGCTTGCTATATTCTTGTTATACTTTGCTTGCGCACACACAGTAATTTAGTCACTTCTCGGTTACGAAAGACCACGTGACGAAACTCATTGAATGTCACAATAACCAAGGAAATTACTTAAATCAAGGAAACTCCTCTTAACTATAGAGGGATACTAATGACACCAACTATGGTGTCGAGCTATCAACGATAATGATAAGCCAATACCAGTAAAAATAAATAGGGAGGTGGACCCTTTATATCCGGGGCAGAGACCCATAACATTAAAAATAAATAGGGAGGTGGACCCTTTGTATCCGGGCAGAGGCCCATAACATTAAAATAAATAGGGAGGCAGACCCTTTGTATCCGGGGCAGAGGCCCATAACATTAAAATAAATAGGGAGGCGGACCCTTTGTATCCGGGGCAGAGGCCCATAACATTAAAGATAAATAGGGAGACGGACCCTTGGTATCCGGGGCAGAGGCCAGTAGTAACATTTAAAACAATAGGGAGAGCTATCCTGGGGTCTAGAGATGACCCCTCTTTCTCGACGCATGACACGGGACTGGAGGACTAGCAAGCACATCCTGGGGTCTAGAGATGACCCCTCTTTCTCGACGCACGACACCGGGAATGGAGGATTGGCTATGGAGAAGACGTTCTCCAAATTGTGGGTGATAAGAGAATTCACAAATAATCCTTAAAGAAACAAGGAATGATTAGCACCTACATAATAGAGCCTTGGATCTAATCTATATCCCCGGACTCAGTGCCAGAGAATAAAGGAAAACTTGTGTAATGAGACCAAGCAAATAAGAAAAAATTCATAAATGTGATCCTTTAAGAAACAAGGGCTGTGAAACGCACCTACATAATAAAGTCTCGGGATCTAACCTCTTAACCTATATCCCCTGACTCGGTGCAAGAAAAGGAAGTAAATTGTGTAATATGAACAAGAAAACAATAAGTAATCTCTTGAATGATCCCATAGTGAGGACTGCCGGTATAATATACCTACGCACATGTCCTATTAATTACTTGATTGTTGTTGCTAGATTAGCAGCTTATTGTGCTGGGTTGCGTGTTTGATGTTGCAATGCTACTTGCAAGTTGTGCTTGGTTGTTTGTTGACAGTGCTATGCTACCTTTAAGTGTGTGTATGTTATCATGAGGAAGTGTGGTGTGCTTTACTGCTTTATTACAGCATGTAACCGGACCGAATAATATTCGACCAAGTAGTCGTGTAGCCCGGCAACATACGGGCTACACATATTCATACTCAGCGTAGTTTGCTGAGTCCTTTACAACCCAATTTTTACAGGTATTGAGCCGGATGATAACGGAGCGTAGGCGGGATGGCTATCATGGGGGTAGTCCATCTGGGCATAACTTTGGGTTTTGAGCAGTGTGTTTAATGTATGGTTTATTACTAAACCCTGGATGTACCTTTCGATTTATGAATTGGTAATTATGTTGGAGACACTCAGTATTTGGGAGTTGTATTTTATGTTGTATATGAGTTTTGATAGAGGGATGTTTCCAGTCATACAGAAGTTGCAATGACTTCAGTCACCCATGTATTACGCCTTTGAGTTCTCTTGTAGGTATGCTGAGGACGAGGGGCTCTTGTCGGACGAAGCATTTCAGCAAAGACCTAGACCCAGGCCGTAAGGCTTGGGGCTAGTAGCACTTGTCAATAGCCTGTGGCGTTAACGATGGAGATTGCGATCATGAGGTGGAGCTGACAAGATGCATGGCACCTTGTTGGCACCCTGTATCTTATACTTATGGCGCGATGGGCGACGCGCCTGTGAGACCTGATATAGGGTTAAGACAGGGACGGTTTGGATTAGGGAGGAGACGAGTGTTCAACGTTGCCCACGTTGGAACGCTCCACTGACGGTCCGGGGTTCCCCTTTGGGGAAGGCCTTGGGTCAGCTTACTCCTTGGAGTATGAGTTACTATGGATCCAGCTTGGTGTTGGATCTTGTTGTTTGATAGCTGCTTGGGAGTTGATGCCTCTTGACCTGGGCCTGGGTCCTGGACGGTGTTGATTAATCAATCGAGACCCAGCCCCACTAGTCTCGAAGTCTAGTGTCGGGATAAGTGAGTCGGTGTTGAGAGCTCGTCGTTGGGTGGTTAAAGTCCACTCCTAGTCCCTGTCTGGCTATGGTGGTGGCTGTCTTGAGGCACGGGCCTTGCCCTGCCCGGGATAGGCATTCATAAGACTGGTCGGGCCTCGTGCCCGACGCAGGTGATGTTAACCTTGTCAAACTTGCATGCTTGTTTGCTTGTGTTCTTGTGAATGCTTGTCTGTGTGCTTGCGTGCTTGTGTGATCAGTGGAATGTTGGTCTTGTGATGTCTTGTCGTGAGAAAATTTTCCATATTAGAGGTTGCGCATTACAATTTTGACTTGGTGTTGGAAGAGTGGTCGTGTCAACCATGCGGGTGGTTGGCGTTTGTGACACCCGGATGGAGTTTATTCCGCTACATAGTTAACTTGTAATATGGCTAGGAGCGTTGTTCGTACGGTGGATGTTTATTCGGGGGTGTTAAAGAAAGTGGTATCAGAGCGTAGTTACGCTCTGATGACTGGAACAGAGAAGTACCGAGTATAGGAAAACCTGGAATTAGGAATTCTAACAGCGAGTTAAGGGTTGGGGTAGTACGTGAGGCGCGTTAGTTAGGGTTCTTCCCAGTAATACTGGATACCTAACAAACACCTACACCCAACCTTCACATCCTTAATTGTCTCTAAATTCAGAGAAAGAACACCAAAGAGGTAGAAAGCCTCCTCTTACTCGGGGAAACCCGATCTGACATCTACTTAATGTTATACAATCAACCCGAGAAGAAAAGGATAATACCCGTAGAGGGACAATTTTAGCGACAACTTGGGTCGACATGCTTAGCAGTCGATATAGGACCCTACCTCACAAGCAAAGAGGACCAAAATTCCCTAAAATTTATAAAAAAATAAAGCTCAAATAAGCGATTAATTAATCCAAGGATGGGATTGAGATAAATTCCTCAATTCATACACCTGAGAGGTTAATTTTAGAAAACCTCTCGAAAAACAATGAAATAAGAGAGTATAGTTCAAGACGAAATTACACCATAAAATTGGTACAATCTACAATGCTTAAGGAAGCATGGCACAATATAATATTACGGAGTTCAATAAATTCCCTGCTCCTTCTCACGTTTCTCTTCATTCTCTGCATTACCTGAGAGACACAACGCCTCAACTGGCGATCGGTATGCATCGCCACCACCTCCTTCTTTTCTCTTATTCAATTATTCTTCTAAGTCTCTCAATATCAGACAGCTGAAATTGGTGACCACAACTAGTCATTCTCTTCTGCTTCTACCACCGGCGAACGAGGAACATACATGCTAATGTCTCCTTCATTCTCTTCTCTTTCGAGTTGTTTTATTCCTTTGGAGCCCCGTAATCATCCCACGTAGGACAAATACAGCTTATTTTTCTTCTACTCTCATGTTTCTCTTCATTCTCTGACATAACAAATTTCCTAGACAATAATTGTAGTTCCCTAAGAAAAACACATTGGTACAGGGATCATAAAAAGAACTCTTGAACCTTATAAATAGCCATTACCATGAGGCACTAGTTACCCCCCCAACACAAATCAAACAGATAAGAAAATGGCAGTAAATTCGCCACTATGTTTAGACATCTATCGAGTATTTTGATCAAGAAGACCAAATAAAAGGAGTTGGGTACAATAGAGTATTAAGTTTCAATCAGGAGGAACAAATTCCAAAAGAGGAACTGTTAAAACACCCGCAAGCAATGCCACGGGCAACTGTAGAATTCAATTTTATAAAAAGAATAAACCCTTTGGATCATGTGTTTATCATTAACTACGATTATGAAGGAAATGTTACGAAGTCTCACCAACGAATATAATTAAAACTCTAGTTCCAATAATTGATATGAAATACAGCAAGAGGATACTGTGAAAAACTGAGCGTTCAAGTCACGCATAAGGCTCGTGCCATAACACTGGGTTATAATAGATTAACAATTGCCATAACCTCAGTAAGATTATCCCAATATTGCTGTAAACATAACCTCCCTCAATAGCAACAAATAAGCAACAACCCTGTAAAAAGGAAGTCAAATCTGGAACATCATGCTTATGTAACCATTACCAAATGCCTAAATGTCCAAAATCCACGCCAGGGTTTAGCAGAGTTCTCCAAATATAAGATATTACTTACCACATTCTAACCAAGGTACCAGCTGCTCCAGTGAGCTGTTCACACTTGACTTTTGCTTGTCCTCAAGCAAATAAGGAATATAATTATCTCTAAGCCAAAATAATAAAACAAGATTAAACAAGTGTAGAAGGGAATTTAGACAAAGTGACAATTGAAAGAATAATTCTGCTCCTAGAAGTAGGTTTTTATAAACAGTGAAGAAGAACAATTTAATAAAAGCATAGAAAAACTAAACTGTAGAAAAACAAGTTAGATTAACCTGGGATTCAACCAATTTCAATTCTCTAACCCGGAATGACAAGGGGTGTGAAGTAATGCCTTATTCCGCAATACCTTTCAACACCACATACTCATGTTTATAAATATAAATTGCAATTTATATTTACATTTTTTTTAATGTGCAAATTGTATATTCAAAGCACATATTTTTATATATTTTTTTTGAATTGCATTATTTTTCTGTACCCCAGACTTTTCTCTCTATCCTTGTAGCGGTGTTGGGTCTTCTATCCCAGGTCACGAGACCTTAGGTAGATAGGTGTTAAAGCACCCCAAAGAACTTAATAACCGGATAGACGAGGCCTGTTTTTGGTTAGAAAAATTCATAAACAGTGGAGTACCTTGTCTTTATCCTTTTCTTTCCTTGACTTTCCACATATTTCCATAATCCCAAGCTAAACCAAATTGATTTTTACAATTAGCAGATCTATCATATTTTGAGTGAAAATAGAGTATTTTTGATGCAAAATAATTTTATACAAACTCCTTAAAATAAAACTATCTTTCAGTTGTCACTTGACATAATTTCAGACACTTCTACAATTATTTTATCTCATTTTTACATTCTTTTATATATAGGCAGTTTAGAGTAGCTAAAAGCGAGTGTGGCATTATCGAACAACTGTCATACCAGATTTTCAGGGAAAGGTCTCTCCTAAACTTCCTCACACTTAGAGGAGCAATGTCCTCATTGTTCAGAATTAATCAGAAAGGACCTTTCAAAATATGACAAGACTCATAAAGGATAAACTCATATAGGTTGAACAATAATATAATAAAGGAAGAATGAAACTCCCCTTGTATCGTAGAGGGAAGGTATCCTTCCTCACACTTAAAGCTTGGTAGGGGTGAGACGTTCCTCACACTTAAGTTCGCGCAGTTGTTTCAACGAAGATATCGAAATTCCTAGAGCAACTGAGGTTGCTTCCATAGGCGAGTTCAGCTATATGTTCGAATATAGAATTTATTCTGAAAAGAAAATCATATATAGCCAGCAGATCTCAAGTGGCACCAAAAGAAAATAATAATAGGAATAGCATAAATAATAATGCATAAATAATAAAGAACTGCATAAAACAAAAACATAAAGTAAACTTAACTGTTACCTTCCTGTATGTAACAAAGTTTGACAAGGTTAAAACAGTATTAGTCTACAAAATGTTAGTAAACAACAGAGAAATAAAACAAAAACGAAAAGAATTGAAGATGCTGGAGCAATTGAGAGCTGGGGCTAGTCGCGCGCTTTGGTCTTCTCTTCGTCGGTTGAAAATGGAGCAGATTGAGATTTGGGGAAGAACAAGTGTGGAGTGAAACGTGTGCGGTGTTTCATTTTTTTAGAAACTGGGGACGTGTCCGCCTGGACGTCCGCTTGGGGAGAGGCGGGCATGCATGTGGTGTCCGCGTTTATTGAGGCGGACACGGGGGCGGTTGCTTGGCAGACTGGCGGGCATATCAGGCGGTGTTGTCCGCGCCTGTTGAGGCGGACTGCAAGGCGGACAGCCCCCTGTTACGTTTTTTTTTTATTTTTAACTTATTAAAACAACAACAAAAATTAGTGTCACAAGTTAGTAATATAATGACATAAAATTATAAGTTAGAAGTTAGATGACATAAATTATAAGTTAGAAGTTAATTTACAGAAAATTAAATGTTAAGGACAATGGAAATTAAATGTTAAGGACAATGGAAATTAAATGTTAAGGACAATGGAAATTAAATGACAGAAAATTGAAATGACAAAAATTATAAGTTAGTAGTTAGATAGTGGAAATTGAAGGACAATGGAAAGAAATGACAATAATATAAGAGTTAGTAATTAGATGTCAAAAGTTAGATGTCCGTAGTCAGATGTCCAAAGTCAGTAGTCAGATGTCCAAAGTCAGGTGTCCAATTAATATTAACAGATTATTAGATAATTAATATTAACAAAATATAGTAGATAATTAATATTAACAATAAACAAAATATTATAGACATAATATTAACAGAAATAAGAAAACAAAATATTTATAATTAAACAGGTGAATAATCCGGGGCTTAGGAACTAGAATAAATCTAGTCCCCGGTAACGGCGCCATTTTGCAGACGTTATATGGTGAGTGGTTTATATCGGGTGTAATTAACATAAAAGAAAGAAATTAAACTCAAAATAAACGTCGGGCTGCAAACAAAATCCCGGTCGTGGTAGTATAGTAAAAATGTAAGCGACCGGATATCGAACCGTGGGACTAATGTATATATTATAGTACCTAAGCATGTCACAAAAAGGGGGGATTAATTGACTTGTTTTTATAAATAAAAAGGAAGATTAAATAAACTAAGTTAACAGATAAACTAAACGGGACTCCGGTTCAGATTAATATTGTCTGCTCTTTCATGCTAGGGTTACTGGTTTAATTATAATAGTTTGACAAGATCCTATTTTTATTCTTAAGGACTAAATCATAGCCTCATAAGAACTCGTTCCAGTTGTGCAAGGTCCGATGAAAACTCAAGCACCCACTGGTGGACGGCAGAGGAGTATGAGGATTTTATTCTTGCAACTTGAAAATACTAACTCATTAAATCATAATAAGCTTTCTCCAGATTTACGGCTTAATTAACCTATCTATTTATCACCTGGTCTGATCAAAATAGACTTAGTAAAGCAATTTAATAAACTCACGACATTTATTAAAAAGATGTGAGAAAACCTTTAAGCGTAACAAACTTCATTAAAATTAAAACCAGAACATATTGCATAATTAATACAGATACATAATAATTATTCCCAGAGTATACGTACTCTAGCCTAACATATTAAATAGTTGATCTTCTATTTAAATACGTGAGACTTAGAGGTGAGAATAATGAGATGAAAAGAAAACAAATGAAGAAGCGGGAGATTAGAAATGAAATGAACGAGTGAGTGAAAGTGTAGTGGTACGAAGATGGATTGAATGGATGAATTGGAACTCCAGAAGGAACCACGGAAGGAGCCTCTGGAAGGACACCGGAGAAGGAAATGGAGCGTGGTATTTATAGAGGAAGCGAAAGAGTCTGGAGTGGAAGCACGTTCCTTGCCCATTGATTGCAGCTCATTGATTGCAGGGGACAGGAAACAACGCGTGAGTGATTTCAGGTAGGCGTCGTCTGCTAATGGATATGGCGGAGGCAACTTGCAGAGAGTCGGCGAAGAAGATAACCGTTGCGTTAATTTCCAGATCTGTAATTTACACATGTCCGCATGGTGTCCGCTTATATGCATGCGGTTGCATGGCTCTCCCTCCTCTCACGTCCGCATGTTAATGGGCGGTTTGCATGGGCGGTCTCCACATCATGTCCGCCTTGCTTTAGGCGGTAGTAGAGGCGGACACATGCAATCTCTCGCACTCTTGTTCCTCTTCTTGTCCGCCTATTACAAGGCGGTTGCCTTGGCGGTTCTCCTCTTCTTGTCCGCCTATTACAAGGCGGTTGTAGGGGCGGACACACCACTGCACCTGCCTTACGCGTGACCTTGTTTTAATCCCTATAAATATATGTGTGTATTAGGTATTTTTCCTACATTTTAACACATAAAATACATCAGTTAATATAACAACATAATTATAGGAAAAACCCTAGATAAGTGAGAAACATTACTAAAAATGCTACAAAAATATAAGGTGATTAAACCCTATAAGTCTATATGTTTTGCACTTATCAGCTGTACTATTGTACTCTCCGACATCATCCCCTAAATTTGACCTCCCATGTTAATATCTAAAGGGCAATGTATAATGCCACCATTGCGAAATAATCCTTCCAAACACACTACATATTAGGAACTCTAAACAGGATTTATCAAATCATATATACCAATGTACATACATACATACCAGAAAAGACAAGATACCAATAAAACCCAAGGAGTAAATAAGGTTCAATTAAAGAAGGTCATGATTAGTAAATCAACCATACCTAACTCAAGTTAACAATACAACTCAACGATCGAAAATAAATATTGAGACCTCAGTGGTCATAAATCCGGAGTACCTACCACTCGTTAGTGGACCAAGAAGGTAAAAAGCTAGACTATTTCAAGTAAGAGAAACACACAAGGAATAATAATCAGAAGGTAACAAAGGATTACGAGACCCAGAAAAGATTAATATGGAAAACGGAATAACGTGTAAGTCAGATAGAAGTGAGCCTAAACGGGCCAACAAGAAAAATCAGACAAATAAATATCAGGAGGAAACCAAATCCTCATGAACAACTGGGTATTGAAATTTGGAAATTTCGAACAAAATTAAAGGGCGTAATAGAGAGATTAATTGATGGGCTAAGATGAGTAACGAATCATCTTGTAAATTCAACATTAATTTGTAAGTGTGAGGAAATCATAGTAATATTAAATTGGGAAGTATACCATTGTTTACCCAATTGACTAGCACTAGAATTTATGAGACCATATGTACTAGTATATCACTAAACTTGTTGAAACACTTATATGGGAATATACCAATAAATCAAGAGGTTTAAAACACACGAGTATATATGTATGGAATATATAGTTAGAAATTTGAACGATAATCTCAAGGCTTAGATTTTGACACTAGTCCATGAATTGATTACTAGATGACTAGAAACAAGTGGGATAAGAGTTCGAATTTGAATAATTGATTGGTTGATTAAATCGGACGTGCAAGGTTTAACTTGACCCTGGCCAGGCCAAGCGACATTGCGCACAAATTGATTCCGAAAACCCTACAAGTGGACACATAAACTACAATTAGGTGAAAGTTTATAAGTTGGATAAATAAAAATGCGAAAGAAACGGTATTGATACTAGATGATGAAACCACATAAGATACATAGTTCGAAAACTTGAGGATAAACAGAAGGGTACACAGATACGTAAAGACTGGAAATGATGTGATGTTACCAATAATATAACTGTTAATGCATAAAAACATATACTACTGCAATCAAATGCAATAAGAAACCGGTAGTAATCAATTACTTTAGTAACTGGCGGAACATAATAACAACACTAAGCTTTATGAATAAGCAAAACTAGTCGGCAAACGGCTGCTTGATACGATCATAGGATTAATGATGATAAGGGAACTAAATACCTTATGTAAGTGGGCTACAACCGTAAAACTTAAAATATGTATAACAGTAACCTTTGACTAGAACTAACTGAGGTTAACCGACTATGCAAAGTCCGTAGTTACCTTTTAATCTGGGAACTGGAAGATTAAGGTTGCCTAACAAAAAGGGGGGGGGGAGGAAAAGACTAATTTGGCTGTACACCTTAAGTTATAAAATAGGTAACAATACTAAAATTAGAAACAATGACACGTTTGTAACATTGAAGGATACTAAGCTCTAAATCATTACTACGGAGCATACACGAATATAAGCCTGGAGGTCAGCCAGAAGGAACAAATCAGACGCTTAAAAGTACACTAAAACCATGAACATCCGACCTCCAGAGGAAAGCGATAGACAAGTCACAACCCACCGAGACCGTATACAGATTAAAATGCCAAGTGCCAATCAAGAGCCCTTTTATGCCTAAATGATAAGAGTTTGAAGGAGCTAGATAACACAATGTAAATAATAGAAAAGGGAAAACGAAACCCTAAGGAATCAGAGTCGCACAGTAGAAGCTGGTGGACCGTTTCACACATTTCCGGTAGATTAACAAGTGACTTATCTGCCAATACCTTAGACCCAGAGAGGCTGAACCTGAATCCATTTGTAGATCGGTATGAATACCGATAAAAGTCTTTTGATACAAGAAACTAAGCCATTAACATGGTTAAGACTTCCGATGGGATTATAATGTGAGTTACATTGCATGGAAACAAGAATGCCCTTGAGACTTAAACATCTTGAACCAATGTTCAAGAATGATATACTGGGGATTACGTGGGCGTAATCCATTTTTAAGGGGGGTAGGCGCCTTGCGTTTTTGGCTGTTTGTTGTTTGTTGTTGTGTTGTTTTGGATATAATGCGTGGTTGAATTGTGTTTGGATTGTATATTGGATGCTTTGTGAGGTACCTTGGTTATGTATGAATGACTTGTTCATCTGATTGCTTATGAGTACAATATATGAACATTACTAGTACACTAAGATATTGTTGAGAACTTGGTGAAGCCACAGATGTGCGTGGTGCTTATAAACATAATTGGTGAAATAGAACTGTGGAATCTGCGGGACATGATCTCTTGGTTAGTGAGAACGAATTCGGGACTTGATCCCTGGGAGTGACAAGAGTACGAACATTAATTAACGAGACAAGACTTCGGGTCGAAGTCTCTTTAAGGGGGGTAGGTTGAAATACCCCAAATAATTAAACACAAGAAATCATGAATATGCGTGGTAGGTTTAATTAACCGGTCACATTAATGTATAATTGTACTATAACTTATACCCTAAGGTACTAAGGGACATACATATGTCCGTGAATGAAATAGCAAGTCATAATATAATACAAGCTTGGGTGCTCATCGGTTTGACATTAACCAAAACGATTGAGGAAATTAAATTATACCGTGTTGGGACATTACATTATTTATGTAGTGGACCGTGAGGCATAATACTCGGAGAGTCATCTTGACACATAACGATTTTACCAAATAATATACATTACGAAGTTATAAGGTACGAACTAGGTTATAGGATACAAACAAGTACAAGTAACATTTTAACACATAGACTTGTACTCACCGAGTCACACTCCATGATATATAGATAACAAATTAATTAGCTATGCACTACTAAATTCCATTGGGAAACCCATAAAGAAATCAGTGCCACCCTCGTAATACTCTCATTATGTTAACACAATACCCACTATACCGATTGTTATTAGCAAAAACCTCTGTAGTTTTCCTTTTCATCATCCCCATGCAGTACTTTTCTTTTCCAAACCTGTGTCCCCTCCCTTCTCGTGTGTATGAGTCCCGAATCCAAACCCACACAACTCTTCAATTTCTCCCATTTGTTCGATGGCGCAAGTTCAGAGAAGGAGTCTCCAACTTCTCATAACTGCTGAGCATGCGAGGAATATTACCGGTTGAGGAAACTGGAACAAACACAAGGCCAATTTGCAAGCTTCTTCGAATCCTTCTACATGCAACTTGATTCTTGCATGTCTAGAGACTCCTAAATTCCCTATATCCATTGGCGTAAGAAAATTTCCCCGATGTCCCAACGTTGCTCTTTGTTTTCCTCCTTGCAATCTCGGTCCGAATCTTTGAGTTTTACCGGTTCTGAGAATCTGGAAAACAGCACCCCCCCCCAACTGGCAAGGTAATTAATGATCAACCCTTCTTCGTATTTTCCTTACCTTCTTCTTGCCCGAAAACACCCCAACTCACCCAACCTTCTTCTTCTTCTTCCATGTCTGATTTAGCATGCAACTTCCTTGTTCGAATCTCCACGGGCCCTTGAGCAAGAATCGGCTCCAGGAATTTTCAGAAGGTAATGCTCCCCATCGTCCTCTTCATTTTGTTTTTCCTCTGTTGTGGTTTTCTAAAAACTCTTGCTCAAGCCTTTCTATATTTTCTTCTATTTTTCCTTCGCCTAAACTTCGGCATGCGACCTACTGGAGGGATCTGTGAAAACGTTGAACAAAACCTTCTCCTTGATCTCTCGAAGGTAAAATTTTCCAAACCCATTTGTTTGCCCAGGAAGTTGCAATTATTGCTCCAGTAATAATGTAACCAGAGGACTCACAGTTTTTCTTGTGTGGGGCCAGTTGCAAGCTCAAGTCCTGAATCAAAATCCAACAAGATTGAAAGATAATACCCAAGAGAAATCACCTCCTCCACAAGGTAATCATCAAACCGAGAGTTCTTGAGTATTACCCGTTGATTTTGCTTGGAAAATTATGTACAAAAAAAACTAACCCTTGTTCCCTTCATAACTAGAACCGAAAGTTGTCCAAGGAAAACCCAAGGAAATCCGCAAAGAAATCCAGCTGAAAATCCCTAAGGTAGTCGACTAAACTCATGGTTATTACATGATTTAAAATCTGTTGTAATTATGTCACTTTTGAGTCCGAAAGCATCTGATAAAAATGATCACCTATGTGCTGAATGATTCTTCTGCACAAAAAAAGGGGATTCATACAGTGCTAGAAGGAACTAAGGGATATGCTTAAATGTTTGGCAAGGAGAGGTGATGAATTAAGAAGCTAAAACATGTTCAAGAGTTACTGAAAAACAAGTGAGAGTTTCTGTTAGTAACGAACTGGTAACTACCAAAATAAAAATTTGGTTATAATCTGCTTTGGGAGACAGCAGAGAAGCTAATGTACTTGAACTGAAACTGTGTGTTTTTCCTGGTGTCTATCATGTATCCTACTCACCTAGGATAAGAGTTAGTGGCACTGATGCATTGGGTGATTAATGTGCCAATGACTTCAGTGTTAACCAAATCAGTTAATGGGTGCAACACAATTCTGTACACTTCAGTTAACAATAAATCAATGCAGAAACAAGTTTAAAAAAAAATTCTGCAACTCTCCTCCTCTGTAGAATCAAATTCAGAAACATGTTAAAGGTCGTATTGGCTCAGTAATAAACTTAGAAGCTTACTAATACACTAGACAGATGTTAATAAACTGGAAATGCTAGAAAAGACAATTAACATGTTAAAAGAGAGGTTACCAACCAAAGTGAGCAGGATTAGGTTTCAGTTTCAGTATAAGGAATGTTCAGTGCTATTAACAATATTGTTTGGGTTGTTTTGGGTTGAAAATTCTTGATAAACCCCTTAACCCCATGTGTAAACAATGGGGGGAAGTTAGTAGTCAGTTAGGGAATGAAAAGGTAGATAAAAAAAGATACCCGATTTTGGGGTTTGCAATTCAACAGTTTTACTGGTTAGTATAAGGGCGTTTCAGGGGTGTTATCAGTGTTGCATTGAGTTGTTTTTTGAGTACAAAACTGTCCTAATACACTTAGCTACTTGGGTAAAAGCTTTAGGTAGAAGTACAAACCTGATTAATGAACAATAAGAAAAAAATAAAAGAGGAATAGAATGTAGAGATTATGCTAAACATTGATCTCAGTTTTTCTACGAATTTTGATTCTGGATAACTGAATTTAATGGGAGTTGTAGTGTTGGGTTGGGTTGATCTGGAGTGGATAACCTTGCTAAACAATTTGAGGGAAGTAGTGAGTCAGATTTATGAATAGACAGAAAGATAGAGGAAGAGAAAAAAAACAGTCTTGGGTGACAGTTTTCAGATTCTGTACTTGCTCTTTGTATCAGTTTAAGGAAGTTATGTGGAATTATCAACAATGTGGGGGTCTGCCCTGAGGCTAAAACTGTACTAGATGCTTAACTAAATAGCTAGATAACTTAGGGGACCCTCGAAACCAAAAATCGTGAACAAACTACAGGACACAATAGAGGATATCAGTTATGTTTTTCTGTCAGTTTTACAGCTCTTATTTCTCAGCTCAGTATAAGAAACTTCAGAGGCATAGACCCCGTTGCTTTGAGTTTGTCTAAGGATTTAAAACTATACTAAGACTCCTAACTAAGGAGCTAAATAGTCTGGGGATGTAGA
Source organism: Limonium bicolor (assembly GCA_023374045.1). Taxonomy (NCBI): domain Eukaryota; kingdom Viridiplantae; phylum Streptophyta; class Magnoliopsida; order Caryophyllales; family Plumbaginaceae; genus Limonium; species Limonium bicolor. Next base: position 444,410,004 of record CM041777.1, read on the forward strand.
AACCAAAGCAAGGAACTAAATAGAAAGACAAAACAGAACTATATCTCAGTTTTTATCAGTTTTGGGTTGGTTTCAAGCTTCAGTTTTTGTTTTTTATTCAGTCTGTGCGAGGGAGTTCTAAGGGGTGTTAACCATGTCATTTTGTGGTCTGTCTCAAACTTAAGAGCAGGATCATACACTAAACTACGTGAATTAGTAATAAGGTAGGAGTTAGAAGTCATGCCACTGAGCAGAAAAGAAAACAACAGAAAGAAATTTGCATCAGCTTATGATTTTGGGTTACAGATTTCTGTTCTGTGTGAATAATTTGCAGGGACGTTGCCTAGGCTGTTTTGGGTTTGTGTCGAAGTTGTAAGCTCGGTAATACACCTAGAAAGTGGACAAACCAGGGGGGGAATCGGACAAAAATAGACTACAGAACAGAAAGTAAAATTTAAGTGAGACTACCAGTTGGGTTTCAGTTTTCATTTTCTGTTCAGTTCCGTATAACATTGTACAGAAAGACTTGGAGTAGTGGTATTGAGTTGCCAATGAATCTAAAACACATCTAACATACCTTAGTAAGTCTATGAGTGCATTGGGTGAATTAGTAACCAGATTGAAGGGCAGAAACGTGAGCAAACAGAAAAGAGAGAAAGGGAGAATGTCAGTTTCTGATTTTGACGTTTGCTTGAAGAATTATGCTCTCTGTATATTCATGTTGCAGAGGGTTCATGAGGGTTGTATTGGCTGTTAAAGGACCTGAAACACTTCCACTACACTTAAGTAAAGATGTGAACACTTTGAGGGAGATCAGAAATCAGGGTAATACACTGACATAAGAACCAGAAAGAGGTGCACTAATTCAGTTTTGTTTCAGAGTTTCATTAGTATGTTGTTCTGTGTAATTAGTTACAGCAACTATATAAGTGTTTTATTGGGTTGAGAATGAACTTATAACCTCCCTACTCCCACCTAACTAAGTGTTTAACCTTTGGGGAAGATGGGAAGTCAAGATCCGTGAGCAAAGAAAAAGGGATGGAAGTAAGGATATCAGAATTGATATTTTAGTTTCTTGTGGTTGTCTCAGTATAACTGTCACAGTAGGTGTAAGTGGGATTGCAATGGCTTGCTAACAAACTTAAGAGCTAGCTAATACACTAAAGGAGGTTTGTGAACACTTGGGAAGATAGGGAAGCAACTTAATGCAGTACAAAGGGAAACTAAGTGGGATTGCTTGAGATGGTGTCAGTTTTTCTATGTTTTGATGTTTCAGCTTCTGATTGAGTGTTTCAGTGGGGTAACTTCCCAAGGTGCTAAGGGTGTGATGTTGGCTTAATAATGCACCCAAATCATAGCTAATACCTTTATCTAAGTTGGTGAAACATTTCGAGAGGATTAAACCTCAGTGGATACCTTAAAATTGGGTGTGAGATTCAACACCGAAATTATGTTGCAACTTTATAAGCTTGTGGGATTCAGTATAGATGGGTCTCCAGTTGGTTAGTGGTGCTACATTAGGAAATGGGTTACGAATAAAAAACCGTGCTAAGATGCCTAGTAACAGTGGTATAGTTTAGGCAGTTTGAAACTAAATCCCTGGTGAACTAAGAATGGGAAATAACCAAGTTAATGAGCATAGAAGTGGAGAAGTATTCCTTAGTTGTTGAGTATCAACACATAACCATTGGGTTGGTCTAAGAGGGATTAATTATAAGGTCTAGAATTATAACCTGATCAATAAATTGAACAATGCACACTTATAGGAATTCGAAAGGTAATTAGGACTAATACTAGAGAATATGAGAGGATTATATTGGGACAAGTTCGAGGTACCTTAAATGTTACCGCTTGACTAAAACAATGGACCCAAACCAAACAGAGTAAGTAGGTCCAACGTTGGCAACTATAACACTTAAGGCTAGGACATACATTATGAATAGAACTACGAACAATAACGCATGATCGAACGATCTAACCCGCTCGAATAATTATTACAGGGGTGAGTCCCACGAGCCGCGGGAACCTTTGTCCAAGTATCTGTGACAACTATTATAAGGTATGGATATGTGTGGTCCGTTTGTTGCCATGTTACACGGCTTGTTTGCTGTGTGCCTTGTTTGACAATGACCACAAGACTAATGCATGAAAACGGATGTTTGTTTACCGTGCTTACTTATCTGCTGAGCTTTGTGTAAAGCATGTGAATGGATTGGTTATTTATCTTGCTTATTCGCTTGCTATATTCTTGTTATACTTTGCTTGCGCACACAGTAATTTAGTCACTTCTCGGTTACGAATGACCACGTGACGAAACTCATTGAATGTCACAATAACCAAGGAAATTACTTAAATCAAGGAAACTCCTCTTATATAGAGGGATACTAATGACACCCACTATGGTGTCGAGCTATCAACGATAATGATAAGCCAATAACAGTTAAAATAAATAGGGAGGCGGACCCTTATATCCGGGGCAGAGGCCCATAACATTAAAAATAAATAGGAAGGCGGACCCTTTGTATCCGGGCAGAGGCCCATAACATTAAAAATAAATAGGGAGGCGGACCCTTTGTATCCGAGGCAGAGGCCCATAACATTAAAAATAAATAGGGAGGCGGACCCTTTGTATCCGGGGAAGAGGCCCATAACATTAAAGATGAATAGGGAGACGGATCCTTGGTATCCGGGGCAGTGGCCAGTAACAATTAAAACAATAGGGAGAGCTATCCTGGGGTCTAGAGATGACCCCTCTTTCTCGACGCATGACGCCGGGACTGGACGATTAGCGAGCACATCCTGGGGTCTAGAGATGACCCCTCTTTCTCGACGCATGACGCCGGGAATGGAGGATTGGCTATGGAGAAGACGTTCTCCAAATTGTGGTGATAAGAGAATTCACAAATAATCCTTAAAGAAACAAGGAATGATTAGCACCTACATAATAGAGCCTTGGATCTAATCTATATCCCCGGACTCGGTGCCAGAGAATAAAGGAAAACTTGTGTAATGAGACCAAGCAAATAAGAAAAAATTCACATATGTGATCCTTTAAGAAACAAGGGCTGAATCACACCTACATAATAAAGTCTCGGGATCTAACCTATATCCCCTGACTCGATGCAAGAAAAGGAAGGTAAACTTGTGTAATGAGAAAAGAAAAAACAATACGTAATCACTTGAATGATCCCATAGTGAGGATCGCCGGTATAATATACCTACGCACACATCCTATTAATTACTTTTGTTGTTGCTACATTAGCCGCTTATTGTGCTGGGTTTGTGTTTGACGTTGCAATGCTACTTGCAAGTTGTGCTTGGTTGTTTGTTGACAATGCCATGCTACCTTTAAGTGTGTGTATGTTACCATTGAGGAAGTTGTTGCTTTAACTGCTTTATTACAGCATGTAACCGGACCTAATAATATTCGACCAAGTAGTCGTGTAGCCCGGCAACATACGGGCTACACATATTCTACTCAGCGTAGTTTGCTGAGTCCTTTACAACCCAATTTTTACAGGTATTGAGCCGGATGATAACGGAGCGTAGGCGGGAAGGCTATCATGGGGGTAGTCCATCTGGGCATAACTTTGGGTTTTGAGCAGTGTGTTTAATGTATGGATTATTACTAAACCCTGGATGTACCTTTCGATTTATGTTATAACCCAAGGTTTGGTACAGAATATTTTCATTTAATTATTAACCTAAGTGGGATTACTTATTCAGGACATGGAAGTCCTTCTGACGAAAGGCAAGGACGAGGAGGTCATTTGCCATTGGTTAATTAGGTAAGGATTAATTAAGTTAATAAATTCCTTTATTAACTTTCCTGATCACGCTTTTGAATCATGTTCTCACGACTCCCCTCTCTGTCAGTTTTGGAATATCGTCAGTACGCTCCACCTTCCTTGCTCTCTTTCTCTCTCTCAGAGAAGTTACGTTCTTGCAAGTGCCCAAGTTCCTTTGATTGAAGTTCTGCAATCGGAATCTCTGCTGCTACTCCTCTGCGAATTCCAGTTCAGATTATGGTATGAATGTCGGTTTGTTTTGGTTCGGTTCTGCAATTTGGGGAAACTCCTTCCGTTTTGATTTCGGTTTCTGCAATCTGATTGTCAGAGTTGTTGATCTCCTGCGCGGCTGTGTTCGGATTACCCTCTGTGTTCTCTTCTGCTGTCAAATTCAGGTATGGATTGTGGTTCCGTTGGCAAGTGCCGTTTTCTGGTTTTAGGGTTCAGCGTTTTGAGTTTGGGTTGTGTCTGCGTTGTATTGATTCAGTGGTTTGGAAGTGCGTTTCGGATTCTGCATTGGCTGGGCTCTGCTATTCGGATTGGGTTTCGTCTGCTACTAATTGAGGTAGGTGGCTTATGATTCGGCTAGTGTGTTCAGCCTTGGGGCGTTTCAGATTCTAGTTTCCAATGTGTGAATTGTCTCTGCGTTGTGTTTATGATTCAGTCCGGTTGCGTTGTTTTGATAACTACAAACCCCCAAGGTTGTTTTCTATGCACTACTTCTGTTTTGTTGGTTTAAACCTCTGATTTGCTGTGAATTCGTTTCTGGACACTGCACATTTTGGTATGTCCGAACGTCTGTCTGAGCTTTGACGTTCGGACATGCCCTATTACGCTGTGTTTTCTGAGTTTTTTCGCTGTGTCCGGACATCCGTCCGAGCTTTGAAGTTCGGACGGGGTGCGGGGACGAGTCCGACTTACAGGTCTCGAATGATGTCCGAACTTGTAAGTCCGGACAGAAGTTCGGACACATCCATCTCTTTTCTTCTGATTTGCTTGCTTCGACCTGTGTCCGAACGTTGTCATTCGGACACATGTTCGGACACTACACGTATTTGATTTCCGAAGAACGTCCGAACATCCGTGTCGAGCTTTGATGTTCGGACACCTCTGTCTCTGCTTCTGTTTTTAAGGTTCGACCTGTGTCCGAACATTGATGTCCGGACACATGTTCGGACTTGGCTCTATTTTGACCATAATTTGCTCGTTTGAGCTCCTTTTTGACTTCCGTTTGCGGGGTTGGATTCCCCTTCTGATTTCCAAGCTACTTATGTGCTTTCTGGTGCCTTTGGTGCACAAGTGCTTATCTGTTTTAAGCTTCTGTTTTGGGACCTAGTTATCTCTGTGTCTGAACCTTTGGATGGCTGGTCTCACTGTCTCGTAGCGCGCTATGTAGGATCCTTCTGTTCACGGGTGATGTTCCCCGTTCTGTTCACAGGTGTTCCACTTGTTCTGTTTACGAGTGAGGTTTCCTCGTTCTGTTCACGAGCTGGTTGCTCGTTCTTTCTGTATGCTGTGATCAACTAGTGTCTCGCTTTGTTTTCTGATTCTGTCTGTCTCTGACTCTGTTTAGTCCTTTTCTATATGGACTTCTGCTTCTGTTTTCTGACATGGCTATGGATTCCTTTCGACTCCTTCTGTTTTGATAATGCTCGTAAAATGTTTTGAGCATGCTGGTTGATGAAGTTTGTCATCTACTGGGCATAGTTGTTTGCTCATTCCCCTACTTTATCTAACATTGCAGATTGATCAGCGAGGGTCACTTTGCTCAGCTCTGGAGTTTAGTTTGTTTGTTGTTTCATTCCTTCCTTTTGAGACATTTTATTTTGACATGTAGCCTTCGGGCCTCTTCAGTAGCTTCCGCTTTTGATGTTCGTTGGTGGGTTTTGTAATAACTTCTAGGATGTTATGACATCACTTTGAATATGCTTGTATGCGAGTATTCGTTTTGGGCCTTATTTGATGTTTGTTTAAGTTCGTTTATTAGAGCCTTGCGTCATTATGTAATAATACGCGGCGTGTAATACCCCTAACTCCTAGGCCAGTGTTTGGGGGTGTTACATTTAGTGGTATCAGAGCTCTGGGTTCTAATCTGCTGGGATTTTAAGTTAGCCAGTCAGTCAGAAACGTCAGTGCTAGTGTCTGAGTTTAAACTGCTTGTGTTGGGCTTTCAGAATGCCGCCAAGAAGAGCTACAGGAAATGTTGCTGATGCTGTTCAGCAGTTTATGACGCAGCTCATGCAGACCATGGCTGCAGGGGGTGGACCAGCTGGAGGAGGACCAGCTGGCGGAGCAGGCCCAGCTGGGCTGATGCTGGAGGAAGGAATGTGAAGGCACTTCAAGAGTTCATGAAGCTGATGCCGCCATCGTTCGATGGGGCAGGAGACCCCCAGGAGGCCAGTCATTGGCTGTCAGAGGTGGAGGACTTACTACGAGTCATGGGCTCCGAGGAGGAGCAAAAGGTGGACTTCGCCACCTTTCTTTTCAAGGCCGAAGCCAAGGAGTGGTGGAGGTCTGTGATGGGAAGTTTCCACAGCCTTGGACGTGGGAGCAGTTCACTGGGGAGTTCAACAAACAGTTCTACCCCGACGTGTATAAGGATCAGCGCATTCTGGAGTATAACCGACTACGCCAGGTCGGGACATGAGTGTGGAGGAGTATGTTCGTAAGTTCATCAGTCTGTCTAAGTTTGCACCTGAGCCAGACGAGCATAGGAAGGCCAGGAAGTTTGAGAGCGGCTTGAGGCCGGATATTCGCTCTGTTGTGACGCCGCTGCGTCACAAGACCTTCAGGGACGTTGCTGATGTCTCCCTGTTGGTAGAGGCTGATCTGAAGGGCCGCCAATCTGGCGGGAAGGACCAGAAGAGGAAGCTGAGGTCCGACGAGAGCGACGGAGGGATCAGTCTGCTTCTCAGAAGAAGCAGTCTACTAGAGACCGCCCTGGAGACCGTTCAAGAGATAGAGGTGGTTCGTCTTCGTCAGCTCCCCTCCGAAGTGCCGGGTCTGCGGCAAGTTTCACAGAGGTCAGGACTGCTACACGAACCGGAGCCTGCTTCAAGTGAGGATCCTTGGAGCATAGGATAGCTGACTGCCCTCAGGCCGAGAGGAGTAGAGGTAGCTCTGGAGGTAGAGCTGGTGAGTCTGCCTCAGGGTCCAGAGATCGAGACCGGGCTGAGCAAAAGAAGCCCCAGGGCCAGGCCAGAGTGTATGCGATGGCTGGAGAGAGAGACCGATCGACTGACAGGGTTGTCACAGGTATTCGCCAACTGTCTTCTCGTTCTGTTTTCTGCTTGTTTGACTCTGAAGCCACCCACTCCTTTATTTCTACCGAGTTGGTGGTGAGCTCGGTTTTCCTGTTGTGCCTCTGGGTGTTGAGTTGTGTGTGCATAGTCCATTAGTTAGGGACTCTTCTATGCTTCTGAATTCTGTTTGTAGAGATAGTCCTGTGTTAGTCAGAGATAGGACTCTGTGTGCTAACCTCATCCCGATGGAGATGACAAATTTTGATGTGATTCTGGGCATGGATTAGCTTGCTGCGCACCATGCCCACATTGATTGTGCTGCTTCGAGAGTCACTTTTGAGGAGCCGGGTCAGCCCCGCCTAGTTGTAGCAGGGAATGGACTCCCGTGCTCGCCGCCAGTCATATCGGCTATGGAGGCGTTTCGCTTTCTGAGGAAAGGATGCCAGGGATATCTGTGCTACATCCCTGAGGTTCGCAAGGACGCGAAGTTGGAGGAGATTCCAGTAGTCAGAGACTTCCCCGACGTGTTCCAGGATGACGTACCTGGGCTTCGCCCTGTCAGAGAGGTGGAGTTCTCGATCGAGCTCGCACCTGAGACTCAGCCCATTTCTAAGGCCCCATACCACATGGCGCCTGCTGAGCTCAAGGAATTGAAGGTTCAGTTGCAGGAGTTGCTGGATAAGGCTTCATCCGCCCTAGTGTGTTGCCTTGGGGAGCGCCAGTGTTATTTGTTAAGAAGAAGGACGGTAGCATGCGCTTGTGCATTGACTACAGAGAGCTCAACAAGGTTACCATTAAGAATAGGTATCCTCTCCCCGCACATTGATGACTTGTTCGACCAGTTAGCAGGAGCTAAGGTGTTTTCGAAGATCGATCTGAGGTCGGGTTATCATCAGCTGAGGATTAAGGCAGACGACGTGCCTAAGTCCGCCTTCAGGACTCGTTATGGACATTACGAGTTCCTAGTGATGCCATTCGGTCTAACGAATGCGCCTTCAGTGTTTATGGATATGATGAACCGGGTGTTCAAGCCGTTTCTGAACCAGTTCGTCGTAGTATTCATTGATGACATCTTGGTGTATTCCAAGAGTGCTGAGGAGCATGAGGAGCATTTGAGACTGTTCTCCAACTGTTCTCCAAACTCTGAGGGAGAAGGAGCTGTACGCGAAGCTGAAGAAGTGTGAAATCTGGTTGGATCAGGTGGTATTCTTGGGACATGTGGTCTCCAAGGATGGTAGTATCTCCGTGGACCCCGAGAAGATCAGAGCCATTACTGAGTGGGCCAAGCCCACTAATGTTGGAGAGATTCGTAGCTTCCTTTGACTATAGCGGGCTACTATCGTAAGTTTGTGGAAGCTTCTCTAATTGTTATTCCGTTGACTCGTCTACTGTAGAAGGATGTGAAGTTCGAGTGGAGCGATGCCTGTGAGTAGTGTTCTCTGGAGCTGAAGAAGAGGTTGACGTCTGCGCCGATTCTGACTCTTCCAGAGGGGACCCGAGTATGGAGGTGTTCTGTGATGCGTCCCATACGGACTTGGGCGTGATTATATGCAGCATGGGAAGGTGGTTGCATATGGCTCCCGTCAGCTTAAGCCATATGAGAAGAACTATCCGACCCATGACCTGGAGTTAGCTGCTGTGGTGTTTGCGTTGAAAATTTGGAGGCACTATCTGTATGGAGCAGCGTGCAAGGTGTATACGGACCATATAGCCTCAAGTACCTGCACTCCTCAGAAGGAGTTGAACTTGAGGCAGAGGAGGTGGCTAGAGTTGCTACATGATTATGATTTGGAGATCCTCTACCATCCGGTAGGGCGAATGTGGTTGCTGATGCGCTTAGTAGGAGGGGTCCGTCTGGGGCCGTTTGTGCCTTGTCTGGTGTGCAGAGGTTTGCCCTCGAGTTGCAGCGTATGGGTATCTGGGTCGTCCGTCCAGAGAGGTCTGGGGTGTTAGCAGCGTTGCAGATTCAGCCTACCTTGATCGACCGGATCAAGGCCAGTCAGGAGCTCGACACTGGTTAAGTAAGATCAGGGATGGGATTGCTTCCGTCAGGAGTCTGAGTTCAGAGTTGCAGAGGATGGCTGCCTGAGGTTCAGAGACCGTGTTTGTGTGCCTGCAGACGACGCTTTGAGGCGAGAGATTATGCAGGAGGCCCATGGAGCCCCTACTCGGTACACCCAGGAGGTGTGAAGATGTACCGGGACCTTCGTGAGACATTCTGGTGGAAACATGATAGGGATATTTCAGACTTTGTATCCAGATGTCGGACCTGCCAGCAGGTCAAAGCCGAGCATCAGAGACCAGCTGGTTTGCTTCAGCCTCTTCCCGTTCTGGAGTGGAAGTGGGAGAGCGTTGGTATGGATTTTGTCATGGGACTGCCTAAGACTCCGAGGGGTTTCGATGCGGTTTGGGTAATTGTGGACAGGCTCACAAAGAGCGCTCATTTCTTGCCGATCCGGAAGACTTTCAGTTTGCATCGCTTGGCTAAGTTGTATAAGGACGAGATCGTACGTCTTCATGGAGTTCCCGCTTCTATTGTGTCTGACAGAGACCCGCGCTTCGTATCCAGATTCTGGCAGAGTTTGCATCAGGCTATGGGGACGAAGTTGTCGTTCAGCTCAGCGTATCATCCTCAGTCAGACGGGCAGACAGAGAGGACGAATCAGGTCCTTGAGGACATGCTCAGAGCATGTGTACTTGACTTTGGAGGCAGCTGGGATCAGCACGTGGTGCTGATAGAGTTCGCGTTAATAACAGCTTTCAGACTAGCATCGGGATGGCCCCGTTTGAGGCTTTGTATGGCAGGAGGTGCAGATCACCCATCTGTTGGGATGATTTGAAGGAGAGAGCAGTTGTTGGCCCGGACTTTGTTGAGATGTTGTAGCTAAGATTCAGTCTATCAAGGAGCGCTTGCTAGTGCTCAGAGTCGTCAGAAGACCTACGCCGATCAGAGGAGACGACCTCTAGAGTTTGAGGTGGGCAACCATGTGTATCTGAAGGTGTCTCCAGTTCGAGGAGTTGTCCGTTTTGCGAAGAGAGGCAGCCTAGCCCTCGCTTTGTGGGTCCTTTTGAGATCCTGGAGAGGATCAGACCGGTTGCCTACCGTCTAGCTTTGCCACCGTCGTTGGCTGGTGTTCACAGTGTGTTCCATGTGTCTATGCTGAGGAAGTATATTCCGGACCCGTCACATGTGATTGACTTCAGTCCGCTTCAGTTGAGGGAGGACTTCACTTCACTTTCGAGGCAGTTCCTTTGAGGATTTTAGCCCGGGATGTTCGCACGCTCAGGAGTAAGACCATGCCCTTGGTGAAGGCAGTGGTCGGGTCAGTCAGAGGAAGAGGCGACCTGGGAGGTCGAAAGCGAAGTGCGTTCTAAGTTCCCCGCCCTCTTCAAGCAGTAGGTACGTTTTAATTTCGAGGACGAAATTCTTTTAAGGGGGAAGTGATGTTTAAACCCAGGTTCGGTACAGAATTATTTTCATTTATTATTAACCTAAGTGGGATTACTTATTCAGGACATGGAAGTCCTTCAGACGAAAGGCAAGGACGAGGAGGTCATTTGCCATTGGTTAATTAGGTAAGGATTAATTAAGTTAATAAATTCCTTTATAACTTTCCTGATCACGCTTTTGAATCACGTTCTCCACGACTTCCCTCACTATGTCAGTTTTGGAATATCGTCAGTACGCTCCTCCCTTCCTTCCTCTCTTTCTCTCTCTCTCTCAGAGATGTTACGTTCTTGCAAGTGCCCAAGTTCCGTTGATTGAAGTTCTGCTCGGAATCTCTGCTGCTACTCCTCTGCGAATTCTAGTTCAGATTAAGGTATGAATGTCGGTTTGTTTTGGTTCGGTTCTGCAATTTGGGGAAACTCCTTCCGTTTTGATTTCGGTTTCTGCAATCTGATTGTCAGAGTTGTTGATCTCCTGCGCGGCTGTGTTCGGATTACCCTCTGTGTTCTCTTCTGCTGTCAAATTCAGGTATGGATTGTGGTTCCGTTGGCAAGTGCCGTTTTCTGATTTTAGGGTTCAGCATTTGAGTTTGGGTTGTGTCTGCGTTGTATTGATTTAGTGGTTTGGAAGTGCGTTTCGGATTCTGCATTGGCTGGGCTCTGCTATTCGGATTGGGTTTCGTCTGCTGCTAATTGAGGTAGGTGGCTTATGGATTCGGCTAGTGTGTTCAGCCTTGGGGCGTTTCAGATTCTAGTTTCCAATGTGTGAATTGTCTCTGTGTTGTGTTTATGATTCAGTCCGGTTGCGGTTTTGATAACTAATACAAACCCCCAAGTTGTTTTCTATGCACTACTTCTGTTTTGTTGGTTTAAACCTCTGATTTGCTGTGAATTCGTTTCTGGAAACTGCACATTTTGGTATGTCCGAACGTCTGTCCGAGCTTTGACGTTCGGACATGCCCTGTTACGCCTGTGTTTTCTGAGTTTTTCGCTGTGTCCGGACTTCCGTCCGAGCTTTGAAGTTCGGACGGGGTGCGAGGACGAGTCCGACTTACAGTCTCGAATTATGTCCGAACTTGTAAGTCTGGACAGAAGTTCGGACACATCCATCTCTTCTCTCTGATTTTGCTTCGACCTGTGTCTGAACGTTGTCATTCGGACACATGTTCGGACACTACACGTATTTGATTTCCGAAGAACGTCCGAACATCCGTCCGAGCTTTGATGTTCGGACACCTCTCTCTCTACTTCTGTTTTAAGGTTCGACCTGTGTCCGAACATTGATGTCCAGACACATGTTCGGACTTGGCTCTGTTTTGACCGTAATTTGCTCGTTTGAGCTCCGTTTTGACTTCCGTTTGCGGGGTTGGATTCCCCTTCTGATTTCCAAGCTACTTATGTGCATTCTGGTGCCTTTGGTGCACATGTGCTTATCTGTTTTAAGCTTCTATTTTGGGACCTAGTTATCTCTGTGTCTGAACCTTTGGATGGCTGGTCTCGCTGTCTCGTAGCGCGCTATGTAGGATCCTTATGTTCACGGGTGATGTTCCCCGTTCTGTTCACAGGTGTTCCACCTGTTCTGTTTACGAGTGAGGTTTCCTCGTTCTGTTCACGAGCTGGTTGCTCGTTCTGTCTGTATGCTGTGATCAACTATGTCTCGCTCTGTTTTCTGATTCTGTCTGTCTCTGACTCTGTTTTGTCCTTTTCTATATGGACTTCTGCTTCTGTTTTCTGGCATGGCTATGGATTCCTTTCGACTCCTTCTGTTTTGATAATGCTCGTAAATTTTTTGTGCATGCTGGTTGATGAAGTTTGTCATCTACTAGGCATAGTTTGTTTGCTCATTCCCCTACTTTATCTAACATTGCAGATTGATCAGCGAGGTCACTTTGCTCAGCTCTGGAGTTTAGTCTGTTTTGTTGTTTCGATTCCTTTTGTGACATTTTATTTTGACATGTAGCCTTCGGGCGTCTTCAGTAGCTCCCGCTTTTGATGTTCGTTGGTGGGTTTTGTAATAACTTCTGGATGTTACGACATCACTTTGAATATGCTTGTATGCGAGTATTCGTTTTGGGCCTTATTTTGTTTAAGTTGGTTTATTAGAGCCTTGCGTCATTATGTAATAATACGCAGCATGTAATACCCCTAACTCCTAGGCCAATGTTTGGGGGTGTTGCAATTTATGAATTGGTAATTATGTTAGAGACACTCAGTATTTGAGAGTTGTATTTTGTTGTATATATGCAGAGTGGATTTATCGTGAGTTATTAGCATAGGTGAAATTGATAAAAGAAAGAAATTAATACTCAAAATATCCGTCGGGCTGCAAATTAAAACCCGGTCGCAGTAGTATAGAAGACAGAAGCGGCCGGGGTCAAACCGTGGGACTTATAGCGAGCTAAAATAGTTCCTAAGCTTGTCACAAAAGGGGGGAAGTTAATTGACTTGTTTTTAGAGAATTAAAATAGCAGATTAAATTACTGAGTGCAGATGAATTAAATGGAACTCCGGGTTCAGGTTAATATGATTTAATTAATTGTGCTATCTCTACCGGTTAATAAAATAGTTTGGCAAGATTCCTGGAATTTTCTTAAGGTCCGATGAAAACTCTTAAGAACTCGTTTACCTGTAATGCAAGGTCCGATGAAAACTCGAGCAAAAGCCTGTAAACGGCAGAGGAGTATGAGGCTTTATTCTTGCAACATGTATAACTTAAACGATGAAAATAAGTTCTTACAGTTTTACGGCTCAATTAACCCGTCTGTTTCTAACCGATGAAATTAAAAACAGACTTAGTAAGGCTTTTTAATAAACCGATGAAATTTATTAAAAGGGAGAGAAACAAAACTTTAATCGTAACAAACTGAATTTATTTTAACCGGTAGAAATATTGATTACATAATTAAACAAACCATAATTAAAAACCTTGCCCGGAGCAAATCCTCCTTAGCCAGACATATTAACTGGTAATAAATCTGACAGAGGTAGGACGTAATAACAGCACCGAGACGTGATTAGTGAATGGAGAAATGGAGAGGTCGAAGAGTGAAACATGTACGTAGGCTATTATAAGTGAAGTGGGTGAATTAGAGAATTAATGGAGTGAAATGGTATACGGAGCGATTTACTGGAAGAGAATGAGATGAGGTGAGTGTGAGTGATTTTCAGGTTTTCTCCCGTGCACTCGTACAAGGCTGTAGGTAATGGGTTATTTATAGAAGAAATGAAGAGGTAGTCCTCCGTAGATATTTGCAGTTGATTGCCCACTTGAATGCTTCATTGATTGAGAGCATTGATTGCTCATTTATTGCAGGGGACAGGAGCAGAATGCGTGAGCGATTAAGGTAGGCGGTGGTCGGAGTAGATAGATAAGGCGCAGCAAGTTGGAGAAGACGACTGCGCGAGGAAGAAAACTAGTCGGGGCGCGTTGATTTTAGTCTTGACCGCCTCTTAATAGGCGGTTTTCTTGTTGTTGTCCGCCCGCGGTTGCGTGTGATGTCCGCCAGTTACGGGGCGGTTGCAGCCAGTCTCGTCCGCCACTTAGTAGGCGGTTGCAGCTCCAGTCTCGTCCGCCACTTAGTAGGCGGTTGCAGCCTGTGAGACGTCCGCCACTTAATAGGCGTTGCAGCCTGTGAGACGTCCGCCACCTCTTGGGCGGTTGCACCCCTTGACCGTGGCCTATCCTTCAAACTTTGACCGGCTCTAGATTCTTCGTTTGGACTCTGTTTTCTGAGCCGTTTGCGTCTACGCGTTCGTCTCTCCGTCTACTTCACTCCCGGCTTGGTTTTCCTCATGTTAACCAATAATTTTGTGAGATAAACAATAAACATAAAGTAGAGGAAAACTAACCGAAGTGGAGAAATGAGCAAGTAAAGTGCTAATATTATATATATACACCTATAAAACATGCTCATTTGGACACTCATCACACCCCCACACTTATCTTTTTGCTTGTCCTCAAGTAAAAACCATGTACCTAAGCAAGTAGGAAATGCTCAATACTAACAAATATTATTATGAAGGGTAGGATAAAAAGTCAATAGTTCATGATCTCTAAAACTTATTGAGGAGTGTGAAAAATTATCTGCTGGTGGCATAGGTGTGCTCAGGGTAAAAACAAATATAGAGTTTCGGGGTATGATCTAAGGCACTTCAATGTTTTTTTGTTTTAGGCGACTCCGAGAGCTTTAACCATGGCCAACTTCTCTCAAGAATGGGCATTGAGGAGAAAATAAAAGGAAGAAAAGATTTATGCATTTGCTTCACTTTGCATGAGGGATGAGAAATGTAGGCATAGTGCCTTGTATTCAAGAACACTCAACTCTCTTTGTTGGTTACCAATGGTGTCTCGAAAGTCCCTTATTTTTTGTATTCTTCTTCTTTTTTTTTTACAGAGAAATCCCCTTAGCAATCCCTAAGAGAGAAGACAGAAAGAAACCCTGAGCAATAAATCCAACCAATTTGCAGATTATTTGGTCACACCGCATATAAAAATGCTCCTCAAAAGTAATCAAATGAAATTTTTTTTTAAAAAAATTTGTACCCTTTATCCCACAATTCATAATAGTATTTGTTTTTAAAGAGAACAACCTACATTAGCAGGGTACATAATTCAATTTTTGAACAAATGCGGTAAGCAGAAGATAAGCAGAGAGACTTAACAATTTTAAGCATTTAGATGACCTGAAAAGGCTCTTCCCCCACACTTAAGCTTAAGCAATGCCCTCATTGCGTAGATGAAATAAAATTAATAGGCAGCAATGTAAAGGAGAGTGTACTCCCCAGATTTTGTAGAGTGTGTAGAGCTCCCCCACACTTGAGTGTTGCTGTGGAATGTCATGAATTTTAACCTGTAAGAATATTCTACACAGCGAGAAGAACTCAAGTGAAGCCTGCATTTTATTTTAGCAAATAAAAGGGAAATATAGTACAAAAAAGGAAAAACATAAATTAAATTAAAAAAATAAAAGATAGATAGTGGGTTGCCTCCCACCGAGCTGCCCGGGTTTAACGTCTCTAGCTAGACGTATTTGACCAAGCTTTAGGTTGGAGAAGAGTTTGAGGGCGTGGTATGTGAACTGCTGGTGTTAGAAGTTTGTACATTTTTGTAAACTTATGATGTAGAGGTGTTGTCTGTTGTTCCTTTGGGGTGGAAGCTTCCTCGTATTCCTGTATGAAAGAAATTTCGAACATAGCACCATTATTTTCAAGAATTCCGACATACCTTTTTAAACGTGAACCATTGACTTTGAAGTTTTCTCCTTTTTGATTCTGGAGTTCGTAAACACCAAAAGGAGTGGTTCCAACGATTTGGAATGGGCCAGTCCAGTGAGACTTGAGTTTTCCAGGAAATAGTCTCAATCTGGAATTGTAAAGCAGCACTCCGTCGCCAACCTGAAAGTCGCGTTTGTGGATCATTTGGTCATGAAGTTTCTTGGTGCGGTCCTTGTATATCGTCGCACTTCGGTATGCCTGATCTCTTAACTCCTCGAGTTCAGAGAGTTGAAACTTCCGCTTTTCTCCTGCGGCTTCTAAATCGAAGTTTAGGGCCTTGAGTGCCCAATACGCCTTATGTTCCAGCTCGACTGGCAGATGACATGATTTCCCATAAACAAGCTTAAAAGGAGACATCCCGATGGGAGTCTTGAATGCAGTGCGGTAAGCCCAAGCGCATCATCTAGCTTAAGTGCCCAATCCTTTCTGATGAGTTAACCGTCTTCTGGAGGATCCATTTTAACTCACGGTTGGAAACTTCTGCTTGGCCGTTTGTCTGGGGGTGATAAGGTAAAGCTACCTTGTGACGTACCCCGTACTTAACCATAAGTGCTTCGAATAAACGGTTGCAGAAGTGAGATCCCCCATCACTGATAATAATTTTGGGCACGCCAAACGGGTAAAGATGTGCTTTTTGAGGAACTTGGTTACTGTCTTTGCATCGGCATGATGACAGGTATAGCCTCCACCACCCTTTGACACATAATCACACTGCCACTAGAACATATTGCCTGCGGACAGAGTCAAGGGAACCTCCAACTGAAATCTATGCCCCAAACTCAACTCTCTACTTCTAGTATCCCCTTGTTGTGGCATCTCATGTCTCCTGGACGTGTTACCCATTTTCTGACAATTATCACATTGTCTGCAGAATTGGTAGACATCTTGTGAAGGGTAGGCCAATAAAAATCCTGAGGCCAGGATCTTAGCAGCGGTCCTCGTGGGTCCATGGTGACCTCCGGCTTCCCGTGAGTGACAAAAATGAATGACGCTTGAAACCTCTTCTTCCGGAGACATCGTCGAATCAACCCATCAGCACTAACTCGGAACAAGTACGGGTCCTCCCAGAAATAATGCCTGAGTCAGAAAGAAATTTCTTCTTCTGGGAGTAGGAAAAATCGTAGGGTACTGTTCCTGAGACTAAATAATTGGCCAGGTCTGCGTACCATGGCTCCTGTACTTTGGTGATGGAGAAGACAGTCTCGTCGGGGAAGAATTCGTTGATGGCACACTATCCGTAGGGGTCACCAACCTAGAGAGATGGTCAGCGACGACGTTCAGTTTCCCGCTCTTATCTTTGACTTCGATGTCAAACTCTTGAAGTAGAAGAATCCAGCGCAGTAAGCGAGGCTTGGCTTCTTGTTTTGTGAATAAGTATTTGAGAGCGGAGTGATCTAGTGTATGCACGATGACTTTGTTGCCCCATAGTAAGATCTGAACTTATCGAGGGAGAAAACTATAGTTCCAAAAGTTCTTTTCGGTGGGTCGTATAGTTTTTCTGGCGTGTCAATGTTCTGCTAGCATAAGCGATCACTCTCAAGATTTTCTCTTTTTTTCGGCATAGAGCTGCCCCCACGGCATAGTCACTTGCGTCACACATGATCTCAAAAGAAGAGGACCAATCAGGTGGTATGACCACAGGTGCTGTCACCCAATTTTTGTGTTATGGCTTTGAAGGCAGCTGAACACTTGTCGTGAAATGAAACGGGACATCTTTTTGTAGCAGGTCGGTCAATGGCTTACTGATTTGGAGAAGTCCTGTATAAACGCCGATAGAATCTGCGTGCCCTAGAAATGCTCGGATGTCTTTAACAGTAGTCGGTGCTGGTAATTTCTCGATAACCTCTACCTTGGCTTTATCCACCTCTATCCCTTTTGCTGATATTTTATGTCCAAGGACGATCCCGTCCTTGACCATAAAATGACACTTCTCCCAGTTTAAGACGAGATTCGTATCCTCACCACCGTCTCAAGATCAAATCTAGTTGTGCCAAGCATTTGTCGAAAACTAGAGCCATAGACTGAGAAATCGTCCATGAAGACTTCTATGCTCTGCTCGATGAAGTCAGCAAATATTGCTTGCATACATCTCTGGAAGGTCGCAGGGGCGTTGCATAGACCGAAAGGCATCCGTCGGTATGCAAAGGTACCGTAAGGACAAGTGAAGGTTGTCTTGTCCTGGTCCTCAGGTGCGATTGGTATTTGAAAATAACCCGAGAACCCATCTAGAAAACAGTAGTACTCTTGCCCTGCTAGTCGTTCCAACATCTGGTCGATAAAGGGGAGAGGGGAATGATCCTTCCTGGTTGCCAAGTTCAAACGCCGATAGTCAATGCACATACGCCATCCTGTGATCTTTCTTGGAGGGATAGTCTCTCCCTTTTCATTAATAACAGCTTCGATGCCCCCCTTCTTAGGGACAACTTGAACAGGACTGACCCATGGACTGTCAGAAATTGGATAGATGATGTCTGCGTCAAGGAGTTTCAGAACCTCCTTTCGAACTAACCTCCTTGAGGTTAGGGTTTAGCCGGCGTTGAGGTTGTCGGATAGGCTTGAAGTTTTTCCTCCATGTAAAATATGGTGCGTGCAATAGGAGGATCAATTCCTTTGATATCAGCGATAGTCCACCCATATTGCTGTCTTGTGCTTTTTCAATACCTCAAGTAGCTTGTTCCTCTCCGGAATTCAGAGAAGAGGAAATAATGACAGGCAAATGGTCATTTTCAGTAGGAAGGCATACTTGAGGTTAGAGGGTATCTTTAAGCTCGAGCTCTGGTGGGTTCTACTGATGGAATTGATTTTGAGGTTTTCTGTCGAGTTCTTCGATTGGTGGCCGGAACGATTGATAACCAGCCCTTCCTTTTTCTACGTACGCCAAAATGGTGTTAACTTCTGGATCCTCCATCTTTCTTCTAGAGGAGTAAATAATACTCGCTCTAGGGGTTCAGTTTCAGCTTCCTGGATGGAAGATGGAAAATACGTGTCCTCCTCTTGTAGCAAAATCGCTTCCTCCTCCTCGTCATTTGTGAATCCCACCGTCTTAGCATGAGGAGAAAAGTTTGAGCTTTTCTTCATCATTTTCTGCATGTCGAATTCAATCGTCTCATTCGTACCGAAGAGTGATTTTTCCATCATGGACGTCAATGATGGCTTTGGCGGTACTCAGAAACGGTCGACCTAGAATCAGGGGAACCTCAACATCGTCATCCATTTCTAGAATGACGAAATCAGCTGGAAAGATGAAGCGAGACACTCCAACTATCAAATCCCGGACTATGCCCATGGCTTGATCTCTGATCTGTCTGCTAGTTGGAGTTTGAAAGGAACCGGGTGCATTTCTCCTCCTTTAACTTTCAAGAAGGTGGCGTATGGCATGATATTAATGCTGGCTCCTAGGTCGCATAGACCACTTCCACAGTCCACACCATATAAAGCACGGGATCACGGGATTTCCCGGATCTGTTGTTTAGGAGGGAGTGCTCGAAGAAGGGCTGCAGAACATTCCTCTGTCAGGTGCACTGTCTCTTTTCCAGGTTTCTTTTTCTTCTTTGTCAAGAGATCCTTGGAGAAATTTTGCGTAGTTAGGCATCTCTGCAAAGCATCGATCAGAGGTATGTCGAGGGTCAGTTTTTGAAAATACTCAAGAACTTAGAGAACTGTTCGTCGAGATGTTTCTTTTTCATTCTGTTCGGAAAATGGGAGTTCATTGTTTTATGAGTGAGGGAGGTTGGGATGTCGATGGTACTCGAGATGGAGGTGGAGTAACAGGAGTAAGAATTGGGATTTCTGAGGGAGGTAAAGTTGGTTTGGTGGTTTCATCAACATTGATGTAGGAATCTTCAAGATTTTTTTTTCTTTTCTTGTTGGTGGCAAGTTCCCTTCCACTCCTTAAAGAGACTGCACACAAGTTGTTGATTGTAATGTGCCATCGTCTATAAGGACTGAATTTGCTTGTTCCTTCGGATTGGGATTTGTCTGTGAAGGGAATTGACCAGGTGGTCTTTGTTGAGTAAGTAGCTGCTGGATTTGAGATTGCAAGGCTTTTTGGTCTTTGCGCAGAGCTGCGACCTCTTCTTGCGTATCTCGTGATTTACCATCATCGCCTTAAACATCTCCTGCATCTGAGACATATCAGACTCAGGATTCGAAGGAGGTTGAGTTGGTCGGCTCGATGAAGCTTCATTGCCATAAGGCTGTGTTGATATTGCCTTGGGCCTCCTTGGAAATTGGACTGAGGTCTGTAGTTTTGGGAGTTTGTAGGTATGTGGGTTCTGGATATTTCCGGTGTTTGAGTAGCTAAGGTTGGATTGCATGTTACGTTGCCATGGGTGTTGTATCCTGAGTTGTTGGTGATGTAATTTGCCTCCTCCGCTGCTTTCATTTCTTGTAGTTGGGGCATTGAGCGTAATCATGAGGCCCGCAACATTGCGTACAAGAATTTGTTGGAGTTGGTTGAGATTGAGGAGCGTAGCCTGGAGGGGTAGTAGGTGGTCGGGAAATCATTGACTTAGCTTGCTGAGGGAAGGAATTCATAGCCATCTGTTCGACCACTTTGTCTGTAGAGTGCTCACTTTGTTGCTTGCTGAGCATTGCTTTCCATGAGTTGCTCATGGCTTTTCATTAATTGATCGAACTTGTTATCACTTTCCCCACATGATATAATCCTGGAGTAGCGCTCCTTGATCCACGGAGGCCCAGTCTCTAATTTCCTCACAGAGAGACTCCATGCTGTTCAGAAATTGTGCTCCCGACTTTTTCAGAACATCAGCCCCTAACGAAGATAACACCATTGTTCTGCACGGACCGATCAAGCCCTTGTAGAACAATTGTGATACTTGTTCCTTCGTCAGACCGTGGTGAGGACAAGTGAGTAATAGACCTTTGAAATGGTCCCAAGTTTCACAAATATTCTCCGACCCTGGTTGCTTGAAATTATAAATTTCAGCAATCATCTCCAAAGTTCGGCTCGGAGGTAGGAATTTGTCGTAGAACTTGGTGGCCATGTCGTCCCAGGTACCAATGGTACTCGGTGTTAGGCTATGATACCACTTGCTCGCGTTTCCCGTCAGGCTGTGTGGGAATACGACAATCTTGCATATTGAAGTACTGCGTCGGTTGCAGTAAGGCTATTGGCATGTTGTAAGAATTTTGTAACATGTAACAGGGCTTCGTGGGACTGGTGCCATCAAACATGCCCAACTCCTTCACACATCGAATCTGATGATATGGCTTCAGCTTCTGCCACTCATCGTATTCGGATGGGCTAAGGTGAGGAAGGATGATAGCAGGCTGTTGTCCTTGGTTAGACGGCCTGTTGATATTTCAAACCGTTGCTGGTGTAGCTGCCATGTTAGCTTCCGGGTCAGAATCTATCACTGTGGTGGTTATGTTCTGTTGAGTTCGTCTCTGCTGAGATTGCGCAGAAAGGTTCTCTCGATTTCTGGGATGTAACCAACCGTGTGTGATTAATATTCTCTGGGAGGCTCTGTGACCTGGTGAAAGGCATACACCACTCAAAACAGAGAAAAGAACTGGTTATACGTTAGAATAATAAAAATGTTAGGATTAGTAGACAGAAATTTAAAGTTAGTAGTTAGTATACAATGGAAAGAAATGACAATGGAAATTTTAAAGTTAGTAGTTAGTATACAATGGAACGAAATGACAATGGAACGAAATGACAGAAATAAATGACAATAATATTAACAAGTTAGTAGTCAGATGTCCAAGTCAAATCAGAAGTTAGATGTCCACTGTCCAAGTCAGATGTCCGAGGTTATGTCCAAAATTGGATTAACAGTTTTTTTTTTGAATTTTATTTTTTTATTAAATTAACAGATTATTATAATATAACAGGTGAATTAACCGGGCTTAGGGACTAGATTAAATCAAGTCCCCGGCAACGGCGCCATTTGCAGAGTGGATTTATCGTGAGTTATTAGCACAGGTGAAATTGATAGAAAGAAAGAAATAATACTCAAAATATCCGTCGGGCTGCAAATTAAAACCCGGTCGCAGTAGTATAGAAGACAGAAGCGGCCGGGGTCAAACCGTGGGACTTATAGCGAGCTAAAATAGTTCCTAAGCTTGTCATAAAAGGGGGAAGTTAATTGACTTGTTTTTAGAGAATTAAAATAGCAGATTAAATTACTGAGTGCAGATGAATTAAATGGAACTCCGGGTTCAGGTTAATATGATTTAATTAATTGTGCTATCTCTACCGGTTAAATAAAATAGTTTGGCAAGATTCCTGGAATTTTCTTAAGGTCCGATGAAAACTCTTAAGAACTCGTTTACCTGTAATGCAAGGTCCGATGAAAACTCGAGCAAAAGCCTGT
Source organism: Limonium bicolor (assembly GCA_023374045.1). Classification (NCBI taxonomy): domain Eukaryota; kingdom Viridiplantae; phylum Streptophyta; class Magnoliopsida; order Caryophyllales; family Plumbaginaceae; genus Limonium; species Limonium bicolor. The sequence continues at coordinate 444,432,075 of CM041777.1, forward strand.
AAACGGCAGAGGAGTATGAGGCTTTATTCTTGCAACATGTAATAACTTAAACGATGAAAATAAGTTCTTACAGTTTTACGGCTCAATTAACCCGTCTGTTTCTAACCGATGAAATTAAAAACAGACTTAGTAAGGCTTTTTAATAAACCGATGAAATTTATTAAAAAGGGAGAGAAACAAAACTTTAATCGTAACAAACTGAATTTATTTTAACCGGTAGAAATATTGATTACATAATTAACAAACCATAATTAAAAACCTTGCCCGGAGCAAATCCTCCTTAGCCAGACATATTAACTGGTAATAAATCTGACAGAGGTAGGACGTAATAACAGCACCGAGACGTGATTAGTGAATGGAGAGAAATGGAGAGGTCGAAGAGTGAAACATGTACGTAGGCTATTATAAGTGAAGTGGGTGAATTAGAGAATTAATGGAGTGAAATGGTATACGGGAGCGATTTACTGGAAGAGAATGAGATGAGGTGAGTGTGAGTGATTTTCAGGTTTTCTCCGTGCACTCGTACAAGGCTGTAGGTAATGGGTATTTATAGAAGAAATGAAGAGGTAGTCCTCCGTAGATATTTGCAGTTGATTGCCCACTTGAATGCTTCATTGATTGAGAGCATTGATTGCTCATTTATTGCAGGGGACAGGAGCAGAATGCGTGAGCGATTTAAGGTAGGCGGTGGTCGGAGTAGTAGATAGATAAGGCGCAGCAAGTTGGAGAAGACGACTGCGCGAGGAAGAAAACTAGTCGGGGGCGTTGATTTTAGTCTTGACCGCCTCTTAATAGGCGGTTTCTTGTGTTGTCCGTCCGCTCGCGGTTGCGTGTGATGTCCGCCAGTTACGGGGGCGGTTGCAGCCAGTCTCGTCCGCCACTTAGTAGGCGGTTGCAGCTCCAGTCTCGTCCGCCACTTAGTAGGCGGTTGCAGCCTGTGAGACGTCCGCCACTTAATAGGCGGTTGCAGCCTGTGAGACGTCCGCCACCTCTTGGGCGGTTGCACCCCTTGACCGTGGCCTATTCCTTCAAACTTTGACCGGCTCTAGATTCTTCGTTTGGACTCTGTTTTCTGAGCCGTTTGCGTCTACGCGTTCGTCTCTCCGTCTACTTCACTCCCGGCTTGGTTTTCCTCATGTTAAACCAATAATTTTGTGAGATAAACAATAAAACATAAACTAGAGGAAAACTAACCGAAGTGGAGAAATGAGCAAGTAAAGTGCTAATATTATATATGAAATACACCTATAAAACATGCTCATTTGGACACTCATCATATATGAGTTTTGATAGAGGGATGTTTCCAGTCATACAGACCGTAACTTGGTGTTGGAAGAGTGGTGGTGTCAACAACGTGGGTGGTTGGCGTTTGTGACACCCGGATGGAGTTTATTCCGCTGCATAGTTAACTTGTAATATGGCTAGGAGCGTTGTTTGTACGGTTGGATGTTTATTCGGGGTGTTACAGAAAGTGGTATCAGAGCGTAGTACGCTCTGATGACTGGAACAGAGATGTACCGAGTATAGAAAAACCCGGAATTAGGAATTCTGACTGCGAGTTAAGGGTTGGGGTAGTACGTGAGGCGTGTTAGTAAGGGTTCTTCCCCAGTAATACTGGATACCTAACAAACACCTACACCCAACCTTCACATCCTTAATTGTCTCTTAAATTCAGAGAAAGAACGCTGGAGAGGTAGAAAGCCTCCTCTTACTCGGGGAAACCCGATCTGGCATCTACTTAATGTTATACAATCAACAACCCGAGAGAAAAGACTATACTATACAATAGACGTTGCCAAAAGGATAATACCCGTAGAAGGACCAATTTTAGCGACAACTTGGGTCGACATGCTTAGAAGTCGATAGGACCCTACCTCACAAGCAAAGAGGACCGAAATACCCTAAAATTTATAAAATAAATAAAGCTCAAATTAGCAATTAATTAAGCCAAGGATGGGATTGAGATAAATTCCTCAATTCATACACCCGAGAGGTTAATTTTAGAATAACACAATTTTACGCACTAAAGTAATAATACGGAGTTCAATAAATTCCCTGCTCCTTCCACGTTTCTCTTCATTCTCTGCATTACCTGAGAGACACAACGCCTCAACTGGCGATCGGTATGCATCGCCACCACCTCCTTTCTTCTTCTCTTATTCAATTATTTTCTAAGTTTCTCAATATCAGACAGCTGAAACTGGTGACCACAACTGGTCATTCTCTTCTGCTTCTACCACGGCGAACGAGGAACATACATGCTAATGTCTCCTTCATTCTCTTCTCGTTCGAGTTGTTTTATTCCTTTGGAGCCCCGCAATCGTCCCACGTAGGACAAATACAGCTTATTTTCTTCTACTCTCATGTTTCTCTTCATTCTCTGACATAACGAATTTTCTTAGACAATAATTGCAGTTCCCTAAGAAAAACACATTGGCACAGGGATCATAAAAAGAACTCTCAAACCTTGTAAATAGCCATTACCATGAGCCACTGGTTACCCACCCCAACACAAATCAAACAGATAAGAAAATGGCAGTAAATTCGCCACTATGTTCAAACATCTATCGAGTATTTTGATCAAGAAGACCAAATAAAAGGAGTTGGTTACAATAGAGAATTAAGTTTCAATCAGGGAGGAACAAATTCCGAAAGAGGAACTGTTAAAACACCCGCAAGCAATGCCACGGGCAACTGTAGAATTCAATTTTATAAAAAGAATAAACCCTTTGGATCATGTGTTTATCATTAACTACGGTTATGAAGGAAATGTTACGAAGTCTCACCAACGAATATAATTAAAACTCTAGTTCCAATAATTGATATGAAATACAGCAAGAGGATACAGTGAAAAACTGAGCGTTCAAGTCACGCATAAGGCTCGTGCCATAACACTGGGTTATAATAGATTAACAATTGCCATAACCTCAGTAAGATTATCCTAATATTGCTGTAAACATAACCTCCCTCAACAGAAACAAATAAGCAACAACCCTGTAAAAGGAAGTCAAATCTGGAACATCATGCTTATGTAGCCATTACCAAATGCCTAAATGTCCAAAATCCACGACAGGGTTTAGCAGAGTTCTCCAAATATAAGATATTACTCACCGCATTCTAACCAAGGTACCAGCTGCTCCAGTGCTGTACTATTGTACTCTCCGACATCATCCCCTAAATTTGACCTCCCATGTTAATATCTAAAGGGCAATGTATAATGCCACCATTGCGAAATAATCCTTCCAAACACACTACATATTAAGGAACTCTAAACAGGATTTATCAAATCATATATACCAATGTACATACATACATACCAGAAAAGACAAGTTACCAATAAAACCCAAGGAGTAAATAGGGTTCAATTAAAGAAGTTCATGATTAGTAAATCAACCATGCCTAACTCGAGTTAACAATACAACTCAATGATCGAAAATAAATATTGAGACCTCAGCGGTGATAAATCTGGAGTACCTACCACTCGTTTAGTGGACCAAGAAGGTAAAAAGCTAGACTATTTCAAGTAAAAGAAACACACAAGGAATAATAATCAGAAGGTAACAAAAGGATTACAAGACCCAGAAAATATTAATATGGAAAACGGAATAACGTGTAAGTCAGATAGAAGTGAGCCTAAACGGGCCAACAAGAAAAATCAGACAAATAAATATCAGGAGGAAACCAAATCCTTATGAACAAATGGGTATTGAAATTTGGAAATTTCAAACGAAATTAAAGGGCGTAATGGAGAGATTAATTGATGGGCTAAGATGAGTAATGAATCATCTTGTAAATTCAACATTAATTTGTAAGTGTGAGGAAATCATAGTAATATTAAGAATTGAGAAGTATACCATTGTTTACCCAATTGACTAGCACTAGAATTTATGAGACCATATGTACTAGTTAGAAATTTGAACGATTAATCTCAAGGCTTAGGTTTCGACACTAGTCCATGAATTGATTACTAGATGACTAGAAACAAGTGGGATAAGAGTTCGAATTTGAATAATTGATTGGTTGATTAAATTGGACGTGCAAGGTTTAACTTGACCCTGGCCAGGCCAAGCGACACTACGCACAAAATTGGGGTGAAGGGGTAGCCCAACATTTACGCTGATCACGTCAGTGTTGGATGATTCCGAAACCCCCTACAAGTGGACACATAAACTACAATTAGGTGAAAGTTTATAAGTTGGATAAATAAAAATGCGAAAGAAACGGTATTGATACTAGATGATGAAACCACATAAGATACATGGATACATAGTTCAAAAACTTGAGGATAAAACACAAGGGTACACAGATATGTAAAGACTGGAAATGATGTGATGTTACCAATAATATAACTGTTAATGCATAAAACATATACTACTGCAATCAAATGCAATAAGTAACCGGTAGTAATCAATTACTTTAGTTCCTGGCAGAACATAATAACAACACTAAGCTTTATGAATAAGCAAAACTAGTCGGCAAACGGCTGCTTGATACGATCATAGGATTAATGATGATAAGGGAACTAAATACCTTATGTAGGTGGGCTACAACCGTAAAACTTATAATATGTATAATTCAGTAACCTTTGACTAGAACTAACTGAGGTTAACAGACTACGCAAAGTCCGTAGTTACCTTTTAATCTGGGAACTGGAAGATTAAGGTTGCCTAACAAAAAAAAGGGGGGGGGAGGAAAAGACTAATTTGGCTGTACACCTTAAGTTATAAAATAGGTAACAATACTAAAATTAGAAACAATGACACGTTTGTAACATTGAAGGATACTAAGCTCTAAATCATTACTACGGAGCATACACGAATATAAGCTTGAAGGTCAGCCAGAAGGAACAAATCAGACGCTTAAAAGCGCACTAAAACCATGAACATCCGACCTCCAGAGGAAAGCGATAGACAAATCACAACCCACCGAGACCGTATACAGATTAAAATGCCAAGTGCCAATCAAGAGCCCTTTTACGCCTAAATGATAAGAGTTCAAGGAGCTAGATAAACATAATGTAAATAATAGAAAGGGGAAAACGAAACCCTAAGGTAATCAGAGTCGCACAGAGAAGCTGGTGGAAGCAGAACACACGTACAAACAATGATTATCTCCCTAGATTAACAGTGACTTATGCCAATACTTAGACCCAGAGAGGCTGAACCTGAATTCGTTTGTAGATCGGTATGAATACCGATAAAAGTCTTTTGATACAAGAAACTAAGCCATTAACATGGTTAAGACTTCCAATGGGATTATAATGTGAGTTACATTGCATGGAAACTAGAATGCCCTTGAGACTTAAACATCTTGAACCAATGTTGAAGAATGATATAGTGGGGATTAAGTGGGCGTAATCCATTTTAAGGGGGGTAGGCGCGTTGCATTTTTGGCTGTTTTGGTTTGTTGTTGTGTTTTTTGGATATTATGCGTGGTTGAACTGTGTTTGGATTGTATATTGGATGCTTTGTGAGGTACCTTGGTTATGTATGAATGACTTGTTCATCTTGATTGCTTATGAGTACAATATATGAACATTACTAGTACACTGAGATATTGTTGAGAACTTGGTAAAGCCACAGATGTGGCGTGGTGCTTATAAACACAATTGGTGAAATAGAACTGTGGAATCTGCGGGACATGATCCCTTGGTTAGTGAGAATGAATTCGGGACTTGATCCCTGGGAGTGACAAGAGTACGAACATTAATTAACGAGACAAGACTTCGGGTCGAAGTCTCTTTATGGGGGGTAGGTTGAAATACCCCTAATAATTAAAACACATGAAATCATGAATATGCGTGGTAGGTTTAATTAACCGGTCACATTAATGTATAATTGTACTACAACTTATACCCTAAGGTACTAAGGGACATACATATGTCCGTGAATGAAATAGCAAGTCATAATATAATACAAGCTTGGGTGCTCATCGGTTTGACATTAACCAAAATGATTGAGGAAATTAAATTATACCGTGTTGGGACATTACATTATTTATGTAGAGGACCGTGAGGCATAATACTCGGAGAGTCATCTTGACACATAACGCTTTTACCAATAATATACATTACGAAGTTATAAGGTACGAACTAGGTTATAGGATACAAACAAGTACAAGTAACATTTTAACACATAGACTTGTACTCACCGAGTCACACTCCATGATATATAGATAACAAATTACTTAGCTATGCACTACTAAATTCCATTGGGAAACCCATAATGAAATCAGTGCCACCCTCGTAATACTCTCATTATGTTAACACAATACCCACTATACCGATTGTTATTAGCAAAAACCTCTGTAGTTTTCCATTTCATCGTCCCCATGCAGTACTTTCTCTGCTTTCCAAACCTGTGTCCCCTCCCTTCTCGTGTGTATGAGTCCCGAATCCAAACCAACACAACTCTTCATTTTCTCGCATTTGTTCTGATGGTGCAAGTTCAGAGAAGGAGTCTCCAACTTCGTAACTGCTGAGCATGCGAGAATATTACCGGTTGAGGAAACTGGAATAAACACAAGGCCAATTTGCAAGCTTCTTCGACTCCTTCTACATGCAACTCGATTCTTGCATGTCTAGAGACTCCTAAATTCCTATATCCATTGGCGCAAGAAAATTTCCCCGATGTCCCAATGTTGCTCTTTGATTTCCTCCTTGCAATCTCGGTCCGAATCTTTGAGTTTTACCGGTTCTGAGAATCTGGAAACAGCACCCCCCCAACTGGCAAGGTAATGAATGATCAACCCTTCTTCGTATTTTCCATACTTTCTTGCCCGAAAACACCCCAACTCACCCAACCTTATTCTTCTTCTTCCATGTCTGATTTAGCATGCAACTTCCTTGTTCGAATCTCCACGGGCCCTTGAGTAAGAATCGGCTCCAGGAATTTTCAGAAGGTAATGCTCCCCATCGTCTCTTCATTTTGTTTTTCCTCTGTTGTGGTCGTCTAAAAACTCTTGCTCAAGCCTTTCTATTTTTCTTCATTTTTCCTTCGCATAAACTTCGCATGCGAACCTACTGGAGGGATCTGTGGAAAACGTTGAACAAAAACTCTTCTCCTTGATCTCTCGAAGGTAAATGTTTTCCAAACCCATTGTTTGCCCAGGAAGTTACAATTATTGCTCCGGTACTAATGTAACCAGAGGACTAACAGTTTTTCTTGTGCGTGGCCAGTTGCAAGCCAAGTCCTGAATCAAAACCCCAACAAGATTGAAAGATAATACCCAAGAGAAATCACCTCCTCCACAAGGTAAAATCAAACCGAGAGTTCTTGAGTATTACCCGTTGATTTGCTTGGAAATGATTATGTACAAAAAAACTAACCCTTGTTCCCTTCATAACTAGAACCGAAAATTGTCCAAGGAAAACCAAGGAAATCAGCAAAGAAATCCAGCTGAAAATCCTTAAGGTAGTCGACTAAACTCATGGTTACATGATTTAAAATCTGTTGTATTATGTCACTTTTGAGTCCGAAAGCATCTGATAAAAATGATCACCTATGTGCCTGAATGATTCTGCACAAAAAAGGGGATTCATATAGTGCTAGAAGGAACTAAGGGATATGCTTAAATGTTTGGCAAGGAGAGGTGATGAATTAAGAAGCTAAAACATGTTCAAGAGTTACTGAAAAACAAGTGAGAGTATCTGTTAGTAACGAACTGGTAACTACCGAAATAAAAATCTGGTTATAATCTGCTTTGGGAGACAGCAGAGAAGCTAATGTACTTGAACTGAAACTGTGTGTTTTTCCTGGTGTCTATCATGTATCGTACTCACCTAGGATAAGAGTTAGCGACACTGATGCATTGGGTGATTAATGTGCCAATGACTTCAGTGTTAACCAAATCAGTTAATGGGTGCAACACAATTCTGTACACTTCAGTTAACAATAAATCAATGCAGAAACAAGTTAAAAAAATTCTACAACTCTCCTCCTCTATAGAATCGAATTCAGAAACATGTTAAAGGTCGTATTGGCTCAGTAATAAACTTAGAAGCTTACTAATACACTAGACAGATTGTTAATAAACTGGGAATGCTAGAAAAGAGAATTAACATGTTAAAAGAGAGGTTACCAACCAAAGTGAGCAGGATTAGGTTTCAGTTTCAGTATAAGGAATGTTCAGTGCTATTAACAATATTGTTTGGGTTGTTTTGGGTCGAAAATTCTTGATAAAACCCTTAACCCCATGTGAAAACAATAGGGGGAAGTTAGTAGTCAGGTTAGGGAATGAAAAGGCAGATAGAAAAGAAGATACCCGATTTTGGGGTTTGCAATTCTACAGTTTTACTGGTTCAGTATAAGGGCATTTCAGGGGTGTTATCAGTGTTGCATTGAGTTGTTTTTGAGTACAAAACTGTCCTAATACACTTAGCTACTTGGGTAAAAGCTTTAGGTAGAAGTACAAACCTGATTAATGAACAATAAGAAAAAAATAAAAGAGGAATAGAATGTAGAGATTATGCTAAACAGTGATCTCAGTTTTTCTACGAATTTTGATTCTGGATAACTGAATTTAATGGGAGTTGGTAGTGTTGGGTTGGGTTGATCTGAAGCGGAAAACCTTGCTAAAAATTTGAGGGAAGTAGTGAGTCAGATCAATGAATAGACAGAAAGATAGAGGAAGAGAAAAAAAACAGTCTTGGGTGACAGTTTTCAGATTCTGTACTTGTTGTTTGTATTAGTTTAAGGTAGTTCTGCGGAATGATCAACAATGTGGTGGGTCTGCCCCGAGGCTAAAACTGTACTAGATGCTTAACTAAATAGCTAGATAACTTAGGGGACCCTCGAAACCAAAAATCATGAACAAACTGCAGGACACAATAGAGGATATCAGTTATGTTTTTCTGTCATTTTACAGCTCTTATTTCTCAGCTCAGTATAAGAAACTTCAGAGGCATAGACCCTGTTGCCTTGAGTTTGTCTAAGGATTCAAAACTATACTAAGACTCCTAACTAAGGAGCTAAATAGTCTGGGGATGTAGAAACCAAATCAAGGAACTAAATAGAAAGACAAAACAGAACTAGAACATATCTCAGTTTTTATCAGTTTTGGGTTGGTTTCAAGCTTTAGTTTTTGTAGTTTTATTCAGTCTGTGTGATGGAGTTCTAAGGGTGTTAACCATGTCATTTTGGGGTCTGTCTCAAACTTAAGAGCAGGATCATACACTAAATTACGTGAATTAGAAATAAGGTAGGAGTTAGAAGTCATGCCACTGAGCAGAAAAGAAAACAAAAGAAAGAAATTTGCATCAGCTTATGATTTTGGGTTACGGATTTCTGTTATGTGTGAATAATTTGCAGGGACATTGCCTAGGCTGTTTTGGGTTTGTGTCGAAGTTGTAAGCTCGGTAATACACCTAGAAAAGTAGGCAAACCAGGGGGGAAATCGGACAGAAATAGACTACAAAACAGAAAGTAAAATTTAAGTGAGACTACCAGTTGGGTTTCAGATTTCATTTTCTGTTCAGTTCCGTATAACATTGTATAGAAAGACTTGGATCAGTGGTATTGCATTGCCAATGAATCTAAAAACACATCTAACATACCTTAGTAAGTCTATGAGTGCATTGGGTGAATTAGAAACCAGATTGAAGGGCAGAAACGTGAGCAAACAGAAAAGAGTGAAAGGGGAGAGACGTCAGTTTCTGATTTTGACGTTTGCTTGAAGAATTATGCTCTCTGTATATTCATGTTGCAGAGGGTTCATGAGGGTTGTATTGGCTGTTAAAGGACCTGAAACACTTCCACTACACTTAAGTAAAGATGTGAACACTTTGAGGGAGATTAGAAATCAGGGTAATACACTGACATAAGAAGCAGAAAGAGGTGCACTAATTCAGTTTTGTTTCAGAGTTTCATTAGTATGTTGTTCTGTGTAATTAGTTACAGCAACTATGTTAGTGTTTTATTAGGTTGAGAATGAACTTATAACCTCCCTATTCCACCTAACTAAGTGTGTTAACCTTTGGGGAAGATGGGAAGTCAAGATCCGTGAGCAAAGAAAAAAGGATGGAAGTAAGGATATCAGAATTGATATTTCAGTTTCGTTGTGGTTGTCTCAGTATAACTGTCACAATAGGTGTAAGTGGGATTGCAATGGCTTGCTAACAAACATAAGAGCTAGCTAATACACTAAAGGAGGTTTGTCAAAACCTTGGGAAGATAGGGAAGCAACTGAAGGCAGTACAAAGGGAAACTAAGTGGGATTGCTTGAGATGGTGTTCAGTTTTTTGATGTTTTGATGTTTCAGCTTCTGATTAAGTGTTTCAGTGGGGGCAACTTCCCAAGGTGCTAAGGGTGTGATGTTGGCTTAATAATGCACCCAAATCATAGCCAATACCTTTATCTAAGTTGGTGAAACATTTCGAGAGGATTGAACCTCAGTAGATACCTTAAAATGTGGGGTTAAGTGAGATTCAACACCAAAATTATGTTGCAACTTTATAAGCTTGTGGGCTTCAGTATAGATGGGTCTCCAGTTGGTTAGTGGTGCTACATTAGGAATGGGTTATTATATATAAAACCGTGCTAAGATGCCTAGTAACAGTGGTACAGTTTAGGTAGTTTGAAACTAAATCCTTGGTGAACTAAGAATGGGAAATAACAAAGTTAATGAGCATAGAAGTGGAGAAGTATTCCTTAGTTGTTGAGTATCAACACGTAACCATTGGGTTGGTTTTAGAGGGATTAATAATATAAGGTCTAGAATTATAACCTGATCAATAAATCGAAACAATGCACACTTATAGGAATTCGAAAGGTAATTAGGACTAATACTAGAGAATATGAGAGGATTATATTGGGACAAGTTCGAGGTACCTTAAATGTTACCGCTTGACTAAAACAATGGACCCAAACCAAACGGAGTAAGTAGGTCCAACGTTGGCAACTATAACACTTAAGGCTAGGACATACATTATGAATAGAACTACGAACAATAACGCATGATCGAACGATCTAACCCACTCGAATAATTATTACAGGGGTGAGTCCCACGAGCCGCGGGAACCTTTGTGCAAGTATCTGTGACAACTATTATAAGGTATGGATATGTGTGGTCCGTACGTTGCCGTGTTACACGGCTTGTTTGCTGTGTGCCTTGTTTGACAATGACCACAAGACTAATGCATGAAAACGAATGTTTGTTTACCGTGCTTACTTATCTGCTGTGAGCTTGTGTAAAGCATGTGAATGGATTGGTTATTTATCTTGCTTATTTGCTTGCTATATTCTTGTTATACTTTGCTTGCGCGTACACAGTAATTTAGTCACTTCTCGGTTACGAAAGACCACGTGACGAAACTCATTGAATGTCACAATAACCAAGGAAATTACTTAAATCAAGGAAACTCCTCTTAACTATAGAGGGATACTAATGACACCCACTATGGTGTCGAGCTATCAACGATAATGATAAGCCAATACTAGTTAAAAATAAATAGGGAGGCGGACCCTTTATATCCGGGGCAGAGGCCCATAACATTAAAAATAAATAGGGAGGCGGACCCTTTGTATCCGGGGCAGAGGCCCATAACATTAAAAATAAATAGGGGGGCGGACCCTTTGTATCCGGGGCAGAGGCCCATAACATTAAAAATAAATAGGGAGGCGGACCCTTTGTATCAGGGGCAGAGGCCCATAACATTAAAGATGAATAGGGAGACGGACCATTGGTATCCGGGGCAGTGGCCAGTAACATTTAAAACAATAGGGAGAGCTATCCTGGGGTTGATAAGTGTCCAAATGAGCATGTTATTTAGGTGTATTTCATGTATAATATTAGCACTTTTCTTGCTCATTTCTCCACTTCGGTTAGTTTTCCTCTAGTTTATGTTTTATTGTTTATCTCACAAAATTATTGGTTTAACATGAGGAAAACCAAGCCGGGAGTGAAGTAGACAAAGACGAACGCGTAGGCGCAGACGGCTCAGAAAACGGAGCCCAAACGAAGAATCTAGAGCTAGTAGAAGAATAAGCTTGTACATCGACCCGTACATCGCGATATCAGGCGGACGTCTCACGTGCAACCGCCTGGCGGACAAGACACAAGCAACCGCCACTTATTGGGCGGTACACGAGGCGGACGTCTCACACTCAACCGCCTCCCTTAGAGGCGGACACCACACATAGAACCGCCACTTAATGGGCGGTTGTCCAGGCGGACAAACAAGAGGAGACCGCCACTTAATGGGCGGTTGTCCAGGCGGACGTGAAGAACCAAACCGCCACTTATTGGGCGGTTATGCAGGCGGACTCAAGGCTGATTACAGTCGCGACCAGTTTCTTCTTCGCGCAGTCGTCGTCTTCAACTTGATTCCGTTATCTATCTACTCCCGCACCGCCTACCATAAATCTCTCACGCATCCAGCTCTCTGTCCCCTGCAATCAATGAACTAAATCAATGAGAGCAATCAATGCTCAATCACGTACGGATCTGCCTCTGCTAATTCTCTATATAAACCCAGCACCAATACTGCAAAAGACACACACGACGGGAGTCTGAAGAATTTCTCACCACACTCATCCATTCCTTCCTTTTTAATTCTCTCCCGTAACACCACATCAGTCCACACTCACGCAGTAACAAAAGAAATAGAAGAACAGCAGTGAGAGGAGAGCAGACCAGTTCTTCCTCTGAATTAATGTCAAAATCTATCTGTGTAATCTTCTTATCTCCGTTAATGTGAGTAATTTTCTTTTGTATCCTAGGATGGGGGTTTGATTTCTAATATTACGTAAATTAATATTTATCACCTGTTTCTCTCATTTAACTTGTTTTAATTCCTTTCAACTAATATTGCTAAATGTTTTGCGCGACAAACGACTACATTTATTTGGTAACTATCAACATATGATTTTGAGATAGTCTAGGTACCACAAAGGAATTAATCTTGATATTTACACTCCGGACTGAGCAGGAAAATATTAAGGCTTTTATTAAGAGTTCGTAACTGACAATTATTAACTCTAATAGGCAATAAATAATTGAAACAAGGTTATAAATATGTTTAAGTAATTTAGGAAATTCCCCCGCTATCCTAGGATACATTTTTCCATCCACATCACTTAATTCACATTTTTACTGTTTTTATTATTTCTGTATTAATCCAACAACAAATCAAGCTTGCCTCCGGCTAAACCCCTTTTTACAGTTTTTAGGTAACTACCAAGACTAGGGTAATTGAACAATCTCCCTGTGGATACGACACTTGTTATACTAACTACGACCGGGAATTGTTTGCAGCCCGACGTTTATAATTTGAGTTTTTAATTTCCTTTCTTTTAATTTTACACCAGTTTAACCACTCAGAAAACAACCTTCTGCAAATTGGCGCCGTTGCCGGGGAGATTGATTCCATCAATTTCCCTAGTTTCCGGTAGTTCACTCGCTGTATTAAAATAATCTGTTAATACTATTAAATTGTTAACCTCGGACATCTGAATTGGACATCGGACTTCTGACCTGACTTGGACATTTGACTTCGGACTTTGGACATCTAACTCTTAACATCTTAAAATTTCCTGTCATTTCGTTCCATTGTCATTTCGTTCCATTGTCATTTCGTTCCATTGTCCTTTCTTTCCATTGTCCCTAACTACTAACTTAAAATTTCCTGTCATTTCTTTCCATTGTCCTTAACATTTCATTTCCATTGTCCTTAACATTTCTTTCCATTGTATACTAACTACTAATTTATAATTTCTGTATACTAACTCCTAACTTTAATTTTCTGTCATTTCTTTCCCTTGTCATTTAATATTCTGTCATTTTACTCTTGTTTAAATAAAAAAAAAATACAAAAAAAAAATATATCTGTGTTGCTTAGCAGCCTAACCAATATCTCTGCCTTTCTTATTCTATCTACTAACTAATTTTGCAGTTTCTGACAAACCACAAGTTATCTTCTGTGCATGCCAAATACTCGAACCCGAGGCTCTCCACCAATCAGTCCGAGCCCCGAACCCGAGCGCACTTTATTACAAGCACAAAGAAACCTGAGAAATCAAGCCATGGCCAATAACGAAGTTATAAATGAAATAGACCAGGCAAATCAACCAGAACACCGTGCCCTATCTGACTACCACCAACCGGATACCGAAGGGAGAGCATCAGCTATAGTTCTCCCCGAGCTAACACCGCAAGAAGCCGGACGATGGGTTTTCAAAACTCACTACATCACCGCCGTCCGGGATCTAGGCAAGTTTAGTGGAGCGAACCCAGATGAAGCTCCAAATCATCTGAGTCTCTTCCTAGACTTCTGCAATTCCTTTGGTCAAACCGGCAATGTCAAAGAAAGAATCCGACTACAACTTTTTCCTCACTCATTATCGGATTCAGCAAACAGGTGGTACCGAAGCCTTCCCTCCCGATCAATCACCACATGGCTTCAAATGGCCCAAAAATTCCTTGCCAAATACTACCCAACCAGTAGAACGAGGCAATTGATCGGTGAAATCAACACTTTCTGTCAAGAGCCGGGAGAAACGTTGTACGACGCGTGGGACAGATTCAAAGATATGCTAATGAAATGTTCCCACCATGGTCTTGACGATCAATCCCTTTGCTTGTCATTCTTCAACGGTCTGGATGATGGGAACCGACTACTCGTCAATTCCTCTGCAGGAGGAAGTTTCATGATGAAATCTCCTAAAGAAGGAATGGACCTTCTCGAAACCATGACGAGCAATACAAGACAGTGGACGAGATCCAAAGGCAGAACACGAGCAGCAGGCCTACTCCATGTTGAGCCTACAGATCATTTGTCAGCCCAGATCTCGTCCCTTGCGAAGATGGTGGAAAAGCTAACAACATCTCAAAACGAAATTGTAAAAACAATAGCTTCCCCACCTACAAGTTCACCACCAGTTCCACCTACAGAAAGATGTGTCATATGCGCCGGTCCTCATGAAACTCATCAGTGCGAAGGTAAAAACCACTACGAAGATGTGAATTTCATAGGAAACCGCCCCGGTAATTCCTACAACAATAACATCAACAACAACTATCCATGGAGAAATCACCCGAATTTCTCATGGAAAACCAATGATCAGAACCAAGGAGGGCAGAACAACAATTCCAATGCCTATCAGGGGAACAGACCCCAACCAAACTCTAATGTGGGTTATAGAGCACAAGGTGCCCCTCCAGGTTTCCAACAAAACAACAACAACAACAACCATCTTCATCCTCTTTTGATCCAAACGTAGAACTCAAAGAGATGATGAAGGGATTCATGTCCATTACTCAGAACCAGCTTTCTGCGCAAGAAGCCTTCAACCAGAAAATCGAAGGTAAATTCAATCAAATCGCAGAACAACTTGCTCGCAGACCGCCAGGGGCTCTCCCCAGCCAAAATGAACCAAATCCAAGAGAGCAAGCCAAGTGCATCTATGTGAAGGAGCACGATGCAGAAAAGACAGAGGTGGCTAAAACAGCTAAAGTTCCAGAACTACACCCTTCCCTCCAGGAGTGGGTTGTAGCAATCGAAACTTCCAAAAGGAATGTAGCTGAATTGGAAAGCACCGCCAAAGTCTATAAAAAGCGCATTCAATCTGAGAATACCTACCTCGAGAACTTGGTAGCCGGTTATGAAAATGAGAAGCTCGAATTTGAAGAAGAAGGAGAAGAGGTTAAGGCGATAACCTTGAGAAGCGGTAAGAAAACCGACGAGATTCACATCCCGCAACAATCAGAAGAATCCAAAGAGGATAGTGAAGAAACAGTTGAGGTCCCGGTAGAAAAAACATCTCCCACCATCCTCACTATTCCACCAGCTTCAGAACCTTCTTCACAAGAACCGCCTATACCATTTCCCCACCGACTCCAGAAGCAGAAGTTGGATAATGAATATGGTAAGTTCCTGGCAATGCTGAAGCAACTAAACGTCAATATACAGTTTGTCGACCTCATTGCCAAAATGCCGAACTATGCCAAATTCCTCAAACACCTCATATCCAACAAAACTAAATTGGCCGAAGTCGGTACGGTACCTCTCAATGTAGCTTGTTCAGCTACTCTACAAAAACCACTACCGTCAAAATGCAATGATCCGGGCAGTTTCACCATTCCAGTCACAATTGGTAGCACCTCATTTCCATACTCCCTATGCGATCTGGGTGCCTCCATTAATTTGATGCCCCTCTCCACTTTCAAAAAGCTGGGAATTGGAGAGATGAAAAAGACTAAGATGACCCTGCAACTGGCAGATGGTTCAGTAACATACCCAAGCGGAGTGGTGGAGGATGTTATCATCAAAGTGGAGCACTTATACTTCCCATGCGATTTTGTCATTCTAGACATCGAAGAGAACTCCACTACACCTCTCATCCTTGGACGACCATTCCTTGCCACAGCCGATGTGCACATTTGGGTAGCCCAGGGGAAAATCACCCTCCAAGCTTATAACGAAAAGCTGGAGTTTGCATCAGGAAGATCTCCAGATAGCAAATCCAAAGATCTCAAGTTCGTAAGGGATACTCAATCACCATCATCCCCACTTCTGTTTATTACCCTTCCAGACGGCATGTCTATTACAGAGATACCACCACCAATCCCGGACGAAGAGCGGGATAAGAAAAGAAAACATGCATCCAGGTGGACTCTCAAAAAAACCATCGAGTCATGCTTTGGATCTACTCCTCATAACCACCCCCCAGGATCGATCTAACACAAAAGCGTCTAGCCAAAGACGTTAAAGAAGGGCAGCTTTCCGGGAGGCAACCCGGACGAACTTATCTTTTATATGCTTTTATGCTGTTTTAATTCAGGTTCCCTTTGAATTTATTTTTGCTAACTCTTAACCCCGTTTATAGTATGGTTGCTTCTAGTGTCTTATGCAGGTGCAACTTCATGTCTACACCGCAACCAAGCTACGCTACTTGAGGCTGAAGCTCAAGTGTGGGGGAAGTTCAATACACGCTAGCAAAAATAATATCAGGGGAGTACCAGTTTCTTTAACCTTGCTTTTATTTAAATAAAATCTGCAGAGGAGAGTTTATGTGCTTAAATGAATATTCGTGAGCTTCGTGTTCTCTCTATTTTATCTACTTACCGAAAAGGCCTTCTGAAACCTTCCCTTGTTTTTCTGGTGAACAATGAGGACGTTGTTCATTTAAGTGTGGGGGAGTGTGCCCTTTTCGGTGACATTTTATGCTAAAATGCTTAATCTCTCTGCCTATCTTGCGTTTGTCCAAATTTAATATCGTGAACCCTTTTTGTGGGTTGTTCTCTTTAGGAATAAATATTGTTATGAATTGTGGGATAAATGGTACAAAAATGTACAAAAATTTTAAAATTTTGATTACTTTTGAGGAGCATTTTTATGCGGTGTGACCAAATGATCTGCAATGGTTGGATTTTTATTGCTCAGGGGTTCTTTCTGTCTTCTTTCTTAGGGATTGCTAAGGGGTGCTTCTCTGTCAAAAAAAAAGAAAAGAAAATATATAATAAATAAGGGACTTACGAGACACCATTGGTAACCAACAAGAGAGTTGAGTGTTCTTAAATACAAAGGCTTGATGCCTACATATTATCTTCTCATCTCTTATGCAAAAGTGAAACAAAATGCATAAATCTATTTTTCCTTTTGTTTTCTCCTCAATACCCATTCTTGAGAGAAGTTGGCCATGGTAAAAGTTCTCAAAGTCACCTTAAATCAAGAAGCATTGAAGTACTCCGGATCATACCCCGAAACTCTAATTTTTATTTTTGCCCTGAGTACACCTATGCCACCAGTAGGTGATGGATCACACTCCTCTAAAAAGTTTAAAGATCATGTACTATTGACTTCTTTATCCTACCCTTCATAATAGTATTTGTTAATATTGAGCATTCCCTACTTGCTTGGGTACATGGTTTTGCTTGAGGACAAGCAAAAAGATAAGTGTGGGGGTGTGATAAGTGTCCAAATGAGCATGTTATTTAGGTGTATTTCATGTATAATATTAGCACTTTTCTTGCTCATTTCTCCACTTCGGTTAGTTTTCCTCTAGTTTATGTTTTATTGTTTATCTCACAAAATTATTGGTTTAACATGAGGAAAACCAAGCCGGGAGTGAAGTAGACAAAGAGACGAACGCGTAGGCGCAGACGGCTCAGAAAACGGAGCCCAAACGAAGAATCTAGAGCTAGTAGAAGAATAAGCTTGTACATCGACCCGTACATCGCGATATCAGGCGGACGTCTCACGTGCAACCGCCTGGCGGACAAGACACAAGCAACCGCCACTTATTGGGCGGTACACGAGGCGGACGTCTCACACTCAACCGCCTCCCTTAGAGGCGGACACCACACATAGAACCGCCACTTAATGGGCGGTTGTCCAGGCGGACAAACAAGAGGAGACCGCCACTTAATGGGCGGTTGTCCAGGCGGACGTGAAGAACCAAACCGCCACTTATTGGGCGGTTATGCAGGCGGACTCAAGGCTGATTACAGTCGCGACCAGTTTCTTCTTCGCGCAGTCGTCGTCTTCAACTTGATTCCGTTATCTATCTACTCCCGCACCGCCTACCATAAATCTCTCACGCATCCAGCTCTCTGTCCCCTGCAATCAATGAACTAAATCAATGAGAGCAATCAATGCTCAATCACGTACGGATCTGCCTCTGCTAATTCTCTATATAAACCCAGCACCAATACTGCAAAAACAGAACACACACGACGGGAGTCTGAAGAATTCGTCACCACACTCATCCATTCGCTTCCATTTAATTCTCTCCCGTAACACCACATCAGTCCACACTCACGCAGTAACAAAAGAAATAGAAGAACAGCAGTGAGAGGAGAGCAGACCAGTTCTTCCTCTGAATTAATGTCAAAATCTATCTGTGTAATCTTCTTATCTCCGTTAATGTCTGAGTAATTTTCTTTTGTATCCTAGGATGGGGGTTTGATTTCTAATATTACGTAAATTAATATTTATCACCTGTTTCTCTCATTTAACTTGTTTTAATTCCTTTCAACTAATATTGCTAAATGTTTTGCGCGACAAACGACTACATTTATTTGGTAACTATCAACATATGATTTTGAGATAGTCTAGGTACCACAAAGGAATTAATCTTGATATTTACACTCCGGACTGAGCAGGAAAATATTAAGGCTTTTATTAAGAGTTCGTAACTGACAATTATTAACTCTAATAGGCAATAAATAATTGAAACAAGGTTATAAATATGTTTAAGTAATTTAGGAAATTCCCCCGCTATCCTAGGATACATTTTTCCATCCACATCACTTAATTCACATTTTTACTGTTTTTATTATTTCTGTATTAATCCAACAACAAATCAAGCTTGCCTCTGGCTAAACCCCTTTTTACAGTTTTTAGGTAACTACCAAGACTAGGGTAATTGAACAATCTCCCTGTGGATACGACACTTGTTATACTAACTACGACCGGGAATTGTTTGCAGCCCGACGTTTATAATTTGAGTTTTTAATTTCCTTTCTTTTAATTTTACACCAGTTTAACCACTCAGAAAACAACCTTCTGCAAATTGGCGCCGCTGCCGGGGAGATTGATTCCATCAATTTCCCTAGTTTCCGGTAGTTCACTCGCTGTATTAAAATAATCTGTTAATACTATTAAATTGTTAACCTCGGACATCTGAATTGGACATCGAACTTCTGACCTGACTTGGACATTTGACTTCGGACTTTGGACATCTAACTCTTAACATCTTAAAATTTCCTATCATTTCGTTCCATTGTCATTTCGTTCCATTGTCATTTCGTTCCATTGTCCTTTCTTTCCATTGTCCCTAACTACTAACTTAAAATTTCCTGTCATTTCTTTCCATTGTCCTTAACATTTCATTTCCATTGTCCTTAACATTTCTTTCCATTGTATACTAACTACTAATTTATAATTTCTGTATACTAACTCCTAACTTTAATTTTCTGTCATTTCTTTCCCTTGTCATTTAATATTCTGTCATTTTACTCTTGTTTAAATAAAAAAAAATACGAAAAAAAAATATATATCTGTGTTGCTTATCAGCCTAACCAATATCTCTGCCTTTCTTATTCTATCTACTAACTAATTTTGCAGTTTCTGACAAACCACAAGTTATCTTCTGTGCATGCCAAATACTCGAACCCGAGGCTCTCCACCAATCAGTCCGAGCCCCGAACCCGAGCGCACTTTATTACAAGCACAAAGAAACCTGAGAAATCAAGCCATGGCCAATAACGAAGTTATAAATGAAATAGACCAGGCAAATCAACCAGAACACCGTGCCCTATCTGACTACCACCAACCGGATACCGAAGGGAGAGCATCAGCTATAGTTCTCCCCGAGCTAACACCGCAAGAAGCCGGACGATGGGTTTTCAAAACTCACTACATCACCGCCGTCCGGGATCTAGGCAAGTTTAGTGGAGCGAACCCAGATGAAGCTCCAAATCATCTGAGTCTCTTCCTAGACTTCTGCAATTCCTTTGGTCAAACCGGCAATGTCAAAGAAAGAATCCGACTACAACTTTTTCCTCACTCATTATCGGATTCAGCAAACAGGTGGTACCGAAGCCTTCCCTCCCGATCAATCACCACATGGCTTCAAATGGCCCAAAAATTCCTTGCCAAATACTACCCAACCAGTAGAACGAGGCAATTGATCGGTGAAATCAACACTTTCTGTCAAGAGCCGGGAGAAACGTTGTACGACGCGTGGGACAGATTCAAAGATATGCTAATGAAATGTTCCCACCATGGTCTTGACGATCAATCCCTTTGCTTGTCATTCTTCAACGGTCTGGATGATGGGAACCGACTACTCGTCAATTCCTCTGCAGGAGGAAGTTTCATGATGAAATCTCCTAAAGAAGGAATGGACCTTCTCGAAACCATGACGAGCAATACAAGACAGTGGACGAGATCCAAAGGCAGAACACCGCGAGCAGCAGGCCTACTCCATGTTGAGCCTACAGATCATTTGTCAGCCCAGATCTCGTCCCTTGCGAAGATGGTGGAAAAGCTAACAACATCTCAAAACGAAATTGTAAAAACAATAGCTTCCCCACCTACAAGTTCACCACCAGTCCACCTACAGAAAGATGTGTCATATGCGCCGGTCCTCATGAAACTCATCAGTGCGAAGGTAAAAACCACTACGAATGTGAATTTCATAGGAAACCGCCCCGGTAATTCCTACAACAATAACATCAACAACAACTATCCATGGAGAAATCACCCGAATTTCTCATGGAAAACCAATGATCAGAACCAAGGAGGGCAGAACAACAATTCCAATGCCTATCAGGGGAACAGACCCCAACCAAACTCTAATGTGGGTTATAGAGCACAAGGTGCCCCTCCAGGTTTCCAACAATAACAACAACAACAACAACAACCATCTTCATCCTCTTTTGATCCAAACGTAGAACTCAAAGAGATGATGAAGGGATTCATGTCCATTACTCAGAACCAGCTTTCTGCGCAAGAAGCCTTCAACCAGAAAATCGAAGGTAAATTCAATCAAATCGCAGAACAACTTGCTTGCAGACCGCCAGGGGCTCTCCCCAGCCAAAATGAACCAAATCCAAGAGAGCAAGCCAAGTGCATCTATGTGAAGGAGCACGATGCAGAAAAGACAGAGGTGGCTAAAACAGCTAAAGTTCCAGAACTACACCCTTCCCTCCAGGAGTGGGTTGTAGCAATCGAAACTTCCAAAAGGAATGTAGCTGAATTGGAAAGCACCGCCAAAGTCTATAAAAAGCGCATTCAATCTGAGAATACCTACCTCGAGAACTTGGTAGCCGGTTATGAAAATGAGAAGCTCGAATTTGAAGAAGAAGGAGAAGAGGTTAAGGCGATAACCTTGAGAAGCGGTAAGAAAACCGACGAGATTCACATCCCGCAACAATCAGAAGAATCCAAAGAGGATAGTGAAGAAACAGTTGAGGTCCCGGTAGAAAAAAATCTCCCACCATCCTCACTATTCCACCAGCTTCAGAACCTT
Source organism: Limonium bicolor (assembly GCA_023374045.1). Classification (NCBI taxonomy): domain Eukaryota; kingdom Viridiplantae; phylum Streptophyta; class Magnoliopsida; order Caryophyllales; family Plumbaginaceae; genus Limonium; species Limonium bicolor. Next base: position 444,454,046 of record CM041777.1, read on the forward strand.
CTTCACAAGAACCGCCTATACCATTTCCCCACCGACTCCAGAAGCAGAAGTTGGATAATGAATATGGTAAGTTCCTGGCAATGCTGAAGCAACTAAACGTCAATATACAGTTTGTCGACCTCATTGCCAAAATGCCGAACTATGCCAAATTCCTCAAACACCTCATATCCAACAAAACTAAATTGGCCGAAGTCGGTACGGTACCTCTCAATGTAGCTTGTTCAGCTACTCTACAAAAACCACTACCGTCAAAATGCAATGATCGGGCAGTTTCACCATTCCAGTCACAATTGGTAGCACCTCATTTCCATACTCCCTATGCGATCTGGGTGCCTCCATTAATTTGATGCCCCTCTCCACTTTCAAAAAGCTGGGAATTGGAGAGATGAAAAAGACTAAGATGACCCTGCAACTGGCAGATGGTTCAGTAACATACCCAAGCGGAGTGGTGGAGGATGTTATCATCAAAGTGGAGCACTTATACTTCCCATGCGATTTTGTCATTCTAGACATCGAAGAGAACTCCACTACACCTCTCATCCTTGGACGACCATTCCTTGCCACAGCCGATGTGCACATTTGGGTAGCCCAGGGGAAAATCACCCTCCAAGCTTATAACGAAAAGCTGGAGTTTGCATCAGGAAGATCTCCAGATAGCAAATCCAAAGATCTCAAGTTCGTAAGGGATACTCAATCACCATCATCCCCACTTCTGTTTATTACCCTTCCAGACGGCATGTCTATTACAGAGATACCACCACCAATCCCGGACGAAGAGCGGGATAAGAAAAGAAAACATGCATCCAGGTGGACTCTCAAAAAAACCATCGAGTCATGCTTTGGATCTACTCCTCATAACCACCCCCAGGATCGATCTAACACAAAAGCGTCTAGCCAAAGACGTTAAAGAAGGGCAGCTTTCCGGGAGGCAACCCGGACGAACTTATCTTTTATATGCTTTTATGCTATTTTAATAATCAGGTTCCCTTTAAAGTTTATTTTTGCTAACTTTTAACCCCGTTTATAGTATGGTTGCTTCTAGTGTCTTATGCAGGTGCAACTTCATGTCTACACCGCAACCAAGCTACGCTACTTGAGGCTGAAGCTCAAGTGTGGGGGAAGTTCAATACACGCTAGCAAAAATAATATCAGGGGAGTACCAGTTTCTTTAACCTTGCTTTTATTTAAATAAAATCTGCAGAGGAGAGTTTATGTGCTTAAATGAATATTCGTGAGCTTCGTGTTCTCTCTATTTTATCTACTTACCGAAAAGGCCTTCTGAAACTTTCCCTTGTTTTTCTGGTGAACAATGAGGACGTTGTTCCATTTAAGTGTGGGGGAGTGTGCCCTTTTCGGTGACATTTTATGCTAAAATGCTTAATCTCTCTGCCTATCTTGCGTTTGTCCAAATTTAATATCGTGAACCCTTTTTATGTGGGTTGTTCTCTTTAGGAATAAATATTGTTATGAATTGTGGGATAAATGGTACAAAAATGTACAAAAATTTTAAAATTTTGATTACTTTTGAGGAGCATTTTTATGCGGTGTGACCAAATGATCTGCAATGGTTGGATTTTTATTGCTCAGGGGTTCTTTCTGTCTTCTTTCTTAGGATTGCTAAGGGGTGCTTCTCTGTCAAAAAAAAAGAAAGAAAAAATATATAATAAATAAGGGACTTACGAGACACCATTGGTAACCAACAAGAGAGTTGAGTGTTCTTAAATACAAAGGCTGATGCCTAATATTATCTTCTCATCTCTTATGCAAAAGTGAAACAAAATGCATAAAATCTATTTTCCTTTTGTTTCTCCTAAATACCCATTCTTGAGAGAAGTGGCCATGGTAAAAGTTCTCAAAGTCACCTTAAATCAAAAGCATTGAAGTACTCGGATCATACCCCGAAACTCTAATTTTTATTTTTGCCCTGAGTACACCTATGCCACCAGTAGGTGATGGATCACACTCCTCTAAAAAGTTTAAAGATCATGTACTATTGACTTCTTTATCCTACCCTTCATAATAGTATTTGTTAATATTGAGCATTCCCTACTTGCTTGGGTACATGGTTTTGCTTGAGGACAAGCAAAAAGATAAGTGTGGGGGTGTGATAAGTGTCCAAATGAGCATGTTATTTAGGTGTATTTCATGTAATATTAGCACTTTTCTTGCTCATTTCTCCACTTCGGTTAGTTTTCCTCTAGTTTATGTTTTATTGTTTATCTCACAAAATTATTGGTTTAACATGAGGAAAACCAAGCCGGGAGTGAAGTAGACAAAGAGACGAACGCGTAGGCGCAGACGGCTCAGAAAACGGAGCCCAAACGAAGAATCTAGAGCTAGTAGAAGAATAAGCTTGTACATCGACCCGTACATCGCGATATCAGGCGGACGTCTCACGTGCAACCGCCTGGCGGACAAGACACAAGCAACCGCCACTTATTGGGCGGTACACGAGGCGGACGTCTCACACTCAACCGCCTCCCTTAGAGGCGGACACCACACATAGAACCGCCACTTAATGGGCGGTTGTCCAGGCGGACAAACAAGAGGAGACCGCCACTTAATGGGCGGTTGTCCAGGCGGACGTGAAGAACCAAACCGCCACTTATTGGGCGGTTATGCAGGCGGACTCAAGGCTGATTACAGTCGCGACCAGTTTCTTCTTCGCGCAGTCGTCGTCTTCAACTTGATTCCGTTATCTATCTACTCCCGCACCGCCTACCATAAATCTCTCACGCATCCAGCTCTCTGTCCCCTGCAATCAATGAACTAAATCAATGAGAGCAATCAATGCTCAATCACGTACGGATCTGCCTCTGCTAATTCTCTATATAAACCCAGCACCAATACTGCAAAAACAGAACACACACGACGGGAGTCTGAAGAATTCGTTCACCACACTCATCCATTCGCTTCCATTTAATTCTCTCCCGTAACACCACATCAGTCCACACTCACGCAGTAACAAAAGAAATAGAAGAACAGCAGTGAGAGGAGAGCAGACCAGTTCTTCCTCTGAATTAATGTCAAAATCTATCTGTGTAATCTTCTTATCTCCGTTAATGTCTGAGTAATTTTCTTTTGTATCCTAGGATGGGGGTTTGATTTCTAATATTACGTAAATTAATATTTATCACCTGTTTCTCTCATTTAACTTGTTTTAATTCCTTTCAACTAATATTGCTAAATGTTTTGCGCGACAAACGACTACATTTATTTGGTAACTATCAACATATGATTTTGAGATAGTCTAGGTACCACAAAGGAATTAATCTTGATATTTACACTCCGGACTGAGCAGGAAAATATTAAGGCTTTTATTAAGAGTTCGTAACTGACAATTATTAACTCTAATAGGCAATAAATAATTGAAACAAGGTTATAAATATGTTTAAGTAATTTAGGAAATTCCCCCGCTATCCTAGGATACATTTTTCCATCCACATCACTTAATTCACATTTTTACTGTTTTTATTATTTCTGTATTAATCCAACAACAAATCAAGCTTGCCTCCGGCTAAACCCCTTTTTACAGTTTTTAGGTAACTACCAAGACTAGGGTAATTGAACAATCTCCCTGTGGATACGACACTTGTTATACTAACTACGACCGGGAATTGTTTGCAGCCCGACGTTTATAATTTGAGTTTTTAATTTCCTTTCTTTTAATTTTACACCAGTTTAACCACTCAGAAAAAACCTTCTGCAAATTGGCGCCGTTGCCGGGGAGATTGATTCCATCAATTTCCCTAGTTTCCGGTAGTTCACTCGCTGTATTAAAATAATCTGTTAATACTATTAAATTGTTAACCTCGGACATCTGAATTGGACATCGGACTTCTGACCTGACTTGGACATTTGACTTCGGACTTTGGACATCTAACTCCTAACATCTTAAAATTTCCTGTCATTTCGTTCCATTGTCATTTCGTTCCATTGTCATTTCGTTCCATTGTCCTTTCTTTCCATTGTCCCTAACTACTAACTTAAAATTTCCTGTCATTTCTTTCCATTGTCCTTAACATTTCATTTCCATTGTCCTTAACATTTCTTTCCATTGTATACTAACTACTAACTTATAATTTCTGTATACTAACTCCTAACTTTTTTCTGTCATTTCTTTCCCTTGTCATTTAATATTCTGTCATTTTACTCTTGTTTAAATAAAAAAAAAATACGAAAAAAAAATATATCTGTGTTGCTTATCAGCCTAACCAATATCTCTGCCTTTCTTATTCTATCTACTAACTAATTTTGCAGTTTCTGACAAACCACAAGTTATCTTCTGTGCATGCCAAATACTCGAACCCGAGGCTCTCCACCAATCAGTCCGAGCCCCGAACCCGAGCGCACTTTATTACAAGCACAAAGAAACCTGAGAAATCAAGCCATGGCCAATAACGAAGTTATAAATGAAATAGACCAGGCAAATCAACCAGAACACCGTGCCCTATCTGACTACCACCAACCGGATACCGAAGGGAGAGCATCAGCTATAGTTCTCCCCGAGCTAACACCGCAAGAAGCCGGACGATGGGTTTTCAAAACTCACTACATCACCGCCGTCCGGGATCTAGGCAAGTTTAGTGGAGCGAACCCAGATGAAGCTCCAAATCATCTGAGTCTCTTCCTAGACTTCTGCAATTCCTTTGGTCAAACCGGCAATGTCAAAGAAAGAATCCGACTACAACTTTTTCCTCACTCATTATCGGATTCAGCAAACAGGTGGTACCGAAGCCTTCCCTCCCGATCAATCACCACATGGCTTCAAATGGCCCAAAAATTCCTTGCCAAATACTACCCAACCAGTAGAACGAGGCAATTGATCGGTGAAATCAACACTTTCTGTCAAGAGCCGGGAGAAACGTTGTACGACGCGTGGGACAGATTCAAAGATATGCTAATGAAATGTTCCCACCATGGTCTTGACGATCAATCCCTTTGCTTGTCATTCTTCAACGGTCTGGATGATGGGAACCGACTACTCGTCAATTCCTCTGCAGGAGGAAGTTTCATGATGAAATCTCCTAAAGAAGGAATGGACCTTCTCGAAACCATGACGAGCAATACAAGACAGTGGACGAGATCCAAAGGCAGAACACCGCGAGCAGCAGGCCTACTCCATGTTGAGCCTACAGATCATTTGTCAGCCCAGATCTCGTCCCTTGCGAAGATGGTGGAAAAGCTAACAACATCTCAAAACGAAATTGTAAAAACAATAGCTTCCCCACCTACAAGTTCACCACCAGTTCCACCTACAGAAAGATGTGTCATATGCGCCGGTCCTCATGAAACTCATCAGTGCGAAGGTAAAAACCACTACGAAGATGTGAATTTCATAGGAAACCGCCCCGGTAATTCCTACAACAATAACATCAACAACAACTATCCATGGAGAAATCACCCGAATTTCTCATGGAAAACCAATGATCAGAACCAAGGAGGGCAGAACAACAATTCCAATGCCTATCAGGGGAACAGACCCCAACCAAACTCTAATGTGGGTTATAGAGCACAAGGTGCCCCTCCAGGTTTCCAACAACAACAACAACAAACAACAACCATCTTCATCCTCTTTTGATCCAAACGTAGAACTCAAAGAGATGATGAAGGGATTCATGTCCATTACTCAGAACCAGCTTTCTGCGCAAGAAGCCTTCAACCAGAAAATCGAAGGTAAATTCAATCAAATCGCAGAACAACTTGCTCGCAGACCGCCAGGGGCTCCCCAGCCAAAATGAACCAAATCCAAGAGAGCAAGCCAAGTGCATCTATGTGAAGGAGCACGATGCAGAAAAGACAGAGGTGGCTAAAACAGCTAAAGTTCCAGAACTACACCCTTCCCTCCAGGAGTGGGTTGTAGCAATCGAAACTTCCAAAAGGAATGTAGCTGAATTGGAAAGCACCGCCAAAGTCTATAAAAGCGCATTCAATCTGAGAATACCTACCTCGAGAACTTGGTAGCCGGTTATGAAAATGAGAAGCTCGAATTTGAAGAAGAAGGAGAAGAGGTTAAGGCGATAACCTTGAGAAGCGGTAAGAAAACCGACGAGATTCACATCCCGCAACAATCAGAAGAATCCAAAGAGGATAGTGAAGAAACAGTTGAGGTCCCGGTAGAAAAAACATCTCCCACCATCCTCACTATTCCACCAGCTTCAGAACCTTCTTCACAAGAACCGCCTATACCATTTCCCCACCGACTCCAGAAGCAGAAGTTGGATAATGAATATGGTAAGTTCCTGGCAATGCTGAAGCAACTAAACGTCAATATACAGTTTGTCGACCTCATTGCCAAAATGCCGAACTATGCCAAATTCCTCAAACACCTCATATCCAACAAAACTAAATTGGCCGAAGTCGGTACGGTACCTCTCAATGTAGCTTGTTCAGCTACTCTACAAAAACCACTACCGTCAAAATGCAATGATGGGCAGTTTCACCATTCCAGTCACAATTGGTAGCACCTCATTTCCATACTCCCTATGCGATCTGGGTGCCTCCATTAATTTGATGCCCCTCTCCACTTTCAAAAAGCTGGGAATTGGAGAGATGAAAAAGACTAAGATGACCCTGCAACTGGCAGATGGTTCAGTAACATACCCAAGCGGAGTGGTGGAGGATGTTATCATCAAAGTGGAGCACTTATACTTCCCATGCGATTTTGTCATTCTAGACATCGAAGAGAACTCCACTACACCTCTCATCCTTGGACGACCATTCCTTGCCACAGCCGATGTGCACATTTGGGTAGCCCAGGGGAAAATCACCCTCCAAGCTTATAACGAAAAGCTGGAGTTTGCATCAGGAAGATCTCCAGATAGCAAATCCAAAGATCTCAAGTTCGTAAGGGATACTCAATCACCATCATCCCCACTTCTGTTTATTACCCTTCCAGACGGCATGTCTATTACAGAGATACCACCACCAATCCCGGACGAAGAGCGGGATAAGAAAAGAAAACATGCATCCAGGTGGACTCTCAAAAAAACCATCGAGTCATGCTTTGGATCTACTCCTCATAACCACCCCCCAGGATCGATCTAACACAAAAGCGTCTAGCCAAAGACGTTAAAGAAGGGCAGCTTTCCGGGAGGCAACCCGGACGAACTTATCTTTTATATGCTTTTATGCTGTTTTAATCTCAGGTTCCCTTTGAATTTTATTTTTGCTAACTCTTAACCCCGTTTATAGTATGGTTGCTTCTAGTGTCTTATGCAGGTGCAACTTCATGTCTACACCGCAACCAAGCTACGCTACTTGAGGCTGAAGCTCAAGTGTGGGGGAAGTTCAATACACGCTAGCAAAAATAATATCAGGGGAGTACCAGTTTCTTTAACCTTGCTTTTATTTAAATAAAATCTGCAGAGGAGAGTTTATGTGCTTAAATGAATATTCGTGAGCTTCGTGTTCTCTCTATTTTATCTACTTACCGAAAAGGCCTTCTGAAACCTTCCCTTGTTTTTCTGGTGAACAATGAGGACGTTGTTCAATTTAAGTGTGGGGGAGTGTGCCCTTTTCGGTGACATTTTATGCTAAAATGCTTAATCTCTCTGCCTATCTTGCGTTTGTCCAAATTTAATATCGTGAACCCTTTTTATGTGGGTTGTTCTCTTTAGGAATAAATATTGTTATGAATTGTGGGATAAATGGTACAAAAATGTACAAAAATTTTAAAATTTTGATTACTTTTGAGGAGCATTTTTATGCGGTGTGACCAAATGATCTGCAATGGTTGGATTTTTATTGCTCAGGGGTTCTTTCTGTCTTCTTTCTTAGGGATTGCTAAGGGGTGCTTCTCTGTCAAAAAAAAAAGAAAAGAAAAAATAATAAATAAGGGACTTACGAGACACCATTGGTAACCAACAAGAGAGTTGAGTGTTCTTAAATACAAAGGCTTGATGCCTACATATTATCTTCTCATCTTTATGCAAAAGTGAAACAAATGCATAAATCTATTTTTCCTTTTGTTTTCTCCTCAATACCCATTCTTGAGAGAAGTTGGCCATGGTAAAAGTTCTCAAAGTCACCTTAAATCAAGAAGCATTGAAGTACTCGGATCATACCCCGAAACTCTAATTTTTATTTTTGCCCTGAGTACACCTATGCCACCAGTGATGGATCACACTCCTCTAAAAAGTTTAAAGATCATGTACTATTGACTTCTTTATCCTACCCTTCATAATAGTATTTGTTAATATTGAGCATTCCCTACTTGCTTGGGTACATGGTTTTGCTTGAGGACAAGCAAAAAGATAAGTGTGGGGGTGTGATAAGTGTCCAAATGAGCATGTTATTTAGGTGTATTTCATGTATAATATTAGCACTTTTCTTGCTCATTTCTCCACTTCGGTTAGTTTTCCTCTAGTTTATGTTTTATTGTTTATCTCACAAAATTATTGGTTTAACATGAGGAAAACCAAGCCGGGAGTGAAGTAGACAAAGAGACGAACGCGTAGGCGCAGACGGCTCAGAAAACGGAGCCCAAACGAAGAATCTAGAGCTAGTAGAAGAATAAGCTTGTACATCGACCCGTACATCGCGATATCAGGCGGACGTCTCACGTGCAACCGCCTGGCGGACAAGACACAAGCAACCGCCACTTATTGGGCGGTACACGAGGCGGACGTCTCACACTCAACCGCCTCCCTTAGAGGCGGACACCACACATAGAACCGCCACTTAATGGGCGGTTGTCCAGGCGGACAAACAAGAGGAGACCGCCACTTAATGGGCGGTTGTCCAGGCGGACGTGAAGAACCAAACCGCCACTTATTGGGCGGTTATGCAGGCGGACTCAAGGCTGATTACAGTCGCGACCAGTTTCTTCTTCGCGCAGTCGTCGTCTTCAACTTGATTCCGTTATCTATCTACTCCCGCACCGCCTACCATAAATCTCTCACGCATCCAGCTCTCTGTCCCCTGCAATCAATGAACTAAATCAATGAGAGCAATCAATGCTCAATCACGTACGGATCTGCCTCTGCTAATTCTCTATATAAACCCAGCACCAATACTGCAAAACAGAACACACACGACGGGAGTCTGAAGAATTCGTTCACCACACTCATCCATCATTCGCTTCCATTTAATTCTCTCCCGTAACACCACATCAGTCCACACTCACGCAGTAACAAAAGAAATAGAAGAACAGCAGTGAGAGGAGAGCAGACCAGTTCTTCCTCTGAATTAATGTCAAAATCTATCTGTGTAATCTTCTTATCTCCGTTAATGTCTGAGTAATTTTCTTTTGTATCCTAGGATGGGGGTTTGATTTCTAATATTACGTAAATTAATATTTATCACCTGTTTCTCTCATTTAACTTGTTTTAATTCCTTTCAACTAATATTGCTAAATGTTTTGCGCGACAAACGACTACATTTATTTGGTAACTATCAACATATGATTTTGAGATAGTCTAGGTACCACAAAGGAATTAATCTTGATATTTACACTCCGGACTGAGCAGGAAAATATTAAGGCTTTTATTAAGAGTTCGTAACTGACAATTATTAACTCTAATAGGCAATAAATAATTGAAACAAGGTTATAAATATGTTTAAGTAATTTAGGAAATTCCCCCGCTATCCTAGGATACATTTTTCCATCCACATCACTTAATTCACATTTTTACTGTTTTTATTATTTCTGTATTAATCCAACAACAAATCAAGCTTGCCTGGCTAAACCCCTTTTTACAGTTTTTAGGTAACTACCAAGACTAGGGTAATTGAACAATCTCCCTGTGGATACGACACTTGTTATACTAACTACGACCGGGAATTGTTTGCAGCCCGACGTTATAATTTGAGTTTTTAATTTCCTTTCTTTTAATTTTACACCAGTTTAACCACTCAGAAAAACAACTTCTGCAAATTGGCGCCGCTGCCGGGGAGATTGATTCCATCAATTTCCTAGTTTCCGGTAGTTCACTCGCTGTATTAAATAATCTGTTAATACTATTAAATTGTTTCGGGACATCGGAATTGGACATCGACTTCTGACCTGACTTGGACATTTGACTTCGGACTTTGGACATCTAACTCTTAACATCTTAAAATTTGCTTCCATTCGTCTTGTCGTTCCAGTCTTCGTTCCATTGTTTTCTTTGCTTTTTTTTTGTCCCTAACTACTAACTTAAAATTTCCTGTCATTTCGTCCATTGTCCTTAACATTTCATTTCCATTGTCCTTAACATTTCTTTCCATTGTATACTAACTACTAATTTATAATTTCTGTATACTAACTCCTAACTTTTTTTCTGTCATTTCTTTCCCTTGTCATTTAATATTCTGTCATTTTACTTGTTTAATAAAAAAAAATACGAAAAAAAAATATATCTGTGTGCTTATCAGCCTAACCAATATCTCTGCCTTTCTTATTCTATCTACACTAATTTTGCAGTTTCTGACAAACCACAAGTTATCTTCTGGCATGCAAATACTCGAACCGAGGCCTCCAACCATCAGACGAGCCCGAACCCGAGCGCACTTTATTACAAGCACAAAGAACCTGAGAAATCAAGCCATGGCCAATAACGAAGTTATAAATGAAATAGACCAGGCAAATCAACCAGAACACCGTGCCCTATCTGACTACCACCAACCGGATACCGAAGGGAGAGCATCAGCTATAGTTCTCCCCGAGCTAACACCGCAAGAAGCCGGACGATGGGTTTTCAAAACTCACTACATCACCGCCGTCCGGGATCTAGGCAAGTTTAGTGGAGCGAACCCAGATGAAGCTCCAAATCATCTGAGTCTCTTCCTAGACTTCTGCAATTCCTTTGGTCAAACCGGCAATGTCAAAGAAAGAATCCGACTACAACTTTTTCCTCACTCATTATCGGATTCAGCAAACAGGTGGTACCGAAGCCTTCCCTCCCGATCAATCACCACATGGCTTCAAATGGCCCAAAAATTCCTTGCCAAATACTACCCAACCAGTAGAACGAGGCAATTGATCGGTGAAATCAACACTTTCTGTCAAGAGCCGGGAGAAACGTTGTACGACGCGTGGGACAGATTCAAAGATATGCTAATGAAATGTTCCCACCATGGTCTTGACGATCAATCCCTTTGCTTGTCATTCTTCAACGGTCTGGATGATGGGAACCGACTACTCGTCAATTCCTCTGCAGGAGGAAGTTTCATGATGAAATCTCCTAAAGAAGGAATGGACCTTCTCGAAACCATGACGAGCAATACAAGACAGTGGACGAGATCCAAAGGCAGAACACCGCGAGCAGCAGGCCTACTCCATGTTGAGCCTACAGATCATTTGTCAGCCCAGATCTCGTCCCTTGCGAAGATGGTGGAAAAGCTAACAACATCTCAAAACGAAATTGTAAAAACAATAGCTTCCCCACCTACAAGTTCACCACCAGTTCCACCTACAGAAAGATGTGTCATATGCGCCGGTCCTCATGAAACTCATCAGTGCGAAGGTAAAAACCACTACGAAGATGTGAATTTCATAGGAAACCGCCCCGGTAATTCCTACAACAATAACATCAACAACTATCCATGGAGAAATCACCCGAATTTCTCATGGAAAACCAATGATCAGAACCAAGGAGGGCAGAACAACAATTCCAATGCCTATCAGGGGAACAGACCCCAACCAAACTCTAATGTGGGTTATAGAGCACAAGGTGCCCCTCCAGGTTTCCAACAACAACAACAACAACAACAACCATCTTCATCCTCTTTTGATCCAAACGTAGAACTCAAAGAGATGATGAAGGGATTCATGTCCATTACTCAGAACCAGCTTTCTGCGCAAGAAGCCTTCAACCAGAAAATCGAAGGTAAATTCAATCAAATCGCAGAACAACTTGCTCGCAGACCGCCAGGGGCTCTCCCCAGCCAAAATGAACCAAATCCAAGAGAGCAAGCCAAGTGTATCTATGTGAAGGAGCACGATGCAGAAAAGACAGAGGTGGCTAAAACAGCTAAAGTTCCAGAACTACACCCTTCCCTCCAGGAGTGGGTTGTAGCAATCGAAACTTCCAAAAGGAATGTAGCTGAATTGGAAAGCACCGCCAAAGTCTATAAAAAGCGCATTCAATCTGAGAATACCTACCTCGAGAACTTGGTAGCCGGTTATGAAAATGAGAAGCTCGAATTTGAAGAAGAAGGAGAAGAGGTTAAGGCGATAACCTTGAGAAGCGGTAAGAAAACCGACGAGATTCACATCCCGCAACAATCAGAAGAATCCAAAGAGGATAGTGAAGAAACAGTTGAGGTCCCGGTAGAAAAAACATCTCCCACCATCCTCACTATTCCACCAGCTTCAGAACCTTCTTCACAAGAACCGCCTATACCATTTCCCCACCGACTCCAGAAGCAGAAGTTGGATAATGAATATGGTAAGTTCCTGGCAATGCTGAAGCAACTAAACGTCAATATACAGTTTGTCGACCTCATTGCCAAAATGCCGAACTATGCCAAATTCCTCAAACACCTCATATCCAACAAAACTAAATTGGCCGAAGTCGGTACGGTACCTCTCAATGTAGCTTGTTCAGCTACTCTACAAAAACCACTACCGTCAAAATGCAATGATCCGGGCAGTTTCACCATTCCAGTCACAATTGGTAGCACCTCATTTCCATACTCCCTATGCGATCTGGGTGCCTCCATTAATTTGATGCCCCTCTCCACTTTCAAAAAGCTGGGAATTGGAGAGATGAAAAAGACTAAGATGACCCTGCAACTGGCAGATGGTTCAGTAACATACCCAAGCGGAGTGGTGGAGGATGTTATCATCAAAGTGGAGCACTTATACTTCCCATGCGATTTTGTCATTCTAGACATCGAAGAGAACTCCACTACACCTCTCATCCTTGGACGACCATTCCTTGCCACAGCCGATGTGCACATTTGGGTAGCCCAGGGGAAAATCACCCTCCAAGCTTATAACGAAAAGCTGGAGTTTGCATCAGGAAGATCTCCAGATAGCAAATCCAAAGATCTCAAGTTCGTAAGGGATACTCAATCACCATCATCCCCACTTCTGTTTATTACCCTTCCAGACGGCATGTCTATTACAGAGATACCACCACCAATCCCGGACGAAGAGCGGGATAAGAAAAGAAAACATGCATCCAGGTGGACTCTCAAAAAAACCATCGAGTCATGCTTTGGATCTACTCCTCATAACCACCCCCCAGGATCGATCTAACACAAAAGCGTCTAGCCAAAGACGTTAAAGAAGGGCAGCTTTCCGGGAGGCAACCCGGACGAACTTATCTTTTATATGCTTTTATGCTGTTTTAATTCTCAGGTTCCCTTTGAATTTTATTTTTGCTAACTCTTAACCCCGTTTATAGTATGGTTGCTTCTAGTGTCTTATGCAGGTGCAACTTCATGTCTACACCGCAACCAAGCTACGCTACTTGAGGCTGAAGCTCAAGTGTGGGGGAAGTTCAATACACGCTAGCAAAAATAATATCAGGGGAGTACCAGTTTCTTTAACCTTGCTTTTAAAAAAATCTGCAGAGGAGAGTTTATGTGCTTAAATGAATATTCGTGAGCTTCGTGTCTCTCTATTTTATCTACTTACCGAAAAGGCCTTCTGAAACCTTCCCTTGTTTTTCTGGTGAACAATGAGGACGTTGTTCAATTTAAGTGTGGGGGAGTGTGCCCTTTTCGGTGACATTTTATGCTAAAATGCTTAATCTCTCTGCCTATCTTGCGTTTGTCCAAATTTAATATCGTGAACCCTTTTTATGTGGGTTGTTCTCTTTAGGAATAAATATTGTTATGAATTGTGGGATAAATGGTACAAAAATGTACAAAAATTTTAAAATTTTGATTACTTTTGAGGAGCATTTTTATGCGGTGTGACCAAATGATCTGCAATGGTTGGATTTTTATTGCTCAGGGGTTCTTTCTGTCTTCTTTCTTAGGGATTGCTAAGGGGTGCTTCTCTGTCAAAAAAAAAGAAAAGAAAAATATATAATAAATAAGGGACTTACGAGACACCATTGGTAACCAACAAGAGAGTTGAGTGTTCTTAAATACAAAGGCTTGATGCCTACATATTATCTTCTCATCTCTTATGCAAAAGTGAAACAAAATGCATAAATCTATTTTTCCTTTTGTTTTCTCCTCAATACCCATTCTTGAGAGAAGTTGGCCATGGTAAAAGTTCTCAAAGTCACCTTAAATCAAGAAGCATTGAAGTACTCCGGATCATACCCCGAAACTCTAATTTTTATTTTTGCCCTGAGTACACCTATGCCACCAGTAGGTGATGGATCACACTCCTCTAAAAAGTTTAAAGATCATGTACTATTGACTTCTTTATCCTACCCTTCATAATAGTATTTGTTAATATTGAGCATTCCCTACTTGCTTGGGTACATGGTTTTGCTTGAGGACAAGCAAAAAGATAAGTGTGGGGGTGTGATAAGTGTCCAAATGAGCATGTTATTTAGGTGTATTTCATGTATAATATTAGCACTTTTCTTGCTCATTTCTCCACTTCGGTTAGTTTTCCTCTAGTTTATGTTTTATTGTTTATCTCACAAAATTATTGGTTTAACATGAGGAAAACCAAGCCGGGAGTGAAGTAGACAAAGAGACGAACGCGTAGGCGCAGACGGCTCAGAAAACGGAGCCCAAACGAAGAATCTAGAGCTAGTAGAAGAATAAGCTTGTACATCGACCCGTACATCGCGATATCAGGCGGACGTCTCACGTGCAACCGCCTGGCGGACAAGACACAAGCAACCGCCACTTATTGGGCGGTACACGAGGCGGACGTCTCACACTCAACCGCCTCCCTTAGAGGCGGACACCACACATAGAACCGCCACTTAATGGGCGGTTGTCCAGGCGGACAAACAAGAGGAGACCGCCACTTAATGGGCGGTTGTCCAGGCGGACGTGAAGAACCAAACCGCCACTTATTGGGCGGTTATGCAGGCGGACTCAAGGCTGATTACAGTCGCGACCAGTTTCTTCTTCGCGCAGTCGTCGTCTTCAACTTGATTCCGTTATCTATCTACTCCCGCACCGCCTACCATAAACACGCATCCAGCTCTCTGTCCCCTCAATGAACTAAATCAATGAGAGCAATCAATGCTCAATCACGTACGGATCTGCCTCTGCTAATTCTCTATATAAACCCAGCACCAATACTGCAAAAACAGAACACACACGACGGGAGTCTGAAGAATTCGTTCACCACACTCATCCATTCGCTTCCATTTAATTCTCTCCCGTAACACCACATCAGTCCACACTCACGCAGTAACAAAAGAAATAGAAGAACAGCAGTGAGAGGAGAGCAGACCAGTTCTTCCTCTGAATTAATGTCAAAATCTATCTGTGTAATCTTCTTATCTCCGTTAATGTCTGAGTAATTTTCTTTTGTATCCTAGGATGGGGGTTTGATTTCTAATATTACGTAAATTAATATTTATCACCTGTTTCTCTCATTTAACTTGTTTTAATTCCTTTCAACTAATATTGCTAAATGTTTTGCGCGACAAACGACTACATTTATTTGGTAACTATCAACATATGATTTTGAGATAGTCTAGGTACCACAAAGGAATTAATCTTGATATTTACACTCCGGACTGAGCAGGAAAATATTAAGGCTTTTATTAAGAGTTCGTAACTGACAATTATTAACTCTAATAGGCAATAAATAATTGAAACAAGGTTATAAATATGTTTAAGTAATTTAGGAAATTCCCCCGCTATCCTAGGATACATTTTTCCATCCACATCACTTAATTCACATTTTTACTGTTTTTATTATTTCTGTATTAATCCAACAACAAATCAAGCTTGCCTCTGGCTAAACCCCTTTTTACAGTTTTTAGGTAACTACCAAGACTAGGGTAATTGAACAATCTCCCTGTGGATACGACACTTGTTATACTAACTACGACCGGGAATTGTTTGCAGCCCGACGTTTATAATTTGAGTTTTTAATTTCCTTTCTTTTAATTTTACACCAGTTTAACCACTCAGAAAACAACCTTCTGCAGGGGTCTAGAGATGACCCCTCTTTCTCGACGCATGACTCCGGGACTAGAGGATTAGCGAGCACATCCTAGGGTCCAGAGATGACCCCTCTTTCTCGACGCACGATGCCGGGAATCGAGGATAGCCTATGGAGAAGACATTCTCCAAATTGTGGTGATAAGAGAATTCACAAATAATCCTTAAAGAAACAGGGAATGATTAGCACCTACATAATAGAGCCTTGGGATCTAATCTATATCCCCGGACTCGGTGCCAGAGAATAAAGGAAAACTTATGTAATGAGACCAAGCAAATAAGAAAAAATTCACAAATGTGATCCTTTAAGAAACAAGGGCTGAATCGCACCTACATAATAAAGTCTCGGGATCTAACATATATCCCCTGACTCGGTGCAAGAAAAGGAAGGTAAACTTGTGTAATGAGAACAAGAAAACAATACGTAATCTCTTGAATGATCCCATAGTGAGGATCGCCGGTATAATATACCTACACACACGTCCTATTAATTACTTGATTGTTGTTGCTACATTAGCAGCTTATTGTGCTGGGTTGCGTGTTTGACGTTGCAATGCTACTTGCAAGTTGTGCTTGGTTTTTTGTTGACAGTGCTATGCTACCTTTAAGTGTGTGTATGTTATCATGAGGAAGTGTGGTGTGCTTTACTGCTTTATTACAGCATGTAACCGGACCTAATAATATTCGACCAAGTAGTCGTGTAGCCCGGCAACATACAGGCTACACATATTCATACTCAGTGTAGTTTGCTGAGTCTTTTACAACCCAATTTTTACAGGTATTGAGCCGGATGATAATGGAGCGTAGGCGGGATGGATATCATGGGTGTAGTCCATCTGGGCATAACTTTGAGTTTTGAGCAGTGTGTTTAATGTATGGTTTATTACTAAACCCTGGATGTACCTTTCGATTTATGAATTGGTAATTATGTTGGAGACACTTGGTATTTGGGAGTTGTATTTTATGTTGTATATGAGTTTTGATAGAGGGATGTTTCCAGTCATACAGACCGTAACTTGGTGTTGGAAGAGTGGTCGTGTCAACCAACTGGGTGATTGGCGTCTGTGACACCCGGATGGAGTTTATTCCGCTGCATAGTTAACTTGTAATATGGCTAGGAGCGTTGTTCGTACAGTTGGATGTTTATTCGGGGGTGTTATAGAAAGTGGTATCAGAGCGTAGTTACGCTCTGATGACTGGAACAGAGAAGTACCGAGTATAGGAAAACCCGGAATTAGGAATTCTGACAGCGAGTTAAGGGTTGGGGTAGTACGTGAGGCGCGTTAGTTAGGGTTCTTCCCCAGTAATACTGGATACCTAACAAACACCTACACCCAACCTTCACATCCTTAATTGTCTCTTAAATTCAGAGAAAGAACGCCGGAGAGGTAGAAAGCCTCCTCTTACTCGGGGAAACCCGATCTGGCATCTACTTAATGTTATACAATCAACCCGAGAAGAAAAGACTATACTACAATAGACGTTGCCAAAAGGATAATACCCGTAGAGGGACCAATTTTAGCGACAACTTGGGTCGACATGCTTAGCAGTCGATAGGACCCTACCTCACAAGCAAAGAGGACCGAAATACCCTAAAATTTATAAAATAAATAAAGCTCAAATAAGCAATTAATTAAGCCAAGGATGGGATTGAGATAAATTCCTCAATTCATACACCTGAGAGGTTAATTTTAGAAAACCTCTCGAAAAACAATGAAATAAGAGAGTATAGTTCAAGACAAAATTACACCATAAAATTGGTAGAATCTACAATGCTTAAGGAAGCATGACCCAATTTTACGCACTAAAGTATAATATTACGGAGTTCAACAAATTCCCTGCTCCTTCTCACGTTTCTCTTCATTCTCTGCATTACCTGAGAGACACAACGCCTCAACTGGCGATCGGTATGCATCGCCACCACCTCCTTTCTTCTTCTCTTATTCAATTATTCTTCTAAGTCTCTCAATATCAGATAGCTGAAACTGGTGACCACAATTGGTCATTCTCTTCTGCTTCTACCACCGGCGAACGAGGAACATACATGCTAATGTCTCCTTCACTCTCTTCTCGTTCGAGTTGTTTTATTCCTTTGGAGCCCCACAATCGTCCCACGTAGGACAAATACAGCTTATTTTTCTTCTACTCTCATGTTTCTCTTCATTCTCTAACATAACGAATTTTCTTAGACAATAATTGCAGTTCCCTAAGAAAAACACATTGGTACAGGGATCATAAAAAGAACTCTCAAACCTTGTAAATAGCCATTACCATGAGCCACTGGTTACCCACCCCAACACAAATCAAACAGATAAGAAAATGGTAGTAAATTCGCCACTATGTTCAAACATCTATCGAGTATTTTGATCAAGAAGACCAAATAAAAGGAGTTGGTTACAATAGAGAATTAAGTTTCAATCAGGGAGGAACAAATTCCGAAAGAGGAACTGTTAAAACACCCGCAAGCAATGCCACGGGCAACTGTAGAATTCAATTTTATAAAAAGAATAAACCCTTTGGATCATGTGTTTATCATTAACTACGGTTATGAAGGAAATGTTACGAAGTCTCACCAACAAATATAATTAAAACTCTAGTTCCAATAATTGATATGAAATACAGCAAGAGGATACAGTGAAAAACTGAGCATTCAAGTCACGCATAAGGCTCGTGCCATAACACTGGGTTATAATAGATTAACAATTGCCATAACCTCAGTAAGATTATCCCAATATTGCTGTAAACATAACCTCCCTCAACAGAAACAAATAAGCAACAACCCTGTAAAAAGGAAGTCAAATCTGGAACATCATGCTTATGTAACCATTACCAAATGCCTAAATGTCCAAAATCCACGCCAGGGTTTAGTAGAGTTCTCCAAATATAAGATATTACTCACCGCATTCTAACCAAGGTACCAGCTGCTCCAGTGAGCTGTACTATTGTACTCTCCGACATCATCCCCTAAATTTGACCTCCCATGTTAATATCTAAAGGGCAATGTATAATGCCACCATTGCGAAATAATCCTTCCAAACACACTACATATTAAGGAACTCTAAACAGGATTTATCAAATCATATATACCAATGTACATACATACATACCAGAAAAGACAAGATACCAATAAAACCCATGGAGTAAATAGGGTTCAATTAAAGAAGATCATGATTAGTAAATCAACCATGCCTAACTCGAGTTAACAATACAACTCAACGATCGAAAATAAATATTGAGACCTCAGTGGTGATAAATCCGGAGTACCTACCACTCGTTTAGTGGACCAAGAAGGTAAAAAGCTAGACTATTTCAAGTAAGAGAAACACACAAGGAATAATAATCAGAAGGTAACAAAAGGATTACAAGACCCAGAAAAGATTAATATGGAAAACGGAATAACGTGTAAGTCAGATAGAAGTGAGCCTAAACGGGCCAACAAGAAAAATCAGACAAATAAATATCAGGAGGAAACCAAATCCTTATGAACAACTGGGTATTGAAATTTGGAAATTTCGAACAAAATTAAAGGGCGTAATAGAGAGATTAATTGATGGGCTAAGATGAGTAATGAATCATCTTGTAAATTCAACATTAATTTGTAAGTGTGAGGAAATCATAGTAATATTAAGAATTGGGAAGTATACCATTGTTTACCCAATTGACTAGCACTAGAATTTATGAGACCATATGTACTAGTATATCACTAAACTTGTTGAAACACTTATATGGGAATCTACCAGTAAATCAAGAGGTTTAAAACACACGAGTATATATGTATGAAAATACAGTTAGAAATTTGAACGATTAATCTCAAGGCTTAGATTTCGACACTAGTCCATGAATTGATTACTAGATGACTAGAAATAAGTGGGATAAGAGTTCGAATTTGAATAATTGATTGGTTGATTAAATCGGACGTGCAAGGTTTAACTTGACCCTGGCCAGGCCAAGCGACACTGCGCACAAATTGGGGTGAAGGGGTAGCCCAACATTTACGCTGATCACGTCAGTGTTGGATGATTCCCGAAACCCCCCACAAGTGGACACATAAACTACAATTAGGTGAAAGTTTATAAGTTGGATAAATAAAAATGCGAAAGAAACGGTATTGATACTAGATGATGAAACCACATAAGATACATGGATACATAGTTCGAAAACTTGAGGATAAACACAAGGGTACACTGATACGTAAAGACAGGAAAAGATGTGATGTTACCAATAATATAACTGTTAATGCATAAAAACATATACTACTGCAATCAAATGCAATAAGTAACCGGTAGTAATCAATTACTTTAGTTCCTGGCGGAACATAATAACAACACTAAGCTTTATGAATAAGCAAAACTAGTCGGCAAACGGCTGCTTGATACGATCATAGGATTAATGATGATAAGGGAACTAAATACCTTATGTAAGTGGGCTACAACCATAAAACTTATAATATGCATAATTCAGTAACCTTTGACTAGAACTGACTGAGGTTAACAGACTATGCAAAGTCCGTAGTTACCTTTTAATCTGGGAACTGGAAGATTAAGGTTGCCTAACAAAAAAAGGGGGGAGGAAAAGAGTAATTTGGCTGTACACCTTAAGTTATAAAATAGGTAACAATACTAAAATTAAAAACAATGACACGTTTGTAACATTAAAGGATACTAAGCTCTAAATCATTACTACGGAGCATACACGAATATAAGCCTGGAGGTCAGCCAAAGGAACAAATTAGACGCTTAAAAGCGCACTAAAACCATGAACATCCGACCTCCAGAGGAAAGCGATACACAAGTCACAACCCACCGAGACCGTATACAGATTAAAATGCCAAGTGCCAATCAAGAGCCCTTTTACGCCTAAATGATAAGAGTTCAAAGGAGCTAGATAACACAATGTAAATATTAGAAAAGGAAAACGAAACCCTAAGGTAATCAGAGTCGCACAGCAGAAGCTGGTGGACCGTTTCACACATCTTTCGGTAGACTAACAAGTGACTTATCTGCCAATACCTTAGACCTAGAGAGGCTGAACCTGAATCCGTTTGTAGATCGGTATGAATACCGATAAAAGTCTTTTAATACAAGAAACTAAGCCATTAACATGGTTAAGACTTCCAATGGGATTATAATGTGAGTTACATTGCATGGAAACTAGAATGCCCTTGAGACTTAAACATCTTGAACCAATGTTGAAGAATGATATAGTGGGGATTAAGTGGGCGTAATCCATTTTTAAGGGGGGTAGGCGCGTTGCATTTTTGGCTGTTTTGTTGTTTGTTGTTGTGTTTTTTGGATATTATGCGTGGTTGAACTGTGTTTGGATTGTATATTGGATGCTTTGTGAGGTACCTTGGTTATGTATGAATGACTTGTTCATCTTGATTGCTTATGAGTACAATATATGAACATTACTAGTACACTAATTTTGAGAACTTGGTAAAGCCACAGATAAGGCGTGGTGCTTATAAACACAATTGGTGAAATAGAACTGTGGAATCTGCGGGACATGATCCCTTGGTTAGTGAGAATGAATTCGGGACTTGATCCCTGGGAGTGACAAGAGTACGAACATTAATTAACGAGACAAGACTTCGGGTCGAAGTCTCTTTATGGGGGGTAGGTTGAAATACCCCTAATAATTAAAACACATGAAATCATGAATATGCGTGGTAGGTTTAATTAACCGGTCACATTAATGTATAATTGTACTACAACTTATACCCTAAGGTACTAAGGGACATACATATGTCCGTGAATGAAATAGCAAGTCATAATATAATACAAGCTTGGGTGCTCATCGGTTTGACATTAACCAAAATGATTGAGGAAATTAAATTATACCGTGTTGGGACATTACATTATTTATGTAGAGGACCGTGAGGCATAATACTCGGAGAGTCATCTTGACACATAACGCTTTTACCAAATAATATACATTACGAAGTTATAAGGTACGAACTAGGTTATAGGATACAAACAAGTACAAGTAACATTTTAACACATAGACTTGTACTCACCGAGTCACACTCCATGATATATAGATAACAAATTACTTAGCTATGCACTACTAAATTCCATTGGGAAACCCATAATGAAATCAGTGCCACCCTTGTAATACTCTCATTATGTTAACACAATACCCACTATACCGATTGTTATTAGCAAAAACCTCTGTAGTTTTCCTTTTCATCGTCCCCATGCAGTACTTTCTCTGCTTTCCAAACCTGTGTCCCCTCCCTTCTCGTGTGTATGAGTCCCGAATCCAAACCAACACAACTCTTCATTTTCTCGCATTTGTTCTGATGGTGCAAGTTCAGAGAAGGAGTCTCCAACTTCTCGTAACTGCTGAGCATGCGAGGAATATTACCGGTTGAGGAAACTGGAACAAACACAAGGCCAATTTGCAAGCTTCTTCAACTCCTTCTACATGCAACTCGATTCTTGCATGTCTAGAGACTCCTAAATTCCCTATATCCATTGGCGCAAGAAAATTTCCCCGATGTCCCAATGTTGCTCTTTGATTTCCTCCTTGCAATCTCGGTCCGAATCTTTGAGTTTTACCGGTTCTGAGAATCTGGAAACAGCACCCCCCCAACTGGCAAGGTAATGAATGATCAACCCTTCTTCGTATTTTCCTACTTTCTTGCCCGAAAACACCCCAACTCACCCAACCTTTTCTTCTTCTTGCATGTCTGATTTAGCATGCAACTTCCTTGTTCGAATCTCCACGGGCCCTTGAGCAAGAATCGGCTCCAGGAATTTTCAGAAGGTAATGCTCCCCATTGTCCTCTTCATTTTGTTTTTCCTCTGTTGTGGTTATCTAAAAACTCTTGCTCAAGCCTTTCTATTTTTCTTCATTTTTCCTTCGCATAAACTTCGCATGCGAACCTACTGGAGGGATCTGTGGAAAACGTTGAACAAAAACTCTTCTCCTTGATCTCTCGAAGGTAAAACTTTTCCAAACCCATTTGTTTGCCCAGGAAGTTGCAATTATTGCTCCGGTACTAATGTAACCAGAGGACTAACAGTTTTTCTTGTGCGTGGCCAGTTGCAAGCCAAGTCCTGAATCAAAACCCCAACAAGATTGAAAGATAATACCCAAGAGAAATCACCTCCTCCACAAGGTAAAATCAAACCGAGAGTTCTTGAGTATTACCCGTTGATTTGCTTGGAATCATGTACAAAAAAAACTAACCCTTGTTCCCTTCATAACTAGAACCGAAAATTGTCCAAGGAAAACCAAGGAAATCAGCAAAGAAATCCAGCTGAAAATCCTTAAGGTAGTCGACTAAACTCATGGTTATTACATGATTTAAAATCTGTTGTATTATGTCACTTTTGAGTCCGAAAGCATCTGATAAAAATGATCACCTATGTGCCTGAATGATTCTGCACAAAAAAGGGGATTCATATAGTGCTAGAAGGAACTAAGGGATATGCTTAAATGTTTGGCAAGGAGAGGTGATGAATTAAGAAGCTAAAACATGTTCAAGAGTTACTGAAAAACAAGTGAGAGTATCTGTTAGTAACGAACTGGTAACTACCGAAATAAAAATCTGGTTATAATCTGCTTTGGGAGACAGCAGAGAAGCTAATGTACTTGAACTGAAACTGTGTGTTTTTCCTGGTGTCTATCATGTATCGTACTCACCTAGGATAAGAGTTAGCGCACTGATGCATTGGGTGATTAATGTGCCAATGACTTCAGTGTTAACCAAATCAGTTAATGGGTGCAACACAATTCTGTACACTTCAGTTAACAATAAATCAATGCAGAAACAAGTTAAAAAAAATTCTGCAACTCTCCTCCTCTATAGAATCGAATTCAGAAACATGTTAAAGGTCGTATTGGCTCAGTAATAAACTTAGAAGCTTACTAATACACTAGACAGATTGTTAATAAACTGGGAATGCTAGAAAAGACAATTAACATGTTAAAAGAGAGGTTACCAACCAAAGTGAGCAGGATTAGGTTTCAGTTTCAGTATAAGGAATGTTCAGTGCTATTAACAATATTGTTTGGGTTGTTTTGGGTCGAAATTCTTGATAAAACCCTTAACCCCATGTGTAAACAATGAGGGGGAAGTTAGTAGTCAGTTAGGGAATGAAAAGGCAGATAGAAAAGAAGATACCCGATTTTGGGGTTTGCAATTCTGCAGTTTTACTGGTTCAGTATAAGGGCATTTCAGGGGTGTTATCAGTGTTGCATTGAGTTGTTTTTGAGTACAAAACTGTCCTAAACACTTAGCTACTTGGGTAAAAGCTTTAGGTAGAAGTACAAACCTGATTAATGAACAATAAGAAAAAAATAAAAGAGGAATAGAATGTAGAGATTATGCTAAACAGTGATCTCAGTTTTTCACGAATTTTGATTCTGGATAACTGAATTTAATGGGAGTTGGTAGTGTTGGGTTGGGTTGATCTGAAGCGGAAAACCTTGCTAAACAATTTGAGGGAAGTAGTGAGTCAGATCAATGAATAGACAGAAAGATAGAGGAAGAGAAAAAAAAACAGTTTGGGTGACAGTTTTCAGATTCTGTACTTGCTCTTTGTATCAGTTTAAGGTAGTTCTGTGGAATTATCAACAATGTGGTGGGTCTGCCCCGAGGCTAAAACTGTACTAGATGCTTAACTAAATAGCTAGATAACTTAGGGGACCCTCGAAACCAAAAATCATGAACAAACTGCAGGACACAATAGAGGATATCAGTTATGTTTTTCTGTCAGTTTTACAGCTCTTATTTCTCAGCTCAGTATAAGAAACTTCAGAGGCATAGACCCTGTTGCCTTGAGTTTGTCTAAGGATTGAAAACTATACTAAGACTCCTAACTAAGGAGCTAAATAGTCTGGGGATGTAGACAAACAAAGCAAGGAACTAATAGAAAGACAAAACAGAACTAGAACATATCTCAGTTTTTATCAGTTTTGGGTTGGTTTCAAGCTTTAGTTTTTGTAGTTTTATTCAGTCTGTGTGATGGAGTTCTAAGGGGTGTTAACCATGTCATTTTGGGGTCTGTCTCAAACTTAAGAGCAGGATCATACACTAAACTACCTGAATTAGAAATAAGGTAGGAGTTAGAAGTCATGCCACTGAGCAGAAAAGAAAACAAAAGAAAGAAATTTGCATCAGCTTAAGATTTTGGGTTACGGATTTCTGTTATGTGTGAATAATTTGCAGGGATTGCCTAGGCTGTTTTGGGTTTGTGTCGAAGTTGTAAGCTCGGTAATACACCTAGAAAAGTGGGCAAACCAGGGGGGAAATCGGACAGAAATAGACTACAAAACAGAAGGTAAAATTTAAGTGAGACTACCTGTTGGGTTTGAGTTTTCATTTTCTGTTTGGTTCCGTATAACATTGTACAGAAAGACTTGGATCAGTGGTATTAAGTTGCCAATGAATCTAAAACACATTTAACATACCTTAGTAAGTCTATGAGTGCATTGGGTGAATTAGAAACCAGATTGAATGGCAGAAACGTGAGCAAACAGAAAAGAGAGAAAGGGGAGAATGTCAGTTTCTGATTTTGACGTTTGCTTGAAGAATTATGCTCTCTGTATATTCATGTTGCAGAGGGTTCATGAGGGTTGTATTGGATGTTAAAGGACCTGAAACACTTCCACTACACTTAAGTAAAGATGTGAACACTTTGAGGGAGATTAGAAATCAGGGTAATACACTGACATAAGAAGCAGAAAGAGGTGCACTAATTCAGTTTTGTTTCAGAGTTTCATTAGTATGTTGTTCTGTGTAATTAGTTACAACAACTATATAAGTGTTTTATTGGGTTGAGAATGAACTTATAACCTCCCTACTCCACCTAACCATGTGTGTTAACCTTTGGGGAAGATGGGAAGTCAAGATCCATGAGCAAAGAAAAAGGGGTGGAAGTAAGGATATCAGAATTGATATTTCAGTTTCGTTGTGGTTGTCTCAGTATAACTGTCACAATAGGTGTAAGTGGGATTGCAATGGCTTGCTAACAAACTTAAGAGCTAGCTAATACACTAAAGGAGGTTTGTGAACACTTGGGAAGATAGAGAAGCAACTTAATGCAGTACAATGGGAAACTAAGTGGGATTGCTTGAGTTGGTGTTCAGTTTTTCTATGTTTTGATGTTTCAGCTTCTGATTGAGTGTTTCAGTGGGGGCAACTTCCCAAGGTGCTAAGGGTGTGATGTTAGCTTAATAATGCACCCAAATCATAGCTAATACCTTTATCTAAGTTGGTGAAACATTTCGAGAGGATTAAACCTCAGTGGATACCTTAAAATGTGGGGTTAAGTGAGATTCAACACCGAAATTATGTTGCGACTTTATAAGCTTGTGGGATTCAGTATAGATGGGTATCCAGTTGGTTAGTGGTGCTACATTAGGAAATGGGTTACGAATATAAAACCGTGCTAAGATGCCTAGTAACAGTGGTACAGTTTAGGCAGTTTGAAACTAAATCCTTGGTCTAAGAATGGGAAATAACCAAGTTAATGAGCATGGAAGTGGAGAA
Source organism: Limonium bicolor (assembly GCA_023374045.1). Classification (NCBI taxonomy): domain Eukaryota; kingdom Viridiplantae; phylum Streptophyta; class Magnoliopsida; order Caryophyllales; family Plumbaginaceae; genus Limonium; species Limonium bicolor. The sequence continues at coordinate 444,480,570 of CM041777.1, forward strand.
GTATTCCTTAGTTGTTGAGTATCAACACGTAACCATTGGGTTGGTCTAAGAGGGATTAATAATATAAGGTCTAGAATTATAACCTGATCAATAAATCGAAACAATGCACACTTATAGGAATTCGAAAGGTAATTAGGACTAATACTAGAGAATATGAGAGGATTATATTGGGACAAGTTCGAGGTACCTTAACTAGAGAATATGTGTGGTCCGTATGTTGGCGTGTTACACGGCTTGTTTGCTGTGTGCCTTTTTTGACAATGACCACAAGACTAATGCATGAAAACGGATGTTTGTTTACCGTGCTTACTTATCTGCTGTGAGCTTGTGTAAAGCATGTGAATGGATTGGTTATTTATCTTGCTTATTCGCTTGCTATATTCTTGTTATACTTTGCTTGCGCGCACTCAGTAATTTAGTCACTTCTCGGTTACGAAAGACCACGTGACGAAACTCATTAAATGTCACAATAACCAAGGAAATTACTTAAATCAAGGAAACTCCTCTTAACTATAGAGGGATACTAATGACACCCACAATGGTGTCGAGCTATCAACGATAATGATAAGCCAATACCAGTTAAAAATACATAGGGAGGCGGACCCTTTATATCAGGGGCACAGGCCCATAACATTAAAAATAAATAGGGAGGCGGACCCTTTGTATCCGGGGCAGAGGCCCATAACATTAAAAATAAATAGGGAGGCGGACCCTTTGTATCTGGGGCAGAGGCCCATAACATTAAAAATAAATAGGGAGGCGGACCCTTTGTATCCGGGGCAGAGGCCCATAACATTAAAGATAAATAGGGAGACGGACCCTTGGTATCCGGGGCAGTGGCCAGTAACATTTAAAACAATAGGGAGAGCTATCCTGGGGTCTAGAGATGACCCCTCTTTCTCGACGCATGACGCCAGGACTGGAGGATTAGCGAGCACATCCTGGGGTCTAGAGATGACCCCTCTTTCTCGACGCACGACGCCGGGAATGGAGGATTGGCTATGGAGAAGAAGTTCTCTAAATTGTGGTGATAAGAGAATTCACAAATAATCCTTAAAGAAACAAGGAATGATTAGCACCTACATAATAGAGCCTTGGGATCTAATCTATATCCCCAGACTCGGTGCCAGAGAATAAAGGAAAACTTGTGCAATGAGACCAAGCAAATAAGAAAAAATTCATAAATGTGATCCTTTAAGAAACAAGGGCTGAATCGCACCTACATAATAAAGTCTCGGGATCTAACCTATAACCCCTGACTCGGTGCAAGAAAAGGAAGGTAAACTTGTGTAATGAGAACAAGAAAACAATATGTAATCTCTTAAATGATCCCATATTGAGGATCGCCGGTATAATATACCTACGCACACGTCCTATTAATTACTTGATTGTTGTTGCTACATTAGCAGCTTATTGTGCTGGGTTGCGTGTTTGACGTTGCAATGCTACTTGCAAGTTGTGCTTGGTTGTTTGTTGACAGTGCTATGCTACCTTTAAGTGTGTGTATGTTATCATGAGGAAGTGTGGTGTGCTTTACTGCTTTATTACAGCATGTAACCGGACCTAATAATATTCGACCAAGTAGTCGTGTAGCCCGGCAACATACGGGCTACACATATTCATACTCAGCGTAGTTTGCTGAGTCTTTTACAACCCAATTTTTACAGGTATTGAGCCGGATGATAACGGAGCGTAGGCGGGATGGATATCATGGGTGTAGTCCATCTGGGCATAACTTTGAGTTTTGAGCAGTGTGTTTAATGTATGGTTTATTACTAAACCCTGGATGTACCTTTCGATTTATGAATTGGTAATTATGTTGGAGACACTTGGTATTTGGGAGTTGTATTTTATGTTGTATATGAGTTTTGATAGAGGGATGTTTCCAGTCATACAGACCGTAACTTGGTGTTGGAAGAGTGGTCGTGTCAACCAACTGGGTGATTGGCGTCTGTGACACCCGGATGGAGTTTATTCCGCTGCATAGTTAACTTGTAATATGGCTAGGAGCGTTGTTCATACGGTTGGATGTTTATTCGGCGGTGTTACAATACTAGACATTTAGAATTCCCTAAGCTAATGAAGGATATCGAGAGAGATACTTCTAGGCTAATCTATGAGATAGTGAAATGACTCCGAGAGAGGAGTTTTGGGAATTTGAGTAGTCCGGTAGAGAACCGGACATTTGAGAATTTGAGGAGCTAATTGTATAGCCCCATTTGTATTTGTAAGCCCGGTGGTGGGTCTTGTGTATGACCCTGCCCGGAGGTCATGGGTAATGACTTAAAATATACCCTTGAGTATTGTATTGAGATTTGAGAATTTGATCTGAGAATTTGAGTATTGGAGTATTGAATTGAGAATTGAGAATTGAGATTGAGCTTGAGGATAGATCTGAAAGACTTGAGAATTGAGTTTGAGTATTGTAAAACTTGCTTGAGTTTGAGAGTAAGAGAATTTGAGTAAGAGTACCCAAGAGAGTGGGTAAGACAATGAGTAATTGAGAAGGCATAGTGAGGTAGAACCCACAAGCCTAAGTATAAGATATATTAAACTAACCTCTTCATGTATGTGTTAGTGAAATACCCAAAGTTTCTAAAGGATGATTTACTTTGCTAATTAGGTCCTAATGAGCTATTAAGCATATTTAAATCCTCATATTGGCATAAGTACACATTAGGACCAGAAAAGTTCTTAATAGCACTTCTTGTATTGTTTTAAAAGTAGCTAGCTAGAATGCTCCAATAACATTGTGACAACCAAGCTAGTTGGTGATGCAGCAGCTAGCTTATGTAGTAAACACACAAGTAGGTGATGCAGCTGCTTGGGAAAGCTAGCAAGCAAGTAGGTGACTCATCAAGCTAGTAAGCAAGTAGGTGACTCAGCAAGCTAGCAAGCTAGTAGGACGTCTTAAGAACGACCAAGCTAGTAGGCAAGTAGGACGTCTTTAAGCATGAGGTGGCAAGCATGAGGTGGCAAGCACGAGGTGGCAAGCACGAGGTGTCAAATTAGCATTGGTTAACACTAGGACCAATAGGAGCCCGACACCTATGCAGCATAGTAGAAGGTGTCACCACACTATTAGACCACACCTTGGACCAATGAGAATAGGTTGCTGCCCACTTCCCTTAGTCAGCCCATGTGTTGTCTTTCTTATATTAAGCCTTATTATGAGCCAATCAGAAGCTAGCAAATGGAGCCTAAGGTGTCACCACTTAGAAGTTTACTTAATCAAGGAGGAAATTGACAAGGATCAGCCCTTGCCTATATATAACCCACGTTCATACTCCATTCTCTTCATCCCACTCTTGTGTTCCTGCCTCCATTAAGAAGAGAAAGAAGAGAAGAGAGCTTACATTGCTTACCACTTCAGCCGAGAGCAAAAGAGGAAGAGGAGAGGAACCTTTGACTTACTTAAATCATTCATCCATCATCTAGATCTCCTACAGCCAGTTTAGAAGAGAGCAAGAAGGAAACCTACCTTGGGAGGTAACCTCTGGTCGTAAAAGAAGAGAGGACTGGAAGCTCCATAGTTGCCATTTCCAAGGTGCTCCAAGCTGTTCAAGGGTGCCTTAGATTCCTAGCAAAGTTCTGCAAGGTTTTAGAGAGGTTTTCTTCATCAATTTTCAAGGTAACTTCATGGTTACCATCCCTTAATAAATCTGTATGTTGTACAGGAGTATTACCCCTATATTATCTAATTAAAATTCGTAGGTATTTATTAGCCTAAAGCTAGAAAAGTTAGAAAAGTGTTTTAAGGAAGAAAAGGATGTGTTTACAACCTACCTTTGATTACTGATTGCTTAAGAGCTTGTTTATGGTGTTTTGCTGCTGTTTAGTAAGTGGGAATAACCTAGAGGTAATTATGATTGTTCTGGATGATCTTTAGTCTAATCTGGTGTTGTTATAATCTAGGATAAATGGTGTCTTAAAGAGTTTTGTTTAAACACCAGATTTGTGGGTGGAATTCTAGAGCATTAATCAAGTGTTTTAGGTGCTTAGCTAACCTAGAACCTATCTGATTGTTATGGCCGAGTAACATAGATGAAAGTATAGAATTTATTTAAGATGTTAAGTGTGATTACTAGAAGAGCTAATCTGGTGAATTAGATGTCTAGTACAACCGCTTTCAGTTGGAAGTTAATTAGTGTAAACTAGATGTGTCCTAGGGCTAAAAACATGATTGTTGATTATTCTGGTCATTAGCAACCTATTATGGCAGAATTGGCCATGAACTATTAAAGAGATGTATAGCATGATTTTAGGATGAAGATGATAGTTTAAACTAAGGTCTTAAAGTCTTAAAGTCTAATATGTTAGGAACTTGTATTTACGTTTTAGAAGGTTGTTTATGGTTGGATTAACTCCTAAGCTAATCTGGTTAATATTGTGACCGAAAATGTTAGGAACCAATTATGCTTTGATTCAGGTTGTAATTTATAGTTAAATTATGTCTTAAGCTAATCTGGATGAGATAGTTAATAATAGAACTGAAATGGATATGATTTGTTTGTTTGATCAAGACTTGGTCTTAAGGTATGATTTATGGTTGTTTGAGTTGTTAAGCTGAGATATTTGATGCTGTGTGACCTGGCCGAAGGTGCCATGTAAGATTATGTGATCATAGCCTTTCCTTAAGTGTGTTTGATTATTGTTATGTCCTTGTGTTTGAAATTATGAAATGGGCTTTGTTAAGTAACTTGACTATTGATTCTTGTTATACTTTAAATTGTTATATTCTGATTAATGAGGATTCAATGAGTAACTCATTGGAATGGATTGTTGAGATATATGGCCATATGTGGAACTTGAGCAGTAACTGCCTTCTTATGAATTATTGGACTCATGGTATGCCTTGGGCTCCATGAGATGCTTCATGGTTTCCTACACTATAGTTTAAAGGTACTATAGGGGGTGTGCACATCTTTTAGGGCCTGGAGTGCGTTTGGGAAAGGTTGGATCGCCTCAATGATCGGGATTCGTCCCTTGAACTGATTTGTGTGGAATGGAGAAATTGATGACTAAGGAAAATATGTGAATTGATTAACATGTACTTGTGCAGGTTTGGATGCCTTATTGTTAATGCTTGAACTCTTGGTTGAGCAAAGTTTGTGTATATACCATCAAGTACTTTACTAAGTTATTTTCTGATGGTAGCTTTGATTTTACTCAGCTTTGCTGACTTTTTGGCTTTATGCCCTGTGGTTTTTCTCTGTGTATGAATGACCACAGATGCAGGAAATGAAGAAGCTTCTCCTTAGTTGTGGAGACATCCGAGAGTGTGGGCTTTTGGGGCTAGAAGACCATCACTTTAGTCTCTTTTGGTTTCTAGATTAATGTATTAGGTTGTTCTATAACTTATGTAACAAAGTTGGTTTGGTTGTAAATTAAGCCTAAGCATTCACATGGTTGTGAATGTGGCGGTAACGTCCTATAAGACTTATGCTTCCGCTTTATTAATCTGAGCAAGTTTATTATCATATGGTTAGTAATTTAGGGGCGTTACAAAGTGGTATCAGAGCATGGTTGCTCGTGATAAGGATTAAAAATGAAATTAGGATGGGATATGGGGCTGTGAGAGTAAGGCACGTGTTTGCTCCTGTTGTGTTAACTAACCTGCAGGAATATGGAGTTTAATACTCTTATCTGCTTGATTGTTATTAATGTTTGAGGGAATGTGTATGTGTTAGTAACCTTTGTGTTGCCAAGATTAGATGGCAGCTAATATCCAAGAGATGGCTCAAGCAATGGCTGCAGCAATGGCACAGCTAGAAGCAAACAGGAATAATGTTATGCGTCAGATAACTGCGATGAAACCCGAGAGTTTCCATGGGCAGGAAGATCCTCAGATTCTAGAGGGATGGCTACGAGAATTTGATAAAGTCTTTGAGGCAGTGGGCTGCCCCGAAGATAGAAAGGTAGGATGTGCTGCCTATTACTTCAAAGATGAAGCAGACCTATGGTGGGGAGCTGTAAAAGAGGGTTGTCTTCAACAACCTGGTTTTGGATGGATGGAATTGAAAACATTGATGAGGACTCGCTTTTACCCGGATCATCTAAAAGAAAGAAGCAACAAGAATTTCTGAACCTGCAACAACGATCTATGTCGGTAGCTGAGTACCGGACCAGATTTCTGGAACTAGCTAGGTTCGCTCCAAACCTAGTCCCTGATGAAGAGTCTAAGGCAAGAAAATTTAGACTTGGGCTGAATTTTCGAATTCGGGAGTTCATGGCGGGATCAACTTATGAAACATTACAAGAAGCTTATGAGAAGGCTGCCAGCATTGAGATGGTACAGCATGAAAGAAGGGAGTTCCATGAAGGGAAGAAAAAGAGGCCCTTTGGTGGACCAGCTGAGGGGTCGGATGTAAAGAAGCCCAATCTCAATCAAAAGACAAGATTCAGTGGAGGTATCCAGAGCAAGGGTAAGGAGACATCTTCCACAGCACCAAGTGGAAGAACTTATAACTGTAGGAGATGTCAGAAGAATCATCCCGGAAAAGATTGTGAAGGGAGGTTTGTGACTTGTAACCACTGTGGAAAGCTGGGGCATCGGGCCTATGAATGTTTCGAAACCCTGAGTCAAGAAGCTTCAAGAAAGGCATGCCACCGGTTAGCCAGACAAACTCAATACCTTTAAAGCAGCTTCTGGGGTTGGGGGTGGACAAAGTAGCAGTAAAGGGGCTGAAAAGAATGAGAACAAGTACAAGAAGTCTGGAGCCTGAATGTGTGAATGAATCAGAGGCTAGAGCTCAGGGAAATGTCATTACAGGTATTTTCCCTGTTCATGGATTAGAAGCACATGTTTTATTCGACTCCGGTGCCACATACTCTTTTGTTTCTACTGCTTTCATGAGGAAATTGAATTAGTCCAATATTTCTTGTGTGAATATTTGTGTGACTATACCATCGGGGGAAAAGGTAAAATGCTCTGAGGTTATAGAGAATATGAATATTCTTGTTCAAGGAGTAGGTTTCCCAGCTGACTTGGTAGTATTTGAAGGCTTGGAATTTGATATTATATTGGGGATGGATTGGCTGCAATGGTACAAAGGGCGGTTAGATTGTTATGAACAACGGATTTTGTTAAAGAGTCCTTCAGGGCAACGGGTATCATACAGGAAGATAGTAAGGCAGCCAAAGGTGAAGATCATTTCTGCCATCTCCATGGCAGCAGAAGTTAGAAAAGGAAAACAAGTGTACTTGTGTTACGTACGAGATCTAAATGAAAAGAGAAATCAGCTTTCTGAAATTCCTATTGTTGCTGAGTACCCGGACGTGTTCCCAGAAGAGATTCCCGGAATGCCACCCAAAAGAGAAGTTGAATTTTGCATCGACTTAGTGCCAGGAACCGGACCAATAGCAAAAGCACCCTATCGAATGGCACCAGTGGAGATGAAGGAATTAAAAGCTCAGTTAGAGGAGTTATTGGAGAAAGGGTATATAAAACCTAGTGTATCACCCTGGGGTGCTCCAGTTCTGTTTGTAAAGAAGAAGGATGGGGGCCTTCGACTCTGCATTGACTACAGGGAACTAAACAAAGTAACCATTAAGAATAAGTATCCACTACCTCGAATTGATGATTTGTTTGACCAATTGAAGGGAGCTAGTGTCTTCTCCAAAATTGATTTAAGATCGGGCTACCACCAGATAAGGGTAGCTGAGCAAGATATTCCAAAACAGCATTTCGAACGAGGTATGGCCATTACGAATTTACGGTAATGCCATTTGGCCTAACTAATGCTCCTGCAGTGTTTATGGATCTGATGAACCGGGTCTTCACTCAATATTTGGATAGTTTTGTTGTGGTGTTTATTGATGATATCTTGATTTACTCCAAGAACCAGGAAGATCATGCCGAGCATTTAAGAAAGGTGTTAGAATTACTACAAGTACATAAGTTATATGCAAAGCTGTCTAAATGTGATTTTTGGTTGAAAGAAGTGGCTTTCTTGGGCCATATTATCTCGAGTGAAGGTATAGCAGTGGATCCCTCAAAGATTGAAGCTGTGAAGGAATGGCCTCGTCCTACCAATGTTACAGAGGTTAGAAGTTTTCTGGGGCTTGCGGGCTATTATAGGAGATTTGTCAAGGATTTCTCCAAAATTGCTAGGCCGTTGACAAACTTAATGAAGAAATCTGTTGGATTTGAGTGGAGTGACCAATGTGAGCAGTCATTCCAGCAACTAAAGACTAGATTAACTAGCTCCAGTGTTAACATTACCAGAAGGAGTGGATGGCCTGGAGGTCTACTGTGATGCCTCGAAGTTTGGTCTGGGTTGTGTTCTAATGCAAAATAGGCGAGTGATAGCCTATGCCTCTAGGCAATTGAAGAAACATGAAGAAAATTACCCCACTCACGACCTTGAGCTTGCAGCAGTAGTATTTGCTCCAAAAATCTTGAGACATTATTTATATGGAGTCACTTGCAAAATCTTCACCGACCATAAGAGCTTAAAATATATATTCACTCAAAAGGAGCTGAATATGAGGCAGAGAAGATGGTTAGAGTTTGTCAAAGATTATGATCTAGATATTCAATACCACGAAGGCAGGGCAAACCTTGTAGCTGATGCTTTAAGCAGAAAAAGAAGTCATTCAACAGCAGCCATGTGGATCCTCCCAGATAAGTTGTATGAAGATATTCGTAGGCTTAACATGGAGTTAGTAGTTAGTGGAGAAGAAGCACAATCAAGTAGTCTACACCAAATGTCCATTTCTCTGGATATATTCGAAGAGATCCGGAAAAACCAGTCAGGAGATGAGAAACTTGAACAAATCAAGAGGAAAATTTTAGAAGGAAAAGCTACAGATTTTAAGATCCATAAAGATGGAAGCTTAAGGTTCAAAGGTCGGTGGTGCATTCCTAAGAGCTGTGGGGAGATCAAGAACAAGTTGATGCAAGAAGCCCATCAATCACCCTACTCCATACATCCAGGAGGTAATAAGTTGTATAAGGATTTAAAGAAACAGTTTTGGTGGCCAGGAATGAAACGTGAAGTTGCTGAGTTTGTAGCTAGATGTTTAACTTGCCAGAAAGTAAAGTTTGAGCATAGTCGACCAGGAGGCTTAGTGCAACCATTGGAAGTACCAGCTTGGAAATGGGATTCCATATCTATGGATTTTATAGTGGGACTACCTTTAACTAGGTCAGGAATGAATCAAATTTGGGTTGTTGTGGATCGACTCACCAAAACAGCCAGATTTATACCAATGCGAGATACTTGGACAATGGATAAGTTAGTTGCTACTTACATCAAGGAAATTGTCAGATATCATGGAGTTCCTACAAGTATAGTATCTGATAGGGATTCTAGGTTTCAAAGTCGTTTCTGGCAGAGCTTTCAGAAAGCTATGGGTTCTCAGTTAAAGTTCAGTACTGCCTTTCACCCCGCAACAGATGGACAAACAGAAAGAACAATTCAAACATTAGAAGATATGTTGAGAGCTTGTATTATGGACTACCAAGGTACGTGGACTGATCATCTCCATTTGATAGAATTTTCATACAACAACAGTTACCATAGTAGCATTGGAATGGCTCCATATGAAGCTCTATACGGAAGAAAGTGTAGAACTCCACTATGTTGGGATGACATCTCAGAAACAGTTTTGTTAGGACCAGAAATGATTGAAAACATGATTCAGCAAGTGAAACTCATCCAGCAAAGGATGAAAGCTGCACAGGATCGACATAAGTCTTATGCTGATAAAAAGAGAAAGTTTTTGGAATTTACAGCGGGAGAGAAAGTATTCTTGAAGGTATCTCCAACCAAGGGAGTCATGAGATTTGGGAAGAAAGGGAAGCTTAGCCCTAAATACATTGGCCCTTATGAAGTTTTAGAACGAGTGGGAACTTTGGCATACCGATTAGCATTACCAACAGAATTAGACAAGGTACACAACGTTTTCCATGTTTCTCAGTTGAAGAAGTATATACACCATCCATCACATGTCATTCAACCTGAAAAAGTCCAGATTGACCCATCTTTGTCATATGAGGAGGTTCCAATACAAATATTGGACACAAAGGTCAGAGAGACACGATCAAAGACTACAAAAATGGTGAAAGTCCTTTGGACCAACCATAAAGTTGAGGAAGCAACTTGGGAAACAGAGGATTTTATGAGAACAAGATATCCAGAACTTTTTGATGAATCCTAGGTAACATTTATAGTTACGAGGTCGTAACTTAAAATTTAGGGGGAGTGACTTCGATACTCTTATTCTTGATATCTTGGTATGAATATGTTATGACCCTTTTTCATGAATGTTCTTTGTTTATGCTTGATTACTTGGTGTGAATACTTAATTGTTTATTAGTTGAGTTATAGTTTTAATGTATGAATGATCTTGGGAATAGTTGGAGCTTCGGGGTCGAAGCTTTTCTTAAGGGGGAGTGAATGAAATACCCAAAGTTTCTAAAGGATGATTTACTTTGCTAATTAGGTCCTAATGAGCTATTAAGCATATTTAAATCCTAATATTGGCATAAGTACACATTAGGACCAGAAAAGTCCTTAATAGCACTTCTTGTATTGTTTTAAAAGTAGCTAGCTAGAATGCTCCAATAACATTGTGACAACCAAGCTAGTTGGTGATGCAGCAGCTAGCTTATGTAGTAAACACACAAGTAGGTGATGCAGCTGCTTGGGAAAGCTAGCAAGCAAGTAGGTGACTCATCAAGCTAGTAAGCAAGTAGGTGACTCAGCAAGCTAGTAGGACGTCTTAAGCACGACCAAGCTAGTAGGCAAGTAGGACGTCTTTAAGCACGAGGTGGCAAGCATGAGGTGGCAAGCATGAGGTGGCAAGCACGAGGTGGCAAGCACGAGGTGTCAAATTAGCATTGGTTAACACTAGGACCAATAGGAGCCCGACACCTATGCAGCATAGTAGGAGGTGTCACCACACTATTAGACCACACCTTGGTCCAATGAGAATAGGCTGCTGCCCATTTCCCTTAGTCAGCCCATGTGTTGCCTTTCTTATATTAAGCCTTATTATGAGCCAATCAGAAGCTAGCAAATGGAGCCTAAGGTGTCACCACTTAGAAGTTTACTTAATCAAGGAGGAAATTGACAAGGATCAGCCCTTGCCTATATATAACCCACGTTCATACTCCATTCTCTTCATCCCACTCTTGTGTTCCTGCCTCCATTAAGAAGAGAAAAGAGAAGAGAGCTTACATTGCTTACCACTTCAGCCGAGAGCAAAAGAGGAAGAGGAGAGGAACCTTTGACTACTTAAATCATTCATCCATCATCTAGATCTCCTACAGCCAGTTTAGAAGAGAGCAAGAAGGAAACCTACCTTGGGAGGTAACCTCTGGTCGTAAAAGAAGAGAGGACTGGAAGCTCCATAGTTGCCATTTCCAAGGTGCTCCAAGCTGTTCAAGGGTGCCTTAGATTCCTAGCAAAGTTCTGCAAGGTTTTAGAGAGGTTTTCTTCATCAATTTTCAAGGTAACTTCATGGTTACCATCCCTTAATAAATCTGTATGTTGTACAGGAGTATTACCCCTATATTATCTAATTAAAATTCGTAGGTATTTATTAGCCTAAAGCTAGAAAGTTAGAAAAGTGTTTTAAGGAAGAAAAGGATGTGTTTACAACCTACCTTGATTACTGATTGCTTAAGAGCTTGTTTATGGTGTTTTGCTGCTGTTTAGTAAGTGGGAATAACCTAGAGGTAATTATGATTGTTCTGGATGATCTTTAGTCTAATCTGGTGTTGTTATAATCTAGGATAAATGGTGTCTTAAAGAGTTTTGTTTAAACACCAGATTTGTGGGTGGAATTCTAGAGCATTAATCAAGTGTTTTAGGTGCTTAGCTAACCTAGAACCTATCTGATTGTTATGGCCGAGTAACATAGATGAAAGTATAGAATTTATTTAAGATGTTAAGTGTGATTACTAGAAGAGCTAATCTGGTGAATTAGATGTCTAGTACAACCGTTTCAGTTGGAAATTAATTAGTGTAAACTAGATGTGTCCTAGGGCTAAAAACATGATTGTTGATTATTCTGGTCATTAGCAACCTATTATGGCAGAATTGGCCATGAACTATTAAAGAGATGTATAGCATGATTTTAGGATGAAGATGATAGTTTAAACTAAGGCTTAAGGTCTTAAAGTCTAATATGTTAGGAACTTGTATGTACTATTTTAGAAGGTTGTTTATGGTTGGATTAACTCATAAGCTAATCTAGTTAACATTGTGACCGAAAATGTTAGGAACCGATTATGCTTTGATTCAGGTTGTAATTTATAGTTAAATTATGTCTTAAGCTAATCTGGATGAGATAGTTAATAATAGAACTGAAATGGATATGATTTGTTTGTTTGATCAAGACTTGGTCTTAAGGTATGATTTATGGTTGTTTGAGTTGTTAAGCTGAGATATTTGATGCTGTGTGACCTGGCCGAAGGTGCCATGTAAGATTATGTGATCATAGCCTTTCCTTAAGTTGTTTGATTATTGTTATGTCCTTGTGTTTGAAATTATGAAATGGGCTTTGTTAAGTGACTTGACTTGATTCTTGTTATACTTTAAATTGATATTCTGATTAACGAGGATTCAATGAGTAACTCATTGGAATGGATTGTTGAGATATATGGCCATATGTGGAACTTGAGCAGTAACTGCCTTCTTATGAATTATTGGACTCATGGTATGCCTTGGGCTCCATGAGATGCTTCATGGTTTCCTACACTATAGTTTAAAGGTACTATAGGGGGTGTGCACATCTTTTAGGGCCTGGAGTGCGTTTGGGAAAGGTTGGATCGCCTCAATGATCGGGATTCGTCCCTTGAACTGATTTGTGTGGAATGGAGAAATTGATGACTAAGGAAAATATGTGAATTGATTAACATGTACTTGTGCAGGTTTGGATGCCTTATTGTTAATGCTTGAACTCTTGGTTGAGCAAAGTTTGTGTATATACCATCAAGTACTTTACTAAGTTATTTTCTGATGGTAGCTTTGATTTTACTCAGCTTTGCTGACTTTTTGGCTTTATGCCCTGTGGTCTTTTCTCTGTGATTGTGTGAATGACCACAGATGCAGGAAATGAAGAAGCTTCTCCTTAGTTGTGGAGACATCCGAGAGTGTGGGCTTTTGGGGCTAGAAGACCATCACTTTAGTCTCTTTTGGTTTCTAGATTAATGTATTAGGTTGTTCTATAACTTATGTAACACAAAGTTGGTTTGGTTGTAAATTAAGCCTAAGCATTCACATGGTTGTGAATGTGGCGGTAACGTCCTATAAGACTTATGCTTCCGCTTTATTAATCTGAGCAAGTTTATTATCATATGGTTAGTAATTTAGGGGCGTTACAGTTAGTGTTTGTGTTCGATGTTGAACCTTGATTGTGCCAATATACGTATATAATGTATTATTGTCTTGCATGCTGTTTGAATTAAAATGAACCGCATGTTCTCGACCAAAGTAGTCGGCGTACCCCCGTTAGGACGCGGGGTATGCGAATTTCATATGCAGCAATTTGCTGAGCCCCTTGAGGCACCATTTTTATTTTCCAGGTACATGGAAGCCGATCACCGTTCGAGAGTAGGACGGGGTTGCTATAAAAGCATGGGTAGTTGATTAGTAAAGGTTGTAATTATTTGAAATGTTGATCTGTAAGCCCGGATTGTTACCGGCAACTTGATGATTGTAGAAACTCGGTATAGTATTGATCGGATTGTAACACCTCTACCGCTAATACCGTCATTACTGTACAATTACATACCTTTGCAGCGGATATTACATACACAACGGCGGGTGTACAATGTCGTTAGTCACCCACGTGACTAACAAGACGAGTTACAATCCTACATACTATCGGTCTGATGAATATGAACATACCGAGTACTCTACACAATACATTACTTCCCATTGTATACTCAACCATAATTCAAATACAACTCCAGTACAATACTATACCGAGTCTACTACAATCCTTAAATTACCGATATAGTTTGGACTTCCAAATTCGCAATATATTACAAATACAATCCCCATTACTCAACTACCCATGCTTATGTAGCAACCCTGTCCTACTCTCGAACGGTGTTCAGCTTCAAGTACCTGGAAAAATAAAAATGGGGCCCCAAGGGGCTCAGCGAAATTGCTGCATATGAAATTCGCATATACCACGTGCTAACCGCGGTACGCCGACTACTTTGGGTCGGACATACATGGAGTTCGTTTTACATGCATACATACATACTAATACTACGACAATACAATCAACATTACTCCCTTGGGAGACGATTTGTCAGTCAAGTGTTCATTTAGTTATTCGTTCATCCGGTTTCATCGGATGCTCTCTTTCATCTTACTTACACGTTGCTTTACTCACACTGCACTCAGTAGCTTACTCATTATTTCACTCCTGCTTTACTCAGTACTCACTACTACTAATACTTACTCTTACTCAGTACTCATCGCTTGCTCTCACATACTCAATACTCCATACTCTTTTTCCTTACTCGTACTTACTCATTGCTCGGTACTCATTACATATTCATACTTACTTCTTACTCGATACTCGTTACTTAACTCATACATACACAATACTCATTACTTTGGCCTCCGGGTGGAGTCATACACAAGACTCACCACCGGGCCTACAAATACAAAGGGCTATACTCTTAGCTCCTCAAATACTCAATGTCCATTTTTTTACCGGACTACTCAAATCCCCAACACTCCTCTCTCGGAGTATCTTACAATCTCATGGATTAGCCTAGAAGTATCTCTCTCGATAACCTCCACTAGCTTAGGGAATTACCACCGTTTAGTATCCTCAGATTTAAGGGTTTCCCCAACGTATCGAATACTCTCATGTTCGGGACATTACTTACATCAGTCGGGTCCTCTCATAGTGGGTCGACTAATTGCTAAGGGGTTTGGAGATCCCTCATCATTCTTTACTACTCTCATGGTTCAAGTCTTGCTCTACCATCAATACCTCTATTAGAGGTTACTTATATACATTTCCACTACTTATTGTTTTGTGGATTGTTCATTTGGTTCTCTTACCGTTATCGGGAGGTTACTAATCCCGTCCACTCTCTCACATTCTAGTGAG
The DNA here is from genome assembly GCA_023374045.1 of Limonium bicolor. Lineage (NCBI taxonomy): Eukaryota > Viridiplantae > Streptophyta > Magnoliopsida > Caryophyllales > Plumbaginaceae > Limonium > Limonium bicolor. Next base: position 444,495,660 of record CM041777.1, read on the forward strand.
TTCATTGGTTTGCGTTATCGTTTCTTGGTTCGTTAGTGTTCGTGCGTTTCTACATTTTCGTTAATTCACAACCGGACTCCTACTACGAGTCACTAAACAACGAGACTCATTTATGAGTCGGTCTACACACTGAGTTAAGCCACACTATCAATCAAGAGGGGTTAGCACACACAACATATAGCAAGACATACAATGAAAGGCAATAAACCGTTTTCATGCTTTAGTCTTGATTAGCCCGCATACAGCACACAAATCAACGTAACTCGGTTAGCATACGGGGCATGAGAAAATCATACCTTTCACCGGGGTTAGCTTTACCGTGTGTTCCCTTGTTCCTTGGTTCACACTTGTTCCACTGATAATGTTTCCAACATTGTTATTAATACTATGTTCATACGATACACAAATAATTACTACTCCCGTACTTACCCCGTTATCCCGGTATACTTAGTTTCACTCATGTCAGACTATGTCCTTACTTCCCACTCATTTCCTACACTTGTTTACACCTCTTAGGACCTTTAAATATCACCAAACAAGGCCTTAACAACTTCTAAAACCATTACCAATCAATCCCCCATGTTTAGAGCTCTTTAAAACACTCACGGCTAAATTTTTGGGGTGGTCCGGGACTTGGTCCGTACCCAAGGTCCCGGACCAACTGTAAAAACAACTCTCGGGGACCTCGCTGTGGCAGTGTACCTATCGTTTTGCGGAATAGTGGATTTGTGGGGTTGTCGTACTCTTGGGGACCTCGCTGTGGATAATTGATAGTGTAGTAAATTGACTGAGACTTCTAGCAAACAGTTTTATCATTTTTTTTAGGGAAAGAGTATGATTCAAAGCTAACTTATAAGACAATAATAAAAACAATTAATCAAAACAGAATAGAAATAGAAATTGTAAATCTTTTGTTTTTAAAGAAGCATCCTAGGTTGTTCTGCTCACCTATTTTATTCAATTGTATCAATATAAACTTTCCCACTTTAACAATAAACTCAGGAATCTTAATTAGTTCATTGACCGGTCCTTGTACAATAAACCCTGACTAATTTAAACAACAAGCCGCAATCCTTGCCCAAGTCATTATAAATTACTCGCTTTATTACCAATTCCTATTGGAGACAGATTAACCTATAGGCGAGACACGCTTCTAGTCGTTAACCTGTTTTGACTTCCTTTGTCTAGAACATTGTCTTAGCACCGCATTTCAACAAGAGACTACAAATGTCACTTTAATAATTGTATGAGAAGATTAAAGCGCATTAAGGACAAGAATCAAAATATTGCTTAGATAAATTATAGTGGAAAGCTTACATAACACAATTATATAAAATAGGCTCGCTTCCCAACCTGGGAGGCTAGGTTTATTAATCACACATAATTATAAAAACAAACATTATAAATAAGATAGACATTAAAACAGAGTAAAGTTAAGGAAAGAAATAACTCTATTTGGGGAGAGTTGTTTCGCTTCCGGGCTTGTTTCCGTGATTATGCCGACCTCAAGACGATGATAAACAGGTAGAACGAAGAATAACGAACAAACAGGCAAATATGGGTCCTGTCCGTGTGGGGCCACGCGGACACAAACGCAGACAGCTCTTGTCCGTGTGGGGTCTGTGCGGATACAAACGCGGACACAAATCCGAACACAATCTGGAATTGTGCAGAACGTCGTTCTTCGTCTGGAAATCTGGAAAATAACAACGTAACTCTGTTTGGAGATGTGGAACTTGATCGATGGTGTGGTTGTAGGGATTTTAGGAGGAGAAGAAAAGAAAGAGGAAAAGAAGAAAACTGGAGAATTTGGATTTAGGAAGGGATTTGATGAAGAAGATTGAAGGAGCGTGGGTTTTTATAGAAGCAGAGGAGAAGAAGAAGTTAAGGGAAGATGGGATAGAATGTAGGCGGTGGTGGTAGATGGATAAAATGTAGGCGCCGTAGATGAAGAAGAGGAAAATGGAGAAGACGGCGCCGAAAGTTACAACGCGTGAAATCAGGAATTTGGCGCCGCACTTTACACGTGTCCGCGTTTCTGTCCGCGTGGGGGCTTATGCGGACGTGAGACGTCTGAGTTTCTGTCCGCATACGGACACATATGTCATGGCGAGAATTTATACGTGTCTGAGTTTCTATCCGCGTACGGACACATTTGTCCTAGCGAGATCTGTTTGTGTCCGAGTTTCTATCCGCGTACGAACACATTTCAGTGCGTCCGGGGGTGCGTCCGTGGTACGGACGGGGTACGGACGTGTGTATTTTTTAGTCCGCGTTGCGGACAGGCTTTTATGTCGTGTCCGTGTGGGAGTCCGTAATACGGACGTGTGTCCGAGTCTGCGTCCGTGTTACGGACGTGTGTATTTTCATCTCGTCTTGTCCTGCAAACTTCGACAGGCTCTAGATTCTTCGTTTGAGCTCCGTTTTACTCGCCGTTTGTTGCGTTGCGAAGCTATGTGATTCCAAGACTTTTTCCGGTTTTTGACACATAAAATCTATCAGTTCATATCAAAACATAAATCTAAGGAAAAACATACAATAAGTGAGAAAAACGACAAGAATTGTTTATTAAAATAGGAAGAATTATAGCCCTAAAGATAGATGTATTTCGCACTTATCAATACTCCTATCCAACTCTTATTCTTTAGTTCTTGGTGGGTTTAATCCACTCATTTACACTTCTACTTTCTCCCAAGCACACTTAGGCTCACCAACCTCTCAACATCACCTTAATACTCAGTTTTCTACTGAAATTTCGCCATAACTCCGTTGCTTTCCTAGCCTTGTCCAAAACTCATCTCATCATCAATTTTCTTTCAAATCAATCCTAATCTAGCCACACCCACAAGGGGTCCTACCAGCACACATAGAAATCACAATTTACCAAAACTCCCACAAACAACAATACTAATATACATACTCCAATTACTTGGCTCTAAGGCCTTTATTACACACACACTTTACAAATCCTTCTTAATTCATTCACATACATCTCCATTCCAGTTTTGGGTTCATTCATTTCTTTACCCATTCCCAAAATTCAAATACATTAAATTAGTAGTTAAGGTAGATTTCCTTACCTTGAATATTCAAATCCTCTTTTAAATTCTCCTCTCCTCTTCTTCTCTTGATGCAAAATCGGTCAAGGCAATGTGGTTGCCCAACTCCAACCCAAAATTCAAGTAAATGAATGAGTTTAAGTAAAACACTTAATCTCATTAACTAAGAAGGCTTAAAGCACTAATTAAGAGATTACCTTGTGAAACCCTAGAGTTGGTTTCTTGCCATAAATCGAAGGAGAGGCTCTAATACACCATTGGAGGCTTGGAGAATAGCTCAAATGAAGAAAGAACAATGCATTACAAGGGGGTAAAAATCGGCCTCAGTAGAAGGTGGAGAAAAGATGAGTTTTTCATGGAAATTTTTACCTTAGGAGAAAGAGGAGACTCCAAGCTTCATTTTGATGCCATTTACTCTTCAAATGGGCAAAACCCATGGAGATGAACTTCTTCCTTTTTGAATTTTGAAAAGAGAGGGAGATAGGTCTTGGTGAGAGGAGCAAGAATCTATGCTCGGTTTTTAATTCGGAGCTTTATTGAAGCTTGTACAAGAAGAAGAAGATGAAAGAGTCATGGGAGCTCCTTTGTTGCAGCTCAAATCGTCCAAGGAGGAAGAAGAGATGAAAGAGAGGGGGTGCTCACGGTGGGAAAGGAAAGAATGAGAGGAGAGAGAAGAGGAAAGGTGGGTAAGACCTTAGTGAAGAAGGCGGTGGAGATCTCGCAGCAGCTTGAAGAAAACCCGATACCTAACATCGAAGCCGACACATGTATTGTGAACTTCTACGAGAAAGAGGGAGGATTGGGATTACACCAAGACCGAGATGAGACGACCGAGTCCATCTCCAAGGGAATCCCAGTAGTATCGTTCTCCATTGGTGATGATGCATAATTTCTATACAGTGATCAGAAGAGAATGGACTTAGCACATAAGCTAATCCTAAAGCCAGGAGACGTACTGATATTCGGTGGAGATTCAAGGTTAGTATACAACAGAATCAAGCGGATCAAGCTGAATACCGCACCATCAACCCTAGTTAATACCACCCACATCCGACCGGGACGATTGAACTTGACTTTTAGAGAGTATTGATGTAATGTTGTTAAGTTGTGAGCCATGTATGTAAGATGATGTAATATTTGGTGCATTAATACAAGTGGCATTTTGGTGACATTTTGGCATTCTTCTAAACACTTATCCACTCATTCCTCCTACCAATTTCGATTCAGACCATGAACCCGAGAAGGAAGGTACCCTCAATATCCTCAATATGATACAAGCCAGTAGTTTGGCAATGTCATTACTGGTAAGACTGATAACAAACTAACCATTTCCAATTAAAGAAATTCAAAACCGAAATACTAATCCAAAAATCTCAACCCTCAGGTACCTTTCCTGTAAACGATACCAATGCCACAATCCTTTTCAACACAGGGGCAACCCACTCATTTATATCCTCTTCTTTCATAAAGAGGTTGGGATTGACCCCAGAGCCACTTCCACACTTCTCTGTCACATTGCTATCGAGAGAGAAAGTGACATGTTCGGGACGCCACACTGACCTACGAATCAGCATACGGGGTGAGACCTTTCCAGCTGACTTGATAGAGTTCAGAGGCTTGGGATTCGACATTATTATCGGTATAGATTGGCTACAGAAGCACAAGGCCAGATTACACTGTGCTGAGCATAGATTACTACTCAGAAGCCTGAGTGGCAAGACCGTCACTTACCGCAGCATTCCTAGAGAGCCGACATTCAAGCTGGTATCCGCTCTAGCCTTAATGAAGGAGGTGAGAAAGGGACAACTAGCATACTTATGCTATGTTCACGATACGAGACATGAGGAGTAGATGGAGTTGGACATCCCCATAGTGTCTGACTTCCCTGATCTGTTTCCCGATGAGTTGCCAGGCATGCCGCCTGTGCGAGAGGTGGAGTTCACCATCGATTTAGTACCAGGGACGGGGCAGCTAAGGCGCCCTACAGGATGGCTCCAGCCAAGATGAAAGAATTAAAGGTTCAGCTTGAGGATTTACTAGAGAAGGGATTTATCAGACCGAGTTTGTCTCCATGGGGAGCACCGGTATTATTTGAGAAGAACAAGGATGGGAGTATGAGACTCTACATCGATTACCGAGAGGTGAATGCAGCATCTGTGAAGAATAAACATCATTTACCACGTATCGACGATCTATTCGACCAGTTGAGAGGAGCTTTGTATTCTCAAAGATCGACCTCAGATCAGGCCACCACCAGATTCGTATAGCAGAGGGAGACTGTGAGCCTCTATTTTTGAACCCCATCTTATGTTGATTTGAGTTGATTAGGATCTGGTCGGGTTCTAGGTCCACTTATAACCTAAGTTTAATAACTATGTCATAAAGCATTAATTATTGAATCCTAAGTTAGCTCACTGGAACCTAATTAGAGTCCCCCCTAATTTTGACCTAGGGAAAATTAGGAAAGGAGATTTTGGGTTCGGGGGCTCAATATTCGACTTATTTAGGGTTCAATTACTTTCATTACCCCTCGAAGTCGTTTTTCCTCTACTTAGTTTAATTACGGCCTATTACGAGTCGTTTTAACCTAAGTGCACGAACTTCTGATTTTTTTTTATTTTTAGCATTTTTTTACAAGAAATTAAAGTGAAAACTAAAACTACCTAAACTAGGGTTTCGGAGGCCGAATTAGGTCAAATTTTAATTATGTCTGTAGCCAAGGACCTAATGTCTGAGACCATGGACCCCAGTTAAACAACATGATTATGAAAACCGAATTAAAATAAAAATGAAAACTTGAAAAGCCCGGGGCCACGGGCTGGGTGTCCGTGGGCCCGGACATGTACAGTTAAAAACCCTAAAATTTGAAAAATTGAAAAACAAGAATTCTCGCCACCGTCCGTGGGTGTCTGTGGCCACAGAAAACCCGTCTGTGGTCTCGGACCATAGTTCCTAGGTCACGGACCACCCACGGACAGTGGGTTTTTGGAGGTTCCCGACGGTTTTTTTGGCTCAAAACTTATGCACGTGTAGCCTGAAAGATTTCCAAGATGTTAGTAATCAAAGATTTGCAATTTGAATTCGAATTAAGCATGAAACTTAGCGAACAAGTAACAAGGCAGAAACGAAAACGAATAGCAACACAGAAGCCGAAAGAGTCGGTTTGAACCCAAATTTTGAGATAAGACAAATAAAGTCGTGGGGAGTTTGAAAAGTGAAATTCCTACCTGTTTTACCTTCGAATTCACAATGATTCTTCACGCCGGGATTCATCGGGAGCCTTGTTGATAGCAGATCCGAAAGGACTTCGAACCGGGCTTCTGACCTCTAATTGGTTTTGATGTTCTTCACGTTTTGTTTGTGTTTTGGTGGGATTTTGACGATTGTTGATGCTTTGGGAGTTGGAAAACGAGTTTTAGTGGTGATTTCAGAGGAATTTCAGTATGATTTTGGTGGTCGGGTGTTGAAAAACGTGAGAGGTTGAAGAGAGGCTGTGTTTTCTGACTTCTTAGGGTTCTAGATCTTGTGTGATTCTGTTTTTATCAAGAGATTTGCTCCTTTATGTAGACTTTCTTAAAGATAGAAAAAATCTAGTAAAAACGAGATTTTTTTGGAGTCTTAGTTAAGTGACTTCCCAAAAGAATTTTGCTAAGAAATTTTATCCACGTGTCAAGGATGATAATTATGATTTTTATGAGGTGGAATTGACTTTTTTGAATACTGGAATATTTTTAAATTCAATTTCTTGTCAGCTTCAATCAGAAATTCCTAGAAATTTATTGGATATTTGAAAAATCAAAATTCCTACGCCATTATGTCCAAAATGTAATCCTATATCATGGGTTAAAATTTCAAAGCATTTTGAATTGATTTGACCCTTCTTCAGAGGAGAGAGAAAGCCTATTGGAGGTCCCTAGGGCCTTGAAAGTTACGAAAATACCCCCAAAGATGACTGAGCTGCCCCTAGTACTCTGGAATGCCCGATCGGATCGGGAATCGCCACCATTTGACCAAAGTGCTTCTCACAACACTAAATTTTAACAAACCCTGTACCGGGGTTGAAATTTTGGGTATCACAGATTGCCCCCCGTCAACTAGACTTTGTAATGGATATGAAGAGTCTAGTTGATGCCTGAGTGATACCCCAAAATTCGGATCTTAAAAGACCCTATATGCAAATTGTGTCGAGCTATTCTAAGGCGCTGACTACCTATGAGTGAAAATGAAATAATGTCGACCTATTCTAAGGCGTTGACTACCTATAATGAATGAAAAGATGTCAAGCTATTCTAAGGTGTTGACTACCTATAATGACTGAAAAGATGTCAAGCTATTCTAAGGCGTTGACTACCTATAACGGATGAAACGATGTCAAGCTATTCTAAGGCGTTGACTACCTATAATGAATAAAATGATGTCAAGCTATTCTAAGGCGTTGACTACCTATAATGAATGAAATGATCTCAAGCTATTTTAAGGCGTTGACTACCTATAATGAATGAAATGATGTCAAGCTATTCTAAGGCGTTGACTACCTATAGTGAATGAAAAGATGTCAAGCTATTCTAAGGTGTTGACTGCCTATAAGCAAAAATGAAGTAATGTTGAGCTATTCTAAGGTGTCGACTACCTAAAAGTGAAGACTAGATGATATGTAGATGCGGGAATGTTGATATGCAAACGATGCTGATAGTGCTGATGATGCTTGAATGCTTCTAGGGACCGAAACCCGTGCCGATGCTCCTGGCTGGACCCATTGTGGACTTATTGCCATTGCCCCCCAAGCCGGTGTGCAGGGATAACTCCTAGTAAAAACCCTGAGGACTTACTGCCATCGCCCACCAGTCGTTGATCCTAAAATAAGTTGACATAACACAGAAGGATTTATTGCCATCACCTCGCCAACTTTTCTGTCGCCAGGTCTTGTGACGCGCCTAGATAATGCAGATGGATGATATGAAGATGATGCAAATGTAGATGATATGGATGATATGAAAATGATGCAAATGTAGATGATGTGGGTGATATGAAAATGATGCTCGGATGCTTTTGGGGACCGAAACCCGTTCCAATGCTCCTTGCTGGTATACTATAGGGACTTATTGCCTCTGCCCACCTGCTGGGGTGCTGGGATAACTTCTAGATTACCAAAGGGACTTATTGCCACTGCCCACTAGTTGTTTCTCCCTAAACGTCGACATGAAGATGGGGACTTATTGCCTCTGCCCCGTCAACTTGGATCACGCACTGTCTTGTACTTGTATTGCACTAATGTTGATACTTGGTCTCGTACTTGTCTCGCACTGGTCTCGCACAGAATGAAGATGAGGTCTCACACTGAAGTTGGGTTGGATTCTCACATATGAGATGATCCAATGATAATGATCTCGTACAAATGATTATGATAAGAGCTAATTGTGAAGGTGCCAAACGTGGCAATTATGAGGTGTGAAAATTGTCCAAAGCAAGAAATTACTGGAAAACATACCAAACATGGCTATGACGAGGATTGAAAATTGTCCAAAATAAGAAATTGCTGGAAAAACATGCCAAACATGGCTATGAAAAAGTTTTTTCAAAACAAGAAATTGCTGAAAATAGGCCAAACATGGCAATGCTTGAGAATTGAAAATCATTCAAAGCAAGAAATTGTTGAAAATGCGCCAACCGTGGCAATGCTTGGGAAAAACTCTACTGAAAAAGGAAAGTGAAATAATCATTTCCTGATTAAGAATTTTAGATTTGCATTTTGTTTCTTAGAAGATGAACATGCCGATGGTGGGAGTGTATGTTTTTTGTTGTGGGGATTTTTAAGTGGTGGTAGGGCTTATGACGGGTCATGGAATTCATGTGGAGGTGAGGGCTTACGTGGGCCTGCGTGGTATAATGTGGAGGTAAGGGCTTATGTGGGCCTGTGTGGTATGATGTGAAGGTAAGGGCTTATGTGGGACTGTGTGGTGGTGATGGTGTTAGTGGTGCTTAAGCTTTGGGTTCCAATTGACGTGTCATAGCAATTGTTGGAACCAACAATTGCTCCCAGTATTTTCCTTAAGACAACCTAAGCCAGAATTTATGGCAATCGATCGTTCCGATCGATTGCCCCCAGTATTTCTTTGATTAAACGTGGAAACAAGTCTCATCCTTACAAGGTCAAGGCTTATGTTTGATATGGTGCTTCATAACCTACACTCGATGTGTTTGGTGTTTGCACTCAGTTCCTCACTTACGGTCACAATTCTAGACCATTGAATTTGATATTTGTTGGATTTACACATTCGATCTATTACTTTCACGTGATTAGATATACAACTACCAAGTCGGAAGTCTTATAGCTTATAACATGGCCATGGGGTGTGATGAAAGACAAGGGGGCCATGAAGGGATATTTGAGATATGTGGAGCTAAAGTGGGAGACCAAAGCTGCAACTTGCTCCTTCCCTCGGGTTTTCTTCTTCTCATCTTGAAGCCGTCTGGCTACTTCGTGATGACTTCGCTTGTGAGCTTGGAACTTAGGACTTTTGGGTTGTTCTTTGCACCTTCTCTCTTTCTTCTGATTTTGGATTTCTTTGAGGATTTCCAAATTTGCCTTTCTTTGAATCTCTTTTTCTCCGGAGTTCTTGTATTTCCCGGTTTTGAACTTTGAGAGCTGTTTTTTGATGTGAGCTCTTTGGATCCTGTGTCGCTTTGGGACCGTTTGCAGATCGTTTCGTCATACTGGTAGCAGTTTTGCTTCTTTGGACTTGTGAAGTTGTTGTCCGGAAGTCGGGCTCCTTGCTTCCCTTGGTAACCGGGTCGGTTATTCATCACGGGCTGGCTTGCTTTGAGCTTTGTAATATCGAAAAGGGATATACGAAAGGCTCATCGGGGTGCCTAGGGTTTAATGTCAGGGTTCACAAGCTTTTGGCTATATGGTGCTGTACCCAGGTGCTTCGTCATTCCTGGTAGTTGTGTATCTGTTCTTTGTTACTTGTTACAGGTCTAAGCGTAAATTTAAAAATTATCTCCTTCGGCCGGAGTTATGCCGTTTACCTCACCTTTAATTGTGGCCTCTCCATAGTCGTGTAAAAATGACACGCTCGTTCACTCGTGCTTTTTCTGCTCAAGACACTCTCGTGAATTATCACTCAGAGACTTGTTCACACGCTTAAACGAAAGATTCAAAGTCGATGATTCTAAACTCATATTGCCCCCAGTATTGATTTGGGGTTTGTGACAACAATTTGATAGATGTGGACTTTGAACCTCTTTGTGGGTTGTTTGGATATTCTGGGGTGAGTTGTGGTGTTTGGTTAGGCATGTTCAAATTTTTAGAAACAAGAGACAAGTCGTTCCATTGCATAGTCAGAAAATGATTACTTCATGATCCTTGAAAGACGTGAGTGCTTTTTTTGTTTTTCAAATTAATGAATAATGCTTTGCACAAAAATTAAAAATGGAACTATTTTTTATTCAACAAAAAATAATGTTGGAAATTATAACTTAGGAAAACTACCGAAAATGATCAAGGAAACTAAATACTACGAAAGTTGAAAGACGATTAATCAAGAAAAGAAATGCATTTAATGAAAAAAACACTAAAAAACAACATTTTCTAATGATGCTTGGGCACGCGTGCTCCGCGCACTCTACCACGTTCTTAGAATTGGAGCCCTTGGTCCATTAGATCCTGGATTCTGTGTTGTAGGGCCCTGCAATGGTCAGTGTCATGACCGGCCAGCTGATGGAAGTGACAAAATTGATTAAGATCTTTCCCCAAATGAGTAGTTCCTGGCCTCATGGCGAGCGGTTGCATTGGATATCTCCTTCGAAGCTCTTCAAGTGCTTGTCTTGGTGTTTGGCTGATGTCTGTAAACTCTCTCAGTCGAGAACTCGGTCGGGGTGGTTCTACTGTCTCAACGCTCCAACCAGGTCCTCTTGACTGTCGGTCGTTGTCTTCCTCATGCTGCCTGGTTCTCTTACGGGTACAACTTTGAATGCAAGTTGCTGTTTGATTGTCTACTTCTGGTTTCCTAACCACTATCTTGAGTTCTGTAGCAATTTCTTTGACATCTCATTGCTTACCGTGGGCCCTAATGGGGCCAACTTCAATGCCGTCATAAAGAGTGTTGAGAAGCCTACCCACTAATTCATCCCAATCTTGACGTTCGGCCTCAAGGGAAAGGGCCTTTGCCTTCAAATCTACGATAATGGTGACATAGTTGGATTCCATGGTGTTCAGGACAACACTATGTCTTCGTTCCATGGCATCAAATGTGCCCATGTACTTTTGCTCTAAGGCTGCAAACTGGGCCTCTATGCTGATTGGGTTTCCTCCCTCTACCATATTTGGGATTCGGGCTTACCTGTTTCCAAAATGTCGTCTGTCAGAAAACAGAAGACGATTGGGCTAAAATTCTGGACCGGGCGGCCTGTATGCCAAAGCGGACAATATCACAATGGTGGGATACTGGGCTGTTACAATTTGGTACAATGGTGTTTTAAGTAAGAACTTGTTTGGGCCGCAAAAAAAGCACATGGGCCGAAATGTTTTAAAAACTGTGGGTGGGCCCTAAGGCCCGAATGGATTGGAAGATAGGCACATGGGACAGAATGAGCTGCCTAGGCTGAATTGTTTAGAGAATGCGGCACTTAGGCCGGAATGTTTTGAGAATTTGGCACTTGGGCTGGAATGTGTTTGGGTTAGAAGTGAGTTGCATGGGCCGGAATGATTTCTAAACCATGTTTTAGATGTGAATCGGAACTTGGGCCGAGTAATTTTGATTGGGCCAAAAAGATGATACCTAGATCTAGGATTTTGGGCCGAAGCCCGAGTGAAAAGTTTTTTTCCTAGACTAGAAAGAGCCTTGGGCTAAAGGAACTTTAGTGAAAATGCTTGATTGATTTTCTCGATCTATGTGAATTACCATAAATTTGGGTGAGTTTGTTTCCATAGGCCTAGAACTAAATGGATAAACCAAATTGGGCTGAAAAAGAAATCACCTAATCTAAAATTTTGGGCCGAAGCCCACGGGATTCACATATTAAACCAACCAGGGCCTTTGAGCCGCAAACAATAAAGCCGCAAATTCGGATTGGACTGAGTTGATATAGGAGAAGTTCCTATCAATTTCTAGACAAGGCCACACAAGTTCAACATGTCCTCACTTAACGCCTTAACCAATTCGGGTATGAATCGATCTAGAGAGGTGCTTGGGGCTTGGGCTCAGGTCACCACAAAGGAATAAGGCTTGCACGCCATTCTCTTTGGGCTTCCCCACTCTTTTCACATCACCTGAAGGTGTGCGTCTACGGTCGGGCCTTTAAATGACCAAACATGGGTTGGTAAGGACACTGTCAGGAAAACGCTTGGGGCTAAAGCCAAGGTATTAAGGGGATGTGGTTAGACGACATCCTCCTCTTTTCCCCCACTTATTCACATCACCTAAAAAGGTGTGAGTTCCTGACAGGGGACCCTAAAGCGGGTCCCGGGGTGGAATTGGGTTGCTTGGACCCTCGCTCTCATATGATGCAAAGGTGCAGAAAATTAAATTGCGCACGAAAGTAAACAAACAATGTAATAAAAGCCGTATATAAACAATTTCGAGATAACCCCTCTTTCTTAAATTTAAACAAGTTTAAAACTAAGAGCAGAGTCGCCATTCTGTGAGCCTCGATTTTTTAACCCCATCCTATGTTGATTTGAGTTGATTAAGATCTGGTCGAGTTCTAGGTCCACTTATAACCTAAGTTTAATAACTATGTCATTAAGCATTAATTATTAAATCCTAAGTAAGCTCACTAGAACCTAATTAGAGTCGCCACCTAATTTTGACCTAGGGTAAATTAGGAAAGGAGAGTTCGGGTTCGGGGACTCGATATTCGACTTATTTAGGGTTCAATTACTTTCATTAACCCTCGAAGTCATTTTCCCTCTAATTAGTTTAATACGGCCTATTACGAGTCGTTTTAACCTAAGTGCGCGAACTTCTGATTTTTTTTATAATTTAGCATTTTTTGACAAGAAATTAAAGTGAAGACTAAAACTACCTAAACTAGGGTTTCGAAGGCAGAATTAAGTCAAACTTTAATTATATCTGTAGCCACGGACCTAATGTCCGAGACCATGGACTCAATTAAACAACATGATTATGAAAACTGAATTAAATAAAAAACCAAAACTTGAAAAGTCCGGGGCCACGGACTGTGTGTCCGTGGGCCCGACATGTACTGTTAAAAACCCTAAAATTTGAAAAATTGAAAAACAAGAAATCCCGCCACTGTCTGTGGGTGTCCGTGGCCACGGACAACCCGTCCGTGGTCCCGGACCATAGGTCCGAGGTCACGAGCCACCCACGGACAGTGGGTTTTTGGTGGTTCCCGACGGTGTTTTCGACTCAAAACTTATGCACGCGTAGCCTGAAAGATTTCCAAGATGTTAGTAATCAAATATTTGCAATTTGAAGTCGAATTAAGCACGAAACTTAGCAAACAAGTAACAAGGCAGAAACGAAAACGAATAGCAATACAGAAGCCGAAAAGAGTCGGTTTGAACCCAAATTTTGAGATAAGACAAATAAAGTCGTGGGGAGTTAGAAAAGTGAAATTCCCACCTGTTTTACCTTCAAATTCATAATGATTCTTCACGTCGGATTCGTCGGGAGCCTCGTTGATGGCAGATCCAAAAGAACTTCGAACCGGGCTTCTGACCTCTAATTGTTTTTGATGTTCTTCACGTGTTGATTGTGTGTTGGTGGGATTTTGATGATGGTTGATGCTTTAGGAGTTGGAAAACGAGTTTTAGTGGTGATTTCGGAGGAATTTTGGTATGATTTGGTGGTGGGTGTTGAAAAAACGAGAGAGGCTGTGTTTTCTGACTTCTTAGGGTTCTAGAGCTTGTTTGATTCTGTTTTTATCAAGAGATTTGCTGCTTTATGTAGACTTTCTTAAAGATAGAAAAAATCTAGTAAAAATGAGATTTTTTCGGAGTCTTATGAAGAGAAAACGTTAACTTGATGCGTTATTGAAATGCCAAAACTCAGAGACGGGTACCTCGCACAACGTATGAATGCATGGGGGGTTAAACATTTTTCTACGGCAAATATACTAACTGAAAATTAAATGTCAGCTAACCTCGACCTGTCGATCAACATTCAACCAAAATTAGATTCGAGTGCGATAAGCTAGTCTGTCTTTGAATTCGAACGGGTAGATGATACACAAACTTGGAAGTACTAAGCCTCGACTCAAAGCCGACTCCAATTGAAATAGAAAGCATTAAAATAAAAGCATGAATCCCCCAAAAGAAAAGAAAGGGGAAAAGGGGGGTTACACGTAATGAGTTCATAATCAAAATGACATTGATCTTCCAAAAGAATCAGCAAGAAACCAGACGATATCGAACGCAATAAGCAAAAAGCAAGGAAGATCAATAAACAAAACGAACAAGTACAAATCTGACGGTGGAACAACTGAAGGATTAGGTACCTAAGTGAACCGTGGTGTTTTTTTTGCTCGCCAAGCTGGGCTTGCAAAATGCCGTGAAGAAGAGCGATGTTCCTTCGTTCACCAGTATGTTCGGTGAAGAGGGTAGAGAAAGACGGTGTTCCTAGGTTGCCAGTTTGAGTTGCAAATTCGATAGTGTTGAGCGAGGGGCTCACTCCCTGAAAAATGAGAAGAAATGACTGCTGAATCGAGAGGGAGGTGACTACTGCACTTGGCTTAAAGAAGAACAGCCGGAATGTGTAGATTAGGATTTTTTTTCAGTTGTTGGTAGACGAAGGCTGAGTACGAATTGGGAGATGGAGGAAGGAGGTGTTGGTCGATGGAGGTAGTTGATGGTGGTGGGTAAACGGTGACTGTTAGCTACAGTATTTCTGAAGAGGAAAATAGGGGCGCTTGAGTTCGAACAGAGGGCAGTGAGGATGAGGGAGCTCGAATCGTGTTTAGGCTTTTGTGATGGAGATCTATGGTAGTAAGGAGAGGAACTGGCTGAATATTGATGATGAGGTAGTATAGATTCCATCTCTGGTTCAGGGTGTTTTGTTCTTTCGGAAGCAAAAAGAATGAAGCCTGAATATTTTGATGTTGAGAATAGATGGGGAAGATGATAGAGCAATACTGGAAGAAGGAAACAACTACTGTTGCTTACCAAAAACAGGGTTAGTTTGATGTCATTTTATTAAAGAAACATAGGGTTTTTTAGAAGACAGATCTTGGCTGGGAGAGCAAGTTAGGGTTCTACTTTGCTATAAGGGTCAGGTTTGACACAAAGTCAAATGTGTGCCAAAGTAAAAAAAACAAAACAAACCCCTGCTTGTACTGGGGTTCGAAATTGGGTGTATACCTCCCCCATACATATACTAACTGACCATGCTACAACCGAACTCAGGTTATTCATGTTAGAAATAATAGTGAAACTCTTATACCAGCTGAAAGGAAAATTAAATAGGCCAACGCTCCAAACAAGATTCGAACCTGCTGGTTCCCCAACAAACATACTAAACCAGTTGAGCTATGACTGGATTCAGTATACATACGAAGAAGTAAAACTAAGATTATAAACCGAGCTGGACGATATCTCTAAAAAGGGCTAGATTTTAAATGAGAATTTACAGAAGGACGAAAGAGTTCTATCTAAAAAATTGTTTTTCTTTCTAAGAATCATAAAATGATGGACCATGGGTAAAAAATATAAAGCGAAAAAAATCATGAAATAAAAGAATAATAGGTACATGAAATATATAATGAAATAGTACTAATACAATGGTGATAAAAATACAAGTGAATGTAACAAAAACGGAAACCGAGTTAGACATGTACGAATAGCAAAAAATAAGATAGAATAAACAAGTAATAGAATCAAATAAGATAAAAGAAAGCTTAATCAAATAAGCAACAAAATGGAATATAGTACTATGAATAATAATAGTAAAAGACACATAAAATGATAGAAACTAATAATGATAAAAACCGAATAAAGGCAAATACTAAAAATAAAATACACATAAAATCACAATGAAATAAGATAAGCTAAGTAAGTAACAAAATGGCATAAGGTAAGGACAATGTAGAACAACTAGACGAATAAATAAGCGAATACGAAATAGAATAAAATAACATAGTAAAATAAATAAGTGAACAAAGAGGAACGGGTTTGAAATCGGACTGTCGTTGGAAATTCATTTTGAAGAATCTTGTTTTTATGAAATGCTTTGGAAAAGATTATAAAACAATGGTTTCATTTTTGGCACACATGCTAATACGTTTTGGAAAAGAAAGACGACAAGCCCTCTTGTTTTAATTATTTTTTCTGAATTTTGCTTTATGGGTTGAGAATTTTTGGTGTCTACAGATGGCTCCCCTTGATTCAATTTTGCGAACCCTTACAGAAATTGATCAAGGTTGACGGGGCGCCAAATATTCTCACAGTGATTTATGATTTTTTCTAATGGGCGTGGGTGCACGGGGACTTATGACGGGCCCCAACTAGACCTCTTGATATCTAGCTCTAGGACTTATGACGGGCCTAGAATGCTATTGAAAGTACGAGGGCTTATGACGAGCCTCAGTTAGACCTCTTGACATCTAACTCTAGGACTTATGACGAGCCTAGAATACTAACAATAGGGTTGGTTTGGGCACACGAGAACTTAGGAGTGCCTCAACTGGACCTTTTGATCCAGTTCTAGGGCTTATGATGGGCCTAGAATACGATTGAAAGTATGAGGACTTAGGAGTGCCTCAACTAGACCTCTTGATATCTAGCTATAGGACTTGTGACGAGCCTATAATACCAACAATCTGATTGGTTTAAGGTGCACGAGGACTTAGGAGTGCCTCAACTGGACCTCTTGATATCTAGTCCTAGGGCTTATAACAAGCCTAGAATGCGATTGAAAGTACGAGGACTTAGGAGTGCCTCAAGTAGACCTCTTGATATCTAGCTAGACTTAGACGAGCTATATACCAACAATCGATTGGTTTAAGGTGCATGAGGACTTAGGAGTGCCTCAACTGGACCTCTTGATATCCAGTCCTAGGGCTTATGACGGGCCTAGAATGCGATTGAAAGTACGAGGACTTAGGAGTGCCTCAACTAGACCTATTGATATCTACCTATAGGACTTATGACGAGTCTATAATACCAACAATCTGATTGGTTTAAGGTGCACAAGGACTTAGGAATGCCTCAATTGGACCTCTTGATATCCAGTCCTAGGGCTTTTGACGGGCCTAGAATGCGATTGAGAGTACGAGGGCTTAGGAGTGCCTCAACTAGACCTCTTGACATCTAGCTATAGGACTTATGACGAGCCTATAATGCAATTGAAAGTACGAGGGCTTATGACGAGCCTCAACTAGACCTCTTAACATCTAGCTATAGGACTTATGATGAGCCTATAATACTTTAATGGAGTTATACAAAACTCACTACTTTGAGTGGCTGATTTGAGGATGACTCTGGTCATGGGTTGATCTGGGATTGGATGCTTTTTGATTGTTTTCGTGAGGGATGTGATAGTTGAATGTTTTTCCTGATATGGCCCTTGACTTCATCAGTGTGGGACTTGTGTTTTGGTTTTGTTTTGACAGTCTCGCCCGATGTGCACTATAGTTTTGGGATTTGGTAGGACTCTTGGCTCCAGAGTTTCGAGATGGCTCCTGAGTTTTTGTTTTGGTTTTGTGATTTTGTGGTCGGTCTTTTGTATGGATGTTTTTTTTGAATGAGTGACTTCGGGAACTCGATGATTTTGATATGATCGGATGGATCCGGTATGATTCATGACTCCATTGTGAGCTACAGCTCTGGGATGGTTGGTGGGTTTTGATTTGGTTAGAGATTTTTGGGATGGCTGGTGGGTCTTGATCTGGTTAAATATTTTCGGGGGGGTTGGTGGATTTTGCTTTGGTTTGGATTTTGAGTCGAATGGTGGGTTGATGTGATTAGTGGGTTTTGATGTGATTGATGTATTTATATGTGGTAGATAATTTCTTTATGGTGATGAATGGCTTCAGCGTGGCTCCAGGTCGGCTCTTATTACGGTTTCGGGCTGACACCGGGATGGCTCCATTGGTGATAGCAAAGAAGAAAGGTGAACTTTCGCCTGTGAGGTTGTCACACCCTGAGCGGACTGCCTACGTACTTAATTCCGTATTGAGATCAGACCATACGTAGTTCGAAACTCTGTGGACTGCCTTGGTGAGGAAATGGATCCTGTGTAGCCCTAGGGATGGTCTCTGGGATGCTCTCAATGTCTGAGGATGGCTCCCGCATGGCTCCAGTTTGGTTCTGGATATGGTGTTGATGAGGCTCGAGCATGACGCTAGATGGCTTCGGGATTGTCTTCGTACGGCTTCGGATGACTTTAGAATGGTTTGATGTAGCTCAGCAATAGCCCGAGATAGCTTTAAAAAGGCTAGATGTAGCTCGATGATGGCCCGAGATGGCTCTAGTTGACATCTTTTGATCTAAAGTTATGTTTCAACAACTACAACTGAAGTCGACTTTCAGCGAGACTAGGCAGAGTTCTTACCTATCGGATGTTGAAGATGAAATGTTTATGATGCATGCAAATACTACTAGATACTATGCAAAATGCATATGCAATTTGTGGAGTGAGGGTACGGTCCTATCTCTATTAATATGAGGTTTACGAATATAAGACCTCTTCGGTTTGATCTTGAGTGATTGTTGAACTCGAATGCGTGAATCACTTTTCTCTTACGGAGGGATATGGGTCAATTTCTTGTGAGTATTGCTATGTGTGCTAATGGTGAGATGATACTCTCGACGCTCGGAGCAGTATTTTCCTTAGAATTTCTTTCAAGGTTTTGGACATTCTAATCCTTACAAATTCCTCTCCTACAATGGGGTAGACTGTTTATGATTCGGTGCTTAGATTGAAGATTCACTCGCACTCAGAAGACCTTGTAGGGTAAGGCCACACTCATTCGCTCATGGTCCCTTTGGTATGACAGGACATGTTGATAACAAGTATGAAGCTTATGATTCATGTTTCAGATCCAATACTTTTGGTTAACGCTCATCAACTTATGGGTCGGAGGTCTTTATTGGGTTATAACGGGGCTGAGGGGTATGATGTATGTCACATGGGACTGGAGGATGTATCTGGGAGTTGTGGAGCTTTTGTGCAATAGAGGATATGTTTCACCTTTGCCATGGGTGGAATGATTAGACGGGTTTCGATAACCTTTTATTGGTTTCTACGGGACATCATTGGTCCTTTTGATTTGGATTTCTTCTTCCTGCCTTTTTTGGTGTACGGTTTGAACTTTCTTCCCATTTTTGTGTTTTTGAAATTGCATTTGGCTCGTTGACTTTCTCTAGCTTTCTTTACTTCGTATTTTGGCTTCCAGCTTTGGAGTTGCATTGACTCATTGATCTTCTTGAACATTTTTGGTGTTCTTTCTTGGTGTTTGGCTTTGGAGTTGCATTGACTCACTGATTTCTTCAAACATTTTATTTGCTATTTTTGTGAAAGACGGTGGGGGAGAGACCATGGCTCCAGCTCCTACGAGATCCTCTATTTGCAAGGGCAAGTAAGTATATGTGGGGTGGCATGTTGTGGAGTTTTTTTTAAAGAAAGAGTTTTTCACGAAAGGCTTAGAGGGGCTCACTAAGGGATTATGTGTAGGACAATCAAAGCCTTTTGGTTTTGTGGAAATTTTTGTTCGTAAGTGCCTCATCATTCTCATTAGTCAATGATTGTTTCCTTACTATTCTCATATTTGCCCTTGAATCACAGTTTGTGTCCTGTTTATCGACATTGATCTCACTATGAATTGTGCCTCATCATGTGCTAAAAGAACGTACATGTCGCTCGTGGTTTTACCTCTATGACCTTTCTCCCCCTTCTCTCATTGCTCAGGGGAGTGTCCAAAACGTTCACTCAAGGGAAAAATACCGCTCTTCGCACACTACTCACTTGATATGTGATACTGATTTTGATTAGACCCTTGTGTTCATTGACGGGTCGAAAGTTTTGTGGTTCAAGCATTCTGTTCAATCAATCTCTCATGATTTTCCCTAAGATGTCATTTCAATACGAGAGTGTGCAAATGTAACTATCTACAATGCATTATATAGTGGTAATATGGAATTACTATATCTAAGATGCATGAAGTGGTGGTGAAGATGGCAATGCTGACTTTGGATTTGACTGAATGTTTTTTGTGTTTGTTTTTTGTGTTCT
Source organism: Limonium bicolor (assembly GCA_023374045.1). NCBI lineage: Eukaryota > Viridiplantae > Streptophyta > Magnoliopsida > Caryophyllales > Plumbaginaceae > Limonium > Limonium bicolor. The sequence continues at coordinate 444,515,911 of CM041777.1, forward strand.
TGGATGCAATGCATGAGTGGTAAGGTTATGACGTTGGCTCTGAAGGTGGTATAGCTGTTAGGGTGTGGTGTGATGTGAGAGAAGTTGTTTTGGAACAATGTTCAGCTGGTTATTGGCTCCAGGATTTTGGTACTTTCAGGGAGTGACAACTCTCGCATGGTGACCCCACAATATGGAAAAAGACTACTTCTTTTCATCTTGGGCACTGATGCACGTGGCAGAGGTTCAAACTCCCCGGTGTTTTCTACTATCCCTTTAAAGATCAGGCTTTGGATATTGAGGTGTTAGGATGAAAGCTGATATGTGATGAGGTGAGGATGGAACACATGATGGTGCATTTCTTTATGTGAACGGACCTTATGCATGATTGGTGAACTTTAATTGAATGGAAATACATGCGACTCTTTTTTGTCATGCATGCTATGCATGTGATTGGATTTTGATTGCAATTTTGTTGTTGGGTTTATCACGAGAGGTATCTATGCAGTAGACACCACGAATTTTCACCACATAAAGCGAAGTTTCAGAGTGATTGATAGAATGTGAAGGGTCGCCTTATTCATTATTTTCTTTAACCAATACATGCATGCCAAAAGAAACCAAGTTTTGGAAAACAGTTTCGAAAACATGTGCTTTCAAAGTGGTGGATTTTCTCAATATGAATTTTGACGCTCGGTCATTCGCAAAGAAAATAGGGAGTGGGGAACCCTATACACATTGATCTAAACAAATTCAAAGGGAATGTATAAACCTATACATGTATTCTATTCAGAAATGGACAAGAGTGGAAAGAAATCATAGGGGGAAACCTATACATCATCAATTCTAAAAAGTCATTAAAATGGGGAATTTTGAGCTAAACTTCGTCTGAACTCTTCTAGTCTGTTTTTGGGGTTTAGACTGACTTCTCACGCTTGGACTCCTGGTTGGCTGCTCGCTTGTCTTCAGGCTCTTGAATGGATGCTCGCTTGTCTTTGGGCTCTTGACCGGCTGCTGGCTCGTCTTCAGACTCTTGACCGGTTGTTGGCTCATTTTCAGGCTTTTGTAGTGAAGCAATACTGTGATCAAACAAAATGGGCTGGTGTTCTTCTGATTTTCAACAGTTTGAACTCGAATCGGTGTCACTAGTCTTTATGTCGCTTGACTCGGGTTGGTACACCTCTGATTTTGTATTTGAACGGTTGGTGTTGGTCTTTATGTCGCTCGGCTAGCTCCACGGGTTAGTGCGCCTCTGGCTTTCGGCTTGATCCGTGTAGTCGATCTTACTACTTCACTTGCTCTGTCGAGGGGAATGAGGGTTATTTTTGAGAAAAGAAAGGTGAATGATTGAGCACAAAATCTTATGTGAAAACACGAAATGACTAGTACGCTCCACGATAATGATCGCTGCTCTTGAAGGTGGGCAGAACTTCAAAAATAGCGGGTCACAACATGGGGACTAAATCATTTATTTTGAAATACGTTTGTGAAAATCAACTTTGAAAACTATTTTCAAAAACTAGTTTGAAATAATGTTGGTGAAAATGTCGTTTGAAATTTGTTTGTAGGAAGTAGGTTTCTGACTATTTTTGAAAATTGTTTTGGAAATAACATTTTAGTGGAATAAATGTTTTTAAAGATGGAGTGACAGACTTTAAAACCGCGAATGCTTGCCAGTAAAATTTAGATGGGGTTCTAAATTAAACGAGCTTGTAGGAAAGCTTTAAGAGACATAAAAAGGAGAATTCCGAACGTTTTAAAACAGATTGGTTTGAAAAAGTGGTTTGCACACATATATGACATAAAGTAAATCGTGGCTATGTTTGATGGGGAGCTGTATGTGTTGATGTTGGAATAATCACTTTCCAGGTCAATTACAGTTCTGTCTCACCGGGGGAATCATCGTCCCTTCACTGTTCATCTTTCGGGATTTATCTCCATCGAGTGCTTAAGTTCAAAAGGTCAGGACACCCAAGATGATAGGGAAACATATGCCACGGCCAGTGATTATCCAACAACACGCTCACTTTTCAGGAAACTCAGGGAAGTACTGCATGGGATCAGGTCTCCCTTCGTCTGCACGATAAGGTGTGTCTAAAGTCCAAATTATTCACTGACTACGCTATGTCATGTATGGGTATCCGGTAAATACGGGAGCCTCTATGAATTTGTAGCATGACATTGGGCTTTAAAGACACCCGTGGTGCAAAGGAGTCATGGAGAACTGAGCCCATGCAATCTTCAGGGTAAGGCAAAGGGTGGTCAGACAAACGATATACAAGGGGTGACTACCCATAAAACCCGTCGTAGACACCGGACCAGGCAGCTGGACACTGAAGGCTCATGGCTTACTATATGCTGGCTTTGACTCGAAAGGGTAGGTGTTAAAGGGTCATGAGTTTTTCAAGGCATAGATACTACGATCATACCGCCTCGTGTGCATAGTTGATATGACAAGATCCTTTAGTTTTGATGATAGCAAACCTTGTTTGTCTATCTAATGCGTTTGTCAAGATTCATGATTTCAGATAGACAGGTGAATAAGTGGCTTAGCACGCAAGGTTGCAAGCACACTTAAGTCATGAGTGGCTTAGCACGCAAGGTTGCAAGCGTGCTCAATCCACGACATATGCTCTACCAGTCGGGTATCTATCGGCAAGAGCTCCAGAGAACTTCTAGCAAGACACATGTAGTCAAGAACCACACCATCACATATCTCTTACATCAGACATCAAACAAGGACCAAACGGAGTTAGCAACGTCGATAAACTCACTCAGATTATTCACAACCACACAAACAACTTGCTCATGACAAACACACGACAAGAGGTGTATCTCATTAATGAGCAAGATAACAAGATAAACAAAGGCTATTGATGAACATCATTACATAGCCGTAATACTTCAGAAGAGAGCATTAATGAGCCAGACAAGTTCAGACAAGTTGAAGTGTGCAAGTGGTGATCGACCACTTGGGGAGACGCGCCGCCAACTTGCCCATTCACAAGGCAACGCGTGTGCTGGTGGCTCCAAATCAAGTTGGACAAAAATCTGCAGTAGGGTGCGCATATTATATTCGTAGAAGAATGAGTATTCTACTCTTAGAGTCTACAACTCCGAGGTTGTTAGTTGGTATCTCAACTAACTAGTATAAATACATGTTTTAATGTTCCTTGTAAGATAAGCCCTGTACGAGAGAAAAGATAGAGATACGAGGGCTAGTGAGGACTGGGTTAGAGTATCAATACGGGGGTATTTGATAGAGCGACAGATCGGGGAACGGTTGGGGAACCATAGGCCGATAGTCAGGAGAGGGTTGACGACTTTAGGGGTAAAGTTGAAATTGTCCCGGGAGTCCATGTGTGGGGCAAGGGAGGTTGAGTGAATTTCGTGTGTGTAAATTCTCAATCGAAATGTGTTTTCCAGTTTAACCGTTGCCTCTCGTCTATCAAGTTTTATTAGAGTCCACGATACGTCCAAGACACGTCGAGGATGCATCAGGAGTGCTTGCGACTTTCAATTGGTATCAGAGCAGGTCTCTTCTAAAAAGCTAACTGCTTTGGAAGACAATCAAGATGTCTCATGCAAGCATTCTAGCAGCAGAAGAAGGTTCTGCACCAAATCGATCACCACTCTTCAATGGTGACAACTACACTCACTGGAAGAACAAGATGGAGTTTCATATCAAGTTTGACGATCCAAGAATGTGGAGGGTGATAACACATGGAGAGTACACCTTCCAGAATCCTCAAGGACAAGACATATCTATCGATAGCATGACGGATGAGCAAATCAAGAAGCTGGTATTCAACGCTCGAGCTGTAAGAATACTTCATTGTGCACTACTACCTGAGCAATACTCAGAGATTGCTTCAGCTAAAACGGCCCAAGAGATTTGGAAAACTTTTAAGGTCACATATGAAGTGAATGATGAGATCAAAAAGACTCGTATTGAGTTGCTACTCACTCACTGGGAGCTATTTAAGAAGGAAGAAAAGGAGAGCATCTCTGAAATGCATACAAGGTTCACTAAGCTGATCAATGAAATGTTGGTGCTTGGAAAAACTATCTCTAACGAGGATCAAATTCGGAAGTTCCTCAGATCTCTTCCTGCCTCCTTTGATAGCAAAGTCAATGCCATGCAAGAAGTGCATGATCTCTCTAAGATGTCTCTGGTAGACATGCTAGGATCTCTAATGGCTTTTGAGTTAAAACTACAACACAGAAACTCGGAAAGCTCATCAAGAGATAGAGTGAAAGGCATAGCCCTTCAAGTAGCTGAAAATGAAAGGTCCGAGTCAGGAGACTACAATGACAACATGGTCCTCTATGCTAAGAGGTACGTTCGAAAGTTCATAAGAAATAAAATGAGGAAAGGCGAGGAGTTCAAGGAGTCGGATGATCAGAAGAAAAGCAATGACAAGTGTTTTGGGTGTTGAAAACACAGACATCATATCAAAGACTGCCCTCAGCGATCACGAGAGGACAACGACAGGGTCAAGAAGCCTGTCCGACGATCATTCAACAAAGGACCAAAGAAGGAAGCCTTCGTTGCCGCATGGGGAGATTCTGAACAGAGTGATGACAATCAAACCTCAGACAGCGACACCTCACAAGATGAGAAGGCTCACCTATGCCTTGAAAATGTGTGCTTGATGGCACAAGGCAATGATGTCTCAAAATCAGAAGGAGAAGAAGAACAACATAAGGTAAACTATTCTAAACTTAGAAGGAGAATTCAAAAGGCTGGACTTCTAGGACTTAGAAAGTTTTCTCTTATATTAGTTGATCACCTAGAGGCATTAGAAACTGAGAGCAAGGTAGATAATCTCATGAGGGCACTCATGAGATTACAAAGAGACTATAGTGAAATTCTCACCATTCATGAAAAGTTGAAGTATGAAAAACAACCCGAAATCGATGAATTGATTGTTGCTCTTAACACCAAGGAAAAGGAACTAGCTACCACCAAAGAAAAATATTCTAAGATAGATGCTGTTTCTAAGACACCCATGAGGAGAAGCAAACGACAGGTCGGACGCCGGTCAGAGACCAGTCGTAGAGATGTCTGCAGCTTATGCAGACAACCCGATCATCATGAATCCAATTGCCATAAAATGAGTTTTATGAGGCATTGGCAACTTAAGAAACTAGGACTAAAATGGGTAGTCAAAAATGATCTTAGAGTATTAAATGGTGGAAATGGGTCCAACCTTTCTGTGGACCCTAACCCCACATCACTAACGTGTTAAGTGCAGAATCGAGTGAGAATGGACCCCTGCTGGTACATCGAAAGTGGGTGCTCTAAACAAATGACAAGAGACAAGAAGAAGTTCTTCTCACTCGAACCAGGAAGCCAAGGAACCATTTCCTTTGGCGACAACAAGAAAGGAAAAATCATCGGTGTAGGTAAGGTTGGTATTACTTCTGACTATGTCATAGATAATGTAAATCTAGTTCATGGTTTAAAATTCGACTTGCTTAGTGTTTCTCAAATTTGTGACAAAGGGAATTCAGTTCACTTCTATCCTACACATTGTAGCATGGTAAGTCAGAACAATGGAAAAAAGTTGTTAAAGGGAAAAAGGTGGAAAAATGTTTATGTAACAAGCTTAGAGGATATTGACAGTCCAAATCTTCCATGCTTGACTGCTTCAATAGATGACTCTACTCTATGGCACAAAAGACTAGGGCATGTTAGCACTTCCTTACTAAGAAAACTTGTCAGGAAACAGTTGGTAAGAGGTCTTCCTGAGATTAATAAATCTGACATCAATCTTTGTGATGCTTGTGTTAGAAGCAAACAAACCAAGACTTCTTTTAGATCAAAGAACTCAGTTAGTACATCCAAACCACTTGAATTACTTCACATGGACTTGTGTGGACCTATGGGAGTCAAATGTTTTGGAGCAAATTGGTATGTGTTTGTAATTGTTGATGATTACTCACGGTTTGTTTGGACACTCTTTATTGCTTCCAAAGACGAAGTCTTTGAGAAATTGCAAGCCTTTGCAGGAAAAGTCCAAGTACAACCCAATCTCAAGATCAAGACTCTTTGGTCTAATCATGGGTCAGAATTTGAGAATCAACAATTCATGGAAATGTGTAAACAGCATGGGATTAGTCACACATATTCAGCACCAAGAACACCCCAACAGAATGGGGTAGTTGAAATACCCAGAGTTTCTAAAGGATGAATTACTTTGCTAATTAGGTCTTAATGAGCTATTAAGCATCTTTAAATCCTAATATCGGCATAAGTACACATTAGGACCAGAAAAGCCCTTAATAGCACTTCTTGTATTGTTTTAAAAGTAGCTAGCTAGAATGTTCCAATAACATTGTGACAACCAAGCTAGTAGGTGATGCAGCAGCTAGCTTATGTAGTAAACACACAAGTAGGTGATGCAGCTGCTTGGGAAAGCTAGCAAGCAAGTAGGCTACTCATCAAGCTAGTAAGCAAGTAGGTGACTCAGCAAGCTAGCAAGCTAGTAGGACGTCTTAAGCACGACCAAGCTAGTAGGCAAGTAGGACGTCTTTAAGCACGAGGTGGCAAGCATGAGGTGTCAAATTAGCAATGGTTAACACTAGGACCAATAGGAGCTCGACACCTATGCAATCTAGTAGGAGGTGTCACCATACTATTAGACCACACCTTGGTCCAATGAGAATAGGCTGCTGCCCCACCTCCCTTAGTCAGCCCATGTGTTGTCTTTCTTATATTAAGCCATATTATGAACCAATCAGAAGCTAGCAAATGGAGCCTAAGGTGTCATCACTTAGAAGTTTACTTAATCAAGGAGGAAATTGACAAGGATCAGCCCTTGCCTATATATAACCCACATTCATACTCCATTCTCTTCATCCCACTCTTGTGTTCCTGCCTCCATTAAGAAGAGAAAGAAGAGAAGAGAGCTTACATTGCTTACCACTTCAGCCGAGAGCAAAAGAGGAAGAGGAGAGGAACCTTTGACTTACTCAAATCATTCATCCATCATCTAGATCTCCTACAGCCAGTTTAGAAGAGAGCAAGAAGGAAACCTACCTTGGGAGGTAACCTCTGGTCGTAAAAGAAGAGAGGACTGGAAGCTCCATACTTGCCATTTCCAAGGTGCTCCAAGCTGTTCAAGGGTGCCTTAGATTCCTAGCAAAGTTGTGCAAGGTAACTTCATGGTTACCATCCTATAATAAATCTGTATGTTTTACAGGAGTATTACCCCTATATTATCTAATTAAAATTCATAGGTATTTATTAGCCTAAAGCGAGAAAAGTTAGAAAAGTGTTTTAAGGAAGAAAAGGATGTGTTTACCGTAACACCCATACTCTAAAATCCGGATAATCTAACGCACCTAACAGAAATAAATGTTCGAGTTGCAGCGGAAATAAAACCGATAATAAACTTAAATGGGTGTTACTCGCCATTGCTCACCCATGTGAGCAATGAAGCGTTACCAATAATTCAATCTTACAAATCCGCAATGATGACAGAGACAATTACAAACCAAGGTTTACAATAATCCAAAAGAGATAAGTAGTCTAACTGAATCAAATTCATAAAGTTCGGGTACAGTTTATCAAAGTCTAACTATCCCCATAGCCCGCTCTCGCGCGTCGGTCTTCAATCAAGTACCTATAATATGTTGCCATCAAGGCTCAGCACGACGGCTGGTATGCTTCTCATATGATCCTCTTGGACCTTTGAACTACTCAGATTATTTAGCCCAATTGTTAACATGTAGTTCCGGTTTCATGCTATTCCTTTTTGCAACATATCAACTACAAAAAGCGATAATAAAGCAATCACCAATTCATCCAAATCACATAGTTCATACCATTCCACAACCAGCATATAACATCAACGCATAAGAGAATGAGGTAACATAATGAGAGTTAGTCATATGGTTTCTCGTGTTAGGGCCGTTGTTCGTTCTTCAGAGGTAGACAAGTTCTCAACTTATTCCTTGTTCCATTTCACTTTTTATCTTTTCCACTTTACCACCACACTCTCACTTAGCTTACAAATCCTGGGCCCAAATGACCTTACTTAGTTTACAATTTCTGGGCCCAAATGCCATTACACCAACGGCGGTGCCTCCGTCCAACAAAGTTTGCGTTTGTTGGAAATCCACAACTTAAAGTTGTAGGATATAATGTTATTGGGGCCCAAATGCCCTTACACCAGCGGCGGTGCCTCCGTCCAAGCAGCCATACGATACTTGGAGTTCCTTGAGCGGGCCTGTTGTCAGTTGTCCCCTCTGTGATCACAATGCGCAACCAGGCGGTCCTGGATTCCTCACCATCTTCCATCTTCCACCATAGCCAACCTCTCATTGAATTGTTTAAGTTCTCTTGACTAATGCCTAAGATTCAATCTTAGGTTATCCAGTGTTTAATTTCTCGAGTGTATGTGGACCTTATAGGTCTTTGATGTATGCCTAGAAGTCATCTAGTGTAAATTCGTACCCGAGTTCATTTCTTCTTGAGTGATGTTCCTCTATCTCTACTCGTATATGTTTGATATCTGTCTCAATTCGTATAACTAATGCGTACAGGTAATGGCGCACGTACTCGACAGATAAACCACATATAACATAAATTCATTCAAGCATGCATATCTTCTTAGAAATCATTTCACACATCCAATCCCGAGGAAGTCCTCAGGCACAATCAGAACATACAATAACATACAGTTCACCGCTGAACAATGCTAGCGTGACGTTTCACGCTTTTCCTCTAAGCTCGTACTGCTCGTATCTCCTAGTGTGTATCTCTAGAACATATCACTAGGTATTAATTCATGTGGTTCGATCAAGTCGGTATTCTAATAATTGCTAGCCCCCTCGTTATTAATCCCATGATTAACCTCTTAAATGGTTGTCATAGTTATTCGGGTTTAACAGTGTAGTCGGGATTCGTTCGATTCGGACTTCACTCGTGTCGTATGTATATATATATATAGCATGTGGTATTAGTTCAATACTCACCACATTTAAACCTTAGGGTATCCCGCTTATGTGTAGGTCGTTATTCCTTGTCATGTTCTTACATTCATACACCGTTGTATACGTAACAGTATTATTTATTGTCGTACATTCTAATTTATTGTGTAGTTGTTTATCTTGAAACTCTTCCTTAAGTTGTGGGTTGGTCAACTTGGCCCTCTATTGTCAATTAGGTTGACTTGGTCAATTTGGGTTGACTTGGTCAATGTTTCCTAGTCAATAAGTCTAGGTAATCTCTATTATAATCTTTTAATTACATGTTTCCTTTGTTTGTTCAACTTCTTTACAATTTGACACTAGTCCATATAACTAATGTTGTATAATTTAAAACTTCCACTTTAAATGGTATTTCATCATCCTCCATACATTCACTACATCTTATTATATAAACCCCCTTGTTCATTATATTTATTTTGGTTTACATGAATTATAGTCTCCTTATATAATTGTTATTTCCTTAAAGACTCTTAGGTCTTTTATTTGAGTTACTCTCTACAATTAAGTATCAAGACCACAACCTCAACTTTATAATGTTATATAGCATATCATATTAGGTTTCCCAACTTTATTTTATTTCCCAAAACGATATTATAATCTCCATCCCTCAAAGTATTTCCATTATTTATGTGAATCTTATAACTCCTCACCTTATGTTGGTTATCCCTTTAATGTCTCTTGGACTTTAGAATAGTGTAATATTTATAACCCCTTTCATCCATATATGCTAAACATTATTTATTAGCCTATCACATTTTTGTAACAGCCCACATAATTTTATTAATTACAAAGTTCCCACACTAGTTTTCTAAATTCACAGTCTTACTCCTCACACCTTATGTTATAACAATACTACTCCTAGCAAGTTTTAACCTATAGTTCTCAACCATATATTATAAAATAGGAACAGCCCCCTTGCTTTCACAGCTTATTCACCTCATTCCCTAACTTTTCTTTATTTACCATTTGACCCACTTTATTTTTCAATTCTTACAATTTCATCCTTAAACTATATATCATACAATCTCACCAATTGAATTCCAAATTTAACTCCAAAAATTCTAGTAAATTCCCTACAGCCCCTATACTGTTTCTAAGTGTCGTTTCAGCCCTTAACTTTCATAAATTACATTTTGACCCCAATAGTTTTATAAACTTTACAATTAACTCCTAAACTTGTTTAAACTCTTAATTTAATTATTTAACTTACCCCATTAGGCCAACACTTCCTATATGGTCAAGGTTGACCACCACCCTACTGCCTTGACCACAACTTTTCCATAATTACAGATTTGACCCCAAATTTTCCTAGAATTACCATTTAGGCCCAAAACTTTACAAAAACCTAGATTTTTCATCTAAACTCCAACCAAGGCCCAACTTTCAGTCATATTAACTTTTGACACTCTAAATTTAATTTATTTACACTTAACCACCTATGTTTTACCCTTTTGCACATTAGAACAATATTTAAGTTTATAATTGCTTTTAAACTTAATTTTAACCTTATATTTGAACCAACTTCCACTCAAATTCGTAGGTAATTTTCCTAGATAATTTTAGGTGGTTTTAAACTCACCAAACAGCTCATAGTAACCAGATTTCTTTACTACATTTTATACTAAACAAATACATAATTTAATAAGCATAAAAACCCTTAACTAGTACATAGAAATGGCCTAAACACTTGGCCTTATTACAAACTTCAAATATAACATTTAATGACATAAAAACACTTAATAAAACAGATAAGTCTCGGCCTTTTACACTTAGGGCCAGAAACTTTTAGTTTTTTGCATTTTAACCCCCCTTTTGTTACTTTTAAGCTATTATAAGTCATTATTTGCCTAAGTAACTTAGCTAAACAAGTTACCATAATGTTTAGGTACATTTTCCAGTCAAAATCACCCATATAAGCTACTGCAATCTTGGCCCTAATTGTTTGGACAAGGTATTTTACTTCAAAGCATAAAAATGTGTTTTAAGATACCTTACTTGTTTCAAGGCTTCAAAACTCCTTGGAATCCTCTTGTATTTCACACACTACATTAGTAATAAGTTTAGGTCAGATTATACACTATACACAAACTCATATCTTAGTTTATAACCTTAAGATCTAGTAAAATACTCACCCTTCAAAGTTGATTTTTCTTCACCAAACAGACCCTTATGGTCTCGGCCATGAACTCCCTCCCCTTGTACTCCATTTCGGCCATGGTAAACAGAAGGAAAAAGAAGCTAAGTTAGAGCTTTTAAAACTCCATAAACAAGATCTAGGGTTTAAAGTGTTGAAAATGGGTTTTTGGGTTGGATTTTTACCTTATGGCTCTTGAGAGCTGACTTATCTCTTCCAAGCTCTTATTCAACACTAGGAAAAGAGTTGGGAAGTGAGTATAAGTGTAGATCTACAGAAAAAAGAGATTTAAGCACTAAAACCCAACTTTAGGAGATTTTCCCTTAGGAGAAAACCTTGCCTTATTTTCGGCCATGAGTGTGGGTGGGAGAGATCAATATTCCAGTAGCACATAACTGAAGAAAAGGGTGTTAAAGATGAGGGAAAATTCGGCCTTATAAGGATCTAGAACAAGGATGGAAGTTAAAGCACATTTTTACCTTGTTTTTGTTCTTCTTGCTTAGATCTTGGTACCCACGGTTTTGGGTGGAGTTTTTGAGCTTCCCAACCTTTAAATTTCGGCCATGGACAGAGGGGGGTGAGTGGTTGAAGTTCCAAGTTCAAAAATGGAAGGAAATCGAGTTTTAGGAGTTTTTCTTACCTTGTCTTTGCTTGAACTTTAGCTAGACTTCTTCCCTTGGTTTCCCACAAGATTATTGGCCCATGCTCAGCTTATTTCGTGCATAGATGGTTAGAGGGGTTTTAGTTTTTTTTTTGAGCAAGAAAAATGGAGTTTAAAACACAAAAGGAGGAAAAGAGGCTTAAAACACCATTGTTGTCTTATGGAGCTCAAGGTAGAAGATGATGGGTTTGGAGCCAGGTTGGGGACGGCTGGAAGGGAGGAGAAGGGGTCTGATTTCGTGGGTGAGAATGGGCAAAGTGAAAGAGAGAGAAAAGTGAGGTATTAGTAAGTGAAATGGGCTAATAGTCAATGTGTGTGTAAGGAGGGAAAGTGAGCTTGTCTCCTTTCCTCTTTGGGCTTGTCTTATCCTAGGCATGAGGGGCTGCCGATTTTGAGCTGCTTTTGGGGGGATATTTTCAGATTTTGAGAGTTAATATTATAACACTCTAAAGTTGTACATTATGACTTAGTTTATGTGTTAGGTTGTGACATATATTATTATCTTGTTCTAATGTGTATATATAAGTGGCTATTGCACTTATAATTTGGTTTGACTATATAAAATAAATTATATACTCTTATCACATTTTTGGTGATATTAATACATGTATTAATGTGTTACATGTTGTATTAACTTTAGGAGTTGTTTTCTCCTTATTAATGTAACCTCTTTAGTTCATAATATTACGTGAGGTTAATTTATAATTTTATGTGTGGTTTAATGTCCATCTTGGACTATACATATTTATGTGTATATATATTTATAGCTTGTAATATTCTTTAGTGAATATTACTCATTAGTCATTATTCTTTGGTGACTAATCCTTAATTAATTTCTCCTCGTTAATTAATCCCTTGTTAATTAGGGTAATTAATGTTTGAGGTATTTCAATTTACCCCCCTTAAAAAGACTTCGTCCCGAAGTCTCGTTTATAATCAATTGGTCCTATATAATCTAGTTCCATGGGATCAAGTCCCGTACCTTCGTATCTCAAAGTGCAGCAAGTGCACATAACATCTCATAAACATAGTGCAATAAGAGCACTTCCACTATATCATGCGAAACTGTAAATCCATACACGGTGCAACTCAAGTGCACAACACAATACTCATACATCCAAACATGGTGCAACACAAGTGCACAATACAATATTCATACATCCACACATGGTGCAACACAAGTGCACAACACAAAGTTCATACATCCACACATGGTGCAACACAAATGCACAACACAAAGTTCGTACATCCACACATGGTGCAACGCAAGTGCACAACACAAAGTTCATATATCCACACATGGTGCAACACAAGTGCACAACACAAAGTTCATACATCCACACATGGTGCAATACAAATGCACATACAAACAACCACCATAAAAACACAAAGTCCTAGTGCACACATGTGCATGCCAACCGGCTCTACCCCCCTTAAAAAGGGTTACGCCCCCGTACTCACACAAGTATACAACAGCAGCTAGTCAAAGAGTGCTGGATACTTGGCTCTCATGGAATCCTCCAACTCCCAAGTGGCCTCCTCTACCTCATGGTTTGACCAGAGAACTTTGACCATTCGGACGGTCTTGTTCCTGGTGTCTCGTGTCTTTGTATCAAGGATGCGGAGTGGGTGAGGCACATATTTCTTCAGCTGAGATACGTGAAACACGTTGTGCACTCTCCCGAGTTCAGCAGGTAAGTCTAGCTTGTAGGCTAACGAGCCCACTCGCTCCGTGATGCAGTAAGGACCCACATACTTGGGCCTAAGCTTGCTCTTCTGGCCGAATCTGAAAATGCTCTTCATCGGTGAGACTCTGAGAAAGACCATATCGTCAACTTCAAACTCAAGAGCTCTCCTTCTGACATAGGAATACGATTTCTGTCGGTCCTGAGCTTCCTTCATGTTCCTACGAATCTGTAGGACATCCTCCTTCGTCTGCTCTAAGTACTCAGGTCCTAAGACCGAGTTCTCGCTGGCCTCATCCCAGCACAAGGGAGTCCTACATGGTCTACTGTATAAGGCCTAGAATGGTGGCATCTGGATCGAGGCATGGTAGCTGTTATTGTACGCAAACTCTATGAGGTGTAGCCTATCGATCCAACTCCCCTGGAAATCTAAGGCACATGCTCTAAGCATGTCCTCTAGGGTCTGAATGGTCCTCTCGCTCTGACCATCAGTCTGTGGGTGGAAGGCCGTACTCAGCTTCAGCTTTGTGCCCAAGGCCTCCCGCACCTGCCCCCAAAATCTGGATAGGAATCGTGAATCTCTGTCTGATACGATTGTCTTCGGCACGCCGTGATGCCTGATGATCTCCTTTTGAAAGAGGTCCGCTAGCTTCAGGACCTTCCAAGTGTCCTTCATCGGCACAAACTTCGCCACCTTTGTCAGTCGATCCACTATGACCCATATCGTGTTCAATCCTCCCTTAGTCGGTGGGAGACTAACTACGAAATCTATGGAGATGTCCTCGAACTTCAGCATGGAATAGGCATAGGCTGCACTAATCCATCCGGCCTCTTATGCTCAAACTTGACTTTCTGACAAGTCAAGCATCGGGTCACAAACTCAGCCACATCCTTCTTCATCCCGCTCCACCAGAAATGGACCTTCAGGTCCTTATACATCTTCGATGACCCGGGTGGACGGATAAGGATGAGCAATGAGCCTCCTGAAGTATCTTCTCCTTCAAATCTAGAGAAGACTCAGGGATACATAACTGGCCATTCAGTCGAACCATGCCGTCATCACTCAGTCTGAAGTCATACTTCTGACCTTCGAATGTTCCCTCAATCAGCTTATGTCTGATGCTATGCATGTACTGATCAGCCTCCTGGGCGCTCTGAATCTCGTCAATCAAGCTGCTGCCCGCTAGGAATGCACATAATGAGTGAGCTCTGTGGCTTAATGCATCGGCAACCACATTCGCCCTGCCCTCCTTGTACTTCAAAACCAGGTCGTAGTCCTTCAGGAACTCGACCCACCGTCTCTGTCGCATGTTCAGCTCCTTCTGTGTGAAGAGAAGCTGAAGACTCTTATGATCGGAGTAGATGCTGACCGTCACTCCATACAGATAATGGCACCAGATCTTCAGTGCGAAGACCACAGCGCCCAACTCTAGGTCATGAGTGGGATAGTTCTCCTCATGCTTCTTCAACTGTCTGGATGCGTAGGCGACAACCTTCCCGTGCTGCATAAGCACACAACCCAAACTGTGACCAGATGCGTCACAGTACACCTCGAATCCGTCGGTGCCCTCAGGGATAGTGAGTACAGGTGCCGACGTCAGAAGATCCTTCAGTGTCTGGAATGATTTCTCGCAATCGTCCATCCATATGAATGGGGCATCCTTCTTCATCAGGTTTGTCATGGGTTTGGCCACTCTGGAGAAGTCCTGGACGAATCTCCGAAAATACCCGGCCAACCCTAGGAAGCTACGTATGTCTGTCACTGACTTTGGCCTCGGCCAACTCCTCACTGCCTCTATCTTGGCTGGGTCCACTGATATCCCACTAGCAGATATGATGTGACCTAGGAAACCTACACTGTCAAGCCAGAACTCACACATCGAGAGTTTGGCATACAACTGATTCTCCTGCATAATCTCGAGGACACGTCTTAGATGCGTCTCGTGCTCCTCCTTAGTCTTCTAATAGACTAGGATGTCGTCGATGAATACTACCACTGATGTATCAAGATGCTCTCTAAACAGGCGGTTCATCAAATCCATGAACATGGCTGGTGCGTTCGACAGACCAAACGGCATCACTGTAAACTCGTAGTGCCCGTATCTCGTCCGGAAAGTCATCTTCTCCACATCCTCCTCTGCTATTCTGATTTGATGGTAGCCGGATCTCAAGTCGATCTTCGAGAAAACGGATGCTCCTCTCAGCTGGTCAAACACGTCATCAATTCTAGGAAGGGGGTACTTGTTCTTGACTGTGACCGCATTCAGCTCGCGGTAGTCGATGCAGAGTCTCATGCTGCCGTCTTTCTTCTTCACAAATAGCACCGGTGCTCCCCATGGAGACACGCTCAGTCGCACAAACCCCTTGTCCAACAGGTCCTCTAGCTGGACCTTCAGCTCCTTCATCTCTGCTGGAGCCATCCGGTAGGGTGCCTTGGCTATAGGCCCCGTACCTGGCATCAGGTCGATGGTGAATGCTACCTCCCGCTCAGGCGGCATGCCTGGCAACTCATCGGGGAAAAGATCGGGGAAGTCTGAGACGACTGGGATGTCGGATTCCATTACCTCACTGTGACTCGTGTCCTGCACATAGCAAAGGAACACTTGCTTGCCTTTCCTCACATCCTTCATCAATGTCAAGGCTGAAACTATCTTGATGGAGGGCTCCTTTCGAATGCTTTGGTAGGAGACTGTCTTGCCACTCAGGCTTCTGAGTAGTAGTCGGTGCTCTGCACAGTGTAGTCGGCCCTTGTGCTTCTGTAACCAGTCCATACCGGCTATAACATCAAACCCCAAGTCTTTAAACTCAACTAGGTCAATGGGGAAGCTCTCGTCTCGAATGAGGATCTGAAGCTCTGTGTATAGTCCCGTGCACCGCACTCTCTCCTGAGATGGAAGGGTGACAGAGAAGTCGGAGAGGTGCTCGGGGTCTAATCCCAACCGCTTCACGAAAGAAGAGGAAACGAAGGAGTGGGATGCTCCCGAGTCAAACAAGACTGATGCGTCGGTGCCGTTCACTGGGAAGGTACCTGAGATTCATTGGTGGTATTAGTATCACGCTATTTCATATTTAAGGGTTTCGGTTTGTTGCAATTGTTTACCTGTGATGACATCCGCTCTCTCCTTGGCCTGTGCCAAATTGAGGATGTTCAGGATACCTCCCTTCTCGGGCTCACAGCCTGAATTATAGAATTCGTATAAGTATGAGATTGGAATGTAAGCTTGAAGGATTTCAAAATGCCACTTTCATTAATTCAATCATAGTCATTACATGGTCTTGCATACATTGATCCTTTCAAATTACATCAGTACTCCCTAAATGTCAAGTTTAAACATCCCGGTCTTATGTGTGTGGCGTTAACTAGGGTAGGTGGGGCGGTGTTCAGCTTAATTCTCTTATTCCCGTGGTATACCAATCTTGACTCTCCACCGAACACCAATACATCTCCTGACTTTAGGATGAGCTTGTTGGCTAAGTCCATTCTCTTCTGGTCTCCATATAAGAACTCGGCATCATCTCCAATCGAAAAGGATACTACAGGTATTCCTCTGGCAATGGATTCGGGTGTCTCATCACGATCCTGGTGTAGCCCAAGTCGTCCTTCTTTCTCATAAAAGTTCACAATGCACACTTCCGTGTGTATGTCGGGTATAGGGTTATCCTCGAACCTCTGAGCAGTCTCAACTGCTTCCTCCACAAGGGTTTGAAATCTCTCTGGGATCCTAGGCACTCGTACCCCGTCAATCTTCCTAATCTCCTGATATGTCCTAGTTTGTGGGTCCCAGTCCTTTCCTAAACACATCATATACAATTTCAACTTGGACCCACTAGAATATCCCAGTGTATAAAATCCCCCTATCCCCTTTCCTAAGGTTCTACACTCCTCCACTATGGTGATCTGTTCGTCGAGGGTTAGGAATTGCTTAAGTAGAATCATGCCGGGTCTGATGACTTGGCACTCCTTGTCTGGGTGCTCCCGTCCTTCGTCTATGGCTCTAGGGGATCTTAGTCGTGAAGGTATAGGAAAACAGATATTGAAACACCCTAATGTATGAAAGGTTCTCTAAGGTAAGTTTCTTACTAGATGTTATTTCATGCATAGTTCAATGTAGGGAAAGCGTTTAACACACATAGCATTCAAGCAGTCACGTTAGGGTTCTTAGGGTTACCTATGCCGCGCTGAGCACTAGTCTCAGCGCCTGGGGCTCCCGTAGAATTCAGGGTGCCCGAGCCCTAAACGACGTCCTTCCCCTTCTGGCTCCTGGTGTAGGTGGGGGTCGGTCGACTCGGTCCCGTCTGGCCAGCACACGGTCCTCCCGATCCACTCGCCGGTGTAGTCTGCGTCTTCCTCGGTGGTCGGTATGATGCACTCTTGGGGTTGGAGAAACACTCGTAGGCTCGGTGTCCCTCCTTCTTGCAGTGGAGGCACTCCACTGGGCGCCCTCTACAGTCTACCCCGGGGTGATCCTTACCACAGCGCTTGTAGTAGAAGTGGCGCTGGGGTCGGAATGTACCTATGGTTACAACTTGAATTAGTCAAGGGAAAATGAATGGGAAGTTTGAGTTATTAATATCACAGGGCCGCGTCTTACCCTTAGGAGGTGCAGACCGGAGGGGCTGAGCCTCAATGGCAGGGGTGGTCAAGCGGGGAACCTGCTCCTTCCCCTTCTGACCCTGGTAACTCTGCTGCCCCTTCTTCTTCCCGAAGGGCTTCCTATTGCAGATTGTAGTTAAATAATGAAAGCAAAATATTTCAATTATTCAAATAAGTTTCCTTATTTTCCCCGCCTGTTGCTCTCAGCTCTGGCAGCTCCCCCGTCATCCCCCTCTGGGTTCTTACGCTTCTTCCCCAAGACCTCATACCGGTTACGGAGCATCAACTCCGTCCTTGAGGCCGCATCATAGCAATCCTGCAATTTATGGGTAAGTTTTCGTCTATGGAAAGTGGTTTAAGTATTCAGGTGTTGGTTCTCTCATTTATACCTGCACAGTGGCGTGGACAACGGCACCCATGGCTGTCTGGATACGGAAGAGGAGTCCTGCTCTAAACTTCTCTATCTTCACAGTCTCTGAGTAGGCAACTCCGGGTATGAAATCCAGAAGACTAATGAACCGTGAGTAGTACTGGTCCACAGTCATACTACCCTGCGTGAGAGTCTCGAACTCCTCGTGCTTCCTCTGCTTCAGATGAGCAGGAGTACTTCCCTTGGAGTAGCTCCACAAACGCTGCCCACGTGAAGTCTGGGTCATCCAGGTGGGGGCCCTTGACTGCCCTTCACCAAGTGCTGGCGGCATCCTTCAGGTGGAAAGCCACGATGCCGATCCTCTGCTCAGCCGGAACTCGTATGGCCTCAAACGTCTTCTCGTGCTCCATTATGAATCGCTCCAAGGCTACAGGGTCTGCCTCTCCAGCGTACGTCGGTACTCGGGTCTTCGAGACTCGCTCCAGCCAGTCTGGCTCTCGGGGCTGCGGTGGGTGGGGTAGGCCTCCCGCTATCTGTACTCCCAGCTGCGTCGTGAAGGCGGCCATCGCCTCGGCTAGTCCCGGAATCCCTCGGGCTGCCCCTCATGTTGCTCCACCACGGCCACGGCCTCTACCTCTACTAGCCATCTATAGTAAGATGGTTCGGATTAAATTTCGATAGTTTACTGCATTACAGTCAGTGGTTATTGAAGTGCCATTTAAGGCTAACCCTAGAATGCATTTAAGAATTACTAAGACGTTGTTGCCTTGCACCTCACAGACGTTTCCCATATTACCCAAAGAGCCTAAGCTCACTGTCTTATCCTATTGTCTCTTGTCATCAGAGCGGTACTCCGCTCTGATACCACTTTTGTAACACCCCTACTCTAAAATCCGGATAATCTAACGCGCCTAACAGAAATAAATGTTCGAGTCGCAGCGGAAATAAAACCGATAATAAACTTAAATGGGTGTTACTCGCCATTACTCACCCATGTGAGCAATGAAGCGTTACCAATAATTCAATCTTACAAATCCGCAATGATGACAGAGACAATTACAAACCAAGGTTTACAATAATCCAAAAGAGATAAGTAGTCTAGCTGAATCAAATTCATAAAGTTCTGGTGCAGTTTATCAAAGTCTAACTATCCCCAAAGCCCGCTCTCGCGCGTCGGTCTTCAATCAAGTACCTGTAATATGTTGCCATAAAGGCCCAGCACGACGGCTGGTATGCTTCTCATATGATGCTCTTGGACCTTTGAAATACTCAGATTAATTAGCCCAATTGTTAACATGCAGTTCCGGTTTCATGCTATTCCGTTTTGCTACATATCAACTACAAAAAGCGATAATAAAGCAAGCATCAATTCATCCAAATCACATAGTTCATACCATTCCACAACTAGCATATAACATTCAACGCATAAGAGAATGAGGTAACGTAATGAGAGTTAGTCATATGGTTTCTCGTGTTAGGGTCATTGTTCGTTCTTCAGAGGTAGACAAGTTCTCAACATATTCCTTGTTCCATTTCACTTTTTATCTTTTCCACTTTACCACCACACTCTCACTTAGCTTACAAATCCTGTGTAACGACCCTAAAACCGGCCTAGGAGTTAGGGCCTTTACACGCCGCGAGTCTACTACCTAACGTCGCAAGGCTCTAAGCAAAACAATCCCCAAAACCAAAAAAAAACTTGTATAAATACCGAAAGAGTTTACAAGATCCAAATACTTAAAAGTCAAATAGAATGAAAGGCCCGAAGGCTACACAAAAGCTTTAAAGCGTCCAACGCGCAGAGTAAACAAAGTCTAAAGAAGCATAAAGTAAACGAAGCTCCAGAAGGGGACAAGAGAGAAGATCCCACGAGCTCAATCTGCAACAAAGTAAAGGGGTGAGCTAAACAGCCCAGCAAGCAGAAGACTTCCTCAAGGAAGCCCACTCAAAACAGAAGCAGTAGAATAATTTATAAACAGAGGAGAAGGCGGAGTCATTATAAACAGTCAGAATGGAAACGCCAAACAGAAGCAGAGCAGACATCACTTCAAATCATAGTCGGACTTTCAGAACAGATACAGAAGAGTGGGACACTAGAAACAAGCTAACACAACAGAAGGACTCACATAAGGTCCTATGGATCCGAAGATCCCACAACAAAAGCCGTAGAGACAGCTAACAGACCCGTCGGTCAAATGACGTCCTAAGGGAGACCCTAAGGAGTGTAATCAGAAGGAATTCCTGCGCAGCATGCTACAGGACAGCCCGACCCGACTATCCAAGGCTCAGAAGCAAAGTAACTAGGTCCCAAAACCAAAAGCTCACAAAACAGATTAAGTGCATGGAAATGCATATAAACAGCATAAGAAGCTTGTACACAAATAGGGGAATCCAACCCCGCAAACGGAACTCAAAACAGAGCCAAAACGAAGAAGTTATGCCAAAACAGAGGCATGTCCGAACTTGCGTCCGACCTTGCAAGTTCGGACAGATGCCGAGATACAGACTTCGCAGAAAATCCCAGTGTCTGAACATCGACGTCCGGACCGAAGTTCGGACACATCGACGATTCGAAAAATAAAAACGCGCCGGAGCATGTCCGAACTTCCACATTCGGACGGAAGTCCGGACGGCGCTACAGAGACGATTTCCAGAGCGCACAGACGCGCAGAAACACCACAAAAATCAATACCAAACTCACACGAATGATCCGAATTGCAAATCAGTTCCCCCGGGGATTTAGCCCTTCAATTAACAACACAAAATGAGAAGAAATCACGCAAGCAACACACCAAAACAGATCCGAAAACAGAAATCAAAAGCAGTCCCCGAGGGTGAGCAAACAACCCCGATTCCATCCCCCACTTACAACAATTCGCAGAGGAGATTGCACCAGTCTGAAGCAGAGCGAAGACCCGACACACAGCAACCCCAAACAGCACAATCAGCCACTGAATTCGCAAAGAACAGCCCCCAAAATCAGAAGACAAAATCAGAAACTGCTCCTCTCAAAACAACAACAACACCACCGAATTCACCAACGGACCTACCTGATTTGCAGACGAGAAGAACCCGCACAGCAGCAGCAGAAAATCAACGCAGAAACACAGCAGAAATCCACACAAAACCAGAGGCACACCAATGGAGAAGAAGAAGAGAGAGCGCTCAAACTGTCGCGAGGAAGAACGAGCGGTTTGCAAATTTGATCGCGAATTGTAAAAGAAAAACAAATGACTTATCTTTCCTTAATAAGTCTTACCAAAATAAAAGAGAGGGGAATGACCTCCTTGCCCTCATCTTTTAATTCAATGCCTCCGACGTCCCGTCAACTAAACAAAGCACACATAGCACAACTTTAATTAATAACATTGTTATGTCATGAAATCTGAAAAACGAAAATACGGAGTATTACATCCTGGGCCCAAATGCCCTTACTTACTTTACAATTTATGGGCCCAAATGCCCTTACACCAGCGGCGGTGCCTCCGTCCAACAAAGTTTGCGTTTGTTGGAAATCCACAACTTAAAGTTGTAGGATATAATGTAATTGGGGCCCAAATGCCCTTACACCAGCGGCGGTGCCTCCGTCCAAGCAGCCATACGATACTTGGAGTTCCTTGAGCAGACCTGTTGTCAGTCGTCCCCTTTGTGATCACAATGCGCAACCAAGCGGTCCTGGATTCCTCACCATCTCCAAACTTCCACCATAGCCAACCTCTCACTGAATTGTTTAAGTTCTCTTGACTAATGCGTAAGATTCAATCTTAGGTTATCCAGTGTTTAATTTCTCGAGTGTATGTGGACCTTGTAGGTCTTTGATGTATGCCTAGAAGTCATCTAGTGTAAATTCATACCCGAGTTCATTTCTTCTTGAGTGATGTTCATTTCACACATCCAATCCCGAGGAAGTCCTCAGGCACAATCAGAACATACAATAACATACCGTTCACTGCTGAACAATGCTAGCGTGACGTTTCACGCTTTTCCTCTAAGCTCGTACTGCTCGTATCTCCTAGTGTGTATCTCTGGAACATATCACTAGGTATTAATTCATGTGGTTCGATCAAGTCGGTATTCTAATAATTGCTAGCCCTCTCGTTATTAATCTCGTGATTAACCTCTTAAATGGTTGTCATAGTTATTCGGGTTTAACAGTGTAGTCGGGATTCGTTCGATTCAGACTTTACTCGTGTCGTATGTATATATATATAGCATGTGGTATTAGTTCAATACTCACGACATTTAAACCTTAGTGTATCCCGCTTATGTGTAGGTCGTTATTCCTTGTCTTGTTCTTACATTCATACACCGTTGTATACGTAACGGTATTATTTATTGTCGTACGTTCTAATTTAATGTGTAGTTGTTTATCTCGAAACTCTTCCTTAAGTTGCGGGTTGGTCAACTTGGCCCTCTATTGTCAATTAGGATGACTTGGTCAATTTTGGTTGACTTGGTCAATGTTTCCTAGTCAATAAGTCTAGGTAATCTCTATTATAATCTTTTAATTACATGTTTCGTTTGTTTGTTCAACTTCTTTACAATTTGACATGTCCATATATAACTAATGTTGTATAATTTAAAACTTCCACTTTAAATGGTATTTCATCATCCTCCATACATTCACTACATCTTACTATATAAACCCCCTTGTTCATTATATTTATTTTGGTTTACATGAATTATAGTCTCCTTATATAATTGTTATTTCCTTAAAGACTCTTAGGTCTTTTATTTGAGTTACTCTCTACAATTAAGTATCAAGACCACAACCTCAACTTTATAATGTTATATAGCATATCATATTAGGTTTCCAACTTTATTTTATTTCCCAAAACGATATTATAATCTCCATCCCTCAAAGTATTTCCATTATTTATGTGAATCTTATAACTCCTCACCTTATGTTGGTTATCCCTTTAATGTCTCTTGGACTTTAGAATAGTGTAATATTTATAACCCCTTCATCCATATGCTAAACATTATTTATTAGCCTATCACATTTTTGTAACAGCCCACATAATTTTATTAATTACAAAGTTCCCACACTAGTTTTCTAAATTCACAATCTTACTCCTCACACCTTATGTTATAATAATACTACTCATAGCTAGTTTTAACCTATAGTTCTCAACCATATATTATAAAATAGGAACAGCCCCCTTGCTTTCACAGCTTATTCACCTCATTCCCTAACTTTTCTTTATTTACCATTTGACCCACTTTATTTTTCAATTCTTACAATTTCATCCTTAAACTATATATCACACAATCTCACCAATTGAATTCCAAAAATTCTAGTAAATTCCCTACAGCCCCTATACTGTTTCTAAGTGTCGTTTCAGCCCTTAACTTTCATAAATTACATTTTGACCTCAATAGTTTTATAAACTTTACAATTAACTCCTAAACTTGTTTAAACTCTTAATTTAATTATTTAACTTACTCCATTTGGCCAACACTTCCTATATGGTCAAGGTTGACCACCATCCTACTGCCTTGACCACAACTTTTCCATAATTACAGATTTGACCCCAAATTTTCCTAGAATTACCATTTAGGCCCAAAACTTTACAAAAACCTAGATTTTTCATCTAAACTCCAACCAAGGCCCAACTTTCGGTCATATTAACTTTTGACACTCTAAATTTAATTTATTTACACTTAACCACCTATGTTTTACCCTTTTGCACATTAGAACAATATTTAAGTTTATAATTACTTTTAAACTTAATTTTAACCTTATATTTGAACCAACTTCCACTCAAATTCGTAGGTATTTTTCCTAGATAATTTTAGGTGGTTTTAAACTCACCAAACAGCCCATAGTAACAAGATTTCCTTACTACATTTTATACTTAACAAATACATAATTTATAAAGCATAAAAACCCTTTAATAGTACATAAAATGGCCTAAACACTTGGCCATATTACAAACTTAAAATATAACATTTAATGACATAAAAACACTTAATAAAACAGATAAGTCTCGGCCTTTTACACTTAGGGCCAGAAACTTTTAGTTTTTTGCATTTTAACCCCCTTTTGTTACTTTTAAGCTATTATAAGTCATTATTTGCCTAAGTAACTTAGCTAAACAAGTTACCATAATGTTTAGGTACATTTTCCAGTCAAAATCACCCATATAAGCTACTGCAATCTTTGCCCTAATTGTTTGGACTAGGTATTTTACTTTAAAGCTTAAAAATGTGTTTTAAGATACCTTACTTGTTTCAAGGCTTCAAAACTCCTTGGAATCATCTTGTATTTCACACACTACATTAGTAATAAGTTTAGGTCAGATTATACACTATACACAAACTCATATCTTAGTTTATAATCTTATGATCTAGTAAAATACTCACCCTTCAAAGTTGATTTTTCTTCACCAAACAGACCCTTATGGCCTCGACCATGAACTCCCTCCCCTTGTACTCCATTTCAGCCATGGTAAACAGAAGTAAAAAGAAGCTAAGTTACAGCTTTTAAAACTCCATAAACAAGATCTAAGGTTTAAAGTGTTGAAAATGGGTTTTTGGGTTGGATTTTTACCTTATGGCTCTTGAGAGCTGACTTTTCTCTTCCAAGCTCTTATTCAACACTAGTAAAAGAGTTGGGAAGGGAGTATAAGTGTAGATCTACAGAAAAAAGAGATTTAAGCACTAAAACCCAACTTTAGGAGATTTTACCTTAGGAGAAAACCTTGCCTTATTTTCGGCCATGAGTGTGGGTGGGAGACATCAATGTTCCAGTAGCATATAAGTGAAGAAAAGTGTGTTAAAGATGAGGGAAAATTCGGCCATATAAGGATCTAGAACATGGATGGAAGTTAAAGCACATTTTTACCTTGTTTTTGTTCTTCTTGCTTAGATCTTGGTACCCACGGTTTTGGGTGGAGTTTTTGAGCTTCCCAGCCTTTAAATTTCGGCCATGGATAGAGGGGGTGAGTTTTAGGAGTTTTTCTTACCTTGTCTTTGCTTGAACTTTAGCTAGACTTCTTCCCTTGGTTTCCCACGAGATTATTGGCCCATGCTCAGCTTATTTCGTTCATAGACGGTTAGGAGGGGTTGTAGTATTTTTTTGAGCAAGAAAAATGGAGTGTAAGACACAAAAGGAGGAAAAAGAGGCTTAAAACACCATTGTTGTCTTATGGAGCTCAAGGTAGAAGATGATGGGTTAGGGGTCTGATTTCGTGGGTGAGCATGGGCAAAGTGAAAGAGAGAGAAAAGTGAGGTATTAGTAAGTGAAATGGGCTAATAGTCAATGTGTGTGTAAGGAGGGAAAGTGAGCTTGTCTCCTTTCCTCTTTGGGCTTGTTATCCTAGGCATGAGGGGCTGCCGATTTTGAGCTGCTTTTGGGGGGATATTTTCAGATTTTGAGAGTTAATATTATAACACTCTAAAGTTGTACATTATGACTTAGTTTATGTGTTAGGTTGTGACATATATTATTATCTTGTTCTAATGTGTATATATAAGTGGCTATTGCACTTATAATTTGGTTTGACTATATAAAATAAATTATATACTCTTATCACATTTTTGGTGATATTAATACATGTATTAACTTTAGGAGTTGTTTTCTCCTTATTAATGTAACCTCTTTAGTTCATAATTTTATGTGAGATTAATTTATAATTTTATGTGTATATATATTTATAGCTTGTAATATTCTTTAGTGAATATTACTCATTAGTCATTATTCTTTGGTGACTAATCCTTAATTAATTTCTCCTCGTTAATTAATCCCTTGTTAATTAGGGTAATTAATGTTTGGGGTATTTCATTTACAACCTACCTTTGATTACTGATTGCTTAAGAGCTTGTTTATGATTGTTCTGGATGATCTTTAGTCTAATCTGGTGTTGTTATAATCTAGGATAAATGGTGTCTTAAAGAGTTTTGTTTAATCACCAGATTTGTGGGTGGAATTCTAGAGCATTAATCAAGTGTTTAAGGTGCTTAACTAACCTAGAACCTATCTGATTGTTATAGCCGAGTAACATAGGTGAAAGTATAGAATTTGTTTAATATGTTAAGTGTGATTACTAGAAGAGCTAATCTGGTGAATTAGATGTCTAGTATAACCGGTTTCAGTTGGAAGTTAATTAGTGTAAACTAGATGTGCCCTAGGGCTAAAAACATGATTGTAGATTATTCTGGTCATTAGTAACCTATTATGGCAGAATTAGCTATGAACTATTAAAGAGATGCATAGCATGATTTTTAGGATGAAGATGATAGTTTAAACTAAGCTAAGACTTGTTAGGAACTTATATGTACTGTCTTAGAAGGTTGTTTATGGTTGGATTAACTCCTAAGCTAATCTGGTTAATATTGTGACCGAAAATGTTAGGAACCAATTATGGTTTGATTCAGGTTGTAATCTATAGTTAAATTATGTCTTAAGCTAATCTAGATGAGATAGTTAATAATAGAACTGAAATGGATATGATTTGTTTGTTTGATCAAGACTTGGTCTTAAGGTATGATCTATGGTTGTTTGAGTTGTTAAGCTGAGATATTTGATGCTGTGTGACCTGGCCGAAGGTGCCATGTAAGATTATGTGATCATAGCCTTTCCTTAAGTGATGTTTGAATATTGTTATGTTCCTTGTGTTTGAAGTTATGAAATGGGCTTTGTTAAGTAACTTGACTGTTGATTCTTGTTATACTTTAAATTGTTATATTCTGATTAATGAGGATTCAATGAGTAACTCATTGGAATGGATTGTTGAGATATATGGCCATATGTGGAACTTGAGCAGTAACTGCCTTCTTATGAATTATTGGACTCATGGTATGCCTTGGGCTCCATGAGATGCTTCATGGTTTCCTACACTATAGTTTAAAGGTACTATAGGGGGTGTCACATCATTTAGGGCCTGAAGTGCGTTTGGGAAAGGTTGGATCGCCTCAATGATCGGGATTCGTCCCTTGAACTGATTTGTGTGGAATGGAGAAATTGATGACTAAGGAAAATATGTGAATTAGTTAACATGTACTTGTGCAGGTTTGGATGCCTTATTGTTAACGCTTGAACTCTTGGTTGATTAAAGTTTATGTATATACCATCAAGTACTTTACTAAGTTATTTTCTGATGGTAGCTTTGATTTTACTCAGCTTTGCTGACTTTTTGGCTTTATGCCCTGTAGTCTTTTCTCTGTGATTGTATGAATGACCACAGATGCAGGAAATGAAGAAGCTTCTCCTTAGTTGTGGAGACATCCGAGAGTGTGGGCTTTTGGGGCTAGAAGACCATCACTTTAGTCTCTTTTGGTTTCTAGATTAATGTATTAGGTTGTTCTATAACTTATGTAACACAAAGTTAGTTTGGTTTTAAATTAAGCCTAAGCATTCACATGGTTGTGAATGTGGCGGTAACGCCCTATAAGACTTATGCTTCCGCTTTATTAATCTGAGCAAGTTTATTATCATATGGTTAGTAATTTTGTGGTGTTACAAAGTGGTATCAGAGCAGGATTGCTCTTGATTAGGATTAAAAATGAAATTAGGATGGGATATAGGGCTGTGAGAGTAAGGCACGTGTTTGCTCCTGTTGTGTTAACTAACCTGCAGGAATATGGAGTATAATACTCTTATCTGCTTGATTGTTATTATTGTTTGAGGGAATGTGTATGTGTTAGTAACCCTTTTGCTGCCAAGATTAGATGGCAGCTAATATCCAAGAGATGGCTCAAGCAATGGCTGCACCAATGGCACAACTAGAAGCAAACAGGAATAATGTTATACGTCAGATAACTGCGATGAAACCAGAGAGTTTCCATGGGCAGGAAGATCCTCAGATTCTAGAGGGATGGCTACGAGAATAGTTTAAAGTCTTTGAGGCAGTGGGCTGCCCCGAAGATAGAAAGGTAGGATGTGCTGCATATTACTTCAAAGATGAAGCAGACCTATGGTGGGGAGCTGTAAAAGAGGGCTGTCTTCAACAACCTGGTTTTGGATGGATGGAATTGAAAACATTGATGAGGACTCGCTTTTACCCGGTTCATCTAAAAGAGAAGAAGCAACAAGAATTTCTGAACCTACAACAACGATCTATGTCGGTAGCTGAGTACCGGACCAGATTTCTAGAACTAGCTAGGTACGCTCCAAATCTAGTTCCTGATGAAGAGTCTAAGGCAAGAAAATTTAGACTTGGGCTGAATTTTCGGATTCGGGAGTTTATGGCGGGATCAACTTATGAAACATTACAAGAAGCTTATGAGAAGGCTGCCAGCATGGAGATGGTACAGCATGAAAGAAGGGAGTTCCATGAAGGGAAGAAAAAGAGGCCCTTTGGTGGACCAGCTCAGGGGTCGGATGTAAAGAAGCCCAATCTCAATCAAAAGACAAGATTCAGTGGAGGTATCCAGAGCAAAGGTAAGGAGAATCTTCCACAGCACCAAGTGGAAGAACTTATAATTGTAGGAGATGTCAGAAGAATCATCTCGGAAAAGATTGTGAAGGGAGGTTTGTGACTTGTAACCACTGTGGAAAGCTGGGGCATCGGGCCTATGAATGTTTCCGAAACCCTGAGTCAAGAAGTTTCAAGAAAGGCATGCCACCGGTTAGCCAGACAAACTCCAATACCTTTAAAGCAGCTTCTGGGGTTGGTGGTGGACAAAGTAGCAGTAAATGGGCTGAAAAGAATGAGAACAAGTACAAGAAGTCTGGAGCCTTGAATGTGATGAGTGAATCAGAGGCTAGAGCTCAAGGAAATGTCATTACAGGTATTTTCCCTGTTCATGGATTAGAAGCACATGTTTTATTCGACTCCGGTGACACATACTCTTTTGTTTCTACTGCTTTCATGAGAAAATTGAAGTTGTCCAGTATTTCTTGTGTCAATATTTGTGTGACAATACAATCGGGGGAAAAGATAAAATGCTCTAAGATTATAGAGAACGTGAATATTCTTGTTAAAGAAGTAGGTTTCCCAGCTGACTTGGTAGTATTTGAAGGCTTGGAATTTGATATTATATTGGGGATGGATTGGCTGCAACGGTACAAAGGGCGGTTAGATTGTTACGAACAGCGGATTTTGTTAAAGAGTCCTTCATGGCAACGGGTATCATACAAGAAGATAGTAAGGCAGCCAAAGGTGAAGATCATTTCTGCCATCACCATGGCAGCAGAAGTTAGAAATGGAAAACAAGTGTACTTGTGTTATGTACGAGATCTAAATGAAAAGAGAAATCATCTTTCTGAAATTCCTATTGTTGCTGAGTACCCGGACGGGTTCCTAGAAGAGATTCTTGGAATGCCACCCAAAAGAGAAGTTGAATTTCGCATCGACTTAGTGCCAGGAACCGGACCAATAGCAAAAGCACCCTATCGAATGGCACCAGTAGAGATGAAGGAATTAAAAGCTCAGTTAGAGGAGTTATTGGAGAAAGGGTATATAAAACCTAGTGTATCCCTGGGGTGCTCCAGTTCTGTTTGTAAAGAAGAAGGATGGTGGCCTTCGACTCTACATTGACTACAGGGTACTAAACAAAGCAACCATTAAGAATAAGTATCCACTACCTCGAATTGATGATTTGTTTGATCAATTGAAGGGAGCTAGTGTCTTCTCCAAAATTGATTTAAGATCGGGCTACCACCAGATAAGGGTAGCTGAGCAAGATATTCCAAAGACAGCATATCGAACGAGGTATGGCCATTACAAATTTACGGTAATGCCGTTTGGCCTAACTAATGCTCCTGCGGTGTTTATGGATCTCATGAACCGGGTCTTTAGTCAATATTTGGATAATTTTGTTGTGGTGTTTATTGATGATATCTTGATTTACTCCAAGAAACAGGAAGATCATACCGAGCATTTAAGAAAGATGTTAGAATTACTACAAGTACATAAGTTATATGCAAAGCTGTCTAAATGTGATTTTTGGTTGAAAGAAGTGGCTTTCTTGGGCCAGATTATCTCAAGTGAAGGTATAGCAGTGGATCCCTCAAAGGTTGAAGCAGTGAAGGAATGGCCTCGTCCTACCAATGTTACAGAGGTTAGAAGTTTTCTGGGGCTTGCGGGCTATAAGAGATTTGTCAAGGATTTCTCCAAAATTGCTAGGCCATTGACGAACTTAATGAAGAAATCTGTTGGATTTGAGTGGAGTGACCAATGTGAGCAGTCATTCCAGCAACTAAAGACTAGATTAACTACTGCTCCAGTGTTAACATTACCAGAAGGAGTGGATGGCCTGGAGGTCTACTGTGATGCCTTGAAGTTTGGTTTGGGTTGTGTTCTAATGCAAAATAGGCGAGTGATAGCCTATGCTTCTAGGCAATTGAAGAAACATGAAGAAAATTACCCCACTCACGACCTTGAGCTTGCAGCAGTAGTATTTGCTCTGAAAATCTGGAGACATTATTTATATGGAGTCACTTGCAAAATCTTCAACCATAAGAGCTTAAAATATATATTCACTCAAAAGGAGCTGAATATGAGGCAGAGAAGATGGTTAGAGTTTGTCAAAGATTATGATGGATATTCAATACCACGAAGGCAGGGCAATCCTTGTAGTTGATGCTTTAAGCAGAAAAAGAAGTCATTCAATAGCAGCCATGTGGATCCTCCCAGATAAGTTGTATGAAGATATTCATAGGCTTAACATGGAGTTAGTAGTTAGTAGTGATAAGAAGCAAAATTAAGTAGTCTACACCAAATGTCCATTTCTCTGGATATATTCGAAGAGATCCGGAATGACCAGTCAGGGGATGAGAAACTTGAACAAATCAAGAGGAAAATTATAGAAGGAAAAACTACAGATTTTAAGATCCATAAAGATGGAAGTTTAAGGTTCAAAGGTCGGTGGTGCATCCTTACAGCGGTGGGGAGATCAAGAACAAGTTGATGCAAGAAGCCCATCAATCACCCTACTCCATACATCCAGGAGGTAATAAGTTGTATAAAGATTTAAAGAAACAGTTTTGGTGGCCAGGAATGAAACGTGAAGTTGCTGAGTTTGTAGCTAGATGTTTAACTTGCCAGAAAGTAAAGTTTGAGCATAGTCGACCAGGAGGCTTAGTGCAACCATTGGAAGTACCAGCTTGGAAATGGGATTCCATATCTATGGATTTTATAGTGGGACTACCTTTAACTAGGTCAGGAATGAATCAAATTTGGGTTGTTGTGGATCGACTCACCAAAACAGCCAGATTTATACCAATGCGAGATACTTGGACAATGGATAAGTTAGTTGCTACTTACATCAAGGAAATTGTCAGATATCATGGAGTTCTACAAGTAGTATCTGATAGGGATTCTAGGTTTCAAAGTCGTTTCTGGCAGAGCTTTCAGAAAGCTATGGGTTCTCAGTTAAAGTTCAGTACTGCCTTTCACCCCGCAACAGATGGACAAACAGAAAGAACAATTCAAACATTAGAAGATATGTTGAGAGCTTGTATTATGGACTACCAAGGTACGTGGACTGACCATCTCCATTTGATAGAATTTTCATACAACAACAGTTACCATAGTAGCATTGGAATGGCTCCATATGAAGCTTTATATGAAGAATGTGTAGAACTCCACTATGTTGGGATGGCATCTCAGAAACAGTTTTTTTAGGACCAGAAATGATTGAAAACATGATTCAACAAGTGAAACTCATCCAGCAAAGGATGAAAACTGCATAGGATCGACAGAAGTCTTATGCTGATAAAAAAGAGATAGTTTTTGGAATTTACAGTGGGAGAGAAAGTATTCTTGAAGGTATCTCCAACCAAGGGAGTCACGAGATTTGGGAAGAAAGGGAAGCTTAGCCCTAAATACATTGGCCCTTATCAAATTTTAGAACGAATGGGAACTTTGGCATACCGATTAGCATTACCAATAGAATTAGACAAGGTACACAACATTTTCCATGTTTCTCAGTTGAAGAAGTATATACACGATCCATCACATGTCATTCAACCTGAACAAGTCCAGATTGACCCATCTTTGCCATATGAGGAGGTTCCAATACAAATACCTTTCTCTCCCTTCTCTCATTGCTCAGGGGAGTGTCCAAAACGTTCACTTGAAATTCAAGGGAAAAATACCGCTCTTCGCACACTACTCACTTGATTTGTGATACTGATTTTGATTAGACCCTTGTGTTCATTGACGGGTCGAAAGTTTTGTGGTTCAAGCATTCTGTTCAATCAATCTCTCATGATTTTTCCCAAAGATGTCATTTCGATACGAGAGTGTGCAAATGTGACTATCTACAATGCATTATATAGTGGTAATATGGAATTACTATATCTAAGATGCATGAAGTGGTGGTGAAGATGGCAATGCTGACTTTGGATTTGACTGAATGTTTTTTGTGTTTGTTTTTTGTGTTCTTGGATGCAATGCATGAGTGGTAAGGTTATGACTAGTCTCACTTGAGTTGAATTCAGCTCGTGGTTCATGAAGCTCATCCCATCATCGTTGGCCCTGAAGGTGGTATAGCTATTAGGGTGTGGTGTGATGTGAGAGAAGTTGTTTTAGAACAATGTTCAGCTGGTTATTGGCTCCAGGATTTTGGTACTTTCAGGGAGTGACAACTCTCGCATGGTGACCCCACAATATAGAAAAGACTGCTTCTTTTCATCTTGGGCACTAATGCACATGTAAGAGGTTCAAACTCCCTGGTGTTTTCTACTATCCCTTTGAAGATCAGGCTTTGGATATTGAGGTGTTGGGATGAGAGCTGATATGTGATGAGGTGAGGATGGAACACATGATGGTGCATTTCTTTATGTGAACGGACCTTATGCATGATTGGTGAACTTTAATTGACTGGAAATACATGCGACTCTTTTTTGTCATGCATGCTATGCACGTGATTGGATTTTAATTGCAATTTTGTTGTTGTGTTTATCACGAGAGGTATCTATGCAGTAGACACCACAAATTTTCACCACATAAAACGAAGTTTCAGAGTGATTGATAGAATGTGAAGGGTCGCCTTATTCATTATTTTCTTTAACCAATACATGCATGCCAAAAGAAACCAAGTTTTGGAAAACAGTTTCAAAAACGTGTGCTTTCAAAGTGGTGGATTTTCTCAATATGAATTTTGACGCTCGGTTATTCGTAATGAAAATAGGGAGTGGGGAACCCTATACACATTGATCTAAACAAATTCAAAGGGAATGTATAAACCTATACATGTATTCTATTCAGAAATGGACAAGAGAGGAAAGAAATCATAGGGGGAAACCTATACATCATCAATTCTAAAAAGTCATTAAAATAGGGGAATTTTGAGCTAAACTTCGTCTGAACTCTTCTAGTCTGGTTTTGGGGTTCAGACTGACTTCTCACGCTTGGACTCCTGGTTGGCTGCTCGCTCGTCTTCAGGCTCTTGAACGGCTGCTCGCTTGTCTTCGGGCTCTTGACTGGCTGCTGGCTCGTCTTCAGGCTCTTGACTGGTTGTTGGCTCATTTTCAAGCTTTTGTAGTGAAGCAATACTGTGATCAAACAAAACGGGCTGGTGTTCTTCTGATTTTCAACAGTTTGAACTCGAATCGGTGTCACTAGTCTTTATGTCGCTTGACTCGGGTTGGTACACCTCTGATTTTGTATTTGAACGGTTGGTGTTGGTCTTTATGTCGCTCGGCTAGCTCCACGAGTTAGTGCGCCTCTGGCTTTCGGCTCGATCCGTGTAGTCGATCTTACTGCTTCACTTGCTCTGTCGAGGGGAATGAGGGATATTTTTGAGAAAAGAAAGGTGAATGACTGAGCACAAAATCTTATGTGAAAACACGAAATGACTAGTACGCTCCACGATAATGATCACTGCTCTTGAAGGTGGGCAGAACTTCAAAAGTAGCGGGTCACAACATGGGGACTAAATCATTTATTTTGAAATACGTTTGTGAAAATCAACTTTGAAAACTGTTTTCGAAAACTAGTTTGAAATAATGTTGGTGAAAATGTCGTTTGAAATTTGTTTGTAGGAAGTAGGTTTTCGACTATTTTTGAAAATCGTTTTGGAAATAACATTATAGTGAAGTAAATGTTTTTAAAGATGGATTGACAGACTTTAAAACCGCGAATGCTTGTCAGTAAAATTTAGATGGGGTTCTAAATTAAACGAGCTTTTAAGAAGGATTTAAGAGACATAAAAAGGAGAATTCCGAACGTTTTAAAACAGATTGGTTTGAAAAAGTGGTTTGCACACATATATGACATAAAGTAAATCGTGGCTATGTTTGATGGGGAGCTATATGTGTTGATGTTGGGATAATCACTTTCCAGGTCAATTATGGTTCTGTCTCACCGGGGGAACCATCGTCCCTTCACTGTTCATCTTTCGGGATTTATCTCCATCGAGTGCTTAAGTTCAAAAGGTCAGGACACCCGAGATGATAGGGAAACATACGCCACGGCCAGTGATTATCCGACAACACGCTCACTTTTCGGGAAACTCAGGGAAGTACTGCATGGGATCAGGTCTCCCTTCGTCTGCACGATAAGGTGTGTCTAAAGTCCAAATTATTCACTGACTACGCTATGTCATGTATGGGTATCCAGTAAATATGGGAGCCTCTATGAATTTGTAGCATGACATTGGGCTTTAAAGACACCCGTGGTGCAAAGGAGTCATGGAGAACTGAGCCCATGCAATCTTCAGGGTAAGGCAAAGGGTGGTCAGACACAGGGGCGGACCCACATGGGGTCCAATGGGGTCCCGGACCCCATAGCTTTTTTATAAAGTAAAAAAATAAAATAAAAATCTTGTTTAAGTATAATAAAATGACATAACTATCAAGTAGTGATTGTGGTTTAGTGGTTAAGAACTAGTAAAACTGATGGTCTAGAGTTTAATTCCTCTTAGTTGCCACTTTGTTCTGTTTTTTTTTCCAGAAAATATTCCAATCCTTGACGCAGTCCAATCCAAATAATTTTCTTTTTTGAATTAGCAACAGTTCAGAAACTTCACTACACTTCAAACTTAGCTTCTTTTTGTTTGTTTGAACATTTTGATTTCTGGTGTGGTATGTTTTGTAGGTTGGTTTAAGATTTGTGGATGGACTAGTTATGTGAGTCGGTAGCATTATCTAAAAAAATTACAAGTAGAAGTAGCTTTTATTTTTTAAAACCAGCAATGAAGAATCGTAAAAGTCAATTGTAAAATATTTTAAATATTAGTATGAAAATCCGTATATAAATATATTAATATTTATATGTACATGTACATGTACTCTAAAATATTGGACCCCATAGGTTTAACACTCTGGGTCCGCCCCTGGTCAGACAGACGGCATACAAGGGGTGACTACCCATAAAAGCCGTCGTAGACCAGGCAGCTGACTGAAGGCTCATGGCTTACTATATGCTGGCTTTGACTCGAAAGGGTAGGTCTTGAAGGGTCATGAGTTTTTCAAGGCATAGATACTACAATCATACCGCCTCGTGTGCATAGTTGATAAGACAAGATCCTTTAGTTTTGATGATAGCAAACCTTGTTTGTCTATCTAATGCGTTTGTCAAGATTCATGATTTCAGATAGACAGGTGAATAAGTGGCTTAGCAAGCAAGGTTGCAAGCGCACTTAAGTCATGAGTGGCTTAGCACGCAAGGTTGCAAGCGCGCTCAATCCACGACATGTGCTCTACCAGTCGGGCATCTGTCGGCAAGAGCTCCAGAGAACTTCTAGCAAGTCATAATTAGTCAAGAACCACACCATCACATTTCTCTTACATCAGACATCAAACAAGGACCAAATGGAGTTAGCAACGTCGATAAACTCACTCAGATTATTCACAACCACACAAACAACTTGCTCATGACAAACACATGACAAAAGGTGTATCTCATTAATGAGCAAGATAACAAGTTAAACAAAGGCTATTGATGAACATCATTACATAGTCGTAATACTTCAGAAGAGAGCATTTATGAGCATTAATGAGCCAGACAAGTTGAAGTGTGCAAGTGGTGATCGACCACTTGGGGAGACGCATCGCCAACTTGCCCATTCACAAGGCAATGCGTGTGCTGGTGGCTCCAAATCAAGTTGGACAAAAATCTGCAGTAGGGTGCGCATATTATATTCGTAGAAGAATGAGTATTCTACTCTTAGAGTCTACAACTCCGAGGTTGTTAATTGGTATCTCAACTAACTAGTATAAATACATGCTTTAATGTTCCTTGTAAGATAAGCCCTGTACGAGAGAAAAGATAGAGATAATCTGGGCAAGTGTGGATCAGACTTAGGAGTTGGTGAGCTAGTGAGGACTGGGTTAGAGTATCAATACGGGGGTATTTGATAGAGTAACAGGTCGGGGAACGGTTAGGGAACCATAGGCTGATAGTCAGGAGAGGGTTGATGACTTTAGGGGTAAAGTCGAAACTGTCCCGGCAGTCCATGTGTGGGGCAAGGGAGGTTGAGTGAATTTTGTGTGTGTAAATTCTCAATCGAAATGTGTTTTCCGGTTTAACCGTTGCCTCTCGTCTATCAAGTTTTATTAGAGTCCACGATACGTCCAAGACACGTCGAGGACGCATCAGGAGCGCTTGCGACTTTCAATTGGTATCAGAGCAGGTCTTTTCTATAAAGCTAACTGCTTTGGAAGACGATCAAGATGTCTCATGCAAGCATTCTAGCAACAGAAGAAGGTTCTGCACCAAATCGATCACCACTCTTCAATGGTGACAACTACACTCACTGGAAGAACAAGATGGAGTTTCATATCAAGTTTGACGATCCAAGAATGCGGAGGGTGATAACACATGGAGAGTACTCCTTCCAGAATCCTCAAGGACAAGACATATCTATCGATAGCATGACGGATGAGCAAATCAAGAAGTGGATCAACGTAGAGTGTAAGATACTTCACTGTGCACTACTACCTGAGCAATACTCAAAGATTGCTTCAGCTAAAATGGCCCAAGAGATTTGGAAAACTCTTGAGGTCACATATGAAGTGAATGATGAGATCAAAAAGACTCGCATTGAGTTGCTACTCACTCACTGGGAGCTATTTAAGAAGGAAGAAAAGGAGAGCATCTCTGAAATGCATACAAGGTTCACTAAGCTGATCAACGAAATGTTGGTGCTTGGAAGAACTATCTCTAACGAGGATCAAATTCGGAAGTTCCTCAGATCTCTTCTTGCCTCCGTTGATAGCAAAGTCAATGCCATGCAAGAAGTGCATGATCTCTCTAAGATGTCTCTAGCAGACATGCTAGGATCTCTAATGGCTTTCGAGTTAAAACTACAACACAGAAACTCAGAAAGCTCATCAAGAGATAGATGGAAAGGCATAGCCTTTCAAGTAGCTGAAAATGAAAGGTCCGAGTCAGGAGACGACAATGATGACATGGTCCTCTATGCTAAGAGGTACGTTCGAAAGTTCATAAGAAATAAAATGAGGAAAGGCGAGGAGTTCAAGGAGTCGGATGATCAGAAGAAAAGCAATGACAAGTGATCACTTCATATGTGACCACGAGAGGACATCATATCAAAGACTACCCTCAGCGATCACGAGAGGACAACGACAGGGTCAAGAAGCCTGTCCGACGATCATTCAACAAAGGACTAAAAAAGGAAGCCTTCATTGCCGCATGGGGAGATTCTGAACAGAGTGATGACAATCAAACCTCAGACAGCGAAAACCTCACAAGAGGAGAAGGCTCACCTATGCCTTGAAAATGTGTGCTTGATGGCACAAGGCAATGATGCCTTAGAATCAGAAGGAGAAGAAGAACAACATAAGGTAAACTATTCTAAACTTAGAAGGAGAATTCAATGTCCTTATGGACGAGGGATATACAGCCCCCTGCTGTTACCGGTGAAGACGCGCGCACGTCACAACAAAAGACTCAGCCCATGGATGAAACGGTATCCAGAGTCTCAGGAAGAATTTACCAAGAATGACATTTTCTTATATTCCCACTAGATTATTAACTGCACAAGTGCAATACCAAAACACTCAGTCCTACAGAGTGCAGAGGCGTAAACCCTCAGCAGTTAATATCTAGTGAGACAACCAGATAGGAGGAACCAATAACCATGCAAGTTTCACACTCAAGGCTCAGTTAGTCACATCAAGCTGAGTTAGTCACACAAACATTTTCCTTTTGAAATCCATTCAAGATCAGTTGGCATTTCCCAAAACATTCCATAAAGTCCATCAACAAAAGTATTTGAGTACGAGAAATTGTACCTGGTTAATGCTATAGCAGTTCTAGTCGACTTGTGCAAATATTCAACAATACTCTGAGGAATATTAAAGGTAGTCTAACATCAATAACTTGTAGCCTAAGTTAAACTTAAATAAATTCCTCACTCCTATTTCTAAGTTTCAATTGTCTTTTTTGCCCTCACTTAAATTTCATGTATAACCTTTGACTTATCTTAGAATGTTGCATCGCTCAAGGTTGTAAGACTAAGGAATGTATATTATTAACACCTGTTAATTGTTCCACTCTTATCCACTTTATTAATACTTAACTGTAATTCTCACATTCAAGACTCTTGAGACCTTTATATCATAAGTGCATTTTATATTACTCAATTAATCTTAGAATCTCAATAATAATTCTTAAGCTCAATACCTTTATTCTTACTTTAGGGCGAACATCGTATTATGACCTATGATGGGTTTAACTCAGAATACTATACTATTATTTCACAATGTAATGATTATGTATTTTATCAATATCTACTAGATAATCCATTATGATTAAGTTTTCCCCTTAACTTAATTAAGATCTACATCCTGTATATTGGAATCATAGTGTTGTAGATGCATTTTATTATAACTTAGTTGAGCTGCTAAACTCAATTATCTTATCCTTAGTTCAGAATGACTTTTATCACAACCATCTAATAATCTTGTCATAAGATGTTAAATTACTTTTCATCTTGAAATAACTACTTTATAATTAACTTAGACTTATCGAACGCTTACATTTAGTATTCACAAGGTACATTATTTGTTTATCAGTAATAAGGTGTTTAAGATAACCTTTTACGTATCCTTACTTACATTTAATTTCTTAAATGTTTTATTTTTACATACATGCTCTCTATAGACTATGTATAATCCTTCTTATACTAAATTTTAATAAACTTATGTCTTAAATACACTTTAGGTGGTTTACAAAACCCAAGGGTTCAAGGAAATAACTTAATAAATTATTTTTCTTTATTATGTTTTATGATAAACATTATATCTTAACATAAGGTAGAATTTATCTAAGAATTAAATTCTCATTCGTAAGCGAATTTGTCAATTATTTAATAAGATCATCTATTTGGAAAAACCCTCACACCTTATCCTCAAATGACATATTAATATTTTTAGTATCGTACAGTAGATCAGTATAATCTCTTATGTAACTTCGTTCCATCTGATTAAAGGTTTAAAGTTTTAAATATTTAATTTCTATTTACAAACCCTTTTTTCTTTTAGTTTTAAAACCAAATACACTTAATTTATAACCCACATTCTGAACATTGGTAATCATGTTTATATGGCTTATCTAATTCTAAGAAACTTAAAGATTTATTTAGATTAATTTCCTAATCATAGTTAGTATGTTTATATCATAATCCTTTCAATGATTTTATCCTAAAACATTAAGTTATTATTCAATACTATAAATGTTATGAAATGATTAAATTCAGACTCATTAATCCACTTCACATTTAGATGTAAAAGTATTTCATATATAATAAATCCATCGGTGTCACAACTTATGTAATCAAATTACAAATATTCCCAAGTCTTAACTTAATTACCATAATCCAATTATCGATTTACATTCTAGTCATGACAAATAATATTATATATGTATTTTAATATGGTTTATATAAATCTTAGAAAATCAAAGGTAACTCTTTAAGCTAAATTTCATAACCATAATTTAATACCACCCCATACAATATTCTTTTATTAGTATTATGTGTAGGCTTAATTTAACTTATTAATTCCTTCATATTCTATTTTTCATAAGGTTTTATTTCTTTTATTTATTATTTTTTTGTTATCTATAAATATTAAGATTTATTTAAAACATTCTTTATGTAGTTTTATTGTATTTAATTACCTCTATTAGCTTATACACATATCCACATCTAATATACGTTTTATAAAATAAAGTATTTTCCTTAGTTTCAATTAAGTATATTAACTTCCATATTATATAATTAATATAAATGTAGATTAATTCAATTCCTTGATTTAACCTAATTTACTATTTTATTTCTTTTACATATATGTATATATATATATGTTTTACTTGACTTAAAAAGTTTATACCAAAAGATATTTATAAACATACTGTCATTAAATGTTAGTTTAATCTTTTCATATTTTCCCAACCTAAAAAGTTTATTAATAAACTATACTTTAATTTTTGTTACATTAAAAACCTTATATTATAATGTAACTTATGAAAAACCTTCGAAATACAATTTCTAAACCTATTTCCTCTTGTCTAAAATTTGCCAAATTAAATATATAGTAACTATAACATTTTAGACATATTATAAAAAATTTATTTCATAAAAATATCTTTTTAAATTATCCAAATAATTCCATAATACTCAAAAGTTGAAAAATTATAATTTACGTTTGAAAACTTAAAACCCATATTAATTTACATCAAAATAAACTATATTTTATAAGGAATCTATGGTTAAAATTTCGTGTCAAAATACATTAGGGAAGACCATTAAATAAATTCAACAAAACTTAGGGTCTAATTCTAGAATTTATAAAACTTAAAACATTTTAAAACTTCTACGTTTTAATCTCGGACGTCCGTTTCTCTTAACTACGATCGGACGGCCTATAACGCGTGAGTTCTTCAGCATATCGAAACCGATACCCGAGTATGAATTCGATGATTTCTCTCTACTCACAGAACCAAATTCGTTGCTTCTTGTTCCAGTGAATTCAAAATTTTCTTGCGGTTCCAATGGTACAAATTTTACGATCTAAGGTGTACGAAATCGAAAAAACGATTCTAGGTTTAACGAGTTCGGGTTTATGTGGTTTTCGAATTCGAATTGAGAAATTCTCCCGATGTAGTACGTAATTGATCAAATTGAAAGCTGGGTATGACCGATAATGTGATAACAAAGGACAATAACGGAGGAATCGAACGGAAAACTCACCAGGGAAATGCCGGAATTGAAATCGGGTTTCTGGAAAAGGTTCGAACTTAAGGCTGTTCGAGTGGCTAACTTTGAGGATCTATAAAATAAGTTCTAGATCGAATTAGGCCATGTTCTTGGGCTTAATCGAAAGAGGAAATATAGCTCTACAGATTGATAGCAACATCTAAACCCAATTTGCAATACATAGGAAGATTTTTAAACCGAAAGTTTCGAGTTAATACCTTGCGTTTTTCTATGTTTTTATGTGATGACGAATCAGGAACTTTAGGCACCTAGCTCTTCCAAACGATTACGAATTGGCCTTGGTCATCAACATGAAATTTTAGAGGGATTATAGATCTACAAAACAAGATAGCGAACGTAGATTTTCGTTCACAAACGAGGAAGTTATGATTAGACAAAGTTTACCTGATTTCAGTATATTCTGGAGTTCTGGGTTACGGTTTCCCAGGGAGGCAACTTTAGATCGATATTATGGCAGATGTATTAGGAATGAGGGTTTTTATGAGTAATGGTTAGAAAGAGGGCTTACACAAGAAGAGAATGAAGAAAACGGCACTGGAAAATTCGAAAAGATTAGTGAGATACCAATGTCACAAGTTAGGGCAAAATACTGGTGGAGGTTAAGGACTTAGCCGATTTTTGTGCTAAGTTCCGGCGAGGCTGATGTGGCGGACACGTGTCTGAGTCAGGAAAACCCTTGCCACGTCAGCATTCTACAAATTTTTGACCCTAAACTTCATTCTATCATAACTTTGGCTAGGATGATTCGTTTTTGACGTTCTTTTTATCAATCTTCTTGGTTTTCCATAACCTTTTTATTGGTATAGGTTTCATGGGCTGGTTTGACCATTCTCAAAAAGTCAACCCTAGCAAGGCTTAATAAGCTTTATGGTTTCCATGATTTTATATTGACTTTTATGATTCAAGTTAATGTTCCAAATATTTCTAAAATCTTTATAATATACTTGGAGTGTTTAGAAATTTTTCCAAGATTTATTGACTTATAAATCTTACTATTAAATTCATAATACTATATAATAATATATAATAATCTAATATTTAATAGTATTCTTTAGGATTAAATAGAAGAATTCCCCTAATTTAATTTTCATAATTCCATATAATAATTTAATATTCATAATTCCATATAATAATTTAATATTTAATAGTATTATTTATGGTTTAATAAAAGAAATCCCCTAAATTAATTTAGGGGTATTTCACTTAGGGGGTTGTCTAAGGCTACATGTTCTAGCCGATCTGATTAGCCATAAGTTGGGCCCATATTAGTTTTTTTTTATTTTGGGCCGAATGTTGAAGCAGTCCAAAGGCCTAAGCTATCAAATACATGATGAATTGCAAATAAAATAACACTTTATCAACCAGGACAAAAAGCAACCGTATGACCAAGTATCTACAACCATAAGAATATGAAATCTCCTAATAAACCGATGAGGGTACTTACGAAGTATGGGTATAACTAATCATAGAAAAGTTTAGAACAAAAGTTTCAGTTTTGCGTTTGCAGCCTGTGTCAAATTGATATTATTACATGATTTGGGTGTGATGGTATATAGCATGAATAAAACCAAGCCACTCAAAACTAAAAAGAGATATTAAAGCTCTGTGTACAAGGTGTATAGATCCCTCTGATTTTGACTTCAAATTATAGGT
Organism: Limonium bicolor; assembly: GCA_023374045.1. Lineage (NCBI taxonomy): Eukaryota > Viridiplantae > Streptophyta > Magnoliopsida > Caryophyllales > Plumbaginaceae > Limonium > Limonium bicolor. Next base: position 444,559,123 of record CM041777.1, read on the forward strand.
TAAGCCTTCTGACTAACTGATCAGAACATCATCTTTATTAGCCCCAGGTACAACACAATTCAGTTTGAAACATAGAACCTAAAATTAAACCGATAAGCAAAGGATTCAAAAAACTAATACAATCAGTTCGTGACAACTCATAATACAGAGGCAACATGAAGTTATGCGCATAGCTAAACAAATATTTACTCAGATATATAAAAACATTATGAAGAGAAAACGTTAACTTGATGCATTATTGAAATGCCAAAACTTGAAAGATTTTCAACTAAAGCAAGGATTCATCAATTCATACACAACGTGGAAGGTTTACAAGAAGGAAGGACGAATTACAGGAAGAAGAAGACTGGAAGGAGAAGACTAAGCCGATGCGGCTAGTCGCACAACATTCTCACACGATACCTAAAACTAAAGCTACTGTACATATTTATCAAACCTAAACTGACTAAGTTATAGCACCACCGGTCCAGACATAACAAATATTAATAGCAGGATAATCAACTATCGTAACACCCCCTCTCGAAAACCAGGAGGTAAATAGCCTCAAGGTTTTTGACAAACTACAGCCCACGAAACAACAAAGAACAACCATGCTAACCCCCTTCTAATCTTAACCCCATCTTCTTCGGGTAAGCCCTTCCTGGCAACAACTTGGTTAAGACGTCTGCTACTTGATTCCTGGAGGTCACAAACTCAATGATCATCATGCCCTCTTGTAACTTCTGCCTGACGAAATGAACATCAAGCTCAATGTGCTTGGTTCTTTCATGCAGGACAGGGTTCTTGCAATATAGATGGCTTCCTAGCTATCTGATTTCATAGGGATTGGTAGAATCTGTTGGACTCCAAGCTCTGCCAATACTCTAGTCACCCAGCTAAGCTCTACTGTGACATTTCTCATAGCTCTGTATTCTGCCTCTGCTGAGGACAGAGCCACGGTCGTCTATTTCTTGGATTTCCATGACAAGGGACTGCCTCCAAGCTGGATAAAGTATCCACTGATTGATCTTCTGGTATTGGGACACCCTGCCCAATCAGAATCACAAAAGGCAATAAGTTTGAAATCATCCCTAGAATTAAAGAACAGACCATAATTTAATGTTCCCTTAGTGTAACTCAGAACATGTAAAGCCGCCTTGTAATGAACATCAGTGGGATTACTCAAAAACTGGCTTAAAACTTGAATACTAAAACTTAAATCAGGTCTGCTATGCCCAAGATAACTAATTTTACCTACCAACCTTCTATACAAAAGGGGATCAACCAGAGGCTTACCATCATCCTTTCTAAGTTTCAAACTAGAGTCCAAAGGGCTCACAGCTGCCTTTCCCTTTGGGCAATCAAATTCTTTCAACAAATCAACACAATACTTCCTCTGTGTCAACACAACCCCCTCTGTAGTGTGTAAAAATTGCATGCCCAGAAAATAATTAAGTTTTCCCAAGTTCTTTATTTTAAACTCTTTGTTCAGACCTTGTTTAACAGAATTTATGAGGTTGTGATCATTCCTAGTAATTAAAATGTTGTCAACATAGACAACCAGATAGCAAGCAAGATCATTCTTAACCTTAACAAACAGCGAATAATCATTTAAGGACTAGGTAAAACCAAAAGGCTTAAGGAACACACTGAGTTTGTGATGCCACTGTCTCGAAGCCTGCTTGAGACCATAAAGTGACGTGTTCAATTTACAAACTATTCCTAATCCTTCCTCCTTGTGCCCTTGGGGCACTTCCATGTATACTTCCTCCTCTAATTTCCCATGGAGGAAGGCATTATTAATGTCCAATTGACTTATCAACCAATTCCTCTTAGTGGCTACAATGACTAAGGCCTTGATGGTGGTGAATTTTACCACAGGAGAGAATGTTTCTAGGTAATCTATCTCATACCTCTGTGTGTATCCCTTAGCTACAAGTCTAGCCTTAAATCTTTCTACACTACCATCTGCCTTACACTTAATTTTGTACACCCATTTACACTTAACTGGCCTCACCCCCTCTGGAAAGCTGACTAGTGTCCAGGTGTTATTCCTTTCAAGAGCAAGAAACTCATCAGCCATGACAGCTTCTTCAAAACTAACAGGTTCTGTCATTGCATCTAACGCAGTGTGTAAACAAGAGAAATTGTGCTTATTAGTGAGAATTATGCCAACAGTCTGTGGCAGATTTCTACTTTCAATTATGCTACCATTTTCATGTAAACTAACAGTTTCAGATTCAGATAAACACACATCAACAGAATTAGCATGCACAATTCTATCTTGCAGTATCTGAGAAAAACAATCAGAAGTGCGGTTGAGCAAAAACTTATCTTTTCTTGAAGTTGATGAGCCGACAATGTAATCTTCTAAATGCCTGGGTGTGCTATCTTAACTCTTGTCCTCCTTCACCTGGCCTTGCTTCTGTTGTTTCTCCTGCAGCTTCCTCTGGTGTGATATCTTCATCTTCCAAGGTGTCACTTCTGCTGTCTTGAAGGTTACTGCTTTCTTCTTCAGATCTTTCTTGTATTTCTATTTCACCTTGTGCATTTGGCCTTTCTTGCCCTTATTGTCTTATATTACTCTTATTCGGTCAGTCTCAATCAAAAAATCATCTTAAAAAATATACGGAATCTCTTGGGCAACCAGCAGGAATAATTTCAATTGAACTATCTTGTTTCTGTCTGAATGGGAATACTTCCTCATGAAAAACTACATCTCTACTGTATATAATTCTGTTATGGTAAATATCATATAATTTAAACCCTTTCTTATTTTGTCCGTAGCCTAAAAAGACACATTTTATTGATTTAAACAGAAACTTATCCTTTTGTGATTAATTATTGTGGGCAAAACAGAGACAACCAAAAACCTTAAGGGAAGAATAATCAGGTTTTTCACCATGTATGATTTCAAAGGGAGTTCTATTGTCAATACTAGTTAAAGGCATCCTATTAATTAGGTAAGTGGCAGTCAAGATACTTTCCCCCCAAAATTCCTTAGGAAGAGAAGAATGGAACATGAGAGCTCTACCTGTTTCAAGTATGTGTCTATGTTTTCTCTCAGCAACACCATTTTGCTGTGGTGTGTATGAGCATGTGGTTTGATGTTTTATTCCTTTGAGCCTAAAGAACTCTACTCCAGCATGAGAGCTTCCCAATTCTAGTGCATTATCAGATCTAACACATTTGACCCTTTTATTGAATTGTCTTTCTATCATGCTTATAAAACTAATGATAAGGCTCAAGGCTTCAGATTTATATTTACACAATTGTGTCCAAGTAACACGACTCTTGTCCTCAACTATAGTTAAAAAATGAGAAAAAACCATCATTAGTTTTCTGATTATAAGGGCCCCAGAGTTCTACATGAATCAGGTCAAAAACTTCCTTAGTCTTTATTGAACTAGAAGGAAAAGCTAATCTGTGACTTTTTGCTCTATTACACGGTTCACAAAGGAAAGATTCAACTAATTGATTTTCTCTGACCAGACCTAACTTGGAAATCCTTTCCTCAGGTAAATGCCCTAACCTACAATGCCATATGCCTAAGAACTATTGCAGTTGTGTTTAGGTGGGTAGAAACTTCCCTTACTTATTTCTGTACTAAGACATCTCCGCTCTCCCTTATCACACTCCTTATCAAGGACATAAAGTCCCCTCTATATTTGCCTAATCTCTACTTCCTCTTTGTGATCACAGCCCTGATAAATGCAGGAACTAGGATTAAAATACAGCCTAGCATTCATTTGTCTAGTTAGTTTACTCACAGAGATAAGCCCAAATTTAAAGCTAGGCACAAAGAGGACATCTTTAAGTTCTATCAGGTTATTGACTCTAATGTTCCCTATTAACTTAACCGGTTGAGGGTGACCATCTGGCATTCCTACAACATGGGGTTTTTCCAGGAAAGAAACTTGATGAAATAGTGTTAACTCACCACACATGTGGTCTGAAGCACCACTATCTATGATCCATTGTGTTTTCCTACCTCTAAAATCATCAGAAGCATTAAAAATATTATAAGTATTGCAAGTCCATGTTAATCATAAATTGGGACAGATCCTTACCAATGAATCCACAGTTGGATTCAGCAACTTGGGTCTCTTTGTCCTTGATCTGGGACTTACTTATGTAGACAAGTAACTGATTAACTTGTTCTGGAGTAAGTGTTCCTCCGAATGGATCTTTGGCTCCTTCTTCCTTCGAATCACTGACGTTGTTGGCTTGAATCTTCCTTTCCTTACCCGCTCGCCATCCTAGTAGGAAACCATGCTTCTGGAAGCACGTTTCCTCAGAATGACCCAGTTTGTGGCAATATGAACATTGTAAACTGGGTCGTTTCCCTCCAGTTGGTTGACCGCGCCCGAAGTTTCTTCTACCTTGACTCACCGAGAAGGCCACTAGTGGTTCCATCTCAGTTGTTGGTGCCGAAGTTAGGGTTTTTTGTCATTCTTGCTGTATCAAGAGGGAGAGGGCTTGTTCGATACTCGGGAGTGGGGAGATCATCATAATATTTTCTCTAGCGGCGCCGTATCGATCATTCAGACCCATCAAAAACTTGATTAATCACTGGTTTTTGATGTAGTCGTTGAACGCCTTGTCCATCGCGTAAGAGCATACTAGGAGAGAAGCAGCGGTGTCGATTTCATTCCAGATTCCTCTGAGTTTAGCAAAATATTCTCCTATTGTGTTGTTGCCTTGAAGAGTGCTTACCAAGCGGCATTCAAGATCGTACATTTGAGTCGCATCTACTTGACCGTATCTCGCGCACAAGTCCTCCCAAATTTTGGCCGCTGAGGCACGGAATAGCACGGAATCTACGGGCGATTTTTCCAAGCTCATCAGGATCCACGACCGCACCATGTTATCGCAGCGTGTCCATGCCTCAACTCTCACTTTGCAGTCGGTGGGCTTCTTGAGGGTGCCATGTACGAAACCGAGTTTGTTCTTCGACCCGAGGGCAATCTCGACCTGGTGTTTCCATCGAGAGAAGCCAGGACCTCCATCGTACTTGAATGCTAACGCCTACCCAGGGCTCTCAGAACTCGTGAGATACAGTGCATCCCCAATCGCAATGGTGTTGTTACTGCTAGCTTCTTCGTCGTTCTTCTCCGTATTAGGGTTCTTGTTCTTATTGTCGATTTCGGCCATCTCTCATGCGGGACTCAAGAATTAGCGGGTTGAAGGAAGCGAAAGAGTAAGAAGGGTGAATCGAGGTGACGATGAATGTTTTCCGGAATCTAAGAGCTAGGCCCCATGACCTTCTTGCTCTGATACCATGAAAGATTTTCAACTAAAGCAACACTAGTGGAACGGAAGCATTTAATGACGATGATTTAATCATGACTTTAACAAAAACCGTGATTAATAGGAAGGCCGGAATTAATTAACGACGTTTATTGAATTAACCATAAGCAATAATGATCGGAGGTAGGCGCGCCTTTTTTAGGACAAACTTTAGATGACGGTTATTAGTGAAACCGTAATCTAAAGTCCCGTGTTGACGTGCGCTTTACGGTCAACGGACTTTAGATTACGGTTTTACTAATAACCGTCATCTAAAGTCCATCCTAAAAAAGGCGCGCCTACCTCCGACTGATGGTCAACGACGTCGTTTTGACCTGACGCCAAATATTTCCCGTATTATTTGATTTTTTCGACGCCGCGCGTAATCTAAATTACAGTTAACGACGTCGTTTTACCAGTGTATTTTAGATTAAAAATAACTTTATATTAATGTGTTACATATGTTTGATCGAATAAGACTCATGGCTTAATGGTCGTGGGTACATTAGTCAACACCATCGATTTTGAGTTCGAAACCCAGCATAGGCCAAATAATTTTCGCGCTATTTTTTAAATTTCGTTACACTTTAGATTACGGTTCTTTAGGAACCGTCATTTAAAGTGTGACTTTAGATTATGGGTTTCATGTAAACCGTAATCTAAAGTCCTTTTAACTAGAACATTTGCCCGTTTACTCTGCACACTGTACTTACAGTAACTCTTCTTCTCTTTCACGCTATCTTCCTCACTGAAATCGCCTCCTCTCTCCCGTCACCTTAGTAACGGCCATCGCCGCCGTCGCTCCCACCACCTTTGTCACTCCCATCGCCGCCGGTCACCACCCATCTACATACACTGGTCGTCACCGTCGACGTCTCTATCATGTATTGGGTATGCACGCGGTCGATCAATTGTCGTTTTTTTCTAACTTTGTTCATATGCATGTCGATTGCTAGTTCTAACCTCGTTTCTATTGAATCCTGAGAGTGTAATGGTAAATGTTCTAACCTTGTTCATATTACTTGTGCCCAGATTTACAGTTAATTGCAACCTAGTTTGTGGGCTGATTTCTGCACTACTTGCCCACTTCGGTGCAGTAACGGTAATTTTGCAAACCAAACTGTAAACTGCTGTATTTAGTTATTCTTAGCATTTAGTATTACAATTAATACATAGTAGTGTAGTTTTAAAATATAAAACTAGTTGAGAGCCTTTGGTCTGGTAGATATATCTCTTAGCAGATTAGAAGTTGTGATTCTTGTGTGCTGCAGCTTGTTGCAGTTGATTTCTTGTACTTGTAAATTTTTGTCTACGGTTAATACAGCTTACCTTTCTTCTAGATAAATATAAAATTAGTGTATAAGTAATTTTGATGGTGCGTGCGAATTTGACGTTGATAAAACTGATTTAGAAACGTTAGAAATATAGGGGAGATGCTGTCAAATTTTTTCCGCGGTTTAGCTAGCATTTTAACCTTGATTTTTTGATGAATTCTAATGTTGTCATTTTTCCTTTATGCATCAGGACTATGACTTTATTTTGGCTTCCGACCTCAACCGTCTTAGCATCGGCTAATCGTCTACCAGAGGTAAGATTTACATATGTACATATAGTATTTGACAAACTACCAAACATAGTTATCCGCCCAAGATATACCTAATAGAGGTATATCTTCGGCAGTCCCTGTCGGGACTGTCCATGATTGTTAAATCTCACACCTAGGGTGTGAATGTGTTTTTAATATGTACTTTATTGATTATTTCAGTAGTATCTCTTTATTGTTCTTCGAATGCATATATTATTGATTAATATCATAATATCGTGCAATTGAAGAACTGTAGGGAGATGCTGCCGAAATTTTCAATAAATTACATATTAAAAACATGTTCACCGGTGGGATTTAATACTCATGGATGGATTTAGGTTGATAAGATACAAAAGTGTAAAGACTCTGCCACGGGTGACGGTATGAAATGGCTGCCTTCATATAAATAGCTAGAAGGGGATGGAACGTTCGTGGATTTACAGCGGAAATTTGGACGACAAGTTTTTAGAAGGAGTTGATAAGTTATGCACGGTGTTAGCGAACAATCTAAAACCTACAGACAAGGGATACATATTTTGTCCGTGCATTGACTGCCAAAACAATCTGAGATATCGCGGCGTTGAAACAATTAAGGAACATCTGATCTGCCGCGGTTTTACAAAAGTTTTTCAAGACATAATCCGATGGCATGGTCAGAGTGCGTTCGACGTTATTAAGCCTGACGAAGGGGATAATGTTTAGGTAAACACAGAAACAGAACTTGGAGATGATACAGTTGCGGGTGATCCAGAAGACGTTACAGATGACGTTGAGCCAGATTTCTGGGATGATGACATTGAGACTATGCTCGAAGATGTGGAACGACATTACTCTAACAAGCCAGACAAGTATGAAAATTTGTTGGATTCATCCAAAACACCGTTGTACCCCGGGTGTGACCCTACAAAGTTAAGCAAGTTGAGTGTCGTCCTCAAGCTATTCAACTTGAAAGCGAAACATGGCTGGAGCAACGTAAGTTTCACTGCCCTCCTAGGACTATTGAAATTCGTTCTTCCGGTGGACAACGTTTTACCAACGACTACGTACTCAGCCAAAAAAATGATGTGCCCAATGGGTATGGAGTACCAGAAAATTCATGCTTGTCCAAATGGTTGCATGCTGTTTTAGAAATCGGATGAATTTGCTGAAAGCTGTTCAGCATGTGGAGCGTCACGGTATAAGAAACAACAAACGCACATTAGCGATAGTAAGAAAGGTTCACCAGCTAAGGTTCTGTGGTACTTGCCCATCATTCCAAGGTTCAGACGTTTGTTCTCCATTGAGAAAGACGCGGAGAATCTTCGGTGGCATTCAGTTCACAGGAAAAAGGATGGCAGATTGAGACATCCCGCTGATGCACCACAGTAGAGAAACATAGACATAAAATTTCCTGAGTTTGGTAACGAACTGAGAAACCTGAGGCTAGGCTTGTGCACGGATGGGATGAACCCTTACGGCACTTTGAGTAGCATACACAGTACATGGCCTGTGATTTTGGTTATTTACAATCTACCACCGTGGTTATGCATGAAACCAAGACATTCTTGTTGTCTTTGTTAATATCGGGTCCAAAGCAACCGGGCAACAAAATTGATGTATTCCTACAACCTTTGATAGAGGATCTACAACTCTTGTGGAATGAAGGGGCTACGGTTTACGACTCATTCAGAAAAGAGGACTTCAATTTACGTGCTATGTTGTACTGCACAATCAATGATTTCCCCGCCTATGGTAATCTTTCAGGCTATTCAATCAAGGGGGCGTTGGCGTGTCCGATTTGTGGTGAAAACACTTGTAGCATTCACTTGAAACATAGTGGCAAAAACGCGTACATGGGCCACCGAAAAATGCTTCCAAAAGGACGTAAGTATCAAAAGATGGCGAAAGAGTTCGATGGGAAAACTGATCACAGCGTGGCGCACCAGCCTTTGATAGGTACAGAGATTTACAAAAAGTTGGATAATATTGTCAACAACTTTGGGCCGCCAACCAATAGTGGTGAAAAAAGTGTCTGGAAAAAGAAATCAATTTTTTGGGAACTCTAGTACTGGCAACACCTGGAGGTTAGATATTGTATCGATGGGATGCATGTCAAGAAAAACGTGGGTGAAAGTATCACTAGCACCCTTTTGAACATAAAAGGAAAGACAAAGGATCATTTGAAAGGAAGAAAAGATTTAATTGAGTTGGGCATACGCACAGAGCTTGGCCCGCAAGAACGTGGAAAACGCACATTCTTGCCTCCTGTCTGTCACACTCTGTCTAAAGAAGAGAAACATAGTCTATGTAGTACCCTTTACAACATCAAGGTGCCTTCAGGATACTCCTCAAACATAAGAAGCTTAGTGTCCATGACAGATTTCAAATTAGTAGGAATGAAATCTCACGATTATCATGTCCTACTTCAAGAATTTTTGTCAATTGCATTACGTGGGATCATGCCGGATGCTGTCAGACACACAATCACAAACATCAGTGTCTTCCTCAAATCCATTTCGTCTAAGGTTCTTGATGTGGATACTCTGACTAAACTACAAAAGGATCTCATTGTGACAATGTGCCAGCTGGAGATGTATTTTCCTCCATCGTTCTTCGACATAATGATACATCTCCTCGTGCATCTTGTAAGAGAGATTCGGATGTGTGGTCCTTTGTACCTTCGCTACATGTATCCGTTCGAAAGGTACATGGGTGTCCGAAAAAGAAAATGAAGAATCATCGTCACCCAGAGGGTAGTATTATAGAGGGCACTATCATAGAGGAAGTTGTAGACTTCTGCACCAATTACCTAGAAGGTGTCGATACCATTGCACTTCCACATTCTAGACATGAGGGCAGATTGAAGGGTGTTGGCACGGTTGGACGGAAACTGAAAAGAATTGACATAGACACTCTTAACAAAGCTCATTTAGTTGTGCTAAGTCATCTTGAAGATGTCGAACCATACTTTGATGAACACTTGTGCGTTTTAAGATCACAATATCCAGACATGAGTGATGCTAGAGTACAAAATGAGCAGAATAGGACATTTGTCAGATGGTTCAAAGACAGAGTGTTATCCGATCAGTCCACGAATGTGCCTGAACTGATTAAAGTAATTGCATTTGGACCAAATCTGGATGTAATTTCTTATGAGGGGTACGATGTCAACGGATTCACCTTTTTCACAGAACGTCAGGATCACAAGTCAACGAATCAAAACAGTGGCGTAGAGCTTGAAGCTTATCAAAACTTATATGACATTGGTGTTGTGGGTCACAGTCCAGTCTCAGTAAAACAATTATATTTCGGTGTTATACAAGACATCTGGGTATTGGACTACAACAACTACGAAATGTGTGTTTTCTGCTGTAACTGGGTTAACAACAATCATGGCTACCGTGAGGAGGAGCATGGTATGAAACTGGTTGATCTGTCTAGAGCTACTCCCACGGTTGAGCCATTCGTTGTTGGGACAAAGGTTAAGCAGATATTTTATGTAACTGATCTCTGTAATCCTAGATGGTCTTTGGTGCTTAAAGGGAGAAGAGGAATAGTTGGTGTGGATGGTGTGGTTGATGAGGATGAGTGTGACGCAAAAGATGAACCTCCACTGTTCCTATTTCATTGGAAGAGACTAAGGTCACAAGTCATCGTGAGTCTATACAATCAGACCATAACGAGGGAATGTGGATTGAGAGATAATGGTGTATGTAAGTTATTACTATTAAAATTTATATGAAATTAACAATCTTTTACTTCGTGCTTGTATATGACCATTATGAAATGCTTAACATAATTTAAATTTTCTTTCAATCCTTGCAGGCATGGCTGATGAAGAGTTCGAGTTATTTTGCCGCGAGTTCGAAGATGAGCAGCCACTGGTGGAATGGGTTCCTTCTACCAATGCCGCTACTGCTGCTGGCCCTTCTACATCTGCCGCAGCTGCTGCTGGCCCTTCTACAACTCTCACTTGAAATACCCCAAACTTAGATATGGTGTTTAAGTGATAAACTAAGATATAAGGAGGCTAAATAATGCCTTAGAAACATTAAGAAACATTTCTAATCGAAGAAAATATAAGGAAACACCAAAAGAGCAGTTTAAGCAAAAACGTGCTCTAAGCTTGGAGAGACTTGGGTGAGTACCCAAATATTGTTCTAAGACCTTAGTAAGGTCCTAATGGTCATTTTAAAACAATTACCAAAGAAAACTAAGCTTGAAAACAAGTTAAAACACAAAATGTGCTTTAAGGAGTCTTAAAGCACATTTTTGAAAAATTGTCTTGTAAATGAGTTTTGAATGGCTAAATGTCCATAATTACTCTTTAATTAACATGTGTACTATATAGTATCACATTTGGAAGTCCATATCAATGGGAAATCAAAAATTTCACAACAATGTGCCTTGTTTTGTGAATAGTAAATTAATTAAGCTAGTTTATAACATAAGTCAATATAAGTGAGATATTTGGTCAACAAAGACTTAAGTACCCCTTGTTACTAATGGGGGCCGGTTTCTTATAAGGTGAGTCACCACCTTTATGACTCATTAAGCAAATAAAGACTTATAAAGCAAAAGTACTATTTACCTTTTAACATAAATATCACACTTTACTTACCTCTCTCCTCATCTCTTCATTCTCCATCTTCTCCATCGGTTTTCTTTGCCCTCTTTCTTCTCTCTCACGTAAAACTCAACCTCCATGCTAGCTCCATCTAGCTTTGCACACATCTTGCTCATTTTAGCTCCAAAACCAAAACTAAGTACATATATCTCTTAGTTAGCTCAAGCTCTTCCTTTCTATCTTTTTAAAACTTCGAGAGCTTCATTTTGGTGCCAATTCAAACCACCATTAGAGGAGGAAATTCAAGTTTGGAGACTCCATTGGCTTCTCCATTCTCTTAAGGTAAAGAAAGTATAAGAAAATCTAGGTTTCCATCATTTCTTTCCTTGTCCGAAAATTTGCACTCGTGGGACTCCATGTTTATGCCTCGTTCTAGCTTGTTTTCTACTCTTCAAAAGATTGAGGAGGTCCTTCTTGCTTCATATCCAAGCTTGTCTTGAGAAACCAAGGTAAAACAATCACCTTAATGTATTATCTAGTACTCATTGGAGTCATTGGATATTGGTTAGAACATTGGCAAGGAGATATATATTGGTGACCGAGATTGGGCAAGAAAAATCTAAGGAGAAAAGCTTGTGAAGCTTGTGAGAGAACAAGGTAAATTACTTACCTTAGGGTGTTTTATTTTTTAAGGGAATGGGATTTAAAGATGTGATGAGTTTAGTGTAGAGTTTTATTAGAAAAGGGCTATATATAACCTAGGAGAAACAATACTATACTTGTGAACTTGTGACTAAGGAGCAAATGAGAAAAAGAGATAGTTTAAGGATATCAAGGTGAATTACAAGAAGCATTTTATTTCAATGGGAGCCTTGTTGTGTGTATTCGCAGGTTGAAGGCAAATATATGTGGAAATTCAGTGGTTAATATTATTGTCATTTAAGGGCCTAAGTGCCAAGCATTTTAAGTTTAAGCACTATATGATGATGTGGTGTAGTTTTGGTGTAAATTGTGTGCTAAGGTGTTGTGATGAGAATTTGAGCGATATTGGTTATTTGATGGAGAAAACCCAAGTGTTAGGATGTGCTATGTACTAGAGAACCCATGGCAACATTTAAAGGAGAACTTAAGTGTTTAAGATGTTCTAAGGAGATTTAATGACTAAGGAAGTACTAGGAAGTTCTAGAGGTTGTCTTAATGAAAAAGGGTGAGATTAAGGTATCTTAACGACTTATAATGGCTTAGACATCATTATGAAGGATTTAGAAATCAAAAGGGTGTATTTGGGTATTTAGGACTTAGGTAAGTGTTGATAAAAGAAGCTAGGAAACCTTGGTAAGTTTGATGTGATTGAGTGTGAAACCTTGAGATGACTTAGATAGAAACTAGAGTTTAGGATTTAAGGAAAACCTTGGAGTGTAAGAGAGATGCAAGTGGTGCATTTGGTGTGGTCAAATTCATAAGGAGGGAACTTTTGGTTAGTAGAAGTGCTAGGTGAAAGGAATGTTGAAATGTAGGAAAGAAATAAGTGTTAGTAGTTGTTGTAAGAATTGTGTAAAGGATTGAGAACGAATTTGGAGGATGGTTTAAGATGAGTTTAAGGGCCTAAATGATGTTAGAACACATTGGATGGCTTGAGGAAAAGTTTGGTAAAGATTTGGCAATGTTTGGACATGTTCTGGAGGCGTCCGACCCAGGGGTCCGACCCAAGTTTGGGTCGGACGGCCTCTGTTTAACGCCAGGGAAAGGTTCTGGAATGGTCCAACCCAGAGGACTTGGGTCGGACATGGGTCGGACGGGTGAGTTTTTGAGGGCGGTTAAATTTCTGGAATGGTCCGGCCCATAAGGTTGAGTCGGACATGGGTCGGACATGGAAGGTTTAGAAGACGGAAAAATTTCTGGAATGGTCCGACCCAGATGGTTGGGTCGGACGTGGGTCGGACATGTAGAGTTTTTCAAACCCGGAAGTTACTGGAAGGGTTCGACCCAGAGGGTGGGTCGGACGGTGGGTCGGACGACCCTTAACAAAAAAAAAAGAAATTTTGAATTCTAAGAATGGTAATTGATAATAAGGTATACTCTTGGTAGGGTGGTAGTGGTTAGTACCCTAAGAACTTAAGGAATTAAGTTAGGATAAGTAAGAACCTTAATGTCTAAAGTTAAGTTGTAAGTTAAGTGGTAAGGACTTAAGAGGATATTCATCGGGAATTTTTAAGGGATTAAGTGAGTTAAGTAAGGTGCAAATAACTAATGGCCTAAACATGAATCAATGTTTTAGGATTGGTGAATTGGGACTTGGAAGGAGATAAACCAAACGATCGTCGACGGTGAACGGTACAATCTTTCTTGTGACCTGCTTGCTAACGAGGTGTCCCTCAGCTTGTGTGCTATCTGTTTAATTGCTATGACTAAAACAAGATAAAGCATGCAACCGGTTATATTTGTTCTCGTTGTGTATGTGTTATATTTACACTAACCCGCGAGACTTGAGATTGTTACTAACCAAGTTTAGTACTTACTGAGTTAAGAATAAGAGTTAAGTTTGGTGGTTGTTGGTTAATGCCCGTTAAGGCTTAGCTAGCACATGGTGATTAAGATTTCTACTAACTGGAACTTGAGTGAGGAAACCCGGGACCGATCTCCGGTCATGCATGCTAAGGAAAAAGGGGGACGGCATCTGAATCAGATCCGCCCTCCGCTTAAGGACTTGTCTTCGGACTTGTAGCCTAGGGCCGGTTGCCGGCTCAGCTACGCTGGACTCCCGTCCAGAGTAGGTGGCATTAAGATGGTGCGGTGGGATCACCTAAATCCCAGGTTCGAATTAAGCTACAACCATTCCCTTCCAGGAACGGTTTGTATACTGAGATTAAGTTGAGATTAAGATTAAGGTAAGGTAAGAAACTGAGATTAAGGAAATGAGGACTAAGGAGGGGGTTACTAACCCACTTGATAAGGGAACGCTTGAGTCGTTCATTGTTTGTGAACTATATATGTTCATCTGTGGTTATTGTTATTGCACTTCATATTATGCTTGTGTATGTAATCAATTTCCATGCTATCGACAATTAGTCGTCGTAGCCCCGTTAGCTTGGGGGCCACGAGAGGGTGTACCAGCATTCGTGGTGACCCCCTTTGGGGGCTGTTTTTACACTTGCAGGTAAGAGACCCATGAGGACGCACTACGAGAGTAGGAGCGGTTAGACTTAGGATGGGATATTTATTTTGAGTTCGGGTTGCGCCTGTGCACCCGTCTGTTTATATTTAAACTGATGTAAGGTTGTGATTATGTCTTAGCTATTTGTACTCGGTTGGTTGTGGTATTATGGATGGTGATGTTTTGGGTTGGTTAAGTATTTTGGTTAAGTGCTGTAAATGTTAAGGCCGGTATATTCTAACGATCAGACCGTGGCAAGGTCCAGGTGTTTATTATTTCCGCTGCGACGTATTCGATTAAGGGTTTAGTTTTGCGATAACCACGATTGGCTTGGGATGGGGTGTTACATCACTACTGTGGCTAGCCCTTCCATGAGTGCACCTTCTATGAGTGCTACTCAGAGACCCAGAGGTAGAGGTCCGACCCGCGGGCTGAAGCTGCAGAAACCGGATGAGATCAGACTTCTCTGGGACAAGTTTGGGAGGTATTGTGGGGGCAGCAGATCAGAGTTCGCTAGTATGCTAGGGACTCTGTCCAGATCACATTGCTGTATCAACCACAAATGGCCACAAGTCCCGAAAGAAGTTAAGGAGACCATCTGGAAGAAGGTGCAAGAACGATACAAGATCCCAGACGAAATGAAGAAGACCGTTCTTTCTGTGGTGGGCGGCAAAGCTAAATCATTTCGCCACTACTTGCTGGATAACTGGATCACCAGGGTGCCCCCACGCGAGCCTCCGCCGTATGTCATGTACAACGGCATGATCACTGAAGAGGAGTGGAAGGAGTTCGTTGAGCAGCACTCCACCCCCGAGTTCAGGGTATGTTGCGTGTACTCTTTTCGGAATTAATGCTCATAATGATTTATCCCTGATTTTCTAATTAATTTTCTGTTGTATTGTCTTAACAACAAAGACAATAACAAGCACGGCAAAACCGTGACGCTAATCTCCACCCCCACACCATGGGACGAAGAGGATATATGGGCAGCCTCGAGGGATGGAAAAAAGCTGGTTTGCTGACGCAGAGGAACGAGGATGGTAGTGAATGCCCGATCGAGGATGTCTCTGAGGCAAGGAAGGTGCAGATGTTCATACTGGGATGCCAGACAACTACCAGCGAAGGTCAGAGGATATTTCGTCATGCTGAGACGGAACAACTGGCTAACCAAATTGTAAGTGTTTGAAATTAAGTAGCTGTTAAATAATTTACTTATATAGTCAAGTGTTTGTTGATCTTAAATTTAGTGCTAACTTCTTTGACAATTGGACAATATGAAGCGGCACAGAGAGGAAGTAGACATACACACTCCTCCTTCTCAAGACGACGCTCTCAATCAAGTGCTTGGGAAGAAGGATCACCCGGGGTGTGTTAGAGGATTTGGGGGAGAACTACGTCAGAAGAACGTATTCCCGCCATCTGCTAGGAATGGTCAGATGAGTGCTGCTGAAGTCGAGGCGATGGTAGATCGTAAATTCGTTGCTGAGCGCCAAGCTAATGAGGAGAAACTGGCTGCCGAGCTCCGGGCTTTCGAGGAGAGGCTGCAGGAAGCGTTGAATTCGATCGCACATGCGACTACTCAGCAGCAGCATGATCCTCCTCGACCGTCTTCCTCGTCCAGTTGTGCTCCGGACGCTGACCTGTACCGGTTTGCCAACATCCAGGTTAGCTTTGTTTAACTATTTTTTCGCCTTAAATAAAGTCATTTAAATAGTATTAGATTGGACTAACTTATTTATTTCACGTATTATCTCTGTTTATTAAAGGAGCCAAAAAATGTCGTCTCCAAATACCATTACAAGGGCACCCTGTAGATGTGGCCTACGGGACGGTGTTGCCATCAGGTCCACTCACGCTCATCAGTTTCGTACGTCTACCCCCATTCTACGCGCGTGTGACCTTGGACCTGATAATTTATGGATTTGAGCATGCGTACCTTCCAATGGCGTTTGACAACAAATGCACGCTGATTGAAGCGAAGGGAGACATATTGCCCTGGACAGCATGTTATATTGTTGTCACCGATGAGGTAAAACTGTTTGACAACCATTTAGTATCTAATAAAATCCATTATTTAGCATTAAGTGTCTAATATAATCCATTATAGATCCTTGAGCTTCCTCGCCGTGTATCCCGGCCCAGAGAAGAAGAGGTCAGCGCGCCGGCGAATCCTGTTAGAAGTACAAGGGTATGTTCTAGATAAATGTTTAATGTTACTATAATTATCAATTAGTAATTATCTTTACGTTCTTGTGCATTATTGTTTGTGTGTGTGAAGGGTAAGAATCCAGTGAATCGAGGTGCAAAAAGTAAGAATCCAGCGCCCGTCCAGGTTCGCACCAGGACTTCTGAGGCGCCTAGAAGTAAGTTCGCACTGCCACAAAAACTTATTAATGTCCTGGGGCCTCGTCAGGTGAATCTCTACGACAAGATCATGTCGAAGCCACCTCCAACTATCAACTTCAAGATGACGCTTCCAAAGTTGTTTTTTCACTACGAAGAAGATATGACCATGGCGATCAACTTTGGGGACATCAGAGAGACGATGTGTGGAGATTACCTGAACATTAACATTATTCAAGCTTATCTAACGTAAGTGTTCTTTCCTCATACTGTAAAAACATATAGAATAATTATCTATGAAGTTGCATTGGCTAACTTTTGATAGTACATGTGATATAATAGAGGTCTACTTGAGAGATGTCATGAGAAGAACATCACCTCCATTACTGCGGTGTGCCCGGAGCGTTTATCGATCGACTAAGTCAATAGGGACCCGGGGAGGTTTATGGAATACATGAGTCATTGCTTCAATGTTGCTGATGAACAGAAAAAATTATTTATTCTAATGTCGTATCAGCAAATGTGAGTTCTGATATAAAATTACATACTAATTAGCTAACTTTTTTACCTTCATTTCTCATTTCATTTTGTATTTGAAATTGTAGCCACCACTGGGCTTTGTTTATCTTCTGCACTGCCACCGCTACTCTGCTCGTTCTAGATCCACTAGGGCAGTGGACAGAATTCAACACTGAAGACTTAATCAAAATGTAAGTTTTTATTACTATTTAATTGTTTGTAAGTTTTTTGAACCAAAATTAATGTACTTATTCATTTTGCTTAACGCTTTTGTTAATATATGTCACAGTTGTTACAGTAAAACCACTCAGGTAGAGTTTGCTGAAATGACCGTCGATTACATCAAGGTTTGGTAATTCATGCATTTCATTCGTGCTGCTTATCTTTATAAAATTGTTTTACATTTGTGAATTTTGGTGATTTAGTGCCCTACCCAAAAGGATTCTAGGAGTTGCGGGTACTACGTAATGCAGTATATGTACAAGTTCTGCGGGTACTTCCCAGAATTTCAGAACTTTAGAGACAAGGTAATACGAACACTATCTTGTATTTAATTCTTTTCGGCAGATTTTTTGTGTCTTTATCTTAATCTCATTATGGGTTCCATTCCTGCCCTTGTTCTAGATTAAAGAGCATTTTGCCAAATCCTCGACTTACAGTGCAAAAGACTTGTATCACGTTAGAGAGAGCATCGCATCCTTATTTATGAGAATGGAGTGGTAGACTAGCTAGCTAGCTTTTGTATATATTGTAGTGGCATGAAACTGAAATGATCACAGTTAATGAATTACTAGCTGCTGTAACAGATTCTGTTGTATTGAATATTTTTTGTTGCTGTAACATATTCAGCTGTAATAGATTTTCGATCTGGTGTATATTAGATGTTATCTCAGTTGCAATTGTGCGTAGAGAATGAATGTGTTGTTGCTCATCTGTTGCTCTGATGCCCTCTGTTGCATATCTGGCTCTGTTGCAATTGTGTAGCTTTGTAATAAAAAAAAACACTTTACATTACGGTTATTGATATAACCGTAATCTAAAGTCCTTTGGCGCGCGTGCGCCAATGGACTTTACATTATGGTTATTGTTAAAACCGTAATCTAAAGTCTACACTTTACATTACAGTTATTTGTAAAACCGTAATCTAAAGTCCTTTGGCGCGCGCGGGACGGAAAATGGCCTTTAATTACGGTTTTAAACTGTAATTAAAAACGTCACCGTCTTTAATGACGCCCGGGTAGACTACGGTCCAGAACCGTAATTATACACAGTTTTGGACCGTAATGTAAAGCTTATGTTCCACCAGTGCAAGGATTCATCGATTCATACACAACGTGGAAGGTTTACAAGAAGGAAGGAAGAATTACAGGAAAAAGAAGACTGGAAGAAGAAGACTAAGCCGATGTGGCTAGCCACACAACATTCTCACACGATACCTAAAACTAAAGCTACTGTACATACTTATAAAACCTAAACTGACTAAGTTACAGCACCACCAGTCCACTCCAACTAAGATCAAACCGGTCCAGACATAACAAATATTAATAGCAGGATAATCAACTATCCTAACAAAACTCTGCCAAAAGAGGGATGAAGATTTCCCAGTAAAGTGTCGAGACCCCAAATTTGCCCTAAACCAAATGATGTAGATGTATTCTGTTTTCAGAGACGGGTACCTCGCACAACGTATAAATGCAGGGGGGTTAAACATTTTTCTATGGCAAATATACTAACTGAAAATAAAATGTCAGCTAACCTCGACCTGTCGATCAACATTCAACCAAAATTACACAAACTCGGAAGTACTAAGCCTCGACTCAAAGCTGACTCCAATTGAAATGGAAAGCATTAAAACAAAAGCATGAATCCCCCAAAAGAAAAGAAAGGGGAAAAGGGGGGTTACACGTAATAAGTTCAGAATCAAAATGACATTGATCTTCCAAAAGAACCCGCAAGCAACCAGACGATATCGAACGCAATAAGCAAAAACCAAGGAACACCAGTCAACAAAACGAACAAGTACAAATCTGACTGTGGAACAACTGAATGATTAGGTACCTAAGTGAACCGTGGTGTTTTTTTTTTGCTCGCCAGCTAGGCTTGCAAAATGCCGTGAAGAAGAGCGATGTTCCTTCATTCGCCAGTATGTTCGGAGAAAAGGGTAGAGAAAGACGGTGTTCCTGGACTGCCAGTTTGAGTTGCAAATTCGATAGTGTTGAGCGAGGGGCTCACTCCCTGAGAAATAAGGAGAAACGACTGCTGAATCGAGAGGGAGGTGACTGCTGCACTTGGCTTAAAGAAGAACAGCCAGAATGTGTATATTAGGATTTTTTTTTTTGGTTGTTGGTAGACGAAGGTTGAGTACGAATTGGGAGATGGAGGAAGGAGGTGTTGGTCGATGGAGGTAGTCGATGGTGGTGGGTAAACGGTGACTTTTAGCTACGGTATTTCTGAAGTGGAAAATAGGGGAGCTTGAGTTCGAACAAAGGGGCGGTGAGGATGAGGGAGCTCGAATCGTGTTTAGGCTTTTGCGATGGAGATCTATGGTAGCAGGGAGAGGAACAGGCTGAATATTGATGATGGGGTAGTATCGATTCCATCTCTGGTTCAGGGTGTCTTGTTCTTTCGGGAGCAAAAATAATGAAGACGCCTGAGATATTTTGATGTTGAGAATAGATGGGGAAGATGATCGTGCGACAGAATGGAAGAAGGAAACGGCTACTGTTGCTTCGGGTTAGTTTGATGTCATTTTATAAAAGAAACTTAGGGTTTTTAAGAAGACGGATGTTGGCTGGGAGAGCAAGTTAGGGTTCTACTTTGCTATAAGGGTAGGGTTTGACCCAAATTCAAATGTGTGCCAAAGTAAAAAAAAAACAAACAAACCCCTGCTTGCTTGTACTCGGGTTCAAAATCGGGTGTATACCCTCCCCATACATATACTAACTGACCAAGCTACAACCAAATCAGTTTATTCATGTTAGAAATAATAGTAAAACTCTTATACCAGCTGAAAGGAAAATAAAATAGGCCAACACTCCAAACAAGATTCAAACCTGCTGGTTCCCCAACAAACATACTAAACCATTTGAGCTATGACTGGATTCGGTATACATATGAAGAAGTAAAACTAAGATTATAAACCGAGCTGGACGATATCTCTAAAAAGGGCTAGCATTTTAAATGAGAATTTATAGAAGGACGAAAGAGTTCTATCTAAATAATTGTTTTTCTTTCTAAGAATCATAAAATGATGGTCCATGAGTAAAAAAATATAAAGCGAAAAAAAAATCATGAAATAAAAGAATAATAGGTACATGAAATAATGAAATAGTACTAGTACAATGGTGATAAAAATACAAGTGAATGTAACAAAAACGAAAACCGAGTTAGATATGTACGAATAGCGAAAGATAAGATAGAATAAACAAGTAATAGAATAAAATAAGATAAAAGGAAGCTTAATCAAATAAGCAACAAAATGGAATATACTACTAAGAATAATAATAGTAAAAGACACATAAAATGATAGAAACTAATAATGATAAAAACCGAATAAAGGCAAATACAAAAAATAAAATACACGTAAAATAACAATGAAATAAGATAAGCTAAGTAAGTAAAAAAATGGCATAAGGTAAAGAGCATTTTGCCAAATCCTCGACTTACAGTGCAGAAGACTTGTATCATGTTAGAGAGAGCATCGCATCCTTATTTATGAGAATGGAGTGGTAGACTAGCTAGCTAGCTTTTGTATATAATTGTAGTGGCATGAAACTGAAATGATCACAGTTAATGAATTACTAGCTGCTGTAACAGATTCTGTTGTATTGAATATTTTTTGTTGCTGTAACAGATTCAGCTGTAATAGATTTTCGATCTGGTGTATATTAGATGTTATCTCAGTTGCAATTGTGCGTAGAGAATGAATGTGTTGTTGCTCATCTGTTGCTCTGATGCCCTCTGTTGCATATCTGGCTCTGTTGCAATTGTGTAGCTTTGTAATAAAAAAATAAAAAAAAACACTTTACATTACGGTTATTGATATAACCGTAATCTAAAGTCCTTTGGCGCGCGTGCGCCAATGGACTTTACATTATGGTTATTGTTAAAACTGTAATCTAAAGTCTACACTTTACATTACAGTTATTTGTAAAACCGTAATCTAAAGTCCTTTGGCGCGCGCGGGACGGAAAAGGGCCTTTAATTACGGTTTTAAACTGTAATTAAAAACGTCACCGTCTTTAATGTCGCCCGGGTAGACTACGGTCCAGAACCGTAATTATACACAGTTTTGGACCGTAATGTAAAGCTTCTGTTCCACCAGTGCAAGGATTCATCGATTCATACACAACGTGGAAGGTTAACAAGAAGGAAGGAAGAATTACAGGAAGAAGAAGAATGGAAGAAGAAGACTAAGCCGATGTGGCTAGCCACACAATATTCTCACACGATACCTAAAACTAAAGCTACTGTACATACTTATAAAACCTAAAATGACTAAGTTACAGCACCACCAGTCCACTCCAACTAAGATCAAACCGGTCCAGACATAACAAATATTAATAGCAGGATTCCTAACAAAACTCTGCCAGAAGAGGGATGAAGATTTCCCAGTAAAGTGTCGAGACCCCAAATTTGCCCTGAACCAAATGATATAGATGTATTTTGTTTTCAGAGACGGGTACCTCGCACAACGTATAAATGCAGGGGGGTTAAACATTTTTCTATGGCAAATATACTAACTGAAAATAAAATGTCAGCTAACCTCGACCTGTCGATCAACATTCAACCAAAATTACACAAATTCGGAAGTACTAAGCCTCGACTCAAAGCCGACTCCAATTGAAATGGAAAGCATCAAAACAAAAGCATGAATCCCCCAAAAGAAAAGAAAGGGGAAAAGGGGGGTTACACGTAATAAGTTCAGAATCAAATTGACATTGATCTTCCAAAAGAACCCGCAAGCAACCAGACGATATCGAACGCAATAAGCAAAAATCAAGGAACATCAGTCAACAAAACGAACAAGTACAAATCTGACTGTGGAACAACTGAATGATTAGGTACCTAAGTGAATCGTGGTGTTTTTTTTTGCTCGCCAGCTGGGCTTGCAAAATGCCGTGAAGAAGAGCGATGTTCCTTCATTCGCCAGTATGTTCGGAGAAAAGGGTAGAGAAAGACGGTGTTCCTGGACTGCCAGTTTGAGTTGCAAATTCGATAGTGTTGAGCGAGGGGCTCACTCCCTGAGAAATAAGGAGAAACGACTGCTGAATCGAGAGGGAGGTGACTGCTGCACTTGGCTTAAAGAAGAACAGCCAGAATGTGTAGATTAGGATTTTTTTTTGGTTGTTGGTAGACGAAGGTTGAGTACGAATTGGGAGATGGAGGAAGGAGGTGTTGGTCGATGGAGGTAGTCGATGGTGGTGGGTAAACCGTGACTTTTAGCTACGGTATTTCTGAAG
The DNA here is from genome assembly GCA_023374045.1 of Limonium bicolor. Lineage (NCBI taxonomy): Eukaryota > Viridiplantae > Streptophyta > Magnoliopsida > Caryophyllales > Plumbaginaceae > Limonium > Limonium bicolor. The sequence continues at coordinate 444,582,000 of CM041777.1, forward strand.
AGGAAAATAGGGGAGCTTGAGTTCGAACAAAGGGGCGGTGAGGATGAGGGAGCTCGAATCGTGTTTAGGCTTTTGCGATGGAGATCTATGGTAGCAGGGAGAGGAACAGGCTGAATATTGATGATGGGGTAGTATCGATTCCATCTCTGGTTCAGGGTGTCTTGTTCTTTCGGGAGCAAAAATAATGAAGACGCCTGAGATATTTTGATGTTGAGAATAGATGGGGAAGATGATCGTGCGACAGAACTGGAAGAAGGAAACGGCTACTGTTGCTTCGGGTTAGTTTGATGTCATTTTATAAAAGAAACTTAGGGTTTTTAAGAAGACAGATGTTGGCTGGGAGAGCAAGTTAGGGTTCTACTTTGCTATAAGGGTAGGGTTTGACCCAAATTCAAATGTGTGCCAAAGTAAAAAAAAAACAAAACAAACCCCTGCTTGCTTGTACTCAGGTTCGAAATCGGGTGTATACCCTCCCCATACATATACTAACTGACCATGCTACAACCAAATCAGTTTATTCATGTTAGAAATAATAGTAAAACTCTTATACAAGCTAAAAGGAAAATAAAATAGGCCAACACTCCAAACAAGATTCAAACCTGCTGGTTCCCCAACAAACATACTAAACCATTTGAGCCATGACTGGATTCGGTATACATATGAAGAAGTAAAACTAAGATTATAAACCGAGCTGGACGATATCTCTAAAAAGGGCTAGCATTTTAAATGAGAATTTATAGAAGGACGAAAGACTTCTATCTAAATAATTGTTTTTCTTTCTAAGAATCATAAAATGATGGTCCATGAGTAAAAAAATATAAAGCGAAAAAAAAATCATGAAATAAAAGAATAATAGGTACATGAAATAATGAAATAGTACTAGTACAATGATGATAAAAATACAAGTGAATGTAACAAAAACGAAAACCGAGTTAGATATGTACGAATAGCGAAAGATAAGATAGAATAAACAAGTAATAGAATAAAATAAGATAAAAGGAAGCTTAATCAAATAAGCAACAAAATGGAATATACTACTAAGAATAATAATAGTAAAAGACACATAAAATGATAGAAACTAATAATGATAAAAACTTAATAAAGGCGAATACTAAAAATAAAATACACGTAAAATAACAATGAAATAAGATAAGCTAAGTAAGTAAAAAAATGGAATAAGGTAAGGACAATGTAAAACAACTAGACGAATAAATAAGCAAATACGAAATAGAATAAAATAACATAGTAAAATAAATAAGTGAACAAAGAGGGACGGGTTTGAAATCGGACTGTCGTTGGAAATTCATTTTGAAGAATCTTGTTTTTATGAAATGCTTTGGAAAAGATTATAAAACAATGGTTTCATTTTGGCACGCATGCTAATATGTTTTGGAAAAGAAAGGCGATGACCCCTCTTGTTTTCATTATTTTTTTTTTGAATTTTGCTTTATGGGGTGAGAATTTTTGGTGTCTACACCCCCCTTAAAAAGGGTTACACCTCCGTACCCCACAAGTATACAACATTCACTAAGAGAAGAGCATTGGATACTTGGCTCCCATGGAGTCCTTCAGCTCCCATGTGGCCTATTCTACCTCATGGTTCGACCAAAGGACTTTTACCATTTGAATGGTCTTGTTCCTGGTCTCCCTCGTCTTCGTACCAAGGATGCGGAGTGGACTCTCCTCGTATCTGAGAGACTGGTCTAACTCTAGCCTCTCGGGCTTTAAAACATGCGAAGGGTGAGACACGTATTTCTTCAGCTGAGAGACGTGAAACACATCGTGCACTCTCCCAAGCTCGACAGGTAAGTCTAACCTATAAGCTAATGGGCCTACTCGCTCCATAAAGACGTAAGGACCCACGTACTTAGGGCTTAGCTTGCCCTTTGGACCAAACCTGTAGATACCCTTCATAGGCGACACTCTGAGGAAGACTTGATCATCATCTGCGAACTCGAGGTCTCTCCTCTTGACGTTTGCATAAGACTTTTGTCTGTCCTTGGCCGTTTTCATGTTACTACGGATCTGTAGAACATCCTCCTTCACTTGCTCTAGGTACTCTAGCTCTAACAAGGTATTCTCGTTGGAATCATCCCAGCATAGAGGTGTCCTATACAGTCTACCATTCAACACCTGGAATGGAGGCATCTATATCGACACATGGTAGTTGTTGTAGGCAAACTCGATCAAGTGTAACCAGTCTATCCAGCTGTCCTGGAAGTCTAAGGCACATGTTCGGAGTATGTCCTCTAATGTCTGAATTGTTCTCTCACTCTGACCGTCCATCAGTGGATGAAAGGCGGTACTCAGCTTCAGCTTCAGCTTCATACACAAGGCCTCTTGAACCTGCCCCCAAAATCTCGAGAGAAATTGAGGGTCTCTATCTGACACAATCGTCTTAGGCACATTGTGGTGCCTAATGATCTCTTCTGGAACATGTCTGCCAACTTGGGGACCTTCCAGATGTCCTTGATAGGGATGAACTTGGCAACCTTCGTCAGTCTGACGACGATGACCCATATCGGGTTCGAACCTCCCTTAGTCGGTGGAAGGCTGACTACGAAGTCCATGGATAAATCCTCGAACTTCCAAAATGGAATGGTCATCAGCTGAACTAATCCACCGGGCCTCTTATGCTCGAACTTGACAAGCACCGGGTAACAAACTCTGCTACATCCTTCTTCATCCCACTCCACCAGAAGTGTACCTTCAAGTCTCTGTACATCTTCGATGGTCCCGGGTGGATGGATAAAGAAGAGCAATGAGCTTCCTGCAGAATCTTCTCCTTCAAGTCTGGGCTGGACTCTAGAATGCACAATCTGCCATTCAGTCTGACCAACCCGTCGTCACTAAGGCTGAAGTCGTACTTCTGCCCCTCAAAGGTGCTGTCAACTAGCTGCTTCCTGATGGTCTGTATGTACTGGTCACTCTCCTGAGCACAACGTACTTCCTCGAAAAGGCCACTGCTCGCTGACATAGCATATAAGGAATGAGATCTTCGGCTTAAGGCATCGGCTACTACATCCACCTTCCCCTCCTTGTACTTCAGGTCAATGTTGTAGTCCTTCAAGAACTCGACCCGTCGCCTCTGCCTCATGTTCATCTCCTTCTATGTGAAGAGATGCTGAAGGCTTTTATAGCCAGATCTTCAATGCAAACACGACTGCACCCAACTCCAAATCTTGTGTCGGGTATTTCTCCTCATGTTTCTTCAGCTAGCGGGAGGCATAGGCAATGACCTTCCCGTGCTGCATTAGTACACACCCTAGCCCCGTGCCTGAGGCATCTCAATACACCTCAAACCCGTTGGTCCCATCAGGAATAGTTAGTACAGGTGCAGAAGTCAGTAGATCCTTTAGTGTCTGAAAGGATCACTCGCAATCATCCATCCATATAAACTGAGCGTCCTTCTTCACCAGGTTCGTCATCGGTTTGGCCACCTTGGAGAAGTCCTAGATGAATCTCCTGTAATAGCCGACCAAGCCCAAGAAACTACGAATATTTGTCACCGTCTTCAGTCTTGGCCAACTCTTGACTGCCTCAATCTTCGCAGGGCTGACAGATATACCGCTGGATGATATAATATGCCCGAGGAAAGCCATGCTATCGAGCAAAAACTCACACTTCGAGAGCTTGGCGTAGAGCTGGTTCTCCCTCATAATCTCTAATACTCGCCTGAGATGAGCCTCGTGCTGCTCCTTAGTGTTGGAGTAGACTATGATGTCGTCGATAAAGACCACCACTGAGGTGTTAAGCTGCTCTTTGAATAACCGGTTCATGAGATCCATGAATATAGTTGGGGCGTTTGTACGGGTTAAAACATATATCAGCAAGTGTACTGGTCTGTTGTAGCAAGTTTTTCTAGAAGTACCCCTCTAGGTTATCAAACCAACGGAGGCAATGTCTAGTTTGAATCTCTATCATAATTAAACTAATAAACTGAGGATAAATAACAATAATAAATTGGGGCTTTGGATTGCGGGACTAAATAAACTAATTAAAATAAAAGCAATTAAAAAAAGTGATCTTCTAACAAATCTAAAAGGCAAATTTTGGTTCACTACTTCTCCCTAGTTTATCAATTCACTTCCTGGGTGTTTTCTAAACACTAGATTACAACCTTAGATCTATATTAATCTAAAACTCTCTCACGCAAGATAGATCCTAACTAACAATTCCTATATCCTAACTCTCATTATGAATTTACTAATTAGCTAGTAACGTTCAAGATTAATCTGGTTTTTAGTCAATTAATCCTGAGGAATTTCCATCTCTAGTTTCACTGGTAATATTCCTATGGTCTAATGAACACCGTAGTTCTCACTTGTAAGCAATTCATACCAGAAAAACTCAAGCAATAATTAATCACCAGTGAAATCAATATAGAACAAGGAATAGAACTACAATCTGTATGGAATTTGTATTTAAAAACTCAGGAAGCAAAATAATAAACTAGTTGTCCATAGCAAACCAGAATCTAACAACTACTCAGACATAGAAGTCAAATAAAATTTAACAATGACAAAGAGACAAGAAAACATCATCTAATTGTCATCGAACTGATGATGAATCCGGTCTCTGTCTTCTGCTCTTGTCTGTCTGTGTTGCTCCCCTCTCCTGTGACTGTGCGGCTAGGGTTCTTCAATTGTGTCGTATTTGATTCCTCTATATATGCTCGGCCCATCTCCCTTCTTATTTATTTTGTAATCTCCCTGTATTTCCCCGTCTGTCACTTGATGTAACACCCCAACTACAAACACCATACTTAACAACATTTAGCAGCGGAATTACAACTCAACACTCAACTTAATCCATGGGTGCTACACGCCGTTAGCCACCCACGTGGCTAACAAGGCTAATACATACATAGTGTACCGGTCTGATGGACAAGATTACCGAGCATTACACTTTACATTTACAACTCCATTATAAACTGAATACAAATACATCTGCAATCCAAACTGTACCGAGTCTAATACATTCCATCATCGATATCACGCTAAACTAAATAACCACCCATACATAAACAGTTAACCCGTCCTACTCTCGAATGGCTACCAGCTTCATTGTACCTGAAAAGTAATGGGGGCCCCCAAAGGGGGTCAGCACCCTTGCTGGTATGGTAATCCTGCAGCCCGCATGCTACCGAGCCACGCACAACTAATTGTCGAGTGAGCATGCAGGTTATTTTATTTTAAGCACACAAGAAAACTATAAACACATAACATACTTATAAGCACACACATCCCATAAAAAGGATACAACATAACATTCACACATCACATTGGTTAGATCACCTCATTGTATTCCTTGTCCCTTTAGGGCTCTACCTTAACGGGACTTAATTCTTACTAAGCAACACTCACTGAATTGATCGGGCTACAACTATTTCTTTCACTGAATTTGGGTTGATTTTGGTTATCAACTTACACAACATCACCGCACATATCCCGCAACAACACGTACACAACACCTCATCGTTCTTCGTAGAGAACGTACACTTTACTTAAGGTGTGTCAGACTAAATATAAGTCTGCACACCGTACATATTTACTTTACTTAGATGGGTCGGTCTTAGTATAGATCCGTACACATTATACACATATTCCCCTAGTCCGACGTGAGTCAGATAATAGCTTTGGTTAAGCTATCCTGGTCTTAATATAGAACCATACACATTATACACATATCCCCCTAGTCCGACGTGAGTCAGATAAATAGCCTTGGTTAAGCTTGAGGGTGGTTGTAATCCAAGAAGGAAAACGACCATAACATAACAGAGTGGGAGTTAATTCACATATATACATCAACTCCCAAACAAAACGCGCGACCGGAACTACCAGATTCCTCACCCCCCCCCCCATAATATATATACATATTAGTTAGAAGTTCCTTTATGGAACTTATCACATACATGCACCATTTGGTGTTACAAGTTTGGTTAATCACACACAAGGGAGGTAACATCCCATTCGACAACATGGACAACAACATTCATTAAATGACAACATACTAAACGAAGTTACACACATCACACACAACCACAACATACACTAATGCACGGATAGCCGTAGTTAGAACGTTCCCGTAGGTTGGGACGTTTAATCCGAATACCGATCTCTTATGTGATCCTAGAGACGGTTAGCTACGGTTTAACACATAATTAAGGTTAAACGGTATCGGAATTATTTACACCACATTAATGAATTACTATAAACTCATTTCATGCTTATTCTTACAAGGTGGCAAACATACAGAAAAACAAGTTGGCATACAAGCCGGTGTAACCCGGTAGGACACAGGTTGCAAGAAAACCATACCTTACACCATGGGTTATCTACCTTGTTCCCGAGGATTTACTCCAACGCATCACCTCACGCTCCCCGGGTAGTTTCCGAAACAACTGGTATTATTATTAAAACGTTTTATTAACAACAAGATCTTACGGTATGTAAACTTCTATTACTCCCGTACTTACCCCGTTATCCCGTTATTTCGGTTTAACTTTGTGTACTTAAACTCGCAATTTTCTCACATCAAGCTAACACTTGTTTACACTTTCTAAGGCCTTTACATGTCACCAAACAAGGCCTAAACATCATCTAAAACCATTACCATTCAATCCCCCATGTTTAGAAGGCTTAAAACAAAAATTTTTTCTTCTCTGGTCTGGACCGCCCCTCTGGGGCGGTCCCAGGGGCGGTCCACAACAGAAGCTACACGGTTCTTTTTTTTTCTCTTCTCTGCACTGGACCTCCCCACAGGGGCGGTCCCTAGGGGCGGTCCAGAACAGACCCTATTTTAAAAACCGTTTTTCTACACATTCTGAACTCCAAATTCATCCAAATTTTTTTCCACTTATTCCACAATCTTTCCACATGTTTAAACACCTTAAAACATGCATTAAACCTCTCCAAATCATTGGTTAAATCCTTACTCCAATTCTTGCTCAATTTTCAACAAAATTTCATTCCCTCTTCCACATTATGCACACTTGTGCATTTCTAGCTTCTTCTTGCTAGTGTCTACCTCCTACCAAACTTACCAAACCACCTCATGACCATTCCAACTCATCCCTAGACCTTTGCACTTCTAGAACCCAAGTCCAACTTCATTTCCAAGATTACAAGCACTAACTCTTTTTCTTGAAATATCAATGCTTTACAACACTCATTTGCTACAGATTTTATACACTCACATATCCATTCTCCATGTACCATTATAAGGCTATTTAACCACTCTACTCAACACTACAAACACCTAAGTCCTCCCATTCACCAAGCCATCATCAAAACACTCATTTCCTACCAAAATTTCGCCATAACCTCTCCTTAATTTTAACATGTTCCCACACATTACTTAGCTCACCAAAGCACTCCAACCATCAACTCATTCAAGGCACTATCCCACACATCAATTCCATCTCTTAAACAACAACAACACCAATATGCATTAACTTTAAGTGCTTGGCTCTTAGGCCCTTAAATAACATTAACTAAACACTGAATTTCCTTCATTAATAAGCAACACCTGTATTACACTCAATGCATTTAAAGCACTTATTTTGCACAAACACAAATACAATCCCAAAGGCATTACTCTAGATTAAGGTAAGCCATTTACCTTGAGTTTTCTTTCAAGAATTTTCCTCCTCTTTAGTTCTTGTTGAACAACCGGTTTCAAATGGGGTATTTGATAATCTAATGACCAAATCAAATTGAATACTAATGAGCATTAAGGAACTAATAAGGCTCTTGATTTAAGACTTGTACTTAGAACATGATTTAAGCACTAGAAATGGAAGGGATTACCTTATAACTTCCAAATGAGGATTAGACAATCAACGATAGATGTTCTCTAACACCTCTTGAAGATGAACAAGGCTAGAACAAGGAGGGAAAATGGAGCTTAAAAATCTGTAGGAATCGGTTTCAAAGAAATGGAGGAAAACATGATTTTTCTTGTTTCTTTCTTACCTTAGAAGAATGAGGAGTGTTTTGGCTCAACAATGGAGGTTCTTCCTTCAAGAATGAGCTACACCCATGGAATTCGAAATCATCATTTGGAGGTTTTGAAAGGTGGAAATTAATCTCCAAGGTGAGGGGAGTATTATGGTGTATTTATTTTTCAATTTGGAGCTTGTATAATGGTAGGAAATTGAAGAAGAAAAATGGAGTTGGTTAGGAGCTTAATAAATCGCCATGGCTGGAGCAATATGAGAAGGGAGAGAGCTGGAAGAAGAGGGAATCGTAAGAGAGCAAGGAAAAGTGGGAATAGAAGAGAGAGAAATGTAAAAAGTAACATTTGTACTTTTTCTACTTTACATATTTGTCTTTTTGTGACCAATTTTGAAATAAAGAGATGAGAGAGAGGGGCAAAAACGTGTGAGTCATAGAGGAAGGGAGGAAAATCAGATTTTGTTTTACAATATTGGAGAGTATTTCACTCTTATTACAATTTACACCCTATATGTTCACGGTTTATACACTATTCACTAATCCGGGCCGGTTTTCTGGATTTTTTCTCGTTTCTTTAATTTTAATGGTTCTTAAACCCCCATTAGTGTTTAATTGTAGTTATATGATCAAGTATAATTTTTACGCGGTCATTTGACCGTTTAAAGTCGTGTTTTCGGGTTTTCTCGAAAGACGCACTTTAAGAGTCCGTTAGCGTTTTAACGCATTATTTGGATCCGTTTTCTTCAGGATTTTTCCCACATGTTCTTAGTGTGTAATTAGGGTATAAAAATATATTTATAATCCTAGTTAAGGTTATATACCTCCTAAGATAATTAAATACGCGTTTTTACGTTTTGTGACTTTTACGCGTTTTCCTTTTTCTTTTGGTTTTACTTCCTTCACCAATATTCCTAAGGACTTAATTAGCCTTAGAAATTCATAATTACATAATTAATTTACACCTTAAAGGTTTGGGGTATTTCACTTGATTAAACACGATGCTGAATTTATCATATGATGACGTCTTTCCTCTTTTTTTCTTCCGTCCAGCCCATCCTTCGTAATGTCTTAATGGTCCAGCCGAGAGGTAAGTTTTATTTTTAATCTTGAATTTGTTGTCTCAATTATTCATGACATTCTCTTCCTTACGTGCAGCCATGCGAAACATCATCAACTAATCACCTCCCAGATGAGTGGCGTGCATCCTCATCTTCATTAAATGTAGCCCTTTTAATAATATCATCAAAGAAATATCAAACTCCATTAGCAGCCCATCATTGATAATTATTGTCATGAGAAGATTCACGTGCATGTGGTCATTCTTCTCTACATGCATGCACCTCAAATGTAAATCCAAGGCCCGGGATTATTGTCCACTATAAACACCCGGTCAAGTAGGGGAAATAAGTGCACTTAGATTGATCCGGGTATGTATCATACTATATAAACCCAGACCACATATAATTTTGTGCAGTAGGTTGCCTAGGTTGCCTCTGATGTTGGTCCGGGTATGTTTACCCGGACACATGCCCGAACCACTCCTAAAATGTATCAGAATGATCATTTTTGCTCCCGTTTGATCCGTGTTGATCGTTAGGCTCTTGACATGCGTTCTAAGACCTTTTTTTTTAGTATTTTCATCTGCTTAAGCATAAAACCACAAGTAAGGGATAATCTACACATAATATAATTTATCACACAAGTAAGGGAATTTATCACATAATCCAATAATATAATAATCAAATGGAAAAATTCACAAAATGCCAAGATTTGAGTTTGTAATTCACGATATACCCCTTTTTGGAAAGTTGTTCATAAAATGCCACGATTTGAGTTTGAAATTCATAAAATGCCACTGTCCGCTAACAAACGTTAGTCTCACCATTAAGTCTCTCTGGTAAATGATGAAAATACCCCTGACGACAAGTTTCATATTTTTTTAAAAAAAATTTGAATTGCGCTGACTGTGTAACAACTATTTTTTTATTTTTTTAAAAAGTACACAAAATACCCTTGTTTACAATATGCCACTATTTAGGTTTTGATGTTCACAATATACCATGATTTGAGTTTATATGTTCACAAAATGCCCCTGTTTTTGCTGTAACGGCTAGTTTGAGCCCAACAACTCTTTTTTGCCTATATAAAGACCTTATTACCATGGAAACAAAGCACAAACACCATACTAAAGCCATGGCCTTGTTTACAACTACAATCAATGAAAAGTTTCGAACAATTCATTGTGTGATTATGACTAATCTGTTCTTCTGTTGGTGCTGTTGTTAATGTAAGTGATCTAATCGTTGTGTGACTATGACTAATCTATTCTTCTGTTGGTGTTGTTGTTAATGCAGCGATCTAATCATTGTGCCCAGATCTATTTAGTGGTGGTTTTGGTTGGTTTTTATGGAAATATGTGGAAGTTATTGTAAGTAGAAATGTAAACAACTACAAACACATGATTTTTTTAGCATTAATATATATGAAAGTACTTCATATCTTGCGGATACAAATTACAGTTGCAAATACAACTGAACCCCAAAGAAGCATCTTCTTCATGCTTTGCCTCATCTCTTCTCTAAGTTATTTCTTTATCTCCTCCCTAATGTTATTGATAAGATTCACATCAGCTGCCATGCTCTCTTGATGTGGAGCTTCAGAGCAGATGCAATAGTAGAGGTAGAGCCTATCATAGTTGAGTACGATTTGGTGTAGTGAGCATGTCTTACCTAAGGATGAGGAGAGTATCAATCTTACATCACTGGTGCCCACCACTTGAAAAAATCACATGCCCAACAGTTATAGTACACCCTTCCAACCGAAGTTTCTTTGTGGGAGAGGGTAAGGTTTGATGGGGCTCCACATTTGCAATAAATTGTTTGAAACTTTTCATTGATTGTAGTTGTAAACAAGGCCAGCTTTAGTATGGTGTTTGTGCTTTGTTTACATGGTAAGAAGGTATTTATATAGGAAACAAAGAGCTGTTGGGCTCAAACTAGCCGTTACAGCAAAAACAGAGGCATTTTATGAATATATAAACTCAAATCGTGGCATATTGTGAACATCAAAACCTAAATAGTGGCATGTTGTAAACTATAAAACCAAACAAGGTTTGTGTACTTAAAAAAATTCAAAAAAAATAGTCGTTGCACAGTCGAATCAACGCAATTCAAATTTTAAAAAAATCAAACTTGTCGTCAGGGTTATTTTCGTCATTTACCAGAGAGACTTAACGACGAGACTAACGTCTGTTAGCGGACAGTGGAATTTTGTGAATTTTAAACTCAAATCGTGGCATTTTATGAACAAATTTCCAAAACGGGGTATATCGTGAATTACAAACTCAAATCGTGACATTTTGTGAATTTTCCCTAATCAAAGCATCAAAATATGGATAAATTTCGCACTTATCAACTATCCACACTTAGTTTTTGTTTGTCCTCAAGCAAATAAGAATACAACTACTTCAAACCGAAACAACGAACTCTAGGATCAAACATAAGCAGAAGGAATACAAGCAAAATGACAATCAGAAAACTTAATCTTCTCTAAGCTATCAGTTTTTGCAAACAGTGAAAAGATAACAATTTTAATAAAAGCTTGAATAAACTGAATTATAGAAACTGAAACACAGATTAACTCAGGACCTTTCACCAATTTCATTCCATTACTCTTTGGATGACAAGGGGTGTGAAGTGATGTCTTATTCGGCAATATCTTTCAACACCACGCACTCATGATCAAAAACTAAAAAAACTACAATTAAATATTTCATGATCAAAAACTTTTCTTCATCAAGAAACAAAAACATGTGATTTATTTAATTAATTGCATAGTTGTTCCCTCACCCAGAATTTTCTCTTTATCCTTGTAACAGGTTTGGCCAACTATCCCAGATCATGAGACCTTAGGTAGATAGGTGATAAAGCACCATGAGGACTTAATAACGAGATAAAAGAGGGTTGATTCGATTTAGGAATTTTTTATCAGAGGAGTACCTTGCCTTATCCTTTCATTCCAATAATTCATATCATTCCCATAATCTAAAGCTAAACGCATTCAATCTCCACAATTAGTCAATCCATCAAATTTCAATGAAAATAGAATAAATTTAAGAAAAATAATCCCGGAAAGACAGCTTTTAAGCAGAAACATTTTTAAGGTTGTCATCATCCTCAATTTCAAACTTCCACATACATTATCACCCAAAATTTAGAAGCACATTATTCATCACTTGAGAACAATAAAAAAATAGTGGTCTGAAGTAATAGCTGATGGTCACTCCCTACCACACACTTAAAATTTAACAATGTCCTCATTGTGTGACAAGGCAGGAGTGAAAAACTCTAAGCATAAAAAAACATTTATGTTCGAAGGAAACACAACAGAGCAGTCATAACCAAAAACAAAAATAAAACTAAACATAATTAAAACTAGAACTCCCCTAGATTTTGTTGTTGCTGCAGGAGGAACGACCCCACACTTAAGCTTTGCTCAAGTAGCGTAGCTTGGTTGTAGTATCACCTTGAAGCATACATCTGAAAGATAGATACAAAAAACTACAAATAGAGTTATAGATTAGTGAAAACAAAGTCAGGAAAGTAGCTACAAAAAGAAACTACTATTGAAATTTAAAACTAACAAAATAAAACACTAGGTTGTCTCCCAGCCAACTGCCCTTCTTTAACGTCTTTGGCTAGACCATACCCTTGAGGTCATCCAGGATCAAATATGAATGTCGATGTGGGTGCCAAAGGGTGGACGAGGTGGATATCATATATCTTCATAAAGCGACCCTGATCAAATGGAAATAAAACATCAACACTCCAAATATAACATTGCAAACTCCACCAATCATGTGTTAGGTGGTTGTGTTGAGGTGGGTGATCCTTGACGTGAAGATCACACTATGGCTAGTCCTTCTTCTCAAATTCAAGAATGTAAACATACTTGTCATCAGTCGAAGCTCAAGCGAAGAACCGGTGGGAAAATCAACTCCAACAGGAATCAAGGGCTCAAAGGTAACTTTTCTCTAATGGTTTGTCAATAAGGTGCAAGCTGGAGGTTGACTGGAAGACTCTCTGGCTCAGATACAGGTGGAGAAGGACTAGACTGAGTAGCTTCTTGAATTATATCATTCTTTAATCATATAGCTTCACTAACTCGCTCAATCTCTAGCTCTGGCCTCTCCATGATCTCCACCTCAGGTATGTTTACAACTTTAGGGATTGAATGATCAAGCTGCGTATTACTCCACACAGTTGTTGTAGTAGGTTATTCGATCTCGAGAATTGGTTCACATTCAAGCGTTCGTGATATTCATCTAGTTGGGCTAGAATTCTTGTATTACTTTCCTGCTGCTCCTTCATATCCATCATGAAGGCCTCATGCCCAGCAGAATGTGACTCAAAAGGCGATTTAAAATCTGCAATCGCAGCTTCCAAGCTAGATAGATTACCCTGACATTGTGAACTTACATGATTCCCTCAACATGTGTGGCACATAACCCACTGATTGTACCTTTGTGTAGAATAATAGTGCTCTAGAGACGGCCGTGCAACAGGAGGGCTAGACGATATAAAATCTCTTATGACATCCTCCAAACTAGAAGAAAAAACTGGACAATAAGCACGCTCGTGGTCTTCTCCACACCTTTCACATACAACCCATTGGTTGTAATAACCAGGCCAACCTCATGGCGGATTGTAATATCCAACCATCAGATCAAAGTACCTCGAAAGAAAAAGAAAAATTAAGAGTAAATTACCGGGAACCCCCTTGAGGTTTTAGGATAATATCGGTAACCACCTTGTGTTTATCATAATTATTTGTAACCACCTTGAGGTTACGATATCTCTGATTACGAGCCCCCAAACTATAACTCCATTAATAAATCACTAGCCCCTTGCTAACCTGTCAGCTTATTCACTAAATGATGTCAGGCTGGACAAAAAACATTGCTTAATCAGCATCATCTAAGTATCTCTCAACCCACTTCTATCTTCCTAACAACGTCAACCCTATTTCATCCAATATGATCATGATCCAAATATTCCATGTGTTTTTAGGAGGTTGTTTATCTGCAATGCAACACTTAAGGAAGGATTTATTCTTGGTTGTAGACCATTCCTCGGTTAGGGTTGACGTTATTAGGAAAATAGAAGTGGGATGAGAGAGACTTGGACGATGCTGATTAAGTAGTGTTTTGAGTTTGTCCAGCTTGGCGTCGTTTAGTGAATAAGCAAACAGGTCAACAAGGGGGTAACGATTTATCGACAAAGCTATAGTTTGGAGGCTCGTAGTCAAATATACTGCAACCTCAAGGTGGTTACCAATAATTATGATAAACACAAGGTGGTTGCCAGTATTATTCCAGAACCTCAAGGGGTTTGCGGTAATTTACTCAAAAATTAATTATATACATAAAGAAGAAAATAAAAATAAAAATATGTACATAACAATAAAATAAATCAAAACAACAATGAACGAAAGGGTAAATAAAATCAAACTAAAGAAAAACAAACGAAAATAGAATATAATAAAAATAAACAAAAATCAAACTAATAAAATAAAAAATCATAGAAACTAAAATAACTATAAAATTAAAAAACAATCAACCAAACCAAATTAATGAACAAACTGAATACTAACAAATAAACAAAATAACATAAAATAAAACTAAACTAAAAATAAATTAAACAAACAAAATAAAATAAAGAAAAGAAAAATATAATAAAGACTAAACTAAAAAATCGTGCCTCCCCGACAATGACGTCAAAAAACTTGTAAGGGGTTAAAACATATATCAGCAAGTGTACTGGTCTGTCATAGCAAGTTTTCCTTGAAGTATCCCTCTAGATTCTCGAACCAACGAAGGCAGTGTCTAGTTTGAATCTCTATCATAATTAAACTAATAAACTGAGGAAAAATAACAATAATAAATTGGGGGTTTGGATTGCTTAAACTAAATAAACTAATTAAAATCAAAGCAATTAAAAAAAGTGATCTTCTAACAAATCTAAAAGGCGAATCCTGGTTTACTACTTCTCCCTAGTTTATCAATTCACTTCCGGGGTGTTTTCTAAATTCTAGATTGCAATCTCAGATCTAAATTAATCTAAAACTGGTCTCCGGCAAGATAGATCCTTACTAGATTCCTGAATCTTAACACTTGTTACGAATTTACTAATTAACCAGTAGTGTTCAAGATTCATCTGGTTTTTAGTCAGCTAACCCCGAGGAATTTCCATCTCTAGTTTCACTGGTAATATTCCTCTTATCTAATGAACGCCGCAGTGCTCACTTGTAAGCAATTCTTACCCGAAAAACTCAAACAATAAGTAATCACAAGAGAAATCAATATAGAACAAGGAATAAAACTACAATCTATATGGGATTTGTATTATGAACTCTGGAAGCAAAAGATTAAACTTATTGTCCATAGCAAACCAGAATTCTAACGACAACTCAGACATTGGAGTCAAAGAAAAATAATAATGACAAAGAGATAATAAAACATCATCTAATTGTCATTGAACTAATGACGAATCCGGTCTCTATCTTCTGCTCTGTCTGTTTGTGTTGCTTTGCTCTCCCTGTCTTACCGTGCGGCTAGGATTTTCTGATTGTGTCGTATCTGATTCCTCTATATATGCTAGGCCCGTCTCCCTTCTTATTTGTTTCATAATCTCCCTGTATTGGCCCGTCTCTCAATTGATTAAACGTAGTGCTGAATTTATCATATGGTGACGTCTTTCCTCTTTCTTTCTTCCGTCCAGCCCATCCTTTGTAATGTCTTAATGGTCCATTCGAGAGGTAAGTTTTCTTTTTATTTTTAATCGTGCATGTGTTGTCTTGATTATTCATGTCATTCTATTCCTCACGTGCATCCATGCAACCATCATTAACTAATCACCTCCCAAATGAGTTGTGTGAGTCCTCCTCTTCATTAAATGAAACCCTTTTAATAATATCATTAAAGAAAAGTCAAACTCCATTAGCAGCCCATCATCGATAATTATCAGGGGCGGAGCTAGAACTTAAATATTAGGGGGCAAAGACTTCTTTAAAAAATAACAATTATCACAACATATAGTATACAATTGATTATATATTGACTATTCAATATTGTATGTCTGTTGTATCAACAACAAAGATATACACATGATAAAAATCTATTATATGATGAACCTTTAAACTAAAGATCACCAATGTTAACAAACAAACTCTTGCGTAACTACAAAGTATAATGTTCAAAATAATAGGTCGATAAGACTGCACCATTAAAAAAACTCATGCACTAGTATTATTAACATTGAATCAATTCAGAATTTCACTACATTTTAATATTAAGGATAATAAAATAACTAAAAAATAATTCTTCCAACTAGACGAAGATAATTCTTATTAAAGAATAGAAACACAAGTAACTGGATTTTACTATATATCATGAATGCGACTGCAATATATATGTGGAGATACATAAATATATATAGTTAATATACATATACACAATATATATGTGGAGATATGTATTAATAAACGGTAAACACAAATTAAAAATGAATATACCTTATAATTTTGAATTACGTATTCTTTTACATAAAATTAAAATCATTTATTGTCGTATCCGTATCTCTCATTTTTTTTTATGTTGTAGGCCATGTAATCGGGTTTTTACAAACAGATTTTTTTTATGTTGTAGCCTTGTAGCCCAATTTCCTATAATAGTATAAAAAATATAACCACTTTTACATTTTTCAGGAGCTATAATTATTTGGAGGGCACCATTAGAAACAAACTGCATATTTTAATTGGATAATACATGGGTTGGGGGGGGGGGCGAAACACCCACTCGCCCCTCCCTCACTCCGCCTCTGATAATTATTGTCATCAGAAAACTCACGTGCATGTGGTCATTCTTCTCTGCATGCATGCACGTCAAATGTAAATCCAAGGTCCGGGATTATTGTCCACTATAAACACTCGGACAAGTAAGGGAAAAAAGTGCACTTAGATTGGTCCAGGTATGTATCCTACTATATAAACCTGGACCATATCTAATTTTCTCTAGTAGGTTGCCTCTCATGTTGATCCGGGTATGTTTATCCGGACACATATCCGGACCATGCCTAAAATATACCAGAATGATCGTTTTTTCTACCGTTTGATCCCGTGTTGATTGTTAGGCTATTGAAATGCGTTCTTAGACCTTTTCTTCAGTATTTTCATCTATTCAAGCATAAAACCACATGTAAGGGATAATATACACATATAATATAATTTAGCACATAAGTAAGTGAATTTATCATAATCCAATAATATAATAATCAAATTAAGCATAGAAATATGGATAAATTCCACACTTATCAGCGTTCAACAATCCGAACGGCATCACAGTGAACTCGTAATGCCCATAACGTGTCCGCAAGGCCGTCTTTTCGATGTCCACTTCTGCTATCCGTATCTGGTGGTTTCCCGATCTAAGGTCGATCTTTGAGAATACAGAAGCTCCTCTCAACTGGTCGAACAGGTCATCGATCCGTGGTAGAGGGTACTTTTTCTTCACTGACACCGCATTCAGCTCGTGATAGTCAATGTAGACCTCATGCTCCCATCTTTTTTCTTCACAAACAATACCGGTGCTCTCCGTGGAGACACACTCAGTCTTATAAACCCCTTGTTGAGTAGATCCTCTAACTGGATCTTCAACTCCTTCATCTCGGCTGGAGCCATCCGGTAGAGAGCCTTAGCAATAGCCCCATGACCGGCATCAAGTTGATGGCGAACTCCACCTCTCGCACAGGCGGCATGCTTGACAACTCGTCAGGGAACAGATCAGCGAAGTCATACACAATGGGGATGTCCTACTCCATCTCCTCTCAATACCTCATGTCCTCGACTTAGCAAATGAAGGATTGCTTGCCTTTCCTTTTCTCCTTCATTAATGTCAAAGCCGATACTAGTTTGATGGTAGGTTCCTTCGGAACATTGCAGTAGGAGATTATCTTGCCACTCGGGCTCCTGAGCAGTAGTCTGTGCTCGGTACAATGCATTCTGCCCTTGTACTTCTGCAGCCAATCCATACTGATGTTGATATCAAAGCTCAAACCCTTGAACTCTATCAAATCGACAGGGAAGCTCTTATTCCGTATAACGATCTGAAGCTCAGTGTAGTGTCCCATGCATCGCAATCTCTCCTTAGACGGAAGGGTGACTGAAAAATATGAGAGGTGATCTGGGGTCAATCTTAACTTCTTCGCAAAAGAAAAGGATACGAAGGAGTGAGAAGCCCTTGAATCGAAAAGCACGGATGCAACGATGCCATTTACATGGAAGGTACCCGTAATGACGTTTCCAAAATCCTTGGCTTGCGCCATATCGAGGACGTTCAAGGTACCTCTCTTTTCGGGTTCATGGCCTGTAACACGCTGAGCACTAGCCTCAGCGCCCGAGGCTCCCGTAGAGTTCAGGGTGCCTGGCCCTAAGCGACTCCCTTCCCCTTTTGACCTCTTAGATCAGCTGAGGTCTATCCCGCATAACCACCTTGTAGTGCTCCAGATCCTCCAGCCGAGGTCTTCTGTGTGGCTCTCGATGGCTTGTAGCTCCGGCTCTCTGGGTTGGCAAAGCACTCGAAGAATCGGTGTTCGTCCTTGCGGTAACGACACTCCACCTTCTGGCTGTTGCAATCAACTCCGGGATGGTTCTTCCGACAACTCTTGTACTAGAAGTGGCGCTGGGGCTGTCCCATGCCCTTAGGAGGTGGATCTTAGAGGTTGGGCATCAATCACTACGCCGGTCAACCGAGGGACTTGCTCTTTCCCCTTCTAGCCCTTGTGACCCTGCTGCCCCTTCTTCCCGAAGAACTTCTTTCCCTTCTTCTTGCCCTTGCCTCGAGACGCTCCTCTCTCCTCGGTCTCCGGATTCTTCCTCTTCTTCATGAGGGTCTCATCCTGAGTGTAGAGGGTAGCACTCATAGCTGTTTGGATGCGAAACAGCAATCCCCCCGGAATTTCTCAACCTTGACGGTCTCAGAATGGTCGACTCCAGGAATGAAGTCCAGTAGACCAATGAACCGGGCATAGTACTCGTCCACCGTGAGACCTCCCTGGGATAGCCTTGAACTCCTGACGCTTCTTTGGCTTCAGGTGCATCGGATTGTACTTCCCCCTCAGAAGCTCCACAAAGGCTGCCCATGTGAAGTTGGGTGTGGCTAGGTGATGGTCCTTGACCAGCCACCACCATGTGCTAGCTGCATCCTTCAGATGGAAGGCAGCAATCTCGATCCTCTGATCGGCTGGTACGCGTAAGGCCTTGTAGGCCTTCTCATGCTCCACAATAAAACGCTTAAGGGTGGCTCGCCAGAATATGTTGGTACACGCGTCTCAGATATGGACTTCAGCCAGTTCGTCTCTCGGGGTTGTGGCGGGTAGGCTACCACAGGCAATCCTCCTCCTATCTATACCCCTAGCTGAGCAAGGACAGCCGCAACAATCTCTGCAACGCCTGGGATCTCGGGGCCTTCACCACGCCCCGTCCAGCTCCGCACCCTCTAGATCTACCCGACAATTGTAAGATGGCAGGTCATATCACAACTCAGTACTATACCGTATTAAGGTCATTCAATACTGAAGTTCCATTAAGACTAATACTTGCATGCATTAAGAATTGCTAAGACCTCGTTAGGTCACGAACCTCACAAACGTTTCCTGTATTCCCAAAATCCAATGCTCACTGTCTTTATCCTACTATCTCGTCATCAGAGCGCTACTTCGCTCTAATACCACTTTTGTAACACCCCTACTCTTAATCTCGTATAATCCTAATTCGTAGCATAATTAAATACACGAGTTGTAGTGAAAAATAAATCTAAATGTTCTAGCTCCGGTGTCACACGCCATTACTCGCCCATGTGAGTAATGAAGCATCCCAATTACCAAATAATCATAACCGTTGTGATGACTAGAGATAGTTAACCGTTAATTTATACAACAACATATCCATATCCAAATTCTTAAACAAGTGAGTGTCTAAGTGTTCCAACCCTTATACAACCGTGATATATGTAATATAAACAAAGTCTGAAAATGTGATACAAAATAAACGCCAACTACCTTAAAGTCCCGCACTCTGGCTTCAAGTCTCGATCATGCTCCTGTAATATGTTTGCCACATGGGCTCAACACAACCGCTGAATATGCTAGAGTTTAATCCTAGGATCCTTTAGACTCCTTAAGTCAATTAGCCGTCTTGACATGCGATTCATTTCATGCAATTCTGTTTTACAATATATAATAAAACTATAAATGCTATAATTAAACACTCAATAGTTCATCCAATATAACCACAGCATTCACAGATAATCATTCACATTATCCAAATGATAAATGAGTAAATACGATAATGATATGAGGGTTGTTTCCTTTTGAAGGGTTCTTGTTACTCGGTCTTCGAGGCCCATTGTTCGTTATCCATGTTTACAAGGGATATTGAAGTCTCACACTAGGTATATCTGATACTCGTAGTCTCATTCGTTTTACATTTACTCTTATCTCATGGTGGGTGTCATGTTAGGACAACCCCTTTATAATACATAATATTTATTTAATTTGGACAGTTGTCTTGTGTGCACCAACAGCAGTTGAAACCAGCAAGCGCTCCTGATGCGTCCTCGATGTGTCGTGGGCGTATCGTGGACTTAAATAAAACATTGATAGTTAGGAATGGACATGTGATAAACTTAAACTGGAAACTCCATTTTGATTGAGAATTTACACACACAAAATTCACTCAATCTCCCTCGCCCCACACACGGACTCTCGGGACAGTTTTGACTTTACCCCTAAAGTCCTTAACCCTCACCTGACTATCGGCCTATGGTTCACCGACCGTTCCCCGACCTGTCGGTCTATCAAATTCCCAAAGTATTGACACTCTAACCTAGTCCTCACTAGCTCACCAACTCTCTAGTACTTACACTCACTCTCGTCTGACTCACACTTGCTCAAATTGTATCTCTTCTTTTTATCTCCGCAAGCTTTAGTTACGTAGGACATAAATGCTCATTTATATACACGTTAGTTAAGGTGTAACTAACGGCCTATGAATATGTAGACTATAGAAGTAGATTACTTCCTCTTCTATTAGTATAATATCCGCACCCTACTGCAGATTATCTTTCAACTTGATCTGGAGCTATCAGCACATGTGTTGCCTTGTGATTGGGCAAGTTGGTGGCATGTCTCCCAAGTGGTCGGTCACCATTAGCACACTTCAACTTGTCTAACCTTGTCTGGTTAATTAATGCTCATAAATCCTCTCTTCTAAATTTATTACAGCTATGTAATGATGTTCATTAATAGCCTTTGCTTATCTTGTTATCTTGCACATTAATGAGCTACTCCTTTTGTCGTGAGCTAGTGGCTTGTGTGGGTGTGACACATCTGAGTGAGTTTGTCGACGTTGATAACACATTTCCATCCTTGTTTGACGTATGATGTATGAGATATGTGATAGTGTGGTTCTTGACTACTTGTGTGTTACTAGAAGTTCTCCGGAGCTCTCACAGACAGGTGCCCGACTGGTTGGGCACATGTTGTAGGCTGAGTGCGCTTACAACCTTGTGTGCTCTTGCAACCTTGCGTTCTAAGCCACTTATTCACCTGTTTATCTGAATGATAAGCTTAACAAACATGTTAGATAAACACCACAGATTTGCTATCATCAAAACTAAAGGTCCTTGACTTAACAATTTCCCCCTTTTTGATGATGGCAACCGATAAAATAATATGTACTTTGACAACTCAAATATTCAAAATTTTGAGAGGTATTCCCCCTAAGAGGAATTCCCCCTGAGTTTGTTAAGGGTTGTATCGTAAGGAAAATTACACTTTTATGTTATACTATAACCATAGTAGAAAAGTTTTCATTTAGATATTACATAATACAAGGAAGATAGACATAGTGTCACAAGTACATATTTTTTCTTTCCCCTTTGCCATACAACAAAATAGGGAGCAACTACACGACTTAAGATATTGTAAAGGCCATAACATTCCATAGAGTACAAACTACAAACATGATCAAGATAATCTAGGTAGAGTGACGGGTTTGGTGATCCCATTATGACATCTAATCCATAAGGTTCATCGTCCGAAAAGTAAGTTCTAAATAATGGTGATTCAACTGTGGAGGAAAGATCAGACTCATCAGAATCCACTGTGAATTCCATGTAGTGAGGGGAACGAGTGTTTGATCGAGTGACACTGGAGGTGATAGACCAAGCTGTGAGTGAGTCGGAGACTGGTTGAACATAGCTTTGGGCGACGTATTTCTTTGGGTGTTTAGTGAACATAAACTTGCGAATGGTGGAATGAACTGTTTGCTCATTTGAGCTGGATGAGCTTTTTGGAGTTTGAGCCATTTCGTGAGATGTATAGCAATGATTGTAAGTGGAAAATGAGGTGCGCAAGTATTTATAGACACTTGAGGATATGCTCAATGACTGATCGGTGAGTGGTAATAAATGAGGTGCTACGTCTTATGGGCTATGTTTGTAGGCTTTTTAGGTATCAAGTTTGGAGGTTGGATTAGTGGAATGGATGGGACTAAATATCTCAGATCAATTTGCAATTTTTAATCTAGGAAGAGGCAGCCAATACAATAAATTATTTCGTAACCAAGATAGTCATTCAAGTCGACAAGAAACAGTTGCATTGTCATTCATATCAAAAGTTTACTTGGAAACAGATAGTCAATGACAAAATGAAACATTAATGGAAAATCAAAATCTAAGCCTAGAGCTCGTTCTCTCACGGTTCACTCGTGTCTTTAAGAGACAAAGAACTCTCAGGCTATGTGGGAGTCCATAAAATCTATTGCTCCTTGAACCATGTGATGAACACTTGTTTCAATGGAGACAGCCTGCACAGCTGTGAGAGTAACTCTCACCCTCTTTAGAGCATCCCTAGTTGAGGTATCCAGACTGGTCCCCGACTTGTCGTGGACCGGTGAAAGACTTCTCCTTCTCTTAAGTCCTGATGCTCTAGCGGTTAGGCGAGGCTCTGACCTAGAGCCTTCGCTCTTGGTTGGCTTCCGAGCAACCACCAGCTGATCTCCCTTCGTCTTGATCCCCATTTTGGACAACATCTTTGAGCAGATGTTGTCTTCAGCGGTGCGCGCACATTCGTGGAACCTATCGGTGTCCACTCCATTCTCTAGTAGCGCCTTTGTTACCACTCCTCCATGCACAAGACCCTGGTTTACATAGCGGCCTTCCTCAATGGATAGAAGAATCATAGCAGGGAGATCTATCTTCTCCTTGGTCTTGAGGGCATAGAGTAACCTCACATATCTTGTGTTGACGATGTGGGTGCGTTGATTTCGTGGAGTGATATTGTGGGTGAGCATACTGAAGAGAACTCTGTCTGCTATGGACATTTTTGTTGTAGGAAAGTTCTTCATTGTTGCTCCTTTGTTGAGCAAATTCACCATTCTTCCTCCTAGGTGTCCTAGGTCATTCCAAGATGTTTCCTTAGGAACAACCAGTCCTTCAGGTTCCTGGCCGAAAGTCTCGGAGATCCAAGACTTGAAGATGTTGATTTCGATGCCATGAACCCATGAAATGATGTAGTCGTTGTCATCACTTTGGAGTGGTCCAAGACAGTGCATGTGCTCCTTGAGTAGTTCTATGTAGACGGTGATGGGTTCTTGGAAGAAATCCACCCATCCTTGGTACTCCAACAACTCGAGGATCTGTCCTAGACCCATCTATCCATCCACTCTAGGTCCAGCGTCTTAGGTAAGACAGGATAGGACCTGTCGTTGACGTTCTCTGCCTTTATCAACGTAGGCTCTAGCTCCTTGAGCTTTTTGAGACGCTTCAAGGATTGAGGAGGTGGAGACTTGGCGACGGTTTGAAAGAGCTCTTCTAGCTCTGGAGATTGTGATGATAGAGCCATTTTCTCCTTGCCTTTCGCTTTTCTCAGATGCTCGCGTTCCTGGAGCGTATGGATGGTAGGGAACATTGACTCTGTGTCGCTTTCTTTTTCTTGAGCTTGTTGTGGAGGTGTCAGCGACCTTTCGTCGACAGGTGGCATCATCTGAGGAACGATGTCAGTTTCTTCCTCAGAGTCTGGTGCAGTCACACCTTCCTCTAGTGTTTTTTCTGTTGGTGAGGCCTCCTCTTGTGACTTTTCGTCACTTTGTACTTCCTCCTCTTCTAGCTGCTGAATGAAAGCTCTTGCGATTGCTGAAGGAATGGCTTCCTCCTCATCGCTGAAGTGCAACTTTCGAGTTGCCTTTTCTGCTGTGAAGTGGGCTTTTTGTGGAGCTTCCTTTTGATTTTTGGTACGTTGAGAGGCACGAGTTGCGCGAGTTATGCGACTCGTTGTGGCAGTAGAAAGGTTTTGATTTTTGGGATCTTTCGCCTTGGAGTGTTTGGTAGTGATTTTTGGTGAAGGATCTTGCGGAGACATTTTTGGTTTTTCTGTGGTGGTAGAGTTGGAAGTATTTTGGGTTTGAGGATTTCAGTTTGAATGAGGTGATGAAGCTTGGGTAAGTAGAGATTTATTTATTGTACCTCTTCCTGTTGTAGGTCGCCTTCGTCAGTCACCCTTCTCACAAGTTGATCTTCCAGATCTTTGGAAAGGCAAGGGGGCAGCGATTCTCTGTGAGTTTCTATCGCCCTTATGCCGTCCACTTGCACAGAAGAAGCTTCCTTGAGTGTAACCATGTTCTTGGAGCGGGGAGAGGATTTTGGTGCCACGATTGATCGAAAGATTTCTGAAGTTTTATAACCTTTCGCTAGAGAAATCTTAGAGTGGCTGTGAGGCAGGGATTTTTGCGCTGAATCTCACGAGAGTTTTTGTAAGAGAGAAGAGAAATTGCTTTGAATGCTTAGAGAGATTAGAGAGAGTAAGGGCAATAGTGTGACAAGAGCAAAACTCCCGTCGCCCTTTTATAGATATTGAGTAACAGTTGGTGACCACTCCTCGTCCGCTCGCTGACATGTCCCAACGGTACTATTCATAACGGGCAGCGGTCGTGACGGTTGTCAACGATCCGTTGAGAGATTTTCCCGTTTCTATCTGTTGGACCTTCTCTAAACTAACCTCACTTGTTGTGGAAAATGACATATCTGTCATAACTTCTATGCATTAAACTGATCGTTGACTACTGAACGACAATAATATAGGTGTTGCTCACGTGTCGGTGACCGATCGTGGGAATTGAAAGATGGTTTAATTGTGATCAATGAATATCATACCAAGATCATGAATAATCTTGTAGAATCTTTCTCTACTTAATGGCTTAGTAAAAATGTCAGCTAGTTAGTCTTCAGTAGAAATATACTTTAAACCAACTAATTCCTTTTCACAACAATCTCTAAGAAAGTGATGTCTAATGTCAATATGCTTAGTAAGACAATGATGTACTGGATTTTTGGAAATAGAAATGGCACTTGTATTATCACACATGATAGGTAACGTACCTATTTTGACATCGTAGTCACCTATTTGTTGTTTGAGCCATAAGAGTTGGGCACAACT
Organism: Limonium bicolor; assembly: GCA_023374045.1. Lineage (NCBI taxonomy): Eukaryota > Viridiplantae > Streptophyta > Magnoliopsida > Caryophyllales > Plumbaginaceae > Limonium > Limonium bicolor. Next base: position 444,607,507 of record CM041777.1, read on the forward strand.
GCTTGCTGCAACTATGTATTCTGATTTTGCGGTAGAGATGGCTATACTTTGTTGTTTCTTTGATCCCCATGCGATCAAACATGATCCAACAAAGAATGTTGTCCCTGACGTGCTTTTTCTATCAGTGATAGATCCTCCATATTTTACATCTGAGAGTCCTACACTGTCACAGTTAGTGAATTTAGGATAAAAGAGACCAAGATTCATGGTTCCTTTTAGGTAACGTAGGATTCTTTTCACAGCTGTGAGGTGACTTTCTCTTGAATCTGCTTGAAACCTGGCACATAAGCAAACACTATACATAATGTCAGGTCTACTAGCAGTTAAATACAATAGAGAGCCAATCATCTCTCTGTATGATCGCTGGTCGACCGGTCGATCACCAGTCATGATGCCCAACTTTGTGCCAACTTTCATTGGTGTGTCAAACGTTTTACACTTCTCCATTCCAAACCTTTTTTGTAACACCCCCGAATAAAACATCCATAGATTAAACGAAGCGCCTAACAATATCATAGGTTAACTTTGCAGCGGTATAACTCCATCTGGGTGCTACAGACGCCAACCATCCACGTGGTTGACATGACCACTCTACCAACACCAAGTTACGGTCTGCATGACTGGAAACAGTCCTCAACCAAAATTCATATACAACATAAAATATCATTCTAAATATAAACCCAAGTATCGAGTGTCTACACATAGTTATTACATTAAACATGCAACCTGAATAAGTACATCCCAGGTTTAATTATACATGGTAACAACCCATACATCTAACACCCTACTTAAAAGTCTTGCCTAGTTGGACTACCCCCATGGTAGTCATCCCACCTATGCTCCGTCACGTTCCAGATGAGCACCTGTAAAAATAAAGGACTCAGCAAAACTATGCTGAGTATGAATATGTGTAGCCCGTATGTTGCCGGGCTACACGACTACTTGGTCGAATAATTAAGTCCAATTTACATGCTATAATAAAGCAGTAACACACAGAATGTGATATCAATATAACACTCACAATATGCTGAGCACAGAAATAGCCACAAGCACGTCAAACACATATACAAATAGAGTGTGCCAGATAATATAAGTGATGATGATCCTCACAGTGGGACCATTCGAGCATTGTGTGTTTTCACTTCTTTTCCTTGTTTCCATAATGTGTACTTTCATTCTCTTTCCTTGTTTCCATAATGTGTATTTTCACTTTCTTTCCTTGCACCCGGTCTAGGGATATAGTTTAGTTCCCGTGACCTCATCATGTAGGTGCCCATTTGTTCCTTATCTCTTAAAGGATTATTTGTGAGTTCTCTTATCACCGCACGTTGGAGGACGTCTCCTCTGTAGCTAATTCCTCCATTCCCGGCGTCATACGTCGAGAAATAGGGGTCATCTTTAGACCCCAGGTTATGCTCCCCAAATAGCTGATCCTCCAATCCCGGTGTCATGTCGAGAAAGAGGGGTCATCTCTAGACCCCAGGTCATGCTTCCCAAATTGCCAATCTTCTAGTCCCGGCGTCGTACGTCAAGAGAGAGGGGTCACCTCTAGACCCCAAGATGTGCTCCACAATAGTCAGTCGGAGGATCTGATGCAGATACCAACTCCCGAGCATTCCATACCGCACGGCCCGAGATGTTGTCTTCCCGAGTTATTCTCATGTTTTCACTAGTTGATACTTGCTCTTCATTATCATTAATGGATAGACACAATAGTGGGTGTCATGGTACGCCCTCAATGGTTAGAGAGGAGTTTCCCTTTATGGAGTTTTCTTTGTTTACATAGTTCGTTGTGTTTTATCTCAAAGTTCCATAAACGAGAAAGGGACTAAACTACTGTGTGCGCGCAAGTAATATGCACAATGATATAGCAGTCATATAAGCAAGATAAGCAAGCAATCCAATTTCATGCTTTAATCTTATGGCCATTTTCACACAAGGCACACAGCAAACAAGCCGTGTAACACAACAACATACGGACCACACATATCCATACCTGGATCAGAAGCAAGTGTCGTCTCACACACGGGTTCCTGGTTGGCGTTCGTTACGACCCTAACGTTGATTAAAAATAGCGTGTCAGTTCATGATTTCATGTGACGACACTTTCCTAGTTTATCTCATTTATACCGGGTGTTATTCCCTAGGTGAACTTTTGATTGTTCAACTTACATTAGCCCTTAGAATTTTTCCAAGTAATAACCTTAGGCTTTATCTCACTCCTAGGACATTTACATAGTCAATTCACACATTAACTAAGTCCATCCTCTAGCTAACGTATTAAGGTATTCTAAGCACTAACATGTAACAAGCTTTTATATAAGGTGGACTTTTATTCCCTTAAAATGTATTTGTTCCTTAACTAAATGGCTATGTTCTCAGCTCATTATCAACACAATAAAACTCCTCAAATAATACCGGAACTCACTTATACCGAAACTCAAAGGTTTCCAAACTGAAATAAAGTCCTTATATCTAACCTTATCTTATCACCCTTTTAATGTATCTAACTGGGTCTAAACTTCACGAGATGTTCCATAAGTTTAGTTAAGTGTATAAGGAGGGTTTTGGGTTCATTATTAATATAACATCACACCCATAACACACCTGTAAACCAGTTGTACAGAGGTTACAACTTTACCGAAACTGAAATAACATCCCTGTGTAACTTCCATTCAATCTTGTTGTTTAAGGTATTAAACTGTTCCCTAATTTCTCCCAACTTGTTTACTCTCTTAAGCGGATGCATTAGCAGGGTTTTAAGCTCATTCCCAGATCAAACCAGCACCCTTCATATTTCTGTAACCTAACTATACAGAAACAGCACACTAAAGGAAATCTGAAACACCATCAGTACATCACACTTTCATTCCTTCCTTTTTTGTTCATTAATCAGTTCCTAACCCCACTCAATTTTTATTTACAGTTCCACCTAGGTGCATTAGCTAGGTCTGGAGTTTATTATCAAGCCCATACAACACTCCTATCCCAGTTGCACAGAGACCACAAGTTTCTAGAAAAACTGAAACAATAATCTGTGTTTTCTCCTCTTCATCATACTTTTAAATCGATTAAACTGACTTCTAACCTTTCCCCAAGATGTTTAAAACTTACTTACGTGTATTAGGTATTCTCAAACTAAAACCAGGCCAAAACAACCCCGTTACTACTTCTGAAAATCCATTATACTGAAGCAACCAAGTGATGAAATCTGAGAAATCAGAATCTGTGAATTCCCTCATCTGCCTTTGATTTAGTTGTCCACCTGTCTTCAGACTCCCCTCAAGGTATTTATAACTTCCCTAAGTGTTGTAGGTATAGTTAGGTTCTTTAATCACTCAATACTCCCATTATAAACCCTCTGTAACAAGGTTAGACAGAGAGCACAAGTTCAGGGAAAACTGAAACCTGAAGAATGAAATCTGCTACCTTTTTCCTCCATCTCCTTTCTTTATTTATGAACTCGACTTTCAATTTTTCTTCCTTCAGTCCTCTTCTCCAATTAGCTAGGTGTTGTGATATAATATTACCCTCAAGCAATGCTGTTATTCCTACTGGGGCAGGTTCATACTGAAACAAGAACTCAGAAACTAGAAATCGAAACTGAAACAGAAAACTGCATATCATTCTCTATCTCTTACTTCTGTTTTTGTATGTGAATTGGTTTTCCCTAGATTGTCTAGTCCTATAGGTACTTACCTTGGTATGGTCTTAACCTTAAAACAACTCCAAAGCAACCAAGAACACCCCTCTGAGAAGTTTGACAAAACTGAAAACTGAAAGAAACAAAAACCTTTGGACTGATGCATTATCGCTTCCTTCTTGGTTACTAACCTGACTTCTAACTTCCAAGTGAATATACCAACTTAGCTGAACATTAACCATGTTGTAAGTTCATCACCACGCCATGACAATATTGTTAATGCTACTGAGATGTCCAAAACTGAATTGAAGAAAAATCTGACACTGAAACATCACATTCTGATATCCTTGCTTTTATTCCCTTGTGTTAGTTCACAACCTGGTCCTCAATCTATCTCAATTACTCACTTCCTCAGTTAAGTGTTTAATCGAGATTTTAAACTCTAAACAAGTCAAAATCACACGGCCAATATCTCTGAAGAACCCTTACACAGAAACTGTACAAATCTGAAACTGAAAAAAAAAGACTACTACATCTGTTTCTATCTCTCCTCTTTGTTACAGATTGACCTTCAGTTTTCTTTTCCTAGATTACTTACCTACTTATCTAGATGTGAATTAAAAAGGTTTTAGGTTCCTCCTCAACCCAATACAACACACACACGGCTTCTATACCAATCACACAGAAAGACCAAGAAAATCTGAAACTGACTCATGCACTGCTGTAAGCTCTCTTCTGTTGTTTGGTCTTCTGTTATCAAAACTGCTTCTTAGTTATTTGTTTAGTCAAGGTTTTAAACTTATTACTGACCCAAAACCATATTGCTAGAGTTACCGACAACTTACCTTCCCTGAAACAAGAAATTTCAGGAACTAAACAAACCTGAAAACTAAAAGCTGAAACCGGTATGTTTTTTTCTTCTGTTGCTTATCCTGTCTTTCCCTTTATCCCAAAGTACTCTCTTGCTTAGTTAAGTGTCCTAGCCAGGTTTTAAACCCAAAACTACCTAAGCAATCCTGTCAATGTTACAGAATCATCCTATACTGAAACAAGCAAATTCCAGACACTGAAAAAACACAACTGAGAAACTGATAAACTGAAGCACCTATTTCTCATCGGTTTCTTTCTACTCTTAAATCTATCTTCTGTTTTCCCAAGGTGTGTATAATTTGGCTAGGTGTGTTAATAAGGTAACGGGTTCATCAATAACCCCAGCACAAACTTCAAATGTTATAGTATCAACCTCATACTGAAACTCAAAAACTGAAAAACTGATACACACAAGCTGGTGGTGTTCTTCTATCTTGCCTTTCTGTTTCTTAATCTGATATCTAGTATCCCCTACATTGTCTAGCTACTTGATTAACTTTTTAATGCAGTTTAAATCCTCAAACAACACCAGGCAGCAAGAACTATGCCTCTGAGACGTTATTATACAGGACTGATAATAACTATAAAACTGGAGATTGAACTGAAGCATTCCATTTTTTAATTGTTTCCCTTTAGTGTGTTTTTCTCCTTCAATCATCACCAGAATGCTTCCCCTATTGGTCAAGTGTTAAGCAAGATTTTGAACCTACAAACATCCTAGAAACAGCTCTGTTCACTCCCTTAAACATCTATATACAGAACCGGTAAATGACTGCAGGCACTGAGATGCAGTTTCTGCATTCTTCTACTTTTTATTACCCCTTTTTAATGTGCTACTGGTTTCCTAACATTTCCCAGCTTACTCACACTTACTATAATATGTTAGAAAGTTTTCTTAAGCTTATCATCTCATCAATACAACCTTATATTGATTCTGAAATTTGGCTACAAAAATGTATTAGTTGCAGGGAACGAAAATCTGAAATTGATTCATTATTTTTTTTATCATCCTCTTGCTGCCCCCTCATCTGATTTCTAGTTCTTCCCAAGTTGTTTACTCAGCTAGTTAAGTGGTGTAGTAGGATTTTGGATTCAACACAACCTCAACATAACGTTGAAGATACTACTGAAACATCATTATGCAGGGCTGAAAAAAAGACAACCACAGCAACCGGAAGCAGAATTTGTTTTGTGGCCTTACCTTGGGTTGGTAATCAAGTGGGTTTGGCTAGTTTCAAAGAGGTCTTTGAATATTCTCTTTGAATTAAAACATCGGCCATGGAGCCTGGCTTGTCTGTTATACTGTAGAGGAGGAGATCAGCAGGAAAAGGAAGAGAAACGTTTGTTAACAAGGCTGAGCAGAGGAACAGAATTGAAGGAGATCAGCAGGAGCATTACCTTGCTGTTTGTACTGGTGTTGTCCCAGATTCTGAAGCCGGTAATAGCTCCAAGCTTGAACATGCAAGGGCAGAGTTGAAGGCTTGAGTTATGATGGAGGCGTGAAGGAGCATAAATCGCCAAGAGGGACTGGATTCCATACAGCGACTCAGGAATAACAAGAAGAGAAGGAGGGCTTGCTAAGCTCAGCAGCTACGAGTTTGGGAGTTTCTTTTCTGGGCTTGCACATGGCGTGAGGCAATGGGATAGAGTGAAGAATTGAGTGGTTCTATCGAGCGATACATGCAGAGGATAATAAGGAGGTGAGGGTCATTACATAGAAGTTAGTAGTACTGGCGCAAAAGTAAGGCAGCTGGGCCTGGGAGAGTGTGAAAGGAACAGGTTGGTGATTCACCGAGACATGCAGGAGGTGATTAGCATGTGGGAGACATTGCATAAGAGTTAGAGAATGGAAGGATTTTCGGGAATCATCAGCGTGAAACAAATGGTGGGTCTCTCTCTTATTCACTTAGTGTAATACAAGGTTCCTGATTACAATATTCCGGAGAATACATCGCTGCTGTTTGTACATGTCTGACTGACTAACGTATAAGTGTTAGTCTACTAACTGCTAACCCAGATATACACATGCAGGGAAGGGGAAAAACACTGATGTATGGGGCGTGAAGAATTTCAAAACATGCAGAATATGTTTGGCATGAAGGGGGGGGGGGGGGGGGGGGGGGGGGGGGGGGGTGGGGGGTAATTGAATTGCTTATTATGTTGCACAAGACTTCCTATAATATCGTCACCCACACATGTTTGTATGTAGTACATAGTTATATACTAGGTTCTCGTAACTTATGTTAGTTAATGCAATTACTATGTGTTAATAAACACTCGACATATTCGGGCTTGCGCCATGCATTACACTTGTTTCATGTACACATGTCCTAACATTGAATAGTTAATTTTGTCTGTCAAAACCGACGTGCACCGATGCTTATAATACAATGTGACTTGCCACCAAATTTACGGACATAGGTATGTCCCTTAGTATCATAGGTTATAAGTTATAACAGTTTACTCGAATACTCTCCATATATTCATGATTTTATGTGTTATGGTTATTAGGGGTGTTTCATTTTTAGCAAATACTTCACGTACTTCTCTTGGGATATGATAGTCCCTTCGTCATTTTGCTTGGCTTGAAGTCCTAGGAAGAACTTCAATTCTCCTAGATCACTCATCTCAAATTCCTTTTTCATCAATGCCTCAAATCTCTTGCAATATTTCTCATCAAAGGCTCCAAAGATTATATCATCAACATATACTTGCACAATTAGTAAGTCTCTCTTGCTGTTGTAGACAAATAAGGTTTTGTCTACTTTACCTCTTTTGAAGTGGTTTTCCAATAGATAGGAGGACAGACAGTCATACCATGACTTTGAGGCTTGTTTGAGCCCATAAAGAGCTTTGTCAAGCCTAAGTGCCATGTCTTTTCCTTCCTGTGTTTCAAAACCTTGAGGTTGTTCAACATATACTTCTTCTTTGACATACCCATTGAGAAATGCACTCTTGATGTTAAGTTGGAAGAGTTTGATTCCTTTGTGTGCAGCAAATGCAATTAGTAGTCGAATGGATTCCATCCTTGCTACTGGAGCAAAGGTTTCTTGGAAGTCTATCCCTTTTTGTTGACGATACCTTTGAGCTACTAAACGAGCCTTGTTCCTGACCACTTCTCCCATCTCATTTAGTTTGTTCCTGAAGACCCATTTTGTGCCAAGTACTCCTTAATGAGTAGGTCGAGACGCAAGATGCCAGACTTTGCATCTTTCAAACTGATTTAACTTTTCTTGCATTGCCTTGATCCAATCTGAGTCTTGAAGAGCTTCCTTGATGTTCTTGGGTTCGATGGATGAGACTGTCGTTGTGAAGGCTAAGAGATCACGAGTTTGCGCTCTGGTTTGAACTCCCTTGGAGATATCTGATATGATGTTCTCCAATGGATGATCTTTGTATATGGTGCGAGATTGATGAATAGTTGATGGTGATAGAGGATCTTCGACATCATTGTTTCCTTCGTTGACCTGTTGTTGACCTGTCGCTGACCTGTTGGGCAAGTTTTCTCAACAATGAAGTGCTAACATGCCCTAGTCTTTTGTGCCATAGTGTAGAGCCATCTATTAAAGCAGTCAAGTATGGAAGATTTGGACGGTCAATATCCTCCAAACTAGTTACATAAATATTTTTCCACTGTTTTCCCTTTAACAACTCTTTGCCATTGTTCTGACTTACTATGCTACAATGTGTGGGATAGAAGTGAATTGAATTGCCTTTGTCACATATTTGAGAAACACTAAGCAAGTTGAATTTTAAACCAATGACCAAATTTACACTATCTATGACATAATCTGAAGTAATACCAACCTTACCTCCACCGATGATTTTTCCTTTCTTGTTGTTGCCAAAGGAAACTGTTACTTGGCTTCCTGGTTCGAGTGAGAAGAACTTCTTTTTGTCTCCTGTCATATGTTTAGAGCACCCACTGTCGATGTACCAGCAGGGGTCCATTCCCACTTGATTCTGCACTTAACTCGTTAGTGGTGTATGGTTAGGGTCCATTGAAAGGTTGGACCCATTTCCACCATCAACTATTGTTCTAGGATCATTTTTGCCTACCCATTTTAGTCCTATTTTCTTGAGTTGCCAATGTCTCATAAAACGCGTCTTATAGCAATTGGCTTCATGATGACCAGCTTATCTACATAGGTTGCAGACACCTCTACGACTGGTCACTGAATGATATCCGACTGGTCATTTGTTTCTTTATATGGGTGTTGTGAGCCTCGATTTTAAACCTTATCCTATGTTGATTAAAGCTGATTGGGATCTAACCGGGTTTTAGGTCCACTTATAACCTAAGATTAATAACTATGTCATATAACAATAATTATTAAAACCTAAGCTAGCTCACTGGAACCTAATATGAGTCGCCAACTAATTTTAACCTAGAGTAAATTAGGAAAGGTAAAGTTCAGGTTCGGGGGCTTGGTATTCGACTTATTTAGGGTTCAAATTACTTTCATTACCCTTCTGTAACGCCCCTATTTAACATATTTATAGTAGAAATAAAATACTAAAGGCGTACAGACATCGGGTTCCAAACACCCGGCACCAACCTCACCAATTACAACTTAAAGATTACAATTGTCACGGCCTGAACCTCGAGAAAACTTAACAAAAATAAAACAGTAATAAAACACATAAACTCTCCACAACACCTAATCCCATCCCAATCACTCGTTCTCTTCGTGGCCACCTGTAAAACAACACGTACCTGCAAGATAAAACCAAGCAGCCCACCCCGAGAGGGGTGGGTCAGTTCCCTGGAATGGAACTGTACGATCCTCCAAAAACAAACTTATAAAACAACTCTTAAATAAATAATAGCTTGAAAACAATCACTTAAACCACACAGAGGAACAAGGCATTTCACAAATCACCAAACCTAGATAACAAGTTAAGGATTAAGATCAATAATAGCAAGGTAAAGTTAGTAAATCCAAAACCACACCATGAGTTAGTGAACATCCAATGCTCAAGTTAGAACCAATTCCAGTTAGGAGTAGAAAGACCCAAGTAGTCACAAGGACTAGGAATGAAAGAAGAAATCCAAGAACCCATAACTCAAGAGTGATAAGTGGTGAAATAATGATGTTTCAATGCCTTTATACACCTTCATTTCATTTGGTGCATAGCTTATTTCACCACTTAATAGAGTGTTTTTGTGATTAATAGTGAACTTATACAGTTTGATCTTTTGATAGGTAAAAGCTCACCTTGAGCACACTTTTGACCCATTTTAGAGCTAGTGGCATGCACCAACAGCTTCCCCATCCTTCAAGCTTTCCAACGCCGCAAACGGGGAGCAATTCCGAGCCGTAACGAAGATTCTAGGCCCCGCGTAAGTTAGAGAAAAATGTTTTCTGCAGTCGACCGACCCATGGACCGACCCACTCTGGGTCGGTCGGAAGCTCCTGGAGCAGAAATTTGTCTCTGCATCGGACCGACCCATTGGACCGACCCACACTGGGTCGGTCGGAACTTAAAAATGGTCACGTGCCTCGTCTCCAGAAGGCCGACCGACCCGCGGGACCGACCCACGGTGGGTCGGTCGGACGCGGAAATTTCTCTATTATGCCAGTTTTGAGGCTTTTTCACTATCTTACACTTCTACACACCAAAAGACCTAAACAAGGAGAGAGAGAGAGGCGATTTTGAGGGAGAAGAAGAAGAAGAAGAAGAAGAAGAAGAGAAGGAAGAAGAAGAAGAGAGCTCACCTTCTCCAAGCTCAACCACCTTCAACAATGGCTTTTTCTCTCTCTCTCTCTCTCTCTTTTATGTATCTCTATGGCTGAGTAGAACTATTTAGCACTTGGGATGGGGATTTGAACTTGAATCCCTCAACTAGCTTGTAAACCCTTGCTTCATTAATTATGATTGTTTTCTCTCTCTTGTTCATTTAATGCTTTAACTTGATCAATTATGGCATTTATGGTGATTCCCAACAACACAAGACTTTGAGTTGGGGGTTGTGACCTAAGAGAGAGAGAGGAACCCTAGATTGTGCTAGCTTGATTAGTTGGTGAAATTTGGGGCTATTTATGTGGACTTGCAATTAATGCTATCTAGTGATTTGAACTCCTCTTGATTTGAGAGTTGAGAGTATCTAGGTAAGAGTTGGCTCTTCCATGATTTGGAAGGTCATTACAATAGTCCAAATAGACAATTTGAGTGAACTGGGTTTATGAGTGAAGTTGGGGTGTATTTAGGTGAGAATAACCATCCTAGGGTGCTTTCCATCCAAAACCCTTAACAACCAATTTTAGTTTCCATAGTTAAATTGCAGTTTTTCTTGAACAAAATCATTAAGCTTGCCGCCGGCTAAACCCCCCTTTACTCATTTATTATTCCGTTACCGAATACCGAAACTAGGGAAACAGATAATCAATTTCCTGGTGGAACGACACTCGTTATCTACTACTTCGATTGGGTCCACTTGCCCATATTTTGTGATATTGATCTGCATATACATATATTTCCTCTGACAAGTTTTTGGCGCCGCTGCCGGGGAAATTGATAGTCTCTATCAGTTTCCCCAGTTTCGGTATACCGGTTTTATTTATTTTAGTTTTCTTTAGTTCCTTTTATTTTACCTACCTCTAATATTTAGTATTGTTTGTGGGCAAGCTTGTTTAGGTACCCTCTGCTCTTCTTGTGTATGCCAAGTACCCGTTCTAGCGACTCTCCTCTTGCTAGTCCGAGGCCCGATCTCGAACGATCTCTAAGAAGAGTTAGAAGAAACTTGAAAACACTTGCCATGGCGGACAATGACCCGCATGTAGAGAACAATGGTCATGGGGATGAACAACCACAAGGCCAACACCGACCTCTCAAAGACTACCACCGACCAAACACCGAAGGGAGAGCCTCAGCAATAGTTCTTCCAACCTTAACACAGGCTGAAGCGGCTCAATGGACTTTCAAAACCCATTTCATCACCGCCATCCGGGACCAAGGAAAATTCAGTGGGGCTAATCCGGATGATGCTCCAAACCACTTGAGCGTCTTCGTGGATTTTTGCAACTCCTTCGGTAAAACAGGAAATCTAAACGAGAGGATCCGGCTACAACTCTTCCCCCACTCACTGTCCGACTCAGCTTTGAGATGGTACCGTAGTCTCCCATCAAATTCTATCGAAACATGGGAGCAAATGGCTAGCAAATTCCTTGCCAAATACTACCCCACAAGTAGGTTAAGGCAATTAATTGGCGAAATAAATACATTCTACCAAGAGCCGGGTGAGACCTTGTACGATGCTTGGGACCGGTTCAAGGAGCTACTCATGAATTGCTCCCATCATGGTCTAGATGACCAATCCTTGTGTCTCTCATTCTTCAATGGGCTGGACGACTCCAACCGCCTACTTGTTAATTCCTCCGCGGGAGGGAGCTTCATGACAAAGTCTCCCGAGGAAGGAATAGAACTCCTAGAAACAATGACCAATGACACAAGGCAATGGTCTAGAGCCAAGGGAAGAGTACCAAGAGCAGCTGGCCTCCTCAATGTGCAACCCACCGATCATCTCTCAGCTCAAATCTCATCTCTCACGAAGATGGTAGAGAAGCTAGCTACCGCTCAAACCGAAATTGTTCTATAGCTTCTTCATCTTCCGGTCAATCCTCGGAGGATGTGCCATATGTGCGGGTCCCCACGACACTCGACGTTGTGAAGGGGAGCTGAACATGAACCAACAAGAGGATGTGAACTTCATAGGCAACCGAGCTTACAACAACAACAATGCGCCATGGAGGAACCATCCTAATTTTTCATGGAGAAATGACCAAAACCAAGGAGAACCAAACAAAAGCTTCAACAACTCTCAAGGGTATAGACCTCAAGCCCAAAACCAACCATCAAACTTTCAATATGGGTATAGGCCACAAGGAACTCCTCCGGGCTTCCAACATCAACAACAACAACAAGGGTCCCCCTCCTCCTCTTCTAGTGGGACTTCAAGGTTGGAAAACCTCATGGCGGATTTCATTGTCACCGCAAAGACCAAGTTCTCGGAACAAGAGGCTTTCAATGCTAATCAAACGGCATTCAACAAAAACATTGAAACCCAACTTGGTCAAATATCTCAACAACTCTCCCAAAGGCCACCGGGCACCTTTCCAAGTCAAACAAAGCCCAACCCGAGGGAAGAGGCCAAAGGGTAACATTGAGAAGTGGTCGCCCCCTTCAAACTTCATCTCCACAAGCTGATCATGAGAGCCAAGAGAATCACAATGAAGAAATTCAAGATCGCCAAGAGGAAGAACAAGAGATTGTTGAGGAAGCTCCTTCTCAACCGAAAAATACTTCCAAGGAGAAGGAGTCTCCTGAATCATCTTCCCCTTCTACTCTTGCTAAACCTTTACTACCTCTTCCATTCCCAAATAGACTCAAAAAGAAAAATCTAGATGAACAATTTGGGAAATTTTTAAGCATTTTCAACAAGCTAACAATTAATGTTCCTTTTGCAGATGCTTTGAAACAAATGCCTATCTACGCCAAGTTTATGAAAGACATTCTTGCTAACAAGAGAGCAACACTTGGTGCGGAGACGGTGCAACTCACCGAGGAGATCTCGGCGGTCCTACTGCGGAACCCCCCTCCAAAACTCGGAGACCCCGGTTTGCCTATAATCCCCTGCTCTATCGGTGATATAAATTGTGGTAGTGGATTATGTGATTTAGGTGCAAGTATAAATCTCATGCCGCTTTCAATTTTTAATAAACTTGGGATTGGCGAGTGTGCACCCACTGCTATGCAACTGCAACTTGCTGATAGGTCATTGGTCTTCCCGAAAGGGAAAGTTGAGGATTTAGTAGTGACTGTAGGGACTTTTGTTTTCCCGGCTGATTTCATCGTTATTGATATGGAGAGGATGCTAGAGTGCCACTGATATTAGGTCGCCCCTTCTTGCGAACTGCTAGGACCTTAATAGATGTGGAAAATGGAAAAATTATCTTGAGGTTTCATGATGAAAAACTTGAGTTTGACATGTCTAAGGTAGTGAAAAAACCCGCACATGCGGAAGCTGCTTTTGCCATAGATATTTGACTCAATTTTGCAAGATAATTACTCTTCTTGTTTTGATTACGATGCTCTCACCGTCGCTTTGACTGATACTTGTGGAGACCGGGAAGATGAACCGGAGGTGAGAGAGATGGTCGCCGCATTAGACAAGAGGTCAATGCCATACCGGACACACTACCCACCACCGGAGCCCTTGGAGCGCACTGCACAAAGGCTACCCCTCGGTTGAGAAGCCTCCCACCGTGGAGTTGAAACCCTTACCCTCTCATTTAAAATATGCTTATCTAACTGAACCTTGTGATCTTCCTGTTATTATTTCTTCCTCTCTTACAGGAGCACAAGAAGACAGTTTGTTGAGGGTGCTTCGAGACCACAAGAGAGCTATTGGGTGGTCCATCTCAGACATCAAGGGTATTGCTCCACATTTGTGCACTCACCGAATTTTCATGGAGGACGACTACAAGCCACTTGTTCAACCTCAAAGGCGGCTCAACCCGAACATGAAGGAGGTAGTTAAGAAGGAGGTCCTAAAGCTACTCGACTCCGGGATCATCTACCCCATATCCGATAGTCAATGGGTGAGCCCGACTCAGGTGGTACCAAAGAAAGGAGGGATCACGGTGGTGTCGAATGAAAAGGGTGAGCTGGTTCCCCAAAGGACAACAACCGGTTGGAGAGTATGCATCGACTACCGGAAGTTGAACACGGCTACAAGGAAAGACCACTTCCCCCTGCCCTTCATCGACCAAATGCTAGAGAGGTTAGCCGGACAAGACTTTTATTGCTTTCTTGATGGCTACTCGGGGTACTTCCAAATCCCCATAGCCCCGGAAGATCAAGAGAAGACCACATTCACATGCCCTTACGGGACATTCGCATATAGAAGAATGCCTTTCGGATTATGCAATGCTCCCGCAACATTCCAAAGGTGTATGATGGCCATCTTCTCCGACTTTATTGAAAAAAGCATGGAAGTTTTCATGGACGATTTCTCGGTCTTCGGGCTCAATTTTGACTCTTGTCTAGAGAACTTGGACGCCATTCTCTCCCGATGTGAGGAAACCAATCTAGTACTCAATTGGGAGAAATGTCACTTCATGGTGAGAGAAGGGATCGTCCTCGGGCACAAGATCTCTTCCAATGGGATTGAAGTCGACCGGGCCAAGGTCGAAGTCATAGAGAAGCTGCCACCACCTACCTCGGTTAAAGACATTAGAAGCTTTCTTGGCCATGCCGGGTTCTACAGAAGGTTCATCAAGGACTTCTCCAAAATCTCCAAACCTCTGTGTGACCTCTTAGCAAAAGATGCAAAGTTTAAATTCTCTGAAGAATGTCTAAAAGCCTTCACACTCTCAAGGAGTGCCTCGTCTCAGCCCGATAGTGGTATCACCGGATTGGGGCCTCCCTTTTGAGTAATGTGTGATGCAAGCGACTATGCGGTGGGAGCAGCCCTATGTCAAAGAAGGGAGAAAATTCTTAGAACTGTCTACTATGCAAAAAACACTCAATGATGCTCAGAAAAATTATGCCACGACTGAGAAGGAGCTCTAGCGGTAGTCTTTGCATTAGATAAGTTCCGCTCATATCTCTTGGGAAGCAGGGTGATTGTTCATACCGACCACTCAGCTCTCAAGTATCTCTTCACCAAGGAAGACGCTAAACCGAGGCTCTTGAGATGGATTCTATTGCTGCAGGAATTTGAGATTGAGATTAGGGATAAACCGGGCACTCAAAACGTTGTTGCTGACCACTTGTCTCGCATGGAGACCCCGGATGATGGTACCCCTATCAATGAGCTCTTCCCGGATGAGACCGTGTTCACAATTGGAGAAACCGGTGATCCTTGGTTTGCCGACATCGCAAACTACCTGGTGAGGGGAGTAGTGCCATACGAAATGACATACCAGCAGAGGAAGAAATTCTTCGCCGACGTCAAGCATTATTTTTGGGATGACCCTTACCTATTCAAAGTCTGTGCCGATGGGATGATTAGGAGGTGCATACCCATAGATGAAGTTCAGAGCATCCTCACCCATTGCCACTCTCTTGAGGCAGGAGGGCACCACGGGCCAGCAAGGACAGCAGCTAAGGTGCTACAGTCCGGATTCTTTTGGAAAACGCTTCACAAGGACTGCCACTCCTTTGTAGCTGCTTGCGACCGGTGCCAAATGCTAGGAAACATATCCCGGAAGCACGAGATGCCACTTAATGTAATGATCGAGGTCGAACCCTTCGATTTATGGGGCATTGATTTCATGGGTCCATTCCCCTCCTCCCACTCAAATCTCTTCATCTTGGTGGCGGTGGACTACGTCACGAAATGGGTGGAAGCCATTGCATCTCCCACCAATGATGCCAAGGTGGTGACCAAGTTCCTAAAGAAAAACATCTTCACAAGGTTTGGGGTGCCTAGGGCGATTCTCAGCGATGGGGGATCTCACTTCTGTAACAAACAGTTTGAGGCGTTAATGGAAAAATACGGAGTGAGACACAAGGTATCCTTGCCTTACCACCCTCAAACAAATGGGCAAGCCGAGGTGACAAATAGGGAGCTGAAATGGATACTACAGAAGACGGTAAACTCCTCCAGGAAGGATTGGTCCTTAAGACTAGACGATGCTCTATGGGCTTACCGGACAGCATACAAGACTCCCATCGGGATGTCTCCATACCGTCTAGTCTTCGGCAAGGCTTGCCACTTACCCGTTGAGCTGGAGCACAAATCCTATTGGGCGTGTGAAAGCCTTAAACTTTGATCTCAAGAGTGCCGCGCCGAAAGAGAAAATTTCAACTCACCGAACTGGAGGAATTCCGGGAGGAAGCCTATGAGAACAACCGCATCTACAAGGAGAAGGCCAAGAGGTGGCATGACAAGATGATCTAAGGCGGGAGTTCCATGAGGGAGACCGGGTATTGCTCTACAATTCGAGGTTGAAGCTTTTTCCGGGTAAGCTCAAGTCACATTGGTCCGGACCATTCACCGTCACCAAGGTAACCCCATATGGTGCGATTGAGCTGAAGAATGTGAAGGGTGAGACATTTATGGTCAACGGATCTAGGTTGAAGCATTACCTAGGAGGCGATATCGAGAAGGTGGAGACACGTCCTCTCTACTTACAAGAGCCCCAGGTTTGATCTAACCCTCACAATGGTCTAGCCAAAGACCGTAAAAAGACGGGCAGCTTTCCGGGAGGCAACCCGGACAACTCTCATGCTATGTTTGTGCTTATTTGTTTGTTACTTTAGCTTTGTTTTGGTGTTTCTGCGTGTTTTTGCATGTTTAAGTTGGTTGTGGATGAAAACAAGTGTTTTGGGCGAGAAAACATCTTTTTTGGGGAGCCTCTGTCAAAGACCGACCTTAGGACCGATCCTAGATGGGTCGGTCGGCTCCAAACTTTGGGAAAAAATTGGTTTCTGTAACGGACCGACCACGACCGACCCTATGGTGGGTCGGTCGGGTCGAAAATTTGAAAAATTTCTTTCTGTTAAGACCGACCCACCGACCGACCCTAGGTGGGTCGGTCGGGTCGAAAATTCCGAAAATCCTGCTCTCTGTTAAAGACCGACCCTCCGACCGACCTTAGGGTGGGTCGGTCGGGTCGAAAATTTTGAAAAAAAAAACTGAAAACAGTGCGTTTCGATTAAAACAGTTTTACCCCTTCTCTTTCTCCTTCCCTGCCCCCGACCTAAATTCCCTTCTCCCTTCCCCCTGCGATTCTCTCTCGCTCCCCACAGCCACCCAGCGGCCGCACCACCACCTCCAGCCACTACTTCCGGCCGCGCCCCTCCCCCTGCTCCGTCGTCGACCGCGCCGCCCAGCCGCACCCAGCCGCGCCGGAACCAACAGCAGCCACACCCCACAATCCCCATAAATCCCTAATTCACCATTTTCCCCCAATTCGGTTTTAAACCGATTTTGTGCCCAAATCTCTCAAATTTCTTGCTCCAATCTCCTACAAAGCACTAAGGTATGGTGATCTAACCCTAATTTATCAATTTGATGAATTTTTGTTGAAGTTACATAATGGGCTGCAATGTGTACGAACCAAACAGAGCCTTGGTTGAGAATTTGTGATTTTTGCAGATTAGGTGGTTAGATGGATTCTAATTGTTGAGTATAGGGTACATGTGCAAAATTTGTTGTAAAACTTGG